>CM036550.1:7080461-7680461 GCA_020745685.1 Tautogolabrus adspersus | reverse complement strand
ACCTATCAGGTAAGAAACATTTCAATAGCTGATATCTTAACTGATGTAATTTGAAAACAAGAACCAACAATTGTAGGCTATAATAATATTAAAGACGTATTCTTAAATTGTTTATAGGAAATGTCATGCCTATGGTGTAGGCTACAACGCCTAAAGACCCTTTGCTTATCTGCAATATATTGCTATGTTACTTGCCCTTTGCTTGCTGAGTGATTTATGATGTTTTTGTTTGTTACCTGCCAAGGGACTGCAGATGTAAATTAGCCTAAGGCTAACTCTGGTACAATGCATCAAATGGTTACATTTATGTTTTTATTGCACATGGTCCCTTACAAATAAAGTTGAATTGAATTGAATTAATATAAAGATTTATTTACACAGCGAGCTCTCGACTCCTTATCATCTTTCACTGTGGTTATGACACCTTAAGACAGATAATATGACTTAACATGTCCCTAGTTTACTAATATTCCAGCTAACACTGAATTGCACTTATTTGTGTCCGGAAATTAAAGTGTAGCCTAGGAGGCTACGTGGGTATACGTTCATGTGAGAGTTAGACAAATGGCCCCGTTATCTCTATAAACTCCAGACTATAGTGTATTTACTCTTCATTGATAAACCTGAGATTTAAACAGAGCAAATACAGTCTTCAAGATTAAATGTCCCGTTTAGCGTCCACACTTTTGTAGGCTGCTAAAATGCTCTCTATCTCTCTCCCTAAGGATTTGTTATTAGCCTAATAGCTAAAAAAAACTTAAAGTATAAACGTCTAATTGTCACAAATAACAGTCACTAAAGCAGAGAGAGGGAGCGAGAGAGAGAGGGAGCGAGAGAGAGGGAGCGAGAGAGAGAGAGAGAGAGAGAGAGGGTTTTCAGTCAGGATTCCTGTGGTCAAGAAACATGACATTCTTCCAACTGTTCTCAAGTGAAACTCCTTCATGTGTTGATCATTCACTTGTTCAACTTGTTGTTGGAGTTGAGAGTGCAGCTGAGTGTAAAATTCATTTTTTTTCTCAGGCCTCATTTTGTGCATGGGCATCATAACACTGCCATGTTTGTTATGGCTTCCTAGAATGTAAAATGTGAGAACATGTATTATTTCAATGAAACAAGTAGCCTATTTAATTTTTGAAACAGAGAGTGTGACTCCAAGACCCCCCCCCCCACACACACACACACACACACACACGCACACACACAAACACTTACTCTATGCGTTCCTACCATTACTTAAGCAAAACCTAAGCCCCTGTTTACTCACTCATTTGTTCCTTTAACTTCTCACGTCACAGGTCAGGTCCCACAGAGAGAATATGAATTCCAAAGTGAAGGTGCTCCTTGTCCTGCTGTGTATGACTGGCATGTATGTGTTCTTAAGAGGATACGTGTTGCAACAGTGCTCCTGTGACTATCAGAGCTGTTCTTGTTGGGAACCATCAGAAGATGAACAGTGGTTTAATAGTCATTTCAACCAATCTGTTCAACCATTTTTGTCTGCAAAATACAAACTCCCAGAGAGTGCTTTTAACTGGTGGAAGGTAAGCGGTCACTTTAGTGTGTAATATTTCACATTTTTCATCATCATCATCATCTTATTTGTGTAGTGCAAGTGTGCTCATGTTACTCAACTGGTCTAACAGCAGTCTATGGTCTGTCTGTCAGCGCTTGCAGGGAGAAAAGGGCAGCTTTGGTGCCTACAATAAAACAGTGGAAGAACTGTTTCAGGTATTTCCACCCAGTCCTGCTCTTATGGAACCCAGACCCTACAGCAGCAGCAGGACTTGTGCTGTGGTTGGTAATTCTGGTAATCTGAAGGGATCTCGTTATGGACCTCTGATAAACTACCATGATGTCATCATGAGGTAAATCCTCTAGCTCAGTAAAGCTTTTTTTAATCCTTTTTTTTGTCCTTGGTCACTTGTGAGAAATATGTGTTGAGATCGAGAAAAAACATGAATGTCTCTTCCTTAATGTTATAAACTCAGTCTCAACTCAAGCAATCCCCTAATGGCTATCTGCACAGTGTCATGAAACATTTCCCTCTGTACTATTAAGAATGAACGGCGGTTATACCAAAGGCTACGAAGCAGATGTCGGGAACAGAACAACTCATCGTATCATGTACCCAGAGAGTGCCATTGACCTGGACGATACCACTCATCTTGTGCTGTTTCCGTTTAAGATACTGGATCTTCAGTGGGTCTCAAAGGCCCTCACCACGGGATTTCATGGCACGTGAGTAATATTTGTACGGACAATGCATGTCGTGATTTCTGTATACCTCACATTGGGAGACTGTCACCAAAAAGTATGAAGCAGTAGAAGACGATATAAATGTCATCATTCCAGCTCGCTCCCTTCATGGTGAATTTTCCTGAATATTATCTGCTGCATCCACACATCAGCTTAAACTGACTACATGCAGATTTTTTTTACTAGAGGGCTGGTAGAAAAACGGGTAAAGTCAGGGTGAGTTCAAACATGCATCTCACCCTGAACATTTTAAGAAGTTTTCAGGAGTGTTGTATTTGAGTGAAAATAGTGTAAAATAAATGCTGAGGGACTTCCCAGAAACCTCAAGGGTTGAACAGCACACAAAGCTGTTGGATGTAGTGACTGGGTATTGTAGTATTGGGGGGGGGGGGGGGGTGTTCAAGTGCTCACCTCCAAATTTTTCCGACTGCAATGGAGAGCGAGCACTTTAATCTCCCATTAGTACAAACTGGCACAATATTATGCTTATCCCCATTGTTTTCAGACATGAGGAGTTTTGCAGACAAGGCTTCTGAGGTGCAGATTTTTGTGTATAGGGTAAGAAAAGCAAATGGAAGGATGGTTTGTTTTTCCCTTCTTCGTCTTCTGCTCCTTGTCTGTCAGAAAGTTTGTGACCCACTGACGGCACATCGTTTACGCCAGGAGGTCGTCTCTGTGTGTGGGCTGGGTTCCTTTCTGAGCTTCTGTGTCTGGCTTTGTTTACAAGTATTGCAATGCATTATGGGTTATCTGTTAACAATCAGACATCTCTATCTACATGTGAGCGCACACAGGTCGTCAGGGCTCTCTGTAATCAGGCCAATGACAATTCACCTGCCATTCCTCCCTGTTGTAATACTGCTCTTTTATTATTTCTCATCATTTTAAGCATGTACAAAACATAGTTAATGCATACGTGTGGGATGTGCAGTAAATACTGCACATATCACATCCTGTAGTAGTACATTACATATTTTTCTGAGATACTTGTTAAGCCTGTACAGGCACAAAGGGGGAGGGGGAGGGGGAGACAGCAGCTGACGTGGAAAAGAGATGTTACCTGAAACCACTTCATCAGGGTGTGTGTTCAAGCAATGCAGTAAGGTTACAGCACTTTTATATCAGAGCCAGTTAGAGCTATATGATGCTGTTTGTTACTGTTTACACTGACTCCAGTCTGCGGTGTAGTTCATACCCTATGGTAGGTCACAGACCTGTAGTTACATTTGGTGTCAGAATCAAAGAAAGGTATCATTTATCTTCCTTTCCTACCTTCCTCTTTTTATCTGTTTATTTTTTATTTTTATGGAAATGATGTGCATCTATATTTGCATTTGGAGCAGTGAGGTTTTATCCGAGCACAAGCGGTCAGATCAGTGTAGACACGTTATAATGCCAGGTGTGAGCTAATGCATCAGAGCTGTCTACATGTAATCTCATCTGTCACAAGACACAGTTTAATACTAGATTGATATTTTTTAATGTAGCAGTCAAGGGACGTGACTTTTGACCCTTTAAATCTGCAGTGTAACACTGTCAGGTCTCTGCTCCGGCTGGTTCTCAGGAGTAAATGGGGGATGGTCTCCTGGAGCTGATGATAGCTGACTCTTCACAACTCTAACGCAGGATGGGAAAACCTGTTTTTCATCTCTCAGATATCACTTCTTTTGACTTCCCTGATCTCTTTTGTCAGTGTGCTCCCGGCCTGGTTGTGCTGGTTTCCACGTCTGCAGACCTCCCCCTTGGCCTGAGTTTTGCTGTAGCTCGGTTTGTTGTCCTATATCCAGAAGGTGTAAGTTTGCACAAAAAATCTCCGCGCCAAAGCTTTTTTTCACATATGCACTCCTGTGGAGGCAAGACGTGATGTAAATAAGACGCTGCAGAAATCCAAGCTGGCCGACAAATGCCACCAAGTGCGACACTTAAATGACAGTTTTTTGCATTTATATCAATGCTACGTGCAATTGTATTGTAAATGGATACGTAAAAAATTACAAACTGCAGAGCAGAATAGAGTATGAAGCAGCTTCAGTCCGTGAACAAGACGCGCACCTGTAGTGTGATATGAACACAATTAACTAGCCTGATTGCTCGTAGTGAATTTTCCTGCCGCTCACTAGGCTCACTCTGACTTCACACATAAGGCTGGCAGGATGAAGTCTAAAACCAGTAGCCTTTTTCAGACTGCAGACATGCAGCTCACCTGGAAGCTCCCGGAAATGTTGGGACATTTTCGGGAGTTTTGTGCATGTGCAGAAATACAATTTAACTTGACGGTGTAGTGGTCCCGCACAAGGTGGTATACTCTTAATTTATGATCCAAGCTTTTTTTAAACCAGCCTATTCAGTAAAGAACAAACTCCCAGCTTTCATAAAAGTGAAGTGTAAGATTATATGCATGTTCACCCAAAAATGGGCCAGCAGTATTTACACCGTCACAGATCTTCTGTTGCTGGACTTGAGAAAAACAGTATTAATATGAATCGAGCTTTGGACATATAAAAGATCCAGATTATGCAATCAAAATTCCTTCAAAGTGCATGGTTACAAAATGATTCCATACCTTTGCATACATTCATCTTTATTTCTTAGTTTACATGAAAACCAGACAGCTCCCCCCTGCATTTTCTTACTATGGACTTACATACTTTGAAAAACTGATCTGCAGAACATAAAGCAGACGATAGTGTGCAACCATTATAAGAGTTAACATAAAATGTAAGCGTCTGGTGTTACACAGATACTCGATCAGTGAGCTTAACCAGCAAGTTGTCCCAGTACATACCCATTGTGCTGCAGAAAGAGTCAGTGTCACTACCCAGCAGCAGACCCTTGTTCAGCAAGCTCAAAGCTCACAGACCAAGTGCAAGCCCCTACTCAGCGAGATCAACTCGCTTAATCAGCTCACCTAGTAGCACATCGTTTACATCCACTTAACTGAGAGGGGAGGGGGCCAAAAAAGTCGGTATCACCAAAGTCATTTGGCGACAATTACTTTACACTCATCTCCAGTTGTATCCAGAACTAAAGAAGATTAGATTAACATAGATTAATCAGAAATAACTAGTGTAGAATAAGACAGAGAGCTCCATCATGCGTGGCTTTTATGTTTATTGATGTCTGATTTTCTTAGGGCGCACTCACACTAGCAAAGTTGTTCCGTACCGTGCTTAAACACGATCCCCCCCCCCCCCCCCCCATTCCCCCCACAGAGAACATGACAGATACTCTACTGACTTTGTGGTTTATTTTAAGTCATGTTAGTCAGAAACAGCCAGAGCCCTCCGGGATTTCTCCATAATGAAGGCTGTCAACGTTGAGTACACGCATGCTTGTGCTGGTGCATGAACTGTACCGTGCTGAAGCACACCTCTTCGAAGCGTGCCAGGGCGAAGGAAGTGTACCGTGCTTGAGCACGGATCGGAGCACTCGCACAAGTCAAACGAACTGGACTTAAAGGGGTGAAGCGTGCTTGGGCACTAGAAGTGGGGAAAAAATAGATTTATGTAAAAATCGAGATTCTTCGCTTCTAAGATTTAATTTTTTTATTAGCTCTTTAACTCAGTAGAATGCCAAATACAGCAACACGAAATTCAGCCAGACTCACAGATGACTGGAGTAGATCCTGGAGTATGTACTAAATCATAAATAGACCTTGAATCCAGAATCGTTTTGTGTCTGCCTTTGTGTTCTATGTGATCCTTTAAAGGTTGTATGCCTGATTGAAATCGGAATTCGGCTTGACTTCTAACTTGTTTTTTATTTTCTGGCTAATAAGATCAATATTTGTGGAACCAACCTGACAACACTGCTCTTGAATCAGTGGGCGCAAGCAGCCTTTTTAGTTGATGCAGGTTGGTAGCAAGAAGGGCTATCACATGTTCATTTGAATCAACAGCTCTGTTTGTTGTTCCGAAACAGAAAATCCAGAAGTGTTTAACTCTGGCTGTGTATTTATTCAGAATCTGTGTGGTGATTCTGCACTGTAAAATGTGTCTTTTTGTTGTTGTTGCAAAATATTTTGGAAATATTTAATGATATTGTTTGAATAATTAGGATAGTGTTTCTTGTCCCTGGTCTTTAAGACCCACTACATGTGTCAATGTTTCTCACCTGCAACACGCCTGCTTTGAAATGACTTGTTGTCAGGCGTCTGCAAAGCTTTATGAGGATCCTTTTGTTTGGTTAGGGTGTGTTTGAGCAGGAACACATTTAAAACATGCATGCATGTGGGCCCAGTAAACAGCGTTGGGAAACAGTAGTAAAAGATTCTTACACTGTAAGGTGCATGCCAATTGCCAGAAAAGGAAAAACAATCTGGCCGTAATAGCCCCACCTTGTGGAAATGTAATGACAAGCCAATAATGTGTGTTGACGACACGCCTCCCTGCAGAGTTGAAACCAGGAGATGAAACAGGAGAGGAGGTGTATATGCATATGTTTGAAGGCCATTTACATACCTGATGGCAATTGCATTGGTTACACTTCTTTGTAAAATCTGTGAAGTTTAAATTTGACAAAGTGAAACTTCTTACTGAGATTTCCCTTTTTATTTGAAAGACCAATCTCTGCAGACGTTTTCATTTGTATAACATTTGACTGAACATCTATAGAAAGTAATTTTTTGAAGTTTGAGTTTAACATCATGTTATTTATTTTTTACAGCTCATATATGCCAGTGAAATCAAAAATCAAAGCGAACAAGGATTTGGTGAGTACTTTTAACTATCGATAAACTTTAAAGGCTGTCGAGGTAATGCTTATTAAGAATCATAAAAGTTTAAAGGTTGTTTATGACTGAAAACAGGTGATGGTGATCAATCCGGCCTTTATGAAGTACGTTCATCAAACATGGCTGGATGGGAAGGGCAAGTATCCTTCCACTGGATTTATAGCTCTGATCCTTGCCCTGCATGTTTGTGACGAGGTGAGTTTATTTTTTTATGTTGGAGTTTGCTTGTGTAGATCCTCAGGGTTCCAGTAACATGTTAATGATTAACAAGTGGAAGCTAAAAATAGATCAGCGATGTGAAAATAAATGATGGTATGTTTGTTTTTTTTTCTCTCGATTTCTTAGGTGCGTGTATTTGGTTATGGAGCGGACAAAGATGGAAACTGGAATCATTACTGGAAAATACTCAAAAACAAACGGTTAAGAACTGGAGTGCATCCTGGAAATCAAGAGTATGAAATAATCCTGAAACTAGCTAAGCAACATAAAATCCAGTTTTATACAGGATGGTGAGCTTTGGCTCATCATTTAAAGGACCACCCTGAGAGGCCTTGGAATCCAAGCCACAGCTCTATTCTAGCTGACTCCCTTCATACACATAAAATTATTATCCGATGAGGACAGAATGGAAATGACGCCACATGTGAAGTGATTGTGACCGATCTTGAAACTGATTCATGGATTTTTGTTATGAGGGAGGAGTTGATAACATCCGGGAAAATGTAGGATAACTGTCAAGCTGCTGTGCTGGGGTTTTTTTCTCTTCTTTTCATTGTTTATTTATTGTCATTGCTTATTGTTAAAGGTCAATGTTGGGATGAAGTTGAGTGAAAAAATGTACATATTACTTAACTTTTTATACAGCAAGGATTTTGATGAGTGATACATTTGTTGAGAAATGTATCAATTCTTTTTTCTTTCTAAATAATAACCACATTGACACCAAGCGGCAACCAAAATCCTGCAGCTCGTCGAGTATCCACTGGACAAGTGTTATCCATAGTTAGGCGTGTAGCTGACATGATTGACAGGTGGGCGCGATGTAATGGTTCTAATCCTGTTGTTATATTGACTGAAAGTTAGGCTGAGACAGGATTTTCAGCATGGCGGCTGTTGCCGATGAGCCTCCAGAGCCCCCTGCCATAACAGATGGCTGACGTCACTCAGGCTTCGTCTATTAATATTTACAGTCTACAGTATGATTGACACATGTACTGGACCTTCATTAAAAGGTAGGAACAGTAAAGAGATAAGAGGTACTGCTTTGTCCACAGGAGGCACCAAAAAAGGCACAAACCAAAAGTTCCTCGCAGTAGCAAGGCAGGCAACTCGCCCTCAGGGCTGACAATCTTTTAACTTTGCAATGACAGTTGGAAACCTCCCTAAAGGGGCCCCATCTGGCAGCACCTAATCTTGTGGTGCGACTGAGCATGACATGCATTATTGTTGTGAAACCCTACTTCTGTCGATGGAAGTCACCAAAGAAAATGAAGGTTTTTTATGTTATTTATATCTTCAGTATATCATAAAAATTATGATAATGTGAACTTTGGCAATAGAATATTTTAACATTTGGCAGTTTTTTGTTGGTGTCAGATTGTTTATAACATAATGCTGATTAAAGCTGGATGAAGGGGCCCCAGCTGTGAAGTTTTGCCCAGAGAGACTTTAGAACTGCCACTGGTTTTTATTGTGTAAACACTCAACATGAATGAGATCCTCTGACTTTGGGCAAAAAAAGAAATAGCTTAATAGTCATTTGTAAAATTAAAACATGTCAGCATGTCACGGTGCATGGGTCTAAAAACAAATTTCAATGCTTTTACATTGTTTTAAACATGTTACTTCTGTTAGGCTCAATTAGCCTTTACGTTTTGTGTACAGTTAGCAGGTTAAAAATGTTTCAACATTAAATTGAATTTAGAAAGTGAGCAAATAGGTATTAGGGCGTTACATATGACCTCGGGTGCATGATATTGACTGTTCTGGTTGATGCGTTTCTCTGTTTGCAAAGTGTATAGGAACACCTGGGCTTTCCTGGCAGGTAGAGGCCACTTTATACTGTATGATGTTTACTTACAGGTGTATGTACATTTATATCTTCCATATAATCTACCAACTGTAGAGTGCCTTTTTTAATTCTGTCACCCTTACTTCACCTCGACTGTAGACTCGAAGCTTGTTTCTATATATTTGTGCCAAATCTTGTTTTTGCCTTGAATGTATGACAAAGCTTCTTTTTAATTAACGTTAATGACGCTCTACCTCAATAAATGAATTTAAATGTGTTTCTGTACTGGAACCTTTTGACCAAAACAAAACAAGCAAATGAAAGAAAAAACAGAATACACCAAAGTAGGGCTGTTTGATAATGACACAAATCATAATCATGATTATTTTGGTTGATCTTGACATCAAATGGTAAATGGACTTGAGCTTGTATAACTCTTTTCTAGTCCTCTGAATACTAAAAGTGCTTTTACACTGCAGGTCAAGCCTACCCATTCACACACTGATGGCAGAGGTTTCTATGTAAAGTGTCCATCAGAAGTAACTAATCCCATTCATACACAGTAATATGCCGCAGACGAAGCAGCAGAAGCAAGCAGTGTCTTGCCCAAGGACACATCATCAAGTGGCTGCAGGAGCTGGGGATCGAACCCCTGACCTTACGGTTAAGAAACAACTCTACCAATGGAGCCACAGCCGCCCCATCAAAATTATTAAACATTATTACTCATGTATTTGACAACATCTGTATCACATGCATTTATCAAAGCTACACTCTCTAAACACTTTTAACATTATGAACACTTTGAAAAACAAGCAATAGTGGAAAAAGTACAAATATTTAAAAATAATAATATATTATAATAATAAATGAATACAAATAAATTCACTATTTTTGTGTGGTACGTTGATGCCCTCTAGTGGCCATAATATAACAACTAACACTTTGTAGCATTGACCACACGTTACAAAACCTACATGTATGAACAGCATGAGCGCAACACAGGATGAGGCACAGCAAGTGTTTCATCTCCATTATCTTGTTTTCATGATCATGGGAAGCCAAAATGGTAATTCAAATTGAAAATCGATTAATTGCCCAGCCCTACACCAAGGCCAGAAACCTTTATTTATTTATGTATTTGCACACATATAAGATCGCATAAAATCAGATTAAGATATCTTTATTGTCACTGTACAAGTACAACGAAATACTGTTGGAGCAAGCCTGTAGATGCCTAATATCAAAATATCAAAAACAAACTATACAAATATACAAAAACCAAATACTAAAACCAAATTTACAAATAAGAATAATGGATAAATAATGCAATATGAAAGACAGTATGCAACATAATAAATACACAATAAGTTGAAAGTGACGTGCTGAGTGAATGTATTGCACTTAGCGTGGGTATTCCAAGAGTCATTTTGTGATGGTCTGAGTCTGTGCTAGAAGCTGTTCCGGAGTCTGGTTGTGTGCGCGTACAGCACCCTGTAGCGCTTCCCTGAGGGCAGGGGGGTGAACATGGTGTGTCCGGGGTGTGTGATGTCACGGATGATGGCTGTTGCCTTACGGGTGCAGCGTGTCCTGTGGATGTCCTCTAGCCTGGGGAGCTGGGAGCCGGTGATCCTCTCTGCGGTCCTTATGATGCGCTGGAGAGACTTCCTGTTTTCTAGGGTGCAGCCAGAGTACCACGCCGTGATGCAGTAGGTGATGACAGACTCGATGGCTGACCTGTAGAAGTTCACCAGTAGCTGTTGCGGAAGTCGTGCCTTCTTCAGGCACCTCAGGAAGTGGAGCCTCTGTAGTCCCTTCTTGGCCATCGCTGTGGTGTTGACGGACCAAGTCGCGTCCTGGCTGATGTGGACACCGAGGTACTTAAAGCTCTGCACGACCTCCACTCTCTCACCGTCGATGTTGATGGGGCAGTGGGCGTTGGGATTCAGCCTCCTGAAGTCAAGGATCATCTCCTTCGTCTTTGCTGCGTTGAGGATCAGGTTGTTGTCTCGGCTCCAGCTCACAAGGTTCTCGACCTCTGCTCTGTAGCTGACTTATTGTTGTTGCTGATTCTGCCAACCACAATGGTGTCATCTGCAAACTTGATGACGGAGGTGTCTTGTGTGAGGGTTTGCAGTCATGTGTGTACAGGGAGAACGGTAAGGGGCTCAGCACACAACCCTGTGGTGCACCTGTGTTTAGTATGATGGAGCTGGAGACATGTTTCCCCATACGCACAGTCTGTGGTCTGTCGGTGAGGAAGTCATGGATCCAGCTGCACAGGTGTGTGTTAAGGCCCAGGTGGATCAGTTTTGTGGCAAGGTTGTAGGGGGGGGGGATGGTGTTAAAAGCGGAGCTGTAGTCGATGAACAGCATCCGCATGGCTGTTCAGAAAAATATTATAAGTGTATCAGAAGAGGTGAAGAAGCCAACAGGCTTAAACAAGGGACCTCACCTTTCTTTACCACAAAGTAAACCATTTCAAAATAAAACAATATATAAATACACATACAGACACATTTAATATAGTACAAATATAAAGACCGACAAAAACACAGATATCTAAGCTAATCAGTTTTTTGAAAACATAAAGTATGAAGGAATAACAAATAGAAGAAAAACATATACATAATTAATTAAATTCATGAATTAAATATGATGACAGTTTCCTTTTAAAAATGTGGAGCTTTTACACCACAGGTCACACCTACCCATTCACACACTGATGGCAGAGGCTGCTATGTAAAGTGACCATCAGAAGTAACTATATCCATTCTTACACATTCACATCCCTCCAACAAAGCAGTGGGAGAAATTCGAGGTTAAGTGACTTGCCAAGGATACGTTGCTGCAGGAGCTGGGGATTGAACCTGTGACCTTCTGGTTATAGGAGATGACCCACTCTACCACCTGAGCCACAGCCACCCTCAGGATATCTTAACAACTTGACTTTTAACATTCCATATTTGTACACCACGATATCTGAGGGAGAACTAACCATGTTTGATGATGGTAAAGAAAAGGTAATAACATATATAAAACACATATCTGATCAATATTTATGTCAAAAAACTGAAAGAATGTTCAGGGTTTTTTTTTTTAAGTAAACTTGCCAACATTAAAACTTTTGCTCACAATAAAAGGTTAGTTCAACACTTTCAAGTTAACCTGGGGTTTGAAGCACATAGGGAGTAACTATTTTAGAAAACTCAAATTAAGAATTCAAATTAGGCAATATCACACGGGAGGGAGTGATGTACTGAATATCAGCACTGCTGTGATTGGGTGATAGGCACCAATCACAGCTGTTGTTTTTTATTTCTCTGTCTCTCATATTCTCTTTCTGTGTTTTCTCCAAGTGCTGCTCTCAGACTCTTCTCAGACAAAATGAACACTCTCACTGATTGAGCAAACCGGTGCCCACTTTTCAATCTGGGCCAGTATATGATGAGAAGGAGAGAGGAGGCAGTCACTGTGACATTGTGGGTTTTACTGCCAAGGCAAGGCACGTTTATTTATATAACACCTTTCAGACACCAGGCAATTCAAAGTGCTTCACACAGGCACAAAAAGCATTTCAGACATTTCACGAGATGATAATAACATATAGAAAAATCTAAGAAGGCAATAAAAGTTGAGGTAAAAACAGTAGGTAAAAAGAAGATTTAGATACAAATAAGTTTAATAAATAGTAATTGAGTTAAAGCCTTCAGTAAAAAGTGATTGCTAAAAAAGCAAAGAAAGTAAAATGTCTCTAATAACGTACATGGTTGTTTACTTAAATGCCACATTGAACAGAAATGTTTTGAGCCCTGATTTAAATGTTTCAACTGTTTTGGCACACCTCAGATTCTCTGGCATTTTATTCCAGATGTTGGGGGCATAAAAACCAAAAGCTGCCTCAGCCTGCTTTGTTCTTATTCTGGGCACAGTGAGGAGGCCTGCCCGAGACGACCTGAGGGGTCTGCATGCCTCATACGGTGTGAGTAGGTCTGAGAGGAATTCAGGGCCGAGACAGTTAAGTGATTTAAAAACAAGTAAGATTTAAAAATCTACCCTTTGGGACACAGTGAGCCAGTGCAATGTTTTAAGAACTGGTGTACTCTGATGTGTACTGATGTGCTCCATCTTCTTGGAGTTAGTGAGCACTCTGGCGGGAGCATTTTGGACTAGCTGTAGCAGTTTCATAGATTTTTTGCTGATACCTGTGAGGATGCTGTTGCAATAATCCAGCCTACTGAAGATAAAAACATGCACAAGTTTTTCAGAGTCTTATTAAGATATAAATCTTTTGAATCTTGCTATGTTTTTGAGGTGATAGTAGGCTGATTTTGTAATTATTTTATGTGACTGTTAAAAGTTAGTAACAAAGTCATTATGGATCACCATGGGCTTAAAGTCACCCACTAGCCGAGGGGCAAACACAATCTCCCTTAGTCTTCATGTTCAGAACAAGATGATCAGTGTGACAACAACAACTGTGTGCATTAAAGCCAGGATGATCTTGTCCCCAGAGAGCTCAACAATAGAGTTCTCCGGCCTGAGTTTTTGTATTTATACGAGTTGAGCATGAAGAGGAGCTGGAAGCTGACATAACTCAGTGCTGGTTAGTCTGCAGTGGAGTATAGAAATACAGTACATTCCTGTTTAAATGTCTTAAACTATGAGTGAGGCTGTAGGCAATTGGGTGCTGAGATTTGAAAAAAAGTAGGCATGCTTAAAACACATTGATCTATTTTTTAAGGAAGCCAGGGAACCATGATTCTCTTACTCTTCATGATAATGGATACCCATGCAATAATTGATTTCACCAGTAGGTGGGGATGGTGTGAAACACATGCTGGTGTCCTCTGCATGTTTCCAGAAGAAATGTGGTTTGTAAGATATTGAGGTTAGGTTAAGTTTAAATACATTCATCACTTAGTGGAAGTAGTAGAAAAAAAAACAGTGTAGCGTGTATTATATTTGAAGGAGCAATGACATGACAGCTTGTATATCACACCACCAAATATATTTAGATTACAGTACAATCAAAGTCTACAAGAATTTTCCTTGCTTTCTGGTCATTTTAATGTTGTTATCTCAAGTTGCCTTACAAAAAGCAGGTAAAAGATCCAACATTAATCCATAATGAGCGCCTACAGTGGCAATTTGATTCCTGTTTCATTTGTTCATGTGATGTTATACTTTTTTTATTTTAGGCCTTTATTGAGCTGTACATTTAAAGGAAAGTGTATGTTCTTGTTTGCTAATATAAAAACATGGAATCAAAATTTCCCAAAGCTCAAACTGAGCTCCAAATACTCCAAATACTGTTGATTTGAGGTCATGCATTCTATTTGAATCATTAAAAGCTGAGTAGAACTTTTTACACTTCATTAAGTCTCAGTCAGAGAATTATCAGTTTTTCTTTGTGGAGTAACTTGTTTTATGTACATGTAGGTGAGCAGATGCTGACAACTTCTTGAGCGGTGTGAGGAGCCTCACAAACCCGCCACCTGAGCATCTTCATCTTCGTCATCATCGTCAAGGGAAACCTGGATAGACAGCAGGAACGTTCGGTCTCGTCTAGCTCGAGGTCTTCGTTCTCTCTGTAACTGTCAGAGGTGTGCACATCCGTCTGCTAGTGTGTCACTGAATTACTAATAACACCACAACATCCACGATGGAGGAATTTTGTGATAAGGTGAGTTTGATATGCTATAACTGATTTTGGGAAGTATGTAAAGCTAATGAACTTTGCACAATGCAAGTGATACATTTTTTCCCTCACATTGTAATCTAGAGCCCTGCGCGGGACTTTTTCCATAATCCCAATCCCGATGGGTTTTTGACCATCATCGCCAGATGCCGCTGGATTTTTTTTACCATAACTGCCATAAACCGACCATATTCACCAATATTACCTATATTGGTTACCAAATACCAATTATTATAATCTGAAATCTACTCCAACCCAGTCAGGCCCACACATCACAGTTCAGGAGACGGGTATGGCTGCATTAACACAAATGCGTTGACCTGTAATCAACCAAAAATCCTTTTCTTCATCACTATAATCTAGCCAAATCTGGTTCTTATTTATTCTCTTTTTTTTGTTTTGTTCATGTGCTCATATTCCCACATTCATTCTTTCGTAGTAGAATCATTATGAATCATTGATTTGAAACACAACCTTTTTACACAACATATTATTTTGGTACATGGTTGTACGTTTCCTTATCACAGATTTTGGTTTCTGGGATCTTGAGAGGGGATTGTGAGAGTTTTCAGAGACATGGCCAAACCCTTTGGCTTGTCCTGATTTTTTTATCAATATGAGATCATTTCATTGAATGTTTTTACTCATATCAACCTACAACAGAGACTGTAGCACTGGAGCTCTGCACCTGAATTTTTAAGATATTCAACTAAGCCTCGTAACTTAACTGTGTTTAAACCATTTTCTAACGCAGCCAAACAAAAAAGCTAGAACTGACATAAATACCCCTAGACTACATATATGCAACCAAAGACAATTAAAAATATTAATTATTAATTAATTATTTATTTTAAATTAAAGACAGCAGCAGGTGACGAGAAAAAACAACAAAAAAAAACAGTTCCTACAGAAGCTTTATTTTCCCAGACCTGCCTGCAAATTTCCACCAAGCAGGTTCCCAATCTCATACAGTATACAAATATGCATACATTAAATAATACAGAAAATACATTTATAAAGAAAAATAACAATGAATATAATAAAAATGACAATTCCTTCAACCTTGTGGTCCTCTATATGTCAATGTTAAAAGGGCGGCAGTAGCTCAGTCTGCAGGGACATGGGTTGGGAACCGGAGGGTCGCTGGTTCAAATCCTGGCACGGACCAAGTCCGGAAATTGGCCTGGTAGCTGGAGAGGTGCCTAAGCACTGCCAAGGTGCCCTTGAGCAAGGCACCGAACCCCCCTACCAGCTCAGGAGCGCTCGCTGTGGGCAGCCCCCTCACTCTGAAACCTCTCCATTAATGCATGTCCATTGGATCCTGTTTGTGCATGTGTGTGTATTTCGGCCTATGTTGTGTAGCATGTCATTAGACAGACTGTAAAAACGAATTTCCCCTCGCAGCATTAATAAAGTATAAATTATTATTATTAAACAAAAAAAGAGCCAAGAGCAATAGGAACCTTGATGCCAAACATAACACGTGTAGGAACACATGCAAAATGTTCCTAAGTATTTAAAAGGGTTGGTTAAGTATTTACCTCCTTGATATACATTGCAAGTGGTCCACACTGAAAGAGCAAATACAAATACATATTTATTTTAATTGTTCAATATGTTATAAATTCCTTCTTATTCACATAGGCCTTCAAATGTTAGGTCACATGAAACGTCCTTCACTCACAGACCAAGGATAGGGTTAATATCGAGTCATGTCATAAAAGAAATAAACAAATACAAATATTTTATGGATTTCCTCAAAGGCAGAGGGAGAACCTGGATTATGGAAATGACTTCTTTGATAAACACAGTTGTGTTTCCACTTTGTGTAATTCCTTTTTTTTACACTTAGTTGTGCCAGGTAACCATAAACATCCTGAGTGTATTTAAGTCGCTTCATAGTACGTGTTAGAAACAAAGGAAGGCTCAATGTGATTACATTAATGTTCATTCGTTCTCAAACTTGGTCAAAGTTACAATTCTGTCCAAATATTTCTTTAATTTAGGAGCCAACTAAATACTCAGGAGTGGCTTTCCATTTGCATTTCCCAAGTTGCAAATTTCAGAAACTACAGGATAGTTGTTTTCTGGGTGTGTCCATGTATTTTCAAAAATGATTTGAGAGACTGTTACACTAAAGTGAACATATTATTTATGAGTGTTTTATAAACCCTAAGTGAATCAAATGGAACAATCAATTACAAAGACAAAATAGAGGGTTTAAACAAAAAAGAACAAACAACAAAAATCATGATATCAACATTATTGTCATTATGAAATTAAAGTGATGACTCTAATTGCCCCTGCCCCACAAACTCCTCTATCCAAAGTGGACACACTTCAGGTGGTTTTTAAAGAAATGAAGCTTCTCTTTGAACCTCACATCTCGAATTCCTGGATTCCTGAATTGTGAGTACTTATTTGTATCCTTGTTGCTCTTACGAGGCTGATGGCCAATGGATACATGGTTACAGGTGGCAACCATCAGGGAGCCCAATCCATCCATAAAGAACTCTAGAGTCAAAGACAAATATTTGCACTTTTATGAAAAAACTTGGCTTCTACCATGGCCAACAGAAAGTGAAAAATTGTGTATTTAATGCCACCTGGGATCCACGCTTTGTCTTGGTCTCAACCTACCTGAGTGTGCGACTCTCTGGAGCTTAGGGTCAAATCCCACCTTCTGTGCAGCATCTGTACGAGCCAGGAAGAAGTTGACCACTCCACTGGTCCAGGAGCAATGTGGATAACCAGGAAGAGACTTGAAACTGCCTCTAGACTTTCTGTTCAGGCAACCACCATCCATTTCTTCTCCTTCCTCATACTCAAGAGTGAAGTAAAACTGGTTCCCATTCACTGTCCCACCTAGCTGAAAAGTCAGAGTGACTGCACTGTTACATAATTTATCAGACAGGCTTATATGCTTCACAAGTGTGTCATTTTTTCATAGAGTAATATTGTTCTATCCCCTCTGCACACTGCGGCATGGTCTGCTACTGTAATACTTCCTGTCATAAAGCCACAGATGGAGACCGTACTGTTAATAATAGGGTTTAGACTTGTGTGACACTACCAGGCAGAGAGCAGGATGAGAGAGCAGGTGCTTGTCGGGAAGCAGAGTGAGGTCATATCGATAAGTGTTACATCTAATGTCTGGTGGAGCAGAGGGAAAATTATCTCTGTAACAGCTGTAGATGCAGGGGCCTTTCCAGAAAGGTGACCAGAGGGGGCATGGACCACCCTTGAAATCTGATTGGCCACCCCAGGTGCCACCCCAAAATCCGAATGGCTATTTGCCTAAACAAAGGCGGGATATAAGTACAATTCTACTATTCTGGCTGTTTTAAACAGGCTAATGGTAGTACTTTAAGTTGTAGATTAATACTTAACCCTTTCCAAACAAAATTCCAAGGAAAGATTTGTGCATTACTGTCTAACTTGCAATGGACTTAATTCCCAATACATTTATTTTTTCAAGTAAGACAGCGCACAAAAGTTTGCATACAATTTTCTCAGTACATTCAATCGTGACTTTTTACGTATATCCATGTTTTGAGTCCCTAAAGAATCAAGCTAAGAAGATTTATATATTACCGTATGTTGAAGATACTTATACGAAAAGTGGCTATTCCTAAAGTATTCAAATGTAAATTCTTAATCATCTACATTATTCCAGTAAATGTACTTCATTACACTGAACAGTTGTTGTATAAATGCATTAAAAATATATTTAGTTTGAAATAAGAATGAATTCTAGCCAAGGCCATCTACTCTGTATGTTATGAATTTGGCCCTTAACCATAAGGTGACTTAGACCTCTTAAAAAAGGAGCCATTTTATTCTCACCACGTCCAATTCTGGAAAAGCCTCCATGATCTCCACCAGCTTTTCTATCTTTGTGTTCTCTGTGAACACAAAGTCATCATCCACCCACAGGAAGTATTTGGTTGTAACCTGGGAGACCGCAAGATTTCTGCCTGCAAACCAGCCCTGAGGAAGAAAAAAAAAAGTGCAAAACAGTCAAAATGGATGACAGTGTTGAGCTAAAATTACCACGTCACTCAGAATGACCTAGTGTGCCTTCAGAGAAAATGCTAGCATATCAAAATGAGGAACAAAGTAAGAAAGAAAAGGGACTTCTTCATCATTATGAACAGTGGAAAGTTCATATCAGAACCGCTAAAGAGAGTTTAAAGAGAGACATTTCTGAAAAAGAACTAGCTACAATAGCAGACATCATTGAAAAGGGAAAGGATGAACTCATGTGTGCTTACAACGAAATAAGAAAGCATTCTAAACCATCCACTGAAGTAAGACGCAAGATTGATGCATGTGAAGCTGTAACATCAGACATAATGAGAATAGTTCTTGACCGCATATCAGAAGTAGATGGGGATTTTGATGCAGATCGTATGAAGTACCGTCTTCGCCAGCTACATGCCCCTGCCTATGCTCACTCAATATATGAGACGGCCTCTCGGTCAGATTTCAGTCACATCAGTCAGACAGTACAAATGATTCAAGAAGAAATAAAGCAAAAGGCAAAAATAAGAATAATGGAAGAACAACACAGAAATGAATTAGACATGCAGGGATCTGAATTGGAACGTCTACAAGCAGAAAGGGACATGCAAGCTGCTCGTACCAGACTTGAGAACTAAAAAAAAAAAATGTGTGTATGTTTGTATACCTGAGCTGGAGGCATGATGTACTGTTGAATGTTATCTCCAGTAATATTCTGTGGCACTAAGCTGTCATCCGCAATGATGATTGTAATGTTGCTGTAGAAATTCCGGATGCTGCTTATCAACACATTGAGATTTGTGTAGCGGAGGAATGTCTTTGTGGTGATGGTGACATGAGAATTGATATCTGAAAAGCAGGCAAAAGTTATTGCAAAGAAAACTGAAACAACAATTAGACACGATAGACTTTAAGTAGTAGCAGTCTTTTTCATTTTCAAAATCATAACTGATGCTTGAATGATAAGAAGAAATCTTGTGACCACCAAGATTAATGAACGCTTACCTGTCCCCATGTCATACAGGACTGGCAGTTGGGGTACTTTGATGGTAATGGGAAACACAGCTTCATGGTTCTCAAACTTGAAGAGTGCTTAAAACAGAATTAATCAGTAATACATAAGTTAATAACAATGTTAAACCACAGATTCCAAAGCATCAACTTGCACAGCATTCCGTCTCTGCAGTGGTTTTGCTCCGTTGGACAGTACGCGCCCCAACCCACTGGGTCAGATTTTCAGGTGCAAGTCCATGCGTTTGTGTGAGAGAGAAACATCAAATTTTCTCTACGATTAATAAAGTATTTAAAAAACATTTTTAAAGATTGGAGGGGCTTGCTTTTCAGTAATTGACCCTTTGTTTGTTCTTTACGGAAGCGCATTGCATTCACCAAAGAAAAAATAAATTAGACATATTGTGTCATAATTACGAGATCCTGATCTTGTAATTATGACATCTTTTCTCGTAATTATTAGAAAAGAGCTCGTAATTATGAGATCAGCACCGCTACGCTGAAGGTGCTGCAGCACCTCATACAGACAGACAGGCACAATTCGACTACGATGCACCGCCCAGCTTCTCTGTTAACATGTCATTAAAGAGTCTTTTAAATAAAAAGTCCTCTCCATACGGTTGATTTAATAAACAATATATCAATGTGTTCTACAAATGTATTTGTTTGACGGAAAGAGGGAGAAAGGCTCTTTGAAAGTGGCGCGGCCCGCCTGGTCTGCTCCTGATCCTGGAGCCCAGTGTTACTGTGAAGTGAGCCTGAGAGGGTGAGACGAGTGGGGAAAGGAACAGTTACGCACAGATTTGGAGGGACATAACTCGGGTTAGAACAGATTGTAGTTGCAGACTGATGCCGTCCAACCCGCTCTAACGTGCCTTCAGTGCAATTAAGCTACATGTCTGCACATCCGCTTGTCACCTTCACTGCTCTGATTATTAAAAACTTTAAACTTTAACAACAACGAGAAGCACGCATGCTAAGAAACCGATCTAAGTGGCGAGTTCATATCTGTCTTTATCAGTCTCAGCTCAGTGCTGCACACACGTAGGCTACCCCCCACCGCACACCTATCCCCCCCCTTAACACTTACAATACAGCGCTGTCCCTCATTCTGAAACATCAGCTGATGTTTATCTCATAATTACGAGATCTTTTCTCATAGTTACGAGAACCTGATCTCATATTTACGAGATCTTTTCTCATAATTACGAGATCCTGATCTCATATTTACGAGATCTTTTCTCATAATTACGAGATCCTGATCTCATATTTACGAGATCTTTTCTCATAGTTACGAGAACCTGATCTCATATTTACGAGATCTTTTCTCATAGTTACGAGATCCTGATCTCATATTTACGAGATCTTTTCTCATAGTTACGAGATCCTGATCTCATATTTACGAGATCTTTTCTCATAATTACAAGATCCTGATCTCATAATTACGAGATCTTTTCTCATAGTTACGTAATTCTTTGGTGAGTGCAATGCGCTTCTGTAGTTCTCTGACTGAGCTACTTCTGGATAGACAAACTTTTGCCTGGGCCAAGTCTTATCAGTGTGTCACAGTGAAATTGTGACCTTAATTTTTTTAAGTAAACACGATTAAACGGTGAAATCCTGGAGTATTTTTATCCTGTTCCGTAAACCGAAGGAAAGTTGTTGTCTATGTCATGATGGAAATTTAAAAATATAGTTGGTCTAGTTACATCTGTAATAATGAATAATTTTGTTTGCTTAATTAAGTAACCTACACAGTAGTACATGGGCAGTTCTGCTCTGTGATAGTTCCATTGGCAGTCAGTTTTTCGCATGGATCAGTAGCATTTAGCACTAATTGATGCTGTGATTGTGAAATTTTGCACATCACTCTCAATTGCGTATTGAAGGCCTTGTTGCCGACATTTAGCAGATATTATAGACCCCTGGTTCCAGATGGAGTCCAGAGGTAAGTTAGTTGAGGCAAGATGGCTAGCAGCCATGAGAGGACAGCTAACATTAGCTGACATCAATAGCATCAGACGTCGATCATACTTTAAATGATTTTTACAAGTTTTTAGAGATTATCATCATACACATACATCAATTAAATACAAATAGAAGTCTGTCTAATCTCAAGGTATTTTCAATAGTTTCAAATGGAAAGGAGACCGACGACAAGACATTTTGTCTAACCTAGTAACAGTAACCCAGGAGGGCAGGGCTTGACTAAGGACCAACTGTTCAAGCTCACAGTAATTACACAACAAAATATCAGGATCAAAATAATAACAATAATAATATTTTTTTTCTAATTTGTGATGTATAATTTGATACATCAGCAACCAATCTTCTAGATATCAGAATGTTTATTTATACGAACAGATCTGTGGTGAGTTAAAGCATACTGTGGTCACCTGACCTTTGAACAATGGCGACAGATTCAAGTAGCACTACACTTCTGATCAGGACATGTGGTTTTTTTTTGCATTGCATTTTTGCAATGCAGTTGTATTCCAATTCAGATAAGTTTTTCTTTACTTTAGATACATACCAAGGTCCCCGGTGTGTGTATGATAGACAGTGCTCGTATATGACACTTTAGACAACCGGTGGTTAAGAATCACCAGGCTCTCAGCCTCAATAGTCAGCTGCGTCTCACCGTCACCTGTCATTTAAATGATAAAGTTTCAGCACAAATAAACTTCAGCTTTTGAATTATTAACTTTCAAGTCCTTCAATGAAAGTTTAAAAAAAAACACATCTAAGCCATTAAGAATTTGATATCAATAAATATGGTCTGAATGTTCATAATTTATACAATAAGATAGGAAACGTTCAACCACTATCAGTCCAGTAATAAGTTCCTTTTTACGCAGCACTTTGGGCAAATGATAATAAAGCGCAAACATGCCCATAAAGTTTTGCAGCTCCAGGTAGTTTACTCCAATATTGTGTGGTTGGCAGTATTTTGATCTAGAAAAGGCTGTGTCAGGTTAAACTGGCATTTAACCCTTGCCTGGAGTAATGTGTAACATTCAGCTCAGCCATGTGTACGATAATCTTCCGAGGAGGACTGAAGGCTGGCGGTGCTAGCAATGCAGTTAGTTATATTAGTCAAACTAAGTAAACTAATTTTACATAGTTTACACACAGACCCTGTGAGAGAAAACAGTTCATCATGAAAATGTCTGCACAAGATTGTTTTCTAACCTTTAGACTAGTCTATTAGTCTATATTCAAAATTCCTTTAATCAACAGGGAAATTAGTCGCCAAAATTTGATTGTTTCTTTAAGTAAGTTCTTACAAGGATTCTGTCTCTGAGCTATTAGTCAATCAAAGTTTGGGATGGTTGAGTGGTATGTTGTAAAGGTTAGCCCATACGTAGACAAACCAGTAAATACATAAATAAATGCAGTAAACACCAAGCTTTGGTACACCACTGGTTGCTTATTGTCTGAAACGTATTTATTCTCATTTGAGACTAACCACATTCTTATACCATGATTGTTTTGATATTGAAACTTACCTTCAGAGATAATATTTCCAGGTGGAATCCCAGTGGAGAGTACTCCTCTGGACACATGTAAAGACACCTAAGAGTAGACATAACCTCATCAAATAAGCACACATACCTGCACAATGCTCTGAATGAACTTTTATAGTTCTCGTTCTGATTAATTATTTTTGGAAGTTCTATGGATTTACATTACATGTATTTCCTAATAAATAGTTTATGGTACTATACGATATAAATATATAAATATAGGTTGACTTGAACTTGACTTGAACCTGTCATAGAGCCCTACGCCTGGCTTACACCTGGCTCAAATAATTTAAACAACAGCCATCTTGTATCAGCAAGCCAAGTGTTAGCTCTGTGCCAGTGAAAAGATGATAATAATGAGCTTCTACTTTGTTGCATGGATCACACCTACCTTGTAGTTTCTTCTTTCTCCTGTATGCAGACTTAAACCTGTAATAAAAATGACATCAGACATACAAGCTGCCCTTTAATGGAAAGACAAACACTCATTTACTTTTACAGCAGGTAAAGAATACCAATTCAGCTTCCTATCTCTGTACTTCTCTATACTGATTGTTAAGTCGTTTTGTTTTTGTGGTTAAACTTGGTTTGGTAGGCCTGACTAAATTAGCCCCACTGTTGTTGAGTTGAGTTTTCTTTCAAACATTTCTGTCAGTACAGGTTGTGATCCCTGAGTCTGTGATGCAGTTTATATTTGAATTTTATTTTTCATAAAAATTAGATGAGACAAAAATACTCTCTGTACTATATAGCATACCTGGTATGAGAGTTGGGGTCATAGGCCGTACTGTAAAGCCTTGGATAGGATACTTCAGAGGAGAGTTGGGTGCAGCAAACAGCAATTTTGATAATACTGTTGTAGTCCTGTTGGGGAAAAGGGGGAGAGAGGAAATGAGTATTTTTGGTGTCTGTGTGCTTAATTAATCTGCTGTTTTTTCAAGGATGTTTTTACCAACCATCATAGCTCACATTTGACTGAGTAAGGGAGTATTCAGACTGAAATAATCCATGAGATAATATCATGCAATGGGCTAGCTCGATTGGTGGGAGCATGTTGCTTAAACTAGGGCTAGGCAACAAAGTTATCAAGCTATATCAGTCGCTAGTCAACAAAGTTATGGAGCTATATCTCTTGATAAATAAATGCACACAGGATTCAAAATTCAATAAGGATTTAAATATTAAAAGACTCCACCAACAATATTTTGCAATGCTCACAAAAATATGTGTCCTTCTATAAAAATATATGGTCTCACAAATAGATTTCTTATGCACACATATTTATTCTTAATATGTGTAAAGGAAATCTACAAATATATATTTATTCAAAAGTATTAGCAATTTTCATCAAGCAATCTGCAGCATGTTGTGCATCACCTTTTTTTTTTCTCCAAATGAAAGGTTTTATTTTTTTATTTTTTTCCAATATGTGAAAAAAGGGGAAACCATTACAAAAAATCTGCCTTGTGAGAGGGAGGCTCCCCTCCCATGGGGGGGTGGCGCCTACCTTCCAACATGCACACCGCTGACAGGTTCCCTACTAGCTCATATTACCTACTTTAAAAAAAACAGAAACAAAACAATCTTTGTCTCTTGGTTATCACTAAAGTTTATCAAAGCCAAAATATTTTGAAAATGTGTCTTTTTGTTTAAAATTTCCCCTCTGTTCTTTGGACTGTGTTTCCTGACATTTCCTACACGTTTTTTTCACCAGTTTCAATAAATTCTTTTAATGTATTGATCCATCCATTACCTGGCTTTGTGCTGTTGAAACTCCTTGGCTCGGCGGTTGAACAGCTCCTCATATTGATCCTCGGGGATGTGGTCTTTCAAGATGTAAGAGCCTTTAGGACAACTGCATGGACCAGGTGAGGGAGTAGGAATAGTCGGTATAAACCTGCAAGGGTAAGAGTTTCATCGATAAATCAAGATGGGTCACAATTCTGTGCTCCTGTTTTTTAAACTATCACTTAAATGAACCTACTTTCAACAAGCGTTGCATCATTACAGTTGTGGTGCTTTGTGCAAATTAACGAGAGCCCTATTCAGACTGCTGTGTCAAGCTGCGGTATTAGGGCCCCTCTGACGTTTCACCTTAAATCTGCATGTCATGGGGGGCTAACGGGGGGATTAAGTGATCCCCGCTCTGTACCTCTTTGGAGGTAGTAACAGAGGTGTTACAGAGGTGAGACGGTATCAGCGGAACCATTGGGCGAGCGCAGCGCTGTGTGTGCGTGCATGTCTAGCTGTGTGTGTATGTGGAGCTCCTGCTGTACCGTGCTTCAGCGACACCAAAACGCAACGTCAACTCCCAGACTGTACAATACAATAATATTATGCAGTTGCAGAATAAATATGAATGCACAAAGACGTGACAGCTGAGCTTAGCTACGTCACTTTTGCAAAAAAAAAGCAGTCTGAAAAGGGCTATTGTTTAAAGGCCCTGACACACCAAGCAGACGGCAAAGAACTAGTGGCGACGAAGGCTGCCTGCATGTGGCGTTGCCTCTTGTCTTGGCCAAAAAGTTGCACGAGAACACACCGCAAAGACTACAGCCGACGGCCAACCAACACGTACGCTCTTGCGCATGCACGAGAGGAAATACCTCTCCATGCCAGCAGGCGGCGGTGGTCTGTGATCGTCATTCCAAAAAGGTTAAACCGTAAGAGGACGAGGAAGAATGCAGATAAATAAAGCGTTGTTATGATACAAGAAGACCATTTACACACCACTGTCGCTCACCACTCGTAATATAGGTACTTCTAATCGAGAATAATGTCTGATAAAAATTGAAAATGGCACTGGCGTTGTCAGCCCTTGGTCTTTTATTAGTGTAACAAGAATAGAAGAGGCGCTTCCGTATTTTTTCTCGTGCACTGGCTCTCTTCGCCTAGCTGAACAGCTAATCAGAGAGATTCCTACCCCCAACTGCGACGGCCGACGCCGATTCAACATGTCGAATCAGCCGTAAAAAGGCTGACGGGGGGGCGACGGGTAGCGACGAAGCTGGACACTGCAAAAACTAGGGCGACGACCGCTCACCGACGGTCCAACTAGGACCAACGGCCGACAATCCCCTTGGTGTGTCAGGGCCTTAACACTCAATGTTGCCTGAAATCAGTTCCCCCCACTTAAAGTCTACTCAAAAGCTAAGCAAAGAAAGAGCAAAGATTAAGTTGCAAATATGCTAATGCAGTGGTTTCCAAACTTTTTCTGCTAGGCCCCCTTTTGGCAGAGGAAAATATTTTCAAGCCCCCCTACCTCTCACCATACACATCAACGTATATTAATATACACTAAACACACTGCCCCACTCTTTGTTAACAACATCATATCAACATTGGCTGTGGAAAGTCCAGAATAGCACTTTCAGTGTGTGACAAGAGACTGTCATAGGTTTATCAGTGTTTTGAAATACCTTGTTTATAGCAACTTGTTCTTTTTTTTTTCCTCAACATGCGGCTGATGCTGAGTCTCTTGCACAAAAGATGAGCTGGTGTTTTGGAAATATTGAAACCTTTTAGCAGTGGTTAGCGATAAATGATATGAAGCCATGACTTCCTTTTTCATGTGATGGTCCTTTTTTAAAGTCCAAATTGCAACTTTAATTGTGAATGTATGGCGGGAGTTGAGTGGAGATGGAGCTGATTTTTAGCTGCACTTCCATGCAGAATTGTATTGGCGCACAGCGATTTCGGGCGTGTACAACTATATTTTGGTAGATACGCGGCGCGCAAAGTGCAGAGCCAGGTGAAGAGCCAGACGAAGAGCACAAACTGGGTTAAGTCGCTCAATTATACATAGGAGTATTTTGGGTGTATCATGATTCAAACCAATCAGAGTGTTAACCCTCATTCCCTTTAAGAGCCAGGTGTCTCGGTGTGTCTGCAGGCTGGTGTGTTGCTTATATTTACAGCGAATTTCAGCCTTTATTTGTAGCCTACTGTAAATAGACTGAACTCAGGTCGGCTAATCTAACTTCTCTGTCTTCATTGTGCTGTTATGCATACTGCATGTGTGGATTAAGCTCAGTGGACGTGCGTTTTGAACTCGTACCTCTTTCTTAAGCGTCCTCTAAATATCAGTAACATACTATGCCACAGACTATAGAACACGTTTTAGGTATCCTAAGGCACAGTCGTTTCCTGCTTGGCAACGCGCCAGCTATCCGCTTGACATTTCCAAACAAACACACCCCTGGAAGCCTATGGGAACATAAGTTAATTGCTCTTTTGTGAGCGCTCTGGTTAAATTGGCAACTGCATGAGGAGGAGGAGTCCACGCACGCACGCACACACACACACACACACGCACACACACACACACACACACACAGGTCTTTACCTTAGTTTTTCTGTTTGGTAAACATCCTCTTGAACATCCTCTTGAAGACGGGTGTGGAATATGATCTTATAGAATGTCAGCATGATGATGACTCCAGTAAAAGCCGCCACTTGACGACGCTTTTGGTTAAACATCATCTATAGGAAGATTAAGATTTTCTCCTGTTTACACAGGTTTGTGAAGCTTGAAAACCTGTGTACATGTTTACACAGGAACCTTATTTGTTAATGGGTCTCCAGCCTGAGACCTGTAACACAAGCTGGAAAAAGGACGCACCAATATGGCAAATAAGCAGCAGATTCTATGCTTTGAATGCAGTTTTTGCCTTTGTATCAATGCTGCGTGTAGTTTTACATAAAAGTATTAACAAAAGAGGAGAGGAGAACATATGACGAGCAGAAAACATAATAAAGCTGTTTCATTATGTGCTCGCTCATGATTCATTTTCCTCAATATAACATTTTGCATTCACACATCACCTTAACTTGACAGAAATTCTACTCAGGGGCTGGCGGGGATTACTGATAAAGTCAATGTAAAACATTAAAATGTAAAAAAAGATGTTATAAAAATTAAAATAAAAAATAAAGTAAAATAAAAATCATGACTTTATTTAGTAAAAAGAAAAAGATATCCAAATGACATGATCAACAAATTGATTTAAAAATTGGAGAAGAAAATGTGTACATGACACAAAAAACAAAACAGAATTGGAACTATTATATTGTAAACTATGATAATACGCCATGGCTTCTCCGAAACATACTGTTTCCATGAACAATAGCAAACACAAGAGTTACTGTAAGCTTCTCTGTACAACTTTGAAAAACTGTTAACCTCAAGTTAAAAGGCACTGCACTATAACAAAGATTTGTTGCTACTGGCTCTGTATGTAATTGAAACTGTTAACCTGATTATATTAATTGCGTTTAATAATATGTATATCAAATAATTAAAGGGGAGACAAATATCCAAAATATGTCATAGCAAAACAGTTTTATCTTTTTTATTTATTTATAAAAAATATATCATCACAGACTGTGTGTAAATATTTCTTGGATTTGAATGCATGCAGTGCTACAGTGGGAGACTTTAAATCTTAGAAGATAGTTTTAAAATAGTTCCTACCTTTTTGCTCTAGCTGTGGTTCCTCTCTCGTCCTTTTAGTGCAGACAGATACTGTTAGGAAAACTCCTTTGCATGCTGTGACAAAAGGTTATGCAGTAAGTTGATGAACCTGCTTTTAAAAGGAGTGAGGGTGATAATTACTGCAGGTTTACATTACTGGGCTCTGATTAAACACTGTAGAGGGCATTGTTTACCTCCACGTGACAACAACGTGTGTCTTATTTTCTGTGTATGTAATTTCATGCATAGCTGAGTTTCTTTGCTATCATTTTTAATTTAATGTATTTTATTATTTAATGATCCAGTTATTCATTAAATATCTTGTATTTGATTACCACAAATCATTATTTTTATTTTTGCTTTTTTTATTTATGAACAAAAATAGGTTTTATATTATAACATCGAGTTTACACGCATGGGTCAAAAATGACCCGTGTAGGCAGGTGTGATTTAAAGACACATTATATTAATAATGTTATTAAATTAATTATTTTAGCAGTGATTTGGACCATATAATAACACATTTAATATTTGAAATATATTCATTTGTCATTTTGTCACACATAACAGACACGTATCACTGTTGTTGAACCGCCCTCCTGTGTGATGTCCTCCTGTGGCTGGGTGGTGGCTGCGTTTGGTGTTTTTAGCCCACATCTTCCCATTGCCCTCAATGATATGCTTTTGGAGGTGAGGCCTGCCTTCCATGGGTCTCTTAATATGTTGCATGACAAGCTTTGCCCAGCTCCTTCATGAATAGCCACCGTGCATTGGTCTCACCACCCATGTATGAAGGGTGTTATGCAGTGAAGTTGGTGTAGGCATTGTACCAGAGCACCATGGGCCATGTTCTCTGCTTATACGAGTAGGTGTGAACCATCTGATCCATTGTGACCACTCCTCCTTTTGTTTCGTTGTAGTACTGGATCACGTCTGGTTTCTTCTTCACACTGGTGTCATCCACTGCTTTCCCATCATCCACGGGAAGCCTGTTGAAGTAGTCGAGGAGTACAAATATCTGGGTACCATCTTTGACAGCCTGCTGAAATTCTCCTCCAACACAGAGGAGATTCTCAGAAAATGCCAGCAACGGAAATACCTCCTTAGGAAGCTCAATTCCTTTGGAGTCAGCAAGAACATCCTCCTGACTTTCTACTACTCCTTCATCGAGAGCATCATTACATTCTCCATAACCTGCTGGTTCTACTCCACCAGCCTCCAGAACAGAAACCGCCTGCAGAGCACGGTCAAAGTCCGCTCTAAGATTATTGGACTTCCTGTAAGGACTCTGTCTACCATCTACGAGCAGCAGACACTCAGGTTAGCAGGTCGGATTATGAAGGACCCCTCACACGCTCTCTTCCCAACGTTCGAGTGGCTCCCCCCTCAGGACGCCGGCTTCGCTGTCCCTGCTGCAGGACACAGAGGAGAAGAGCAACCTTTGTCCCCAGGGCTGTCCAGCTCCTCAACTCCTGACCCCCCCCCCCCCACTCCCCCGAAAAACGGACACAAACACCCCTCACCATACAGACTTTCTAAGCTGTGAACTCCTTTTTTTGTTTTTTTTCCTTATGCCATGCACCTTAACCGTCTAATGCTTTATTTGGTCGTCATGCACTACTCCACTTTATTCTATTTGATATCAGTTTTCAATCTCATATCTCATCCATCATTGCACTACGGTCACTTTATTCTTTCAGTATTCATCTTTTTTACATAGCTCTAGTATATATTTAGTCTGTTCTATTATCTGACATGCACTCTATCACTTTATAATTTAGTATCTGCCTACTTGCACATAGCTCTGTATATATATATATTTATATTTATTTCCTGTTACTGCATAATAGTTCTGTTTACATCTGTTTACTACTGCATATATGTCTGTTTACATCTTTAGTCCGATCACGGCCCACTTATACCTCCACTCTCTTTTTTGATATATTTTTACTTTGTAATTTTGTATTTAAATTTTGACACTTTATTTTGTTTTATTTTATTTTTATTGACACTTTATTTCTTGTTAAATGTTTAGTATACCTGCACTGTCGTTCATTTCCTGCTCTGTGTGACCTTGAACTGCCCCCCGGGGATAAATAAAGTTTTTTGAATTGAATTGAATTGGATGCATGGTGCTCAGGAGGACAACAGCCTTTCCGTTATCCGGCACATAGCTCAGCATGGTCATGTTGCCATTGAATCAAAATTCTGCGCTTTGTATCTCCCTCTTTTAGGATGGCTTCATGACAGGCAGTATGTATGGCTTGTTCTGGTAAAGGGTCCCCACAATATATCATGTCAGAGTTGGGGCAGGGTGTCCTGTTGGGGAAAATAATCCTTTCCCACAGCCACCAATAATACGAACGAGCAGATTTTAAACTCTGATGCTAGGACTTACAAGCTGTCATGTCCCACATTGATTCATTAATGTCAATTGACAAAGATATATTAATTAAGTGAACAAAATAGGATCTGATTGTTGTCCGATACTTTTTAAAAGACTGGACCAATGATCCAGCTAAACAACCCAAAGTGTTATTCCCACATATCTCTTTTTTCCTGGTTGAATCACCCATAAGATACATTATCACATTCACCAGCAAGGACCATGCCACAACCATAGACGTTTTAGATACAGTATTTAATAATAGATCATATGAATGATGAGACAGATGAATATATGCCAAGGTAATGATTATGATGGAGGAGGATGTTGTCGGTCGGCTGGTCTGGAAGGATGAACTGACTGCAGGGCAGAGGGAGACTCTGAGTGGGGAAACCGTCTCAAGCGTAGTTCTGCCCGAGCTGATCATGGCCCAAACTGTACCTAGAATTTAGACAAATGAGATGGAGGGATGAGGAAGGAGGTTGAGTGGATGAGAGGAAGGGAAGGGAGGGTGGGTAGTTGAAGAACTGAGACAAACGGTGTGGAGTGGGAATGGGATGGCTCAGTATAAGTAGGCTTGTCAAGTGATTGGAGGTGTAGTTTGGGCGTGGTCCTGCTCCGAACCTAAGTTAATATACATTAACTCCCTTTAGTTATAGATGTGATATATTACACCAAACATATTATCAGTAACCAGGTACCAGACAACCATTAACACTGTACAATAGCATATTATAGTTACAGTATATCCATGCAACTGCTTTTTCTTACTATTGTTACGGCAACACTGTCCCTGATCCCTGGTTCTGTGGCATGGCTGTCAAGCTAGTTAGAGGGGTGCGGGCCTTCCTGCCTGGTCGGACGGCCAATGGCTGGGAAGCCTCTGTCTCAATGAGCTGAGGCGGGCAGGTGTGCGGGAAAACACAAATGTTTGAGACGGTTTTACTTCTCCCCGGTTTTTGGTCCGAATGAAGTCTATTGAGTTTGTCGCGTGTTTTGTGTTTAAAATAATGAACTGTCATCCGGCAGAGGAACGCGTTGGTTGGAGCTGAGCAGAGTGAGCTGGCCAAGAGAGTGTCGTACCGTAGCGCCGAGAGGAAGACTGCAACAGGTAAGGTCCGTCTCCCTTATTTGGTTGGCAGCCGCAAACAATTATGCCGCGGGCAGCAGACGCCTGGAAGCCCTAGACCAGTGGTTCCCAAAGTGGGGGTCGGGACCCCCTGGGGGGTCGCTAGACACTGTTAGGAGGGTCGCGAGATTCCTTCCAAAAACATTTAAAAATGGAAAATGGTTTAAAATTGCATATTTCACCTAGTGGTGTGCGATATAACGATCTTAGATGGTAAAGGATTTGAACGTGCTGACCGGGCTAATGTGTTCATTCTATCATGCTGCAGTTTATTTATGTTCCCACACTATGCGTCTCCCCCTCCCCGTCTGCTCAGCAGAGGAGCGGGATCACCGCTGAACATGAAAAAAACTTAAGAGTTAGTCCGTTAAAAGAACTCTATCCCGGTTATATACATCTGTTTGAGATTTGTCCAAACCGACAGGGCTCGAGAAACAGTTATCTGAAGTGTTTGCAAAGTTAAGGTTTGTAGCCTACTTCAGATGGCGACACAACAACCCGTTTTACAGTCTGCAGAGAGTCACACAGAGCAGAGCTCAGACAGTCAGTGATGGGAGATATAACCCCGGTGTTTATACTGATGCTGTCGATGTTTTCTGCTCTCTCTCGGTTTTTACAAGTTACTAACAAGCCTCTCCACCTGAAGCTCACCTGTTGTGATAACTGAAACGAGAATGAAACAACGTTATGAAACGGAGGACGGCGATCATATCCGCGACTCCGCGAGGTCCGGACCACGGTGGTTTAAAAAAATGTTTGAATTAGTACAATCCTTTATGTCTATACATTGATTTCCATGCATACTGCTATAACTTATAAGTGATGTCAGTCAGCTGCTCTCTCTCCTCTCGTTCAGTGTGCATCATGCAGGTGAGAGTGAGTAACCATGGTGACAGTCTGTCTGTCAATCAACGATGTCCCGCCCCCTCTATGAATAAAACTCTTCTAACAGTAAAACTTACTTTGACCATGTGTCCCAGAATCAACATATTCTGTATTATGTTTTAAGTCCTCATGTTTTTAAATGAATTATAACTCTGTGAATGTACCTGAACACTAAAATAAATTAAAGACACAAAAGAGGACAGAATACTAAATCATTATTTTAAAGTGGAGCAGAAAACCCTCAAATTGTGCATAAAAATTGATCAGAATGTAGGAAAGACATTTCTGATGTTAAAAATGTTCAGGGGGGAGACCTCCAGACCCTCAACAAAGACGTTTTTAAATAGACTAAACTTATCAGCACAGTTTTTGTGCATTTAAAAAAATTATATGAGGTAATAAGTGGTTGAACTGGTCAGTAAATTTTTAAGATCAGTATGAAAAAAAATCGTGATATGATATTTTTGCAAATTTCACCCATTAATTTGAGAATATATACACAAATATGATGGTGTTTGGGCTACTGTGTGGTGTTCTAATGCCAGTGTTTGGATAGGCCTAATAGTGTGTGTGGCTGTGTGCAATGTCAAATGTTTTAAGCACCTCCACGGACAATGGGGGTCCCCAGTCTCTAGCACCGTAATATTGGGGGTCGCGGGCTGAAAAAGTTTGGGAACCCCTGCCCTAGACAAAGTAAATTCCCAGGGTTGTGTTTGCCGTGACATAAAGTGGGGGCTTGTCCGGGATTCCAACTAAAAGTATGACGTGCTTTAGTTGTTGTTTTGTTGTAACATTATCACGCTGGGGAAACTGTTAGCTCCCTTTTTTGTAGTAGCGGTGCCCAGTATTAGCTCTAACTTGACAACTTGACAACTCTAGCTTGGCAACCCTGTCCGTGATCGGGAAAAGACGGAGTTGTATTCGGCTCATTAAAAAGCGTATGTAGCCAGGTTTAACTAGAGGTGCGTACGGCTTACGAGCGGATAAGCCGTTCAGTCCGAGTACCATCGCGGACAGACTTGTAGGTAGGTATAGGGGCTGGTATTTTGAGGTGTGTTGTGAGTTTTCTCCGGTAGGTAGCTGTGGTTTTGGCTGTACGCTCGTTTTGTTGTCAGCTAGACCTGTATCAACGTGTGTAATGGCTACTGATGCGGCTAGCGGGCCTCTGTCCGTCAGCGAGCTCACTAAGGGGCAGTTTAAGAGATTAAAGAAGACTGCGCTTGTGGAAGAGGAAGAGGAAGTTGTGCTCGAGGAAGGCATGGCCAGGCCAGCTATTGTATCACGGCTGATAGAGGAGCTACAGTTAGAGGAGTTGTGGGCGGAACAGGAGAAAGAAAAGGAGAAGGATCGGGAAAGACAGGAGAGGGACAAGGACAGGGCTTTTCGGGAAAGAATGGCTAAGTTAGAGGTAGAGAGGGCTGCTGCAGTTGGGAGTAAGGATGATCAAAGGTTTGATGTTAACCGTGCTCGCAGTTTCATGCCACCTTTTGATGAAAGCGCCGTAGATGTGTTTTTTGAAATGTTTGAAAAGGTAGCTAAAGAAAGTGTTTGGCCTGAAGGAAAGTGGCCATTGCTGGTACAGAGCGTGCTAACAGGGAAAGCTCAAAGGGCAGTAGCGGCTTTGGACAGCTGTGTTGGTTTAGAGTACGACCCTATGAAGAAAGCTGTCTTGGAAGCTTATGGCGGTGTGCCAGAGGCATATAGACGTCAGTTTTGTGAGATGAGGCGACGGCAGGCCGAATCTTACCTAGACTTGTGGCGGAGGCAAGAGGTTGCTTTTGATCGCTGGGTTAAGTCTTGTGAAGCGTTTAGTTTCCTGCAGCTAAGAGATTTGTTGTTACTCGAACAATTCAAAGTCAGTGTCTCCAGGGAGATTGAGGTTTACCTTAATGAGTGTGATGTGTCGAGCCCACGCCGTGCAGCAGAGTTGGCTGACAGCTATGAGGTGGCACATGGTGGTAAATCTGGGAGTTTCATAGGGAGGAAGAGACCACATGAGGAGAGGCTGGGAGATCACCAACCGAGATGGCAAGGGGAGACTGGTTCATGGCGCCCTCTGGCGGCAGACGTGAACCATCCTTTTCCATCTCGCCAGCCACGGCCGGGAGGTTCTTTTACTCCCACAGGTCGGACTTCCGCTCCGGTGGCAGAATTTAGGTGTCATTGGTGTCACAAACTTGGCCATAAGAAGAGCCAGTGTCCGAACTTTAGTGTCAGAGGTCCTGCAAAACCAGTTGGGTTAGTGCAGTGCTTCTCAAATAGTGGGTGAAGTGGTAGGGGGGGACTTTCAGTATTTTTGTGCCGTACTCAAGCACGATTGCCCCCCCGCTGCGCCATTCCCCCACTGGCCAGCACTGCCCGCTGTCACACTGCATCAGGACTAACCTGAGCCTGAGCACGATTACCTCTTGTACATAACGTCGTAATACAGCACATGCATGCTTTATGTAATTATGAAGCGTGCTCAGTTTACAAACAGGCGGACTCGAGAAAAAAATTAATTAAAAAGGGACGCGCAGTCGAGTCGGAGAGCATGACAGCTACTTTACTGACTTTGAGGCTTATTTTGAGTCACTTTAATCAGCTACAGCCGTAAATTAATTAAAGAAATAAAAGAGACGCGCGGTCGAGTCCGCATCCGCACATCGGAGAATATGACAGCTACTTTGTGGCTTATTTTGAGTCATGTTAGTCAGATACAGCCATAAAACTCTGGATTTCTCCCTAATGAAGGCTGTCAGCGTTGTGTACCCGCGTGCTTGTGCTCGTGCATGAAGTGTACAGTGACGAAGCACACCTCTCCAAAGTGTGCCAAAGCCAAGAAGTGTAGCGTGCCTGAGCACGGGACGGAGTGGTCACACTGGCCAAACGAACTGGACTTTAGGGTTGAAGCGTGCTTGGGCACGGTACGGATTGCCAGTGTGACCGCAAAGTACACAGGAACATCGGTGTAGCTGACGGAGGAAGAGAGATGGAGAAGTTTCTGACAGGAGTGAAAAGAAAAGGTGTCAGAGACAAGAAAAGCAAACCTAATAAGAACAGGAAATACGACGTAATCTATTTTGATAATCAGGTGATTGTATGGGACGGGGGGGGGGGCGTGAAAATTTTTTTGTCCCCCAGGGGGGGGCATGACAGAAAATAATTGAGAACCACTGGGTTAGTGTCAGTAGGCAGGGAGGCTGGAGATGACCTTCATGGTTATGAAGGTTTCATTTCAAAGGGGTCTGTGTCTGACTCACCTGAAAGTCTCAGAGTGCCGGTCACAATACTCAGAGACACTGGGGCTAAGCAGACACTCCTGCGAAAAGGGGTGGTGGAACTCCCAAATCACACCTTTAATGGGCAGTTTGCAGTGGTACAAGGGGTAGGCGGTGGATTTGAGACTGTGCCTCTTTATCGTGTTAAGGTCTGAGCTGGTGACAGGTTTTGTGGATGTGGCCGAGGTGCAGACCTTGCCCTTTAATGTTATTGATCTTGTCATGGGCAATGATGTAGCTGGTAGGAGAGTTACTCCAGAAAATTCTGAGCGACAGGTGGACTCACCTGAACTCAGGCAGTTGGAGGAAGAATATCCTGAAGTTTTTCCTACCTGTGTGGTAACTCGTGCCAGGGCCAAAAGGCAGTTGGGGCATGATACAGTCCACGAGTCTATGAATTGTATATTTGTTAACTGTTGAAAAATGTGTTGTAAAGAAAGCTCAGTTTACAAAACGTGGTATGTATTTCACTTGTCTTTTGACTATTAATCCTACATTCATTGTCCCCCTGAAACAATCCTACACAGTTTGGATCAGGTGAAAATAATGTTAAAGATAACTGTACTGCAGTGCTGCTGACTACAGACAGACATGTTTGGATTTTGGATCCAACAGGTGACAAAGCTCGTCCTCCTGTGCTTCGGTTGGGTAAAATATAAAACTTTAGATTTAGATTTTTCAGTTTATTTGTAGTTACGAAGGGCACACAGCAGCCCTTCACAGGAGTGCAAACTTGTCACCTTTCGGCGAAATTCGCCGTTTTGGATACAAAATAGGTCATTTGTGTGATTCATGTAGATCTGCAATAAAAATATTTTGGTTGTGGTGTAGCTGTAATGAATCTAATTCACCTTGTGGCAATATGTTTTTTAAGCTTCGTTTGGCCAACTCGCAAGCTTCTTCTTTTTTTTATGATGCGCAAGTTTCTGTTGGCTAAACTCCGCTGCTGCTGGATGACCGTGTCGTGATGAAGCTTTATTCGTGGTATCGGAGCAAAGAACTACACTTCCCACGATCATAATGTTTGCTGATTGGTTAGGATTGCTGTTACCATGGCAATGTTTCCCGCCCCTATGCGCCGTATGCGAATCAGATGTGAACATATAAGTCTCACTAGCAGGCTAGCTAGCTAGTTAGTTAGCTAACACGAAATGTATTAATAACCTTGTCATGCCGCAGTGAATGTAATTTATATTTTCCACAACACAAACAAAGAGATAGTACAACACTTGCATTAACAGTATGCACACTAAAAACGACAAAATGTACTTTTAAGAAGAAACGATATAACTCGCATATAATTCGCAATTGATTGTGGGATGTGTAGTTCCTTGACTTCGGACGAGAATCATGCACACAGTCTTGTACCTTTGCCTTTTTTTTCTGTTTTTAATGCTGTTTTGGTGTACAAAAAATGGAAACAATGTACCATTGACAGGATGACAGAACAGAATTGACTTTATTGTCCCCATGGGGAAATGGTTTTTCACAGCAATTGGATCAATAAATATGTCAAATCAGTCATTAGGGGTCATATAACATGAAAAAAAATACCAAAACTGATAAAAGCAATAACTGCAGAGGAAATTAAACAACAAATACAGGGACTAAAACTAGGAAAATCACCCAGGGATGATTCACTATTCACAAATGAATCTTATACAACATTTAAAGGACAAATAAACCTTACTACTTAAATGGAAGATTTGATACACTGCATCATCTAAATAAGCTGGTAAATGTTTCCAGTCAAACATGGAAATAAACAATGCTACTGTATTTTGATAATAATACATTTAAAAGGTTGAAACAACATCCTTCTTAAAATACAATCATATCGTATAACAGCAGAGACAATCAGTGCTTGACTAAATGTTGTCTTTTTTTATTACTGGTTTGGTGTTTAGAACTCAAACCTGCTGACAAAAACTACAAGCCACAGATCATTATCTTACACATGGCACAATACATCTCATAAAGATGTGTTGTTCTCATAGGTTTAAATGTCTTGTAGCACTGTATTTGCCTGTGTGGCTACAGTGTCATTAAAAGAAGAAAAGCTATGGGATGCACGGGGATGTTACACCTTAATATGAGCAAGATGCTTTTTCTTACAGTGCATCCTGCAACAGCATCTTTTAAATCATGTCAGAATGGTAAATGGCTCTGTGCTAATGATTGTCAGCCATTGGCCATGGTGAATGGATTTGAAGGATGTTTCAACCCCAGTAAACCTATTACTCTTGTTGTTTTATTCTAGCTCGACTACCCACTAGCCATGGAAAGGATTAAGGAGGACCGGCCAATCACCATCAAGGATGACAAGGGAAACCTGAATCGCTGCATTGCAGATATAGTTTCTGTACGTTCTTTAGGCTAATATGGGACATTTGCCAGAATGAAAGTTAAAGTAGCTCTTTTTTTAAATGATTTAGTGAGATGACAATTCTAGCCATGAGTGATACTGGGTGTCATCAGAAATGCAACAAACTGGAAAAACATCTTAGCAGAGGAGGTTCACAGAAGAGAAGCTCAATGACAAGTTAGGTTACTCTTGCCCGCTTTAACAGAAAACATTTTGAGGTCCTGTGGTGGCATAACTCTTTCGCTTAACAGAAAGCACAGCACACATCGGGCCTCATTTATCAATCTTGCGTGAAAACAGGCGCAGATCTGAGCGCAGATTTGGTCTTACGACAGGACACACGTGCGATTTATGAAACGTTCGTATCTGACCAATCTGAGCGTACGAATGAGCGGGCCTTGATAAATGCGGCGGCTGAATTCGATCGTCATTAACATGTTACGCCCATAAATATTCCTGGTTCGGAGGCCTCGCCCACTGAGGTCAAACCTGGAGAGACGAAACATGAGTAAGAAAAGAAACTTTTCTGACACGGAGATCGGCATCCTGACATCGGAGGTGGAACAAAACAAAACAGTGCTTTTTGGCAGTCTGAAGAGTGGCATAAAAGGGGCTTATAAAAACGCTGTCTGGAAAAAGATAACGGAGGCAGTCAACAGCGTTGCCGTACAGGAACGGACTCCAGCTGAGGTTTGAATATAATTCTCAATAACTTAACCCATGCCTAACGACTTAAATGAATCTTTTCATCCGCAGCCTAAAAGCTTATGTCTGCTAATTGATCAAAACAATTCTTTACATTTAGGTCAAGAAAAAATGGTCGGATTTGAAGCTGGCCACCAAGAAACGTGTTGCTGCGTTTAAACGCAGCATCAGGCAGACTGGAGGAGGCCAACCAGACTCCAGCCTGATCCTGACGGGGACGGAGGAAAGAATTGCCTCCTTAATTGGGTCCGAGTCGATCTGTGGCATAAGTGGTGGAGGTGACACAGACGCACTGGCATCAGACCCAGAGCAGAATGGTAACTAACAACCCCCTTTTGCTTGCATTAAAAAATCAAACTGACTGTACACCATTTCTTACAAATAATAAGGCTTACACATGTTACATGGGTGACATTTTTATTGTATTAAATATTTCAGAGCCAGGCACCAGCATGATGTCAGCCAGATCTGCTCCCCAGGGCGGTCCCACTATTACTGCCGAGAGTGAGCGCGTGCCCTCGGCCCCCCGTGCTGCGCCCAGACCGAACCTGATCACGGCAGAGGTCCTGGAGAGACAAGGGGAGATATGCAGGTTATTGGCCTCAGTCGTCGGCGCACTTGACGCAATTAATGAGACACTAAAAGAAATAAATGAAACTCTAAAAAAGCCATAATAAAATGTTTAAATGACTAAATGTTGTCTGTGTTTAGTATGCCTTTAGCCAATTCCACCAACAATACTTCACATTACTGATTAATACTGCAGAGCATTTGCAAGAGTTTAAGGTATACTTTACGTTTTAAAAGCGACAAATGAGGTCCTGTCTCCTCCGTACAGCCCCCTGTGGAGGCTGTGCTGGCCACGGCTCCATGGGCATGGGCTCATCCGGCTGCGCCGCTCATTCACCAGTGCAATGTTGTGCAAAACTGAACAGGCCAAAATGATATCGCACACTTTGTCTGGGGTATACAGTAGCATTCCCCCTGCAGGTCCGAGACAGAGCCACCTGCCCTTCAGCAACCCGAAGCAGCGCTCGACTGTGACCCGTGTGCGTGTGTGCGCACTGTTGAACCTGCGTTCCTGCTCTGTAGCGGGGTTATAAGGTATTCCGTTAGAGGATAACCCTTGTCACCTAGAAGAACCATACCAAAATGTGAATCATCTGATACCTTGTTTAGTGTAATGCAATTTATCGAGGGTAGCCACTTACCGAGGAGATGACTTTGGCTCTGCAGTGCGCCCTCCTGCAGCCGCGCGCCAACAGAGCTGTTTTGAAAAATAAAAGAATCGTGTGTCCCCCCTGGCCACCTGGCCACCACGTTTAAAAGTGATAGCTTGGCATCACAAATCACCTGGACATTTATGGAGTGGTAGTTTTTGCGATTGATGAATGCGTAATCATTCATGGATGGTGCCTTCAGGCGCACAGGAGTACAATCAATCGCTCCAACCACATTTGGAAACCCAGCAATCTCATAAAATTGCCTTTTAATCACATCATTGTATGGGAACCGAATGTATTTTCGGGAGAGAGATTTTATTGCAGCCAACACTGCTGGCATCGTCCTGCTGATCGTTGGCTGGGAGACCCCAGCCCTGTCCCCGACCTCTCGCTGAAAGGTCCCGGTGGCCAAAAACCCCAGCGTGGCGAGCACCTGAACTGGTACAGGTAAGGCATTTGACCGCCTGGTTTCTCTCTTTAATCCAGCAGCTACATTATTGCATAAATCAATAAGCACATGCCTTGGGAGCCGAAAGCGACTGATCAACCAGGCATCACTCTCCATGAGGAGATCCCTGCGGTCCCTGAAGACGCGCTCACGTCTGACACGCACGTATTGCTCCTCCAAAATAAGCAAGTCTGCCATCATCAAGACTTGATAACTGTCAAAGCATCTGTTTAAATAGGGGAATGAATAAACATCTGACCAACCACAGTGGAACGATGATTATCTCAACAGGTGCTTTCAATTTTTGTTCCAGTTCTGTCACACCCATCGGACAAAAACAAAAACAATTACACCTTTTTGCCTTTAGTTAATTTGCAAACACACATTTCTGCTTGTATTTATGATTCTTTCACATTTTAATGTGTAATAATTAGTTGTCATCTTAGGCTATTTATCCTATTGTTTAATTTTTTGAAAGTGGTATCAGTAAAAACATGGGCTTTAAAAGAAATGTTTTCGTTTTAATAATCCGTTTTGATCTGTTCTAAATATGTGACTGCTTATGCTTAATGACAGCTGAGGTTTGTTCATTATTTTCCGCCAGATTTTGCTGTGCTGCACCGCAAATCCACAGACTCGAATTTGCGTACACGAGCTCAGACCTGACGTGAGATCTGATCGCAGCTTCCGCTTACGTCCAAATTGATAAATGCCGAAGTTTGCGTGGAAATGGTCGTACGCACGGTTTTCGGTCGTACGTTCGTTTGATAAATGAGGCCCAGTGTGTTGGACCCTCGACACAGAATCATGAGTCTGCCTCCTACTTCATCACACCCTCTGACTACACTACCTCACCGCAGGGTAGTAGGGTACAGGAAGGCGGGGCTTGAAAGACGGGAGATGTAGGAAGGGCACCTGCAACGAACATAGGTGCAGATATCTGTTATATTTGTAAATGCCATGTTGATGTTAGTTGCTTCATTCACCAAGGTAAGGGCATAAGTTGGACCCCTTTTAAAGATTTGTAAACATTGATTAACTAAAAAAATTTAATTGTAAATCAAAAAATAGTCAAATAAAACTAATCTATTTAATATATCTTAAAGGTTCTTTAGATAAATTACATGAATCAATTACTTTCTAGAGTATTTTTGTTGACCTTTACCTGTTTATATTTCCGTGACATAATGCAATTTAAGTCTAGATTTGTGTGTGTATCAAACTTATGTTTACCTATTGCAGTAGGCTGAAGAAAGATCACAGTATCCTACATGTCTGTCTTCAGAGTAAACTGCCTGCAGCACTCCCCTTTTTCCAGCTCCAACATATCCTGTGAAAACAAAGACAGAAAATAGAATCAAATAATACTTACGAGTGACCACAGCACTCTGCATGTGGTCTATGTTTAGTCATGACATCAATACTGCATGTAATGACAAAGATACAAGACTATCCTTCTGTAAGATGAATACCTGGTGTGCAGTTTTTATAAAGCGTTCCACATCCAAGACAGGTGTCAGTGGTGTACATTGTGTAGAATTCCTGTCTGTATGTTGCAGAAAACCTACTCCATGTATTAACACCTGTATAAAGCCAATAGTGAATATTTAAATAGAGCCAGTGAAAACATGCATGGGTACCACAGTACTTAAGTATTGTATACTAAGCACCTTTTACTAAAGCACTTACTGTCAAGCCACTGGAAATGTGCCCGTCTCCTGAAGTACTTAGTGGACGTAATGTCTCTGAAGGTGGTACACACAAGAGCTAACTTTAAGAAGGCCTTATCTCCTTCCTGGAGTAACACTTCTTCCAGGATTTCCAACAGCACACACGTTGGCAACTGTAAAATATAGGCCAGGAAAAATCAGGCATATTCCAGACACCACACAGACTACACTGTTACCAGTACAATGGGACTACTAAGGATTTTTGGGCATAAGTTAGCAGAAATATGGAGATTGAAAGGAAATGGGGAGAATTTTTAAATCACATCATAACACATTCCCCTGATGTTCAATGTGCAGTAATTCAGAGGTGTCCACAGGTTAAGTATTAAAAAAAAATTCTAATTGAAATTACCTCCAATATGAATCACCTGTTTGCCTTTTCAATCTGACCCTTTGAGGGGAAAAATGATTTTCATTAATATGGGTATGTATGCATCCATAAAGTCACCTGAATATTGTTAATGACTCTGTCACTAACATTAGCACGCCACTGGGTATCCTCTGCCATTACTATCATACTCACCTCATGTTGCCTCTTTTTGGCCTTTGGGACCCTGTATATAGGCTGCAGTGACCCTTGGAGCAAGGCTGTGGCCTCATTGGTCCAGAATGCAAACCTCTGTCCATGGCTTTTTCATAAGATACAAGTAAAAGAATAAAAAAGTACAGTAATGATAGTTTACAGTTTATGATAAATGAAGCTCTAGCGCAAGTTCAGTCAGGAAGACTATAAGTGATTCACGATCAGGTCTTCTCATTCACCCTTTTTCTTTTTGCACCCGCTCCCACTTTTCCGCTGTCATCTCGAGCTGTCATTTTCTTGGGCTGTAATTGGGTAATCAGCTGTGTTGTCAGCATTACTCGTCTAACCAATGGCTCGGCGTTCCTCCCTCATTTTCAGCCTATCATCGTTCTGCTCCCCTTTTAAATATGATTCTTTTTCTCCCCTAGTTCTCTCATGCTGATGTTCGTGCGCTTCAATTTGGATTGTCTATGGCAAGTTTAAGACTCACCTGGTTCTTATATCTCGGGCTGTTTTCACAAATAATTATGTCAGATTCAGAATCCGATCAAGATCACGCGGAATTGTGCGATACAGCCATTTCACCTCAGGCAGCTCGGCGCAGTATCCGCATCGCTTCCAGGCATCAGGAGCCAGAGGTCGAGATCCTGGATATGCTAAGAGCTCAAGGCATTAACCCGTCTCCGGGTTTGGAGCTCTATCAGTTACAGGCGCTAGCTAATGAAATTGTTTTTGACACCCCCATCCGGAGAGAACCTACTGCTAACCCCGACACTGCTCGTGCTCCTTCCAGCCGTAAACGCTCTAAAAAGCTGAATCATTCAGATCCACCTCCAGCCAAACGTAAGCAGGCCTCTGCCCGTTTAACTCATTCCGAGCTTCCAGGTCCAGCGTCTCTGCCTCCTGAGGATGTCCTGTCTTCCACATTACAATCTCTAGCAGATTCAATGCAATCAATAAACAATCGCCTCCGTTCTCTGGAAAATGCCGCTTCAACTTCAGCAACAGTCGCCTCTCATATCACGCTATCTCATGCATCGGATCCGGTACCAGCTCAGCAGGCTTCATCTCTCCCTACAAGTACCTTCAACCTGCCTCAATACACTCTGGCTTCCGCTGTCTCTGCTCCACCGCTAGGTAGGCCTTATGTTCCTTCTGGTGCCAACATCTCCCCTCGTCTAAGGTCAAAAATATTACAAGGTAAAGACATCAATTTAATAAGCCTCATTCTGCCATCCGCTCAGTGCGAAACCAAGGTGTCATCGGGGGAAGAATTCACGGCTATTATTAAATCTGCAGACCCGAGACTGGCAAAAGACATATCAATTAATGAATTTGTTGTAGCTTTTGGCATTTACAGAGACGTGATTTGTGCTGTGTTTCCTGAGCGCAGACACGAATTGGACATTTATCTGGCCTTAATCTGCGACCTCAACTTGAGGTACGGGAGTAACATTTTCTACCAATATCACAAAAGTTTTTCAAACAAAGCAGCCACCTATATATCCCAATCAAATACACGCCTGAATTGGTCAGTACTGGACACCGAACTCCTCGTCATGATAACGGGAGGCTCTCAAGCTATTTCATGTGGTAGATGTGGAAACATAGGGCATTCAGCTTCCCTGTGCCCTCTGGTGCCTTTTTCCTCTCAAGAGATCAAAGCCCCGTTTTATCCTCAAAACGATGGGGGTTTATCAGCAAAGGAAAGAAAAGACAGTCATGGCCGCAAGGTGGTTCTCTTTAACAACAAAGCAATCTGTAATAATTTCAACGAAAATGTATGCTCTTACCCCAATTGTATATTTCTTCACATCTGCAGCCAGTGCAGAGATGCGCACCCGAAGTCTGTGTGTCCCAGAAGGTATCGTCCGCTGAGTCATCGTGGTTCAAAGAAATACTAAAAATTCACCCCTCCACTCCAATAAACATTCCGGCTCTTGCATCAGAACTGTCTTCTCATCCTGATCCTGTATTCGTTGATTATCTGTTGTCCGGTTTGTCCCAAGGGTTTCGGGTAGGGGTAGTGTCTTCTCTGGCCTCCTCTCATGTGTGTAAAAATCTCCAATCTTCCCTTAAAGATCCAGAGACAGTGTCGCTTCTTTTAAAAAAGGAGCTGGATAAAGGGTACCTGATTGGTCCTTATGACTCTTCTCCATTTCCATTGTTCCGCACTAGCCCCATAGGCGTAGCTACGAGAAAATACTCCGGGAAGAAAAGGCTTATTTTTGATCTCTCAGCTCCTCACAACGGGCCAATTCCCTGCATAAATAGTTTAATTCCAGCCGAGCCATTTTCTCTCCATTATTCCACCGTAGACAATGCCATTAAGCTAATCAAACTCGCAGGTCAGGGCGCGCAGCTCTCTAAAGCCGACATCACAGACGCCTTTAAAATAGTTCCAATTCACCCATCGCAGTGGCATCTTTTTGGCTTAAAATGGGACTCAAAGTTGTATTTTGCTGTGCGCCTCACGTTCGGGTGTAAAAGTAGTCCGTCAATTTTTAATCAACTTTCCGAGGCGCTGTGCTGGATTCTCTTAAATAGAGTCAGAGTACCTTCTCTCCTCCATCTTCTAGATGATTTTCTGTTAATAGATCCTCCGCACGACAACTCTGGCTCATCTTTGTCCAAACTGAGACAGGTGTTCAATCATCTAGGTGTTCCTCTTTCAGAGGAAAAAACGATCGGCCCAGCTACTCGCCTCGAGTTTTTAGGAATTACTCTTGACACAGAAGAGATGAAAGCTTCACTACCACTCGAAAAGTTAGAGCGCATTCGTGAAATTTCTAAATCTTTTGTAGATTCAAGTGAAGTCACGAAACAGCAAATGCTCTCTCTCCTCGGTCATTTCAATTTCGCGATGCGCGTTATTCCACAAGGCCGTTTGTTTATTTCAAGGCTGCTGACCATGGCTTCATCCGTGTCCAATTTGCATGATGTCATTCAAGTAGATGAAGGGTGGCGCTCTGATCTAAGGTTCTGGTCCAGTCTATTTAGTTTATTCTTCTGACTCCATCAAGTTTTTCACGGACGCAGCACCTTCTGTTGGTTTTGGAGGGTACTTTCAAGGCCAGTGGTTTGCCAGCAAATGGCCTGAGTCCTTTCCCAAACTTGAGTCCTCCTCAGCGCTGTATGAGATTTATCCCATTGCTGTAGCTTGTTATGTGTGAGGGAAATCCTGGAGCCGCAAACGCATATCAGTTCATTGCGACAACGAGGCAGTTGTAGGGATCATTAACAAAGGTCGATCTTCTTGTCAAAAAATCATGCCATTCATGCGATGCATAACTTGGCTATCCGTGCAGAAAAACTTTCTCATCACTGCCCGTCATGTGCCAGGTCACTTAAATATCATTGCTGATTCTTTATCCCGTTTTAAATTTCAGGTTTTCAGGAGCCTTTGCCCAGAAGCCAGCTCCTCTCCAGTAGCAGTTCCATCACTGGAATCATTAGCCCTGTATTAAACCAGCCTTTCCTGGAGTCATATTTAGATAAAGCGAGGTTTTACATGAGGAAGGGGTTGGCTGCCTCAACTATTAAGACGTATGATTTCGCTTGGAGGATGTATGCTATGTTTTGCATTTTTCTGAATGTGCCACTAAAGCCTGTCTCAGTTAATGTTGTTTGCGCTTTCATTTGCCATTGCATGGACGTGCGCCATTTTAAGCCTCAGTACATTAGAGGTCTAGTGGCAGGCATCCAGTTTAATGCTAGATGTTCTGATCCATCTTTTCCCAGCTTATTTTCCAATACAGCTATTAAACTTCTGCTAAAGGGCATTTCAAAAGTTGCCCCTCCCATTAGCGACACCAGACTCCCCATAACTCTTCCTATGTTGCACTCGATGCTCCTAACTTTAAGAAAGGGTTGTTTCTCTTTTTACGTGGATTCCCTATTGAATTGTTGTTTTCTGTTAGCTTTTTATGGGTTTCTAAGAATTGGGGAATTTAGTACTGCTTCTTTATCTTTTGATCCTTCAAAAGACGTCACTATGTCAGATATTCATTTCCACCCAAATTTTTTCACTCTGTTTCTAAAACATTCTAAAGCAGGCGGCGCCTGTTCCGTAGTCATTGCTCACATCGATTCTGAGTTTTGTCCTTTCAAATCCATGTCTAAATATTTAAAAACCAGGTCTCCTTTTCATCCGCTGGCTCCTGTCTTTCTGACTCCTAATAATAATCCTATGTCAAAGTCTTGGTTCAGTTGTCATTTAAAGCAGACTCTTGAAAAATGTAACATATCACCTAAGCATTATTCAGGCCATTCATTTAGAATAGTTGCTGCAACCTCCGCAGCAATGCAAGGCCTGTCTTCAGCTTCTCTTCAACAACTGGGCCGGTGGTCTTCATCTGCATTCACCTCCTACGTGCGTCCAGAAACAACGGCTATAATCCAAGCTCAAAGATCTCTAAAACCTTGATAGCTCATGGTAAGCAAATGCAAATACTTGGTGGTGGTGGTTTTCCGAATTACCATCCATTCAGATCCTTGCTCTAGTTCGGGATATTGTTTCAGGCTCTCTGTAGTAAATTATTACAATCAAGGAGGAGCTAAGTATAAAGTGTGTTCGTTGTTTTAAAAGTTTAACCATATTTTTCCCCTTACAAGAGGTTTATTATTTCTTGTATTTATGTTGCAGTGCATCGAAAAGTGGAGTTTACTTCTCCGCTCAAGGAGGGTATGGACGGCCCTAAATCAAGAAGCATCATCAAGTTATTCAATCATTGTGGAATAAATAACGCAAACTCAATGCAAGCAACTGGGCATAGCTGTTTTCTGTTGGCAACGCATCGTAACGCAAGCAAACTGGTTCAGCAGTTTTAATGCCAGCAACGCATCTCATCGCAAGCAAAATTCTGCTGGCAATGCATTCACGTGGCATATCTTTTTTCTGCGGCAACGCATCTTTACGGGGCATAGCGGTTTTGTGCTGGCAACGCATCTCAACGCAAGCAATTCTGGTTAGCAGTTGCTTAAATCATGCCAGCAACGCATCTTTTCACAAGCAATCTTCATGCTTACAACGCATCTTTCACTGGGTATAGCTGTTCCGCTGCCAATGCATCGCATTGCAAGCAAACTGGGCATAGTTGTTTCTAAGTCAATGTTGTCTGTCTACACTTCTGCAGGAATAAGCCATGGAATCTCAACGCAAGCAATCTTTCTGCTGGCAACGCATCGCAACGCAAGCAAACTGGTTCAGCAGTTTTAATGCCAGCAACGCATCTCATCGCAAGCAAAATTCTGCTGGCAAACGCATTCACGTGGCATATCTTTTTCTGCGGCAACGCATCTTTACGGGGCATAGCGGTTTTGTGCTGGCAACGCATCTCAACGCAAGCAATTCTGGTTAGCAGTTGCTTAAATCATGCCAGCAACGCATCTTTTCACAAGCAATCTTTCTGCTTACAACGCATCTTTCACTGGGTATAGCTGTTCCGCTGCCAATGCATCGCATTGCAAGCAAGCTCTGAAAGATCTTGTATCATACCAAGAGGGCATGGCCCTAAAGCTGGCACCCAAGTTATCTAGAGGCGTCCTGGAGCCTAGCCATTTTGAGAAGATGAAGGTTAGTTCAGCGATGCATGTCTTTAGCAAGGCAACAAGTGCTGCCCTGAGGTACATGGTTGCGGAGGAGCACAGACCAGAATCCTACCTTACCACTTCATGGTTTTTGGAGAAGGTGGACCACTGGTTTGACCTCATGTCATCACGCAACGTAGTTACTGCCCTAAGTCATTTCAAGATGGAGGAGTATGATAAGGCCATCAGCTTCCTCCAGGACTCCATCCATCTGTTTCGGGGCCTGAAGATCGGTCCCCAGGGCAGCTGGAAACCAGTCCAGACAGGACTGGTGATGGCCACAACAACAATACTGGAGGTCCAGCATGACTTGTTGAGTCAAGGGCACAAATTTGTCCTCACAAGCCGCTTCACCCAGGACTGCCTGGAAAACACATTTTCATCCATTCGTCTGAGGAACTCTGTCCCAACACCTGTAGAGTTTCAATATGCACTGCGGGCTGTCACCGTGGGCCAGTTCCTATCGCCAGTGCATACTGGCAGTTACCTGGAGGATGGATCGGACCACTTGGCAGACTTCCTGGACACGCACAACAGCACCTGCAGTCCTCCTGAAGTTCTGAGAGTGGAGCAGCTGGTAGACCTCACATCACCACCTGACATCACCAAAACCGAGTCCTGTGTGCTCTACCACCTGGCGGGATACATAGTGATAAGAGTCATCAGCTTCTCACTTTGTGACAAATGCAAGTGTGCACTAGTACAAAATGTCAGCAATGAAAATGAGAGAGCTGTTCTGCTGGAATTAAAAGAATTTAAAAGGGGCGCACTTTTCCGTCCATCTGATGAGGTTTTCACTCTTGTTCAGAACGTGGAGCAGCTGTTCCGTGTGAAGACAAGTGATTCCCTCATGGAGTCCTCAAATGCAATGGCACAGCTGGAACAAGAGGCGTTGTTACTGCACAGCAACCTTCCCTCATGCCACGACCTGAAGAAAAAAATCCTCTCCACCTACATCAGGCTGAGGTTAAGGATTGCATCAAAGTGTATCAGGGCTGAGAGGAAGGAAAAAAATAAAGGGCATCTTGGCAGCAAGAGTCAGAGTAAGAAGGCAAAGAAGACCCAACAGACACAACAGACTTCTGCACCGAAGGTCATAACATCCAGGCCACTGACAAACACCTTACTCGTTGCCATGGATGTACTTGGCTTCTCCATTCCCGGTCCACCGTCAGCAGCCCCCAGCCTCCTCTTCTTTCAGCAGTCATCACCTGCAGCCGTCGCCAGCACCAGTCACCACCAGCAGCAGCTGCCACCGCCACCGCCACCACCAGCCTCCAACCCCAACAGCATTCCCATCTTGAAGTGAAAGTGGATGTCAAAGCAACACTGCTACAGATGTCTACACAATTACCCCATATAAAATAAAGAGCTCCTCACCAAAGTGGCACCTTAATGTATGAAAAACAGAGAGAGAATGAGAAGGATAGAAAGAGAGAGATGCAGAGACAGGCAGACAAGGAAAAGAAAGAGGGAAGGGATCAGTTAAGGTATAGTTTAAATCAGGGTTCGTACACATTTTTGGAAAAGAAATGTGTGCTCACCTTGGATGAGATGTCCATCACCCCTAGCGTCGAGCTGCATCTGGGAACAGGGAGGCTGTTTGGGAACACAACACTACCTACACTACTATTTTTCAAGGTCAAATTCAAGCACTTTCAAGGGTCATTTTCAAAAATGTCCAGCACCTTATCGCTGGGGTAAAATATATATCTACAGGAATATATGTACTCATGATTATTTATTTTCACTTTTTATCACAATTATGTACATAGTATTACAAGAACACATAACAGTATACAGTATAGTAAACTTACAAATGTGAAGAATGCCTGTGAAGTCCACATCAATGAAAGGCACATCCCTGGGGGACAGGGCAGCCTTAAAGAGAAAGAGTTTGACAGACAAAAAAGTGAGTGATACACACCAATTACATTATAACAGGACTAATGACAGAAAGAGAGAGAGGCAGGACTGTTAATTTCACTAGTGTTATTTCTCTGGTTACCTACCAATGATAAATCATCCGTTTCTGCAAAGCAATGTTTCACTAATTAAAATTCCTGCCATTCCTAATTATATAACCCTCGCTCAAATCACGTGTCACAGACAATGCCTTGACATGCCCTGATCACGAGCTCATTAAACAGATAGGATAGCGGAATCTATCGGCTAGCATGCCATCAAGCATCAGCAAGTAGTACTAGGCTAGTTGTTCACTACAGCCAAGTGAACACGAAACAGTACAACATATTAAGTACAGCCAACACGTCACATAATGAAAAGTATATCCCCAAATTCAATGAAATATTTATCACAAACGCCCCCTTATTTCTGCTAGTGCTAAAGTTAGCAGCTAGAACGAGTTCTATATCACACACAAAATCGACTAACGAACGATGGCTGACACGGTCAGGTTCAGCGGATAAAAGCCACAATAAATTAAAACTCCTTGACAATACATCAAAATCCTGCTTGTTAGTTACCCAACATCATTAATATAAAAGTTGCTAGCGATTCATTACCGGACTCTTACTTTACCTTCACAGCTGGCAAAATCGTGCTAGCTAACTAGCTAGCACGCAATGCTTGAAAATTGGTTGCAACAACCAAGATAAAATATAGATAATTACGCTGTGCATATACAAATGAAGACCAGTGTAAACATCACAAAGGGCCTCTGATGGAATATAGACAGTTGACAATTCAAAAGAGGTCGATATTTCAGCAACTTACCTCTGGAACTATTCGACGCGCTGCAATGTAAGTGAACGAGGTCCAACGCCGAAATTACAACGTTTGGAACTAATCCGAGCTCCATACCCCGGAAGTAGGCGGTACAAAGCGCCGCCATTTTTTACAACGAACGTCTATGGGAGTGTCGCCACTCTGTTATTATCTATCTCTCTGGTCAGCATTACTCGTCTAACCAATGGCTCGGCGTTCCTCCCTCATTTTCAGCCTATCATCGTTCTGCTCCCCTTTTAAATATGATTCTTTTTCTCCCCTAGTTCTCTCATGCTGATGTTCGTGCGCCCCTCCACCTCCCCATCACCGCCATCTTCATCAGCAGATTCATCATCCATCAAATCTATATCCATCCAGGCTCATCAAATCATCAGCTTCACCACCACCAGGGTCTGGACTCTATGGGGGATTTATTCTAATGATGTTCAAGAATTCATTCTCAGCTCATCGATCACCCCATAGAGTCCAAGCGCCAAAGACTTTATCTGTCAAGTCACATTTTCATACTATTCATTGTAATAAATAATTTTCTTAAAATCACTGGTCTCTCCTGATTGAAATAATAGTTTAGGGAGTTACATTTACAGTTCTCTTACCCGTCAATCTGGAACCGTTCCATCAGAATAATGCACCACCATTTTCGGATGTCTATGATGTCCTTCTAAAAGAAATGATAGAATATTCACCGTAAATTCAGGAGAAATGGTCATTTTCAGTCACACATCAGTATTTCAACATTAATAACTGTTCAATGTTTGCATTTCATGCATGCCAATCAAATTAGAGTACAACAAACAGTTATAGAGCCATGTTAAATAGTCACACCATACTGTAGTTTAAAGTACATTTTAGATTATGCTTAGTTAGCCTTGTGATAAATGGCATGGTAATGAGGGATTAAAGTCCTTATTTTATACTTCCCATATCTGAAGAAAAATACTGACCTCAGTGAACCGAAATGGAGCATCTGTGATTGATGATTGATTGATTGATATAATGCTTTATTCGTCACTAGTCAAAGACCAGTGAAATTCCGCCATCTCCTCTCCATACATATACAGACATACATACAATGTAACAGGGTGTGAACAGGACAGGAGACAGAGCATTTGGAAAAATACAGCATAACAAGAGGAAGGGTAGGAGGGAAAAAGCAACCCCCAAACTATGCTCCTGTAGAGCACAGTATGGGAACATAAAAAACTCCTCAGCACATAGGCACATAAAAAGACTACGTTACAACATGAAAAACACATGACAGGCAACTGGGGAGTGGGTGGTGGGGGTGGAGTAATCCAGCAGGGCATCAGGCATCTTGACATTGCAGCTGAACAGCGCATGTCACAGACCCTTCCGTCCGACTGGAGGGTACAAAGCTGCGAAGGCGTGGGATTTGGGGAAGGGCTATGGTGAGTGCATATCTGTATATATGTGAAAGTTCGTGGTTGTGTATGCCTGGAGATGCGCTCCTCCCGTCACACAGTCTAGGTATCTCGGATCGCAGGGATGTTCTCGCGATAACACAGCAAGTTGCCATGGAGAAAGCCTTGACCATGTCCCAGTCAAAGTCAACAATCATCAGGTGTCTGTGGGAGTAGGGTAAAGGAACACAAGAGCGTCTCAGAGCAGTGATCTGCAGGGGAAGTTGTTGTTGCAGCAGCGGCCTTGGCCAAGGCCAGTGCTGTCTAGGGGAGCCGAAAGATAAGATAGGAATAGGTCATCTTGGTTCGAGCAGCCACATTGGTTTGTGCGACTACTCTCTGTGTCCATTTTGGTCTCCGAATCTTTCAAACTGCCTTTGCAGACCCGTGATCTTCTCCAAGATGTTATCCATAATTCGGGTATTACTCCCATTTTGAGTGACCACGGCTCTGCCCATCGCTTCAATCATAACGGGCAGCGTTAAGGGGCTTTGGACAGCTGCCTCCGTCTTCTTAATTACTCGATAAACCTGGCCAACGCCTATTCCAATCAGCAGAAGACCAGTTACCATAATAGCCAATATGTAGATATCCTCAATGTCCTCCACGGAAAGAGGCGCCAGGCACACGACCCGCCACTCCTCCCACGAGTTCCTCATGTACCCAGCAGCGAACGTTCCGGTAGGTTCCCCAGAACCCGAGCTTCTCGTCGAGAAGATGGTGTCAATTGCGCTGAGAGACCAGTTGATCAAATCCATAATTTCTAGTTTCGAGATCAGTGCAGAGAGAGTCTCTTCAAGTATCAGACAGTAGACAGCACAAGACAAGAGAGAGCAAAGCAGGCAAGGTCAGGGAGAGGAGAGGGAAGAGAAATGCGAACGCCTTCACTGAGAGCCAAAGAGAGAGAGTGCTCAGGCTGAGTGCATACTATGAAAGGAAACGATTTGTGAAGGTATACGACAGTTTCAAATAATACAGTACAAAACCAACAGAGATTAGAAAGCAATTTACCATCAGAATGAAGATTCCACAGCAACTTCCAGAGGTTTGGTGAGGGCAAAGTGTTAAATAGGCAACATAACAGTGTAGCGGTCAAAAAGAAAATATAGAAATGTGCATTCAAATACATGAGACTCTGGAGAACTGTACCTCAATGTCTCTGCCAAACTTTATTGTCCACTCGCCCGGAGCAATGTGATGAGCTAGGTCACTGTCAAAATCAATCATTAGAAAGAAAAAATTACCCATCTTATGTGTCTATTTGTGTCAGAAAAAAATACTTTTAATTATATGGAACAATTATTAAAAAAAAAACAATAATATCAATTAAAAATGTCTATGCACCCTGGCAATTAATACATTGGTGAAACAAAACTGTAATTTTTAATTTGACTTATTAATTTTAATTTAATTAAACTGAATACAATTTATATTACTGGGTTCCCTTACATTCAAACTACTATTGTTTGCTATTTAAAGAGGAAAGTTACATTAGCCACTGAACAAGGCTTAAACAAAAGTAGAGAAAAACTTATACTTATACAAGCCAAATATTACAATTCATAGTATCCTGTTGCAGACAGCTTGGTTGAGAAAGATTTGTGTTAGAAACTTAAATTTGTCATTTGAGAAATCTGGCCATTGAGCTGCATGCCTGCATTATTGGTATACTATGAATAGTGTAGAATTCTCATGCTGAACAAGCCACAGAACAGGGCTAATTTGTTCTTATGTTACGAAACCTAAAGATGCTACGGTAGCAACTGTCGCCAAAGCCATCTGGATTAAGCGAGTCCACCAAAATATCTCTTTCTTTGCTGGCTTCAGGACCTGTGAAGCATTTTCAAGATAACTAAAATGACATGTATCCTAAAACAAGAAAAAAATTACAGAATGAATGAGTTACATTTTATTTCGACTGTTCAAAAGGATTTTAAATATACTCACACAAAGTAAATAGTGATTAGCTTTTCTGGCTGTTGACTCCAGGCAGGGATGATTACAGAGTCTTTGGACAGGAGGTCACCCTGGCATTTTAAACAAGTGTTTTTGCAGTAATACATGTAATGTAATATACTATATATACTAATGTAAAGCAACACAGAAGGTCACAAGAAAAATGAACTTACAGGAAAAGCAGCCATTGGGTCCTGCATCTTACTCTTCCAGGTTGGAACAACATACATGTCCACAATGTGGACATCTTTTCCCTACATTGATAAAAAAAAAAAAAACATATTCATAATATCAAGGGCAAACTGGACAACACAATTGTGAAGTTTCACTGCTCAAATGCAATAGTTGGAAAAATAAAAATGTTACAGGTGTTACTGAAAGAAGAGAAAAGGCCTACTTCTGCAAGTGCATAATGTATGTTTTAATAAATGACAAAACTTTACATGTCTTTGGGCAGCTTCTTTCACAATCTTAAAGCATGCGTTTCCAATCTGCGCCAGAGTAACAAAAATTAGCAATTTGTACATTCATCTGAAGCTCATACAATAGGGGTAACAGCTTTAGTATACCTACATTGGATTCCATAGATTGAGGAAGGCCCAAGCTCCACAAGTCCTCCATTGTCAGACAAACATTCCCATCCTTCGCTACAATCTCTGCTCCAGGTTTTTTTGTATCAAGTACGTAGTTGAGCTACAAAGAATAGTTTGCAGAACATACTTAAAACCAATACAACAAAAACACACAAAAGAAACACAGTAAATTATAATAATAATAAATTGGTCTTATATAGCGCTTTTCTATATGATACAATGAACATTCAAAATGTAATATGTAGTTCACATATTTAAACACACCAGCATGTCTTGAATTGGGTTTCATCTCCTTTAAATCTCCAGAGAAGTAATCATGGTCATGTACTGATTGCTGTGGTACCAATAGGTTGGAATGGGGCTCCTTTTCAGCTGAAAGTGGATAAAAAAAAATTCAAAAACAAAAGAAAAAGAATCCCTGAACACTTCCCCATTGATAATCTGTCACAGTTTAAAGAAAAAGGGCCAAGTGAATCAAGAGTTGGGCTCTAGTCCTTATTACCATCCTGACTACCAATATGTACCTTGGAGGCTGTCACCTTGAGGGATATCTTGCTCTTTGGATTCTAATGTGTAGCGAAAATTAATGTATTAAGATATGAATATATCTAAGATTCCTCGGGGCACCATCTTCCGTTTAACAGAAGAAATAAATATTAATTGATCAGTCTCATAATCAGAAGGTTGAATTCTCTAGGAGCACTTTTCAATCAATAAACAACACAGACAAAGTTCTAAATGATTAAGTGTGAATTTATTACAGGAATTGTGAACAATAATGCAGATTAATTAAGTAAATATAAAAGATTATACTTTCTCTGATTTTAATAACTGTATGCTCCTCCCAGATAGGGGCAAGCTCCCACAGATCAAGAGTTGAATTACTTGATTTTACTTACTGACTTAAAGAAAAATACGCGAGAATAAAACGCTTTATGAAGTCACCATATTTAACTAAATATGAGTATTCTGAGTTTGAACATTGTTAGAGTAATCTCTAAACATTCAGGAAAATATTCTTCTTTAAATCTGTAATTCAAAGTACACTGTTAATCAATGAATCAGAGGAAATGCATCATAGATCAATAGTTATGAAAACATAGGAAAGATAATATTGTAACCCTCTATAAATGATAACAGGCAATATGATTATACATAGTCTAAATATATGTTTAAAAGTTTTATGTGTCTAAGAACATACTGATCATAAGGAGGCAGTAGTGCTTTACCTTTAAAGAGCAACTTGCAGGTTGAAGACACCACACTGTAAAACATGTCAAGCTGGTTTAACTTGAAAATGCAAGTTCATTTGCTGCCTTGAAAACATGAGTCATCTCAACTGAAAATCTAACTTTGTTTCAACTTGTTATTCAAAGTTAAAGAAGTTGATTTGACTACACTCTAGTAGTTGTATCAATATTGAACTTCAAGTTGAAAATGTTGATTTACTTCATATTCCTTGTTGTTTTAACTTAATACTTCAAGTTGAAACAAAGACTAATTATGCACTGATGCTAAAAAAGAAATGATCAGTCCTAGTCAAATGAACACACATTTCTGTAGTATTTCAACTCACAATTTAAGGTTATTTTCAATTTAAACTATTATAATTACATTTAAAATACATACCTTTATAAGCTATAACTATTTCAATCTTAACTTTGTCAACTTAGCTCTGCAAGTTATATTAGTGTACTATTAGTATACTTGTTAAATTCAACATTCAAATATTGCAACTCATTTTTTCAAGAATACATTTATTTGAGAAACAATTTGTATATGTACACGAATATAGCATTTCAGTACATTTCAAACTGACTGCCTAAAGAGGAAAGAGGGATTGTCAACAAACAGTAGGTCAGTGTGCATTTCTGAGATGTTTACTTTGAATTACTTATTTGATGCTATAAAAGAGGTAACAAGTCCATGATTGGCAGTTCAGATGAGGTTCCTGTGGCACTGTGCGCACCAGATTATGAGAGTCGAGGACGATGTGAGGAACATATCAAACTTACACAAGAGTCACTCAATTTCAATAACCGCGAGTGTCTGCTTCAAACGGACACAAGAATCTGTTCTGCTGTGGACTGAACCATCGTGAGGGACCTTTGCTGTTTTATCTGGAAGTTAAATATGTGATTTTGTCAGAGGAAGGGGCAAGACGTCAATACTGCTGCTCAAACAGCTGATCCCTACTGCGCAGATAGTGTCTCTAAATGATCAACAATGGGGGGGTATACTTTGTTCATTGTTAAAGTCATTGCTCCGAGGTCATGCAGGACGATCATCTCCTCCACTATCAGCCATGTTGAAGAATCCCAATAGATATGTATCATGCAGAACATCTTCATGTCCAATCAAATGTCAAACCTTCAGTCCTTTTATTATCACATCCACGGTTTCACCATGAACCTGAGGATATGAAAACAAACATCTTTAGTGATATGTTTCCAAATTTCAAACAGTGCCACTTCAAATAAACAAACAAAGTTTTTAATATTTCTATTAACCTTAAACTTATATTATTTTTTACCACACATTATTTTGGTACATTCATTGAATACTGCACCAACAATTTCATGTTTTAAGAACAATGTCAGTAAAAAGTATTATTTTTGTAAATTAAGTCTGAATATGGTAATAAATCTAATGAACATGACATGGCCCACATTTATACTGAAAACAACTTACATCAGACATCCTGGTTATGTCACAGGAAGCCTCTGCATAAAAAGCATCGAAGGCCAGGTGGTACGGCTGCTCTTCTGGTTTGTCCTTCAAGAGTAGAAGTGTTGGTTTATGTGACTAGTTGTTAAAGAATGACATACTGTGAAAATACTTAACTGTGCCTAACAAACCTTACTGCAGTAAAGGCGTTTAAGTTTGCTCTGCTACATGCAGTTAAATATGAACATTTAAAGTTAAGTTTTATTTTCATGTTTTTGGAAATGTATCACAAAACTTCAAAAAAAAAAAAGATAAATGGTGTTCACTGGACAATAAGGGATGAAAACTGTAATCTGCAAAGGAACTAAATCTGTCATGTAACCGTAGTGGAGGAGAATAAAGCTAAACAAAATACACAAGTGCAGTTTAAGTACCACAAAGTCTGACTAAAGTACAAAATTTGAGTAAACGTACATTCCTCCACTTAATTAACGCAGTATCCAAACTGGAATTTGCTCATTTATTTATGTGAACATTAGTTGAATATGTCTATTTCAATATAGTGCATACCTAATTTCAGACAATGCAGAATGCTGCTTGGGGTTAACATCCTGGTTGATGCAACACCTGCCTCCTACATGGAACAAGAACATGTAGGCACGGCTCCAGCAGGTCTATTGTTATCAAAGTCTTGATTTTGGCACTTTACTGAAACAGATGGATGACAAGACAAAAAAAACATAACGAGGGATCATAAGTGAGGGGGAAAGCAGCAGAAAGCTATAGGGGCAGATGAATACATTAAAGAGAAAACTATAATACACACACTATATTCTGTGCTTCAATGCTCAGGACAGTACAGAATTTTCCTGTTTGTAGTTGGCAATGGCATGATTACCTGTCTCTCCCGAAACAATGCTGGCCATTTGTCCACGACTGTTGAGATGAGGAGCTCATCACAGATGTTCTCATTGCCACGCTGTGAGGATGCTGCAGTCATCAGCTCTTCTGGAAATGTACATCTGGACTTCTCTTATGTACTTGTAGAAGCATCTTCGTGTTATGCCCCTTTTCCATCAAGTGGAACTGTCAAGAAGTTGATCTTCCTCTTAAAATAAATAAATAACAATTACAATCATGTCATAGTGAAAGCTCTAACATTTTGAAGATTTGCTGCATTTAACTGCCTGATTTCTAAGTAAAAAAATGTTTTTCCTTGTTGGGAGCACTGGTAGTAATACTCCTTTGAATAGATCATAATAACCACATGAATGCACAATATAAGTTAAAGCAGATATCTTATTCATATTTTGTACAAGGGCTGGAAAATTAATGCAATAGTTAGTAAGAGCAAGCAATTCAATGTATAAATGATAATCATAAATAAAAATGTGTATGTGTAAACAGGCCAACCTTCACTATCTGGTGTGTAAAACAGGAGAAGGATGCCAACAAGCAGATCATTGCTGGACGTGTGGCCTTAAAACAATCCTTGCCTAGTTGTAGACTGATAAGGATTCTGTGACTCTGAGCTGACAGGTACTGTGTAAAACAGGTTAATGAACTATTACTTTTTCAGCTAGACTCAAATCACAAATAGCAGTACTGTCAACAATAAATACAGAATGACTTTACACCAAATGATGCAGCCCACCAGATAAGCTACACTATATTGCCAAAAGTATTGGCTCACCTGCCTTGACTCGCATATAAACTTAAGTGACATCCCATTCTTAATCCATAGGGTTTAATATGACGTTGGTCCACCCTTTGCAGCTATCACAGCTTCAACTCTTCTGGGAAGGCTGTCCACAAGGTTTAGGAGTGTGTTTATGGGAATTTTTGACCATTCTTCTAGAAGCACATTTGTGAGGTCACACACTGATGTTGGACGAGAAGGCCTGGCTCTCAGTCTCCGCTCTAATTCATCCCAAAGGTGTTCTATCGGGTTGAGGTCAGGACTCTGTGCAGGCCAGTCAAGTTCATCCACACCAAACTCTCCCATCCATGTCTTTATGGACACTGGTGCACAGTCATGTTGGAACAGAAAGGGGCCATCCCCAAACTGTTTCCACAAAGTTGGGAGCATGGAATTGTCCAAAATCTCTTCGTATCCTGAAGCATTCAGAGTTCCTTTCACTGGAACTAAGGGGCCAAGCCCAGCTCCTGAGAAACAACCCCACACCATAATCCCTCCTCCACCAAACTTTACACTTGGCACAATGCAGTCAGACAAGTACCGTTCTCCTGGCAACCGCCAAACCCAGACTCGTCCATCAGATTGCCAGATGGTGAAGCGTGATTCGTCACTCCAGAGAACGCGTCTCCACTGCTCTAGAGTCCAGTGGCGGCGTGCTTTACACCACTGGATCCGACGCTTTGCATTGCACTTGGAGATGTGTGGCTTGGATGCAGCTGCTCGGCCATGGAAACCCATTCCATGAAGCTCTCTTCGCACTGTTCTTGAGCTTATCTGAAGACCACATGAAGTTTGGAGGTCTGTAGCGATTGACTCTGCAGAAAGTTGGCGACCTCTGCGCACTATGCGCCTCAGCATCCGCTGACCTCGCTCCGTCATTTTACGTGGCCTACCACTTCGTGGCTGAGTTGCTGTCGTTCCCAATCGCTTCCACTTTGTTATAATACCACTGACAGTTGACTGTGGAATATTTAGGAGCGAGGAAATTTCACAACTGGACTTGTTGCACAGGTGGCATCCTATCACAGTACCACGCTGGAATTCACTGAGCTCCTGAGAGCGACCCATTCTTTCACAAATGTTTGTAGAAACAGTCTGCATGCCTTGGTGCTTGATTTTATACACCTGTGGCCATGGAAGTGATTGGAACACCTGATTTCAATTATTTGGATGGGTGAGTGAATACTTTTGGCAATATAGTGTATACTGTGACCAAACCTAATATCATATCATCCCTCACCTGTGCTGCTGAATGAAAAACACATGTACATCCGTTAAAGAATGACGGTAAAAAAGGGAATGTCCGTCTCAAACTATGATAACAAAACTATATTCACAAACGCAGCTTAATATGTTGCCTGCAATTAGCACTGGTTGTAATGTATTCAACAGTCTGCAGCCTTGTGTGTCTGTTAAACATAACAGGTAGAGAGAGCAGCAAGTTAACGTCAGGCGGAGCGGCTGATTACGTCGCAGCTTGTTTCATAAATCCCTCGAATGGTTTCCCTTATCGAAGAAACGCGTCTTAATAAAAAGTAATAATACTTTCATTAAAAAAACTACAACCCAAAGTCAGCCTCTATCATGTGAAGCTCAGCTCAGCTCTGCTCCAGTTCTAACGGTCACCTCTCACACACGCGCGCGCACACAAGTCCAAATGTCCGGTCAGAACCGGTTTAAGTAGCGACCGTGTCCGCAGCACACTCAACCTTACCAAAAGTCTTTTACAAATCCATTAATCAATATTTGAAACAAAATTATTTAAAACTAAGTGTCCCTGCTTCTTATTGACGTTTAACTGGCCGAATTAATAAGGTAACATTCAAACGGTTCATGAGCAAACTAGCTTGCACTCGGTCATACAAAGCAGGGCAATAACGGTTAGCTTCACACGAAACTGAATTACGTCTTTCAGGCAGTTAACTACATACATAGTTAATGTTCCAACAGACAACAGTAAAGATTAAACGAATAAAGTAAGGAGAAGATGGTAATAATTTTAACTTACATCCAAATCCTGGCGCTGAGTCCGCAGAAAATTAGGAGTGTCCTCTGGCTCCTTCGAAGTCACAGTATCAATGTATCACTCCGCCTATGTTCAGTCTCCGTAATTGAGTGAATTGACTCCTCCGCCGGTTGAAGTAGTCCTCTGTTGTTTGCCACAAACTTTGAACGTTTTGTTGTATTAATTGAAAATATATGTGCTAATAAGTAGTCTTTAACTATCTTTTAACCGTTCCTTGGTTCTGAGGAGACAGGTCCTTTCTGGTTCCTTTCCGCCCGGCTGTATCTATGGCAACAAACCCAGCCCACACACTCCCGCCTTATTTGATTCCTTTTTTTTTCACTGATAACTTATAAAAACAAGTTAAATGAACTAGCGCAGGTCGGACAAAACTTTTAAATAGTCAACATAATGAATAACTGCAAGTTTAACTTTTAATAACTCATCTAGTTGAGTTCAAATTCTAAAACTTGCTTTGGCTCTTTCAGTTAAATAAAATAAGTTAGTGGAGATAACTAAATAGGGCTACAATGTTTTACAGTGCAGTTAACCAATTTATAGGAAAATAACTTAAAAAGAATATTTTGAAAGAAATTCAGTAATTACTAAACCACAGGGTCTCCTGGAGACCTTTTAGTACGTTCGTTTTTACTTCCGCATTTAAAACTGGCATTCGAACGTGACGTCACATGGGTGAGTCCCACTGATTCCCCCTCTGTTTAACATTAATAAACATGGATCCGTGTGTCACTCCCGTCAATGAAGAGGAAGAAAATCTGTATTCCTATACGTATGATGGTCCACTGGCTTATTATTATGAACCTTGTAGGTGTGATAGAGAGCAGGAACAGGGCAGGATTAGGAGGAATAATGTCCACAGGAGAGCAGTTGAGTTGTGGTGTGAGGAGAGACCCAGTGGAGAACAGGGCCGGTGTCCTGCTCAGTGACCGCTGTTAGCTAGCCATATGTAATGCTGTGTTCACATCAGCATATGTAAAGTTTGTAATCAGATACAATAACTTAAAAAATAAGTAGTATTAAGTGTAAGTGCTGATCATTAACCGTTCAGTTGTATGGGATCGCCTTGTAAAAACGGAAAATTTGTAGGCTACGTTTCACGGCGCCACAGCGCTGTGCGTGAGAGAGACAGAGCCCGATCATACAGCCTGTGCAAATACAGCACAGGTTTATATTTTATTCCTGATGCAGCCCAGTGCTCACGTTGTTTAAATAGAGAAGTAATAGGCTAGCCAATAAAGTCCACGGTGCAGTATGTTCCTGATATTAAAGAGTAGAATACGAGTTCACAGCGCACGTCCTCTTAACTTAATCCACACACACAGGATGCACAACAGCGCACATACTCCACAGTTTAATATCAGTGCATTTGCTGATACAATTAAATGTGTTTTACTGGGGTAGAGAGACGAAAAGCTTTTGTTTCTGTTTGTTTCCAAACTCTCCAACCTGCGCGTTCTGTCTGTAGCCTACACGCAGAAACACATGCAGAAACGCACACACTCAAACGCTCTCTTGCAAACGGGAGTTAGATTTATAATACATCGTATGTCTACGAGTGCCTCCCATATATATTAATACAGACTGTCCAGTGTCTATTACGCACACATGAGAGAATTTAACAGAGGATTTCAGCAAAGCAAATTATTAAATGTTTTTTTTTGTGCTAGTCAACTTGTCGGTTTCATCGTTTCTGAGGTTGTGGAAATAATTCAGCGCATTTAAGGCAGAGAGCTGACACTCTGATAGGTTGGATTCACACCCAAAACACACGATACAATCAAGCCACATAATCCATCCGCTCTGCACCCAGATTGTGCGCCGCGTAAATTCCAAAATATAGTCGGACATGCCCCAAATCGCAGCGCGCCACACGCTTTTGAACAACGCGCTTTAAGCCGTCATAATAAAGCCCATACATAGAAAGAGGGAGAGGGATAACAGTCTCCTGTAACTTTTGTTTGATAGGTGCTTGTGCAGGATATGTCAGCCCATAGCTTCAGCCGTGGAGAGTCTATTAGCTCTGTTTATACATTTTTGATTGTGTAAATAATAGGATTATCAAGTTTCATTGTAAATATTTTGTCCCTATCCCCAGGCAATACCGTTACACAGGTTACAGGCAGGTGATCCTTCCTGTGTTGTGTCCGCCATCAGGAGACAGTTTCCAGAAGAGGGAGTGTTTATAAAGGCTTTAAATGGACAATTAGAAAAATAAATAAATAATCACAAAGTGTCTTACCAGTTGAAATCTTTTTTTAAAGCTTATATCAGTTATGTATCAAACACATTGTACTATAAGGGTACCCAGCATGCAACTGCAAGACCAATATGCTCTTTTTAAAAACAAACTATGAACATGTTCTTCTATCAAACATTTACAGTCAAAAACACATGAAAGGAACAATTGTACATAAATGCAGATTTCACAGACTGATATAATACACATGTACATTATATATACATTCATTTCTTATTGAATAGTACATATCCGGGTCCTTGCTTCCCCCTCCAGAGGTGGATGTGCACATCTGGGAAATGCAGGATTACCATGGTCATGGATGTCCTGAACATGGTTTACCAGGCTTTCCCACCTGGCTGCTATCCCACCTGGATCCCCATTTGGAGTGGAAGCTGCAGTCCAGTATAGATGATTTATTATAACTGTTCTCCACAGCTTCAGGTCTTCACACTCCCGCTAGAACCTGGTCAGGCACAAACATCACACCGAATGAAAACGTGGCGATAACAGGTTCCCCAGTTATTAACAGCAACTCTAACGGATTTAAGAACAATTCAATAGACATCAAACCTCACACTGAAAGTTCAGACGTGGTTTATGATCACTTTATAGTTTTGTAATAAACAGAGCAGAGAGGGTGACGCGCAGACGCGCAGACAGACAGATGAGCACTCAGCGCACATTGGAGGAGTTTGGACAGCACCACCGTGTTAACAGAGACTGCAGTCTGCCATTTAGTACACATACTTTACTGGTAAACCTGTAAACCGTAGAGCACATTATCAATTCAACTTTTGTTTTTTTGTCCGTGCGCAATATGAGCACTGACACGTTTCCAGACTCGCTCGTATAGTCTCTCTCTCTCTCTCTCTCTCTCTCTCTCTCTCTCTCTCTCTCTCTCGTAAACAAGGTCCCGACTGTTTTAGTTACGGACAAAAATGTAATCACACATACCGGTGTAGGCTTCTACATCCACACATCAGATGTAACTGTAGTTTTAAAGTACTTATTGCTGATGGTTTCAATTATCCCTGATTTCAAGGGGTGCTGCAGCACCCTTAGCGCCCCTCGGCTAGCTTACCGCGTCCCTGATGCCATGTCACCGTTAGCTAGAAAGCTTTGATTATATTATTAATAATTATGTATTAAACACACATTATTCTACCTATTGAAATTCGTATATCCACTTATCTGGAGTCATAAAACAAAAAACGTAAGACTTACGGTGCTCAGTTCACGTTTACATCGGGCAGCTTCTCTGACAGATCCTTGTTTACTTCTGCCACCGGGAGCCGGGCTGGGGGCTGCAGCTGCCGGTGAACCTGCAGTTGCCTGGATTGACGGGACCGCACCCGCCATCAGTGTCACCCGGTCCTGGCTTCGGTATCCCCTCCTGAACTCCATCATATCGCCGGGCACATAATCTTCCTTCCAAAAATGAGCGCCACAGACGACCGCGTTTTTTGTGTGACCATAAAGCCCCGTCTCTTCATCTGCTCAAAACAGGCACGAAAGCTAACTCCATGTTTCTTCCTATTGGGGAAACAGTGGACTCGATGTCCCGTTTAGATTGTATTCAGTGCATCCAGCACTAAGTCAACATTTAACCATCTTAATGACTGGTCAAATTTAATGTAATAAGATGGAAGAAACTCAATAAACACAATCCGAAACGCCCGCTCTCATTCACTACCGCCTGCTACACAGCAGAGTCAGAGGACACGAGTCCCCCATGCTACGTCATATGACGCGATGTTGAAAAAAAAAAAGCGTTCTAAACAGCTACACTGAAAAGGGGGCCACTTTCTCCTCTAAATTTGTGCCTTTTGTGTTGGAGAACATATCAAATAAATAATTGACTTCTTCTAAAGCCATTTTCAGACCATTTTAAGTGTTAATTTACAAAAAAATGTAACCTGCAAGTTGCTCTTTAAGATGTTCAGTTGAAATCCATGAACTAACTTTTAAACAATTCTTACTTAACTTGAGTATTGTACATCGTAGCAGAATCTAAATTGCATGAAAATGTCACTCTGAATGTCCCAATCATGTCTATCCGATTTAGAAGTCGAATGGACATACTTTAATATCTGAAACTAAGCATATTGGTAGAGACACAAAGTTCATCCTGTCCCAGGTCATAAAAACCAGTTGGCCTCCTCAGAATCAACAAACCACATTCCATGCTGGGTTTAAATCACTCCTTGCAGACGTGAGGCCTCCTGAAATGTTTCCACAGACATTATTCATGCAGGAACAAATGTCAGTCCTATCTAAATGTTAATTAGAATGTCCTAGAAGCTAACATGATTTGCGTTTGTTAGTTCCTGGTTAGGGTTGATGGTCTTTCACACCTTAACCCTGGGGTCCGGTTCTGCGTCACAGTTAAACAGTCCTCTTCCTGCCAGATGTGGAGGTCAAGCAAGTTATCTCGCTACATATCCCCCCATTTGGGATGTTGATTCGGAATTTCTTATGGTAACAGGGATGGTTGTAAATGCTGAATCTGAGAGGTCCCTCAGAATATCACGCTACAAATGACAAGAATACAGTATTATGTTACTACCACATACCTAGTCCACTTACAGCGTGTCCCTGTATTAAAATTGATAATACCTCTCAATTTTGATCTGATGAAAGGCTTCAGCTGTGAAACGTTAGCACGTTGGTTTAGCTGAGCCCCTGATGTACTTGAAAGTGTCTTCACACCCTTATCTGACAGAGAGGCAATGACATAAGGCCCAGACCAGTTGCTTTCTAGTCGCCCTCCTTTTCGGCCTTCCTTTCTTTTGTTTGCCTTCAGGACCTCATCTCCAACATTGAAGTGAAATGATTTCACATTCCTTCTTTTGTGTGTCTCATATGCCTGCTTTTGTCTGCCCTGAGCAACTTTATGTTCTGGTAAATCTGAGAAAATATGAAATGCTTTTAATGTTATTGTCCTTAAAAACATAACCATATGTTTAAAGTTCTTAAGATACACATATTTCCATTTCACTATCACCTTTGCATGCAGATCTGCGACTTCTGCAGTCTTGGCCTCCAGGTGTTCTGTTTCATCAACAACAACAACAGAGTTGCCATCCCCCCCTTTTTGGGTTGCGTTTATCAAACCTGGGACACGAGGGTGTCTTCCAAATAGTGCACAGTAAGGGGTGTACTTGGTTGATCTCTGTATAAAAATAAAATAAATAGCATTTAAATATCTGAATATTGTTTCCATCCAAAGTTGTTACACAATATTACCTGTTTAGATGTGTTGATGCTTGACACAATTCCCCTTAAATGGTCATCCCAATCATTTTGCTCCTCCACACAGTATTTCGCTAGCGCAGTCTTAGTATTTCGATTAGTGCGCTCGTCTTGTCCGTTTGACTGGGGATGGTAAGCTGACGTGATGCAGTGTTTTACACCGAGAGCCTCAAAAACACCATGGTTGACCTGCACACATATAGTATATGCAAATTGACTTGACAAATTTAATGTGATTCTTTACAAATATTCTATGTCACACATATAACGTTTCAAACACATACCTCGTTTACAAACTCACGCCCTTGGTCTGTTATAATCCTTTCTACAAGCCCAAAGTCAAGACTCTGACAATTAATGTGGCACACCCAGTTTTTCTGATGCACACCCAAAGTCTCTTTTCTGGCTACGCTACTGGTCAAGAATAACATTTACATTTTTCTTGACACCTCAGTGGCAGTTTTAGTGTAAAGGGACTTTGCCACAACCCACTTTGTAAACAAATCGGTTGCTGTAAGAATGAACCTGCAACATAAAATTCAGATTGTTGTAAATATCAATTTACAATTGTTTCATCAACTGCACTGTCAGGAGTCGAAACAGGAGGAGGACCGAAGTACAGAATTATGAAAAATCGTTTATTTAAACTCAAAAGGCACAAGGCAAAACAAACTTACTATGAAAACTCCAAACTGAAAAAAACACTGAGGGTACAAAAACACCGCGGAAGATTGACTAGGAAAACTGACAAGGATTTACGTTAACACTGAAATACAACAATGAACTAACAACACTAGGGAAGGAACACAGAGACTAAATAGACAAGGGTAATCAAACACAGGTGAGACTAACAAGACACAGGTGAGGACAATCAGGGCAATCAAGACAAGAGGGAAACAGGCAGGAGTAACATACAAGAAACACTGGCCCTTTCCGAATAGCCACAGTTCAGTATGCAGTGCGTACTATTCAGTAGGGAGTTTCAGTAGACTGAACCCTCGTGGTCATTCAGTATGCATTTTTTGTGTCCACCTCAGTATACTGAACATTTCAGTATGGATACTAACTTCCAGGATTTATGGATTTATGGATCGGATGCATGCTTTCAGGAAATTAATTGTATTTTACCACCCACAATGCTGTGCGAAATTAACCGTAAAACGTCACTTCACATGCGCCTCCAAATCAAAACAAACGAGCATGGATTAATTTAATCAATTTTTAATCTAGAGTTAAAGTCCTCTTCTAAAATCTCTTCTTTTAATTAAGAACAGAAAATGTAACAAATGTCTGCATGATTATTAAACCTGAGAGAATGATTTACATATTTATGTATGCGTCTTTATTGGTTTATCTTACATTATATACTGTATATCACTTTCTTTCCTGTATGTAGGCTACTGTATGTTATTTTATTATTTAATCTGTTTTAACTTTATTTACATTGTGATTTTGTTTTTGTTTACTGACTGTATATGTGAATTACTCTTCTTGAATAAAGCTAAACAAAATGTGCGGCCGGTTCGGGTAACGCAAATGACGCCACATCCATCCTGAATGAATCAGATGAAGTAGGCACAAATATCTGCTTACTGTGCGTGCCTACTGAATAGTAGGTACTAAAAGTATACAGCACGGAGAGTAGGTACTGTCTACTGTGTACTGACGGATTGTGTAGGCACTTTGCAATTCGGATGCACCCACTGAGGAGACTACAAACTAAATCATGAAACACTGAAGACACAGAACTCAAGAATATGACTAGACCATAACGAAACACTAGGATACGAAATTACACAATAAAACAGGAAACACTAAACGAACACTAGGAAACATTCATTTAAAGAAACACAAGGGAAACAACACTAGGGAAGAATGAGAACTAAAACCATATAAAGAAATGGGGACCGTAGCGAGGTGCCGGGCTTGGCTCCAGGAATACCGGGACTGCGGTCACTGAATCCCCGCCGAGGTCTCGACAGATGGACGCTCACAGATGAGGGAGGACAGGGAGGTGAATTTATTATCAAACCCATACCGATTAACACAACCTGAGCAGCGTTTCTCCGGGGCTATACCCCGCTGTCTATTGTCCACCAACACAACTTTGAGAAATGAGGTCTGGATGACCGGTGGCTTTGTTGAGTTGGCTGCTCAACACACGTATAATAATAATATAATAATATAATCACACGTGTGTGCGTGCGTGCGGCGTGCATGCAGCTGAACCATTCCGCGTATGGGGGGTGGATCCATTCTAAATTCAGGCGCACCAGTCACTCAAACCCGTACCCTGCGCCTGCAAAGACCTCTGCGATCTGACCAACGTCTGACACTACACCTACAATTTCCATAGACTTATAATGGTTACACGGGCACAATGCACAAGTCGCGTCCACATGTGTGTATGATGTGCGTTAACACGTTAACACGTTCGCTGACGCCACACCTAACGCCACACTTTAAAGTGTATGCACACACACGCCACACCTGGATGACACCTAACAAAAAAAAATATGTTAGTCACACGTAGAAGCAGGTGTGGCGTGAGTGAAGCTACAGTGGTCAGGCGCGCTTCACTATCGAGCACCGTCTAGCAGTATGTCACCACATGTGCTCCTACGCCTGAGAGTTTTTCCAGCTAACCCCTCTCTCTCTCTCTCTCTCTGCGCTCTTCTAAGGCTTATCCAGAGAAAGAACAGGATATTCACCGTTTCTTATTCATTATTCAAAGTAAATGTTTATATTGTGTTCTATGTTTAAGAATATAGCTAAACTATAACTCGTCTTCTGTCAAACAGGATTCTTTAATGTGAATATGATCAGATTCCCTTCTGCGTCTCCTCTCCGGCGACGCATGAAACAAAGAAGGTCCGACTGACCGGGATATTCATCCTCATGATTCCCCATGACATCTTTTTCTTTTTCTTTATAGTATACCATCGATCGAAGGACTTTTTGTTGGATTTCTTCGGTTACTTTTTTGGGACGAACTGAGTTCATTTTGGAGAACCGTGACAGAAGGGTCCTGTGATCCACAGTGTCGAAGGCAGCTGACAGGTCTAGGAGCACAACGACAGCGGAGTTACCTGCATCAACAGTTAAAATAAGGTAATTAAAAACTCTTAAAAGGGCCGTTTCGGTACTGTGGCGTGGTTTAAAGCCCCTGTATGTAACTTCTCAGTTTTGGTGCGCTTTGGCGCCAACAGCAGGTCTCTGACCGAACTGCACTGTCGTAAAACGGTTACGTCTCCCCGTCTGAGGTACAGTAATATTACCAGATTTTGATCAAACCTAAACGCCTGCAGCCCGTTGTTTATTGTGTGTATTCAACTGTTACCATGATATCTGTAGCTGTGGCTAACTGGCTACATGTCAACATGCTAGTTGTAGATCGGTTTGTAAGGTTACAAACTTTTATGAGACAACGTAAGATGGATATATTTATTTATATGTTCGCAAACCGGAGACATAACTTGTGTTGACTTTCTGCTCCCGGTAAAGCTGCTAAACGTGAGACAACGATGACACCGGTAATGATGCAGCCTAACGTTACGACTCAATCTGTTAGATAATATCTGCAGGGATGTTTATTCTGCCATCTAATAGCTTTCCCGTTAGCAGTGAAACAGATCATAATACTGACTTGTTGGGCAATATTATAACTACTTTGCAACCATGTATATGTCATAAGTTGAGTTATAATGGTCTGTTTATGCGTTGCTAACTGTGTCCGAGGTTTATGTTTTTCAATATCAGTTTTCCTTTTATTCCAGGATTCAACCTCAACTTCATTTCTCCATCCGTGATGAGCAGGAGCCGCGGGGGGGAGCATCGTCATGAATCAAAGCTGCTGCGTCTGGAAGATCAGAGAAGCTTTCTCAAGAGGACAGTACCCTGGCTTCAGGGTGCGCTGCCTTGTGTCAACATGTCTTATAGACGTAAATACCTGTTTTGGCGTAGCTTTCCGTATTTTTGTGTAATTTCAAGTTGAGTTTGTTGAGTTCACTAAAGTTATTTGTTTTGACCATTGTTTGCAAAATAAAACAGACATCTTTTCCTTACTCTCTTGTTATGATTGCATTTAGAAACTGTAATTGTTCTGAGCTGGTTATAACAATTAGTAATTGTGTGCATTGCCCACTGATTTTTAGTTCTGTCTCCTTATTTATATTTACATAATAACAAAAACTTTATCCAGGTTTCAAGATTCAACAGATTGACATTGGGCAGAACGATCTCCCTGAGCGTTGTCATGCAGAATATACCAAAGGTAATAAGAAAACAGGAGAATATAATATGAAGGAAAAGCTACAGAGATCAAGATCAAATAGTTATTTATTAGAAAAACACTGATTTTACATATAAATACAATCAAAAGCACTTTTTGGCACTCATTTATACATTCAGCTGCTTGAGGGGGGGTCTACACCATCCTGGAGGTTTGTTATGATGGACCTGATCTCTGATGATGCACAGCTGTAGAACATGCAGGTAGGACGTTTAGGAGCAGGTTGTCCCTGTGAAATGTGAGTAAAGTTCAGCTCTGGGTGGTGTCTGTGCATCATCAGCACCAGACTGTCTTCTAGGAAGAGTCTCTCTTTTCATCACTGGTCGTAGTCTTGTCTTTTTCAAGGCGTTCACACTCCAGCTCTTTGATTTGTATTGCAGCAACTTCAGAACCTTGGACAATAATATCATTTAGTATTAGAGTTGTTTCATATTTTCAAAACTGTATATGTATATATATTATTAGCTAACGTTACTCCATGAAAACACACCTGTCGCGGTCTGACTCTGGCAGGGATGGAGGTTGCATTTGTTGCTGGAGATGATGCTGAGCTCCTCTTTAGAAAGCTGGAATAAAGTTTGAAGTCAGTATGTTAGTTTATACAGCTGTGCAGAGTATAGTAACGTTAGTTTCTATAGCAACATGAGGGCGAAACTTTTGACCAGCGAGAAAGTTTGCACTTAGCGCTGCTCAGATAAGTAGCAACCGGAGCTAACGTAACAATATACTGTTTGTGTTATCATGCTACGGGCTGAACTTCTGCTGACATGGACCGACTTGACATACGAACAACCGCTAACGGGTCGACATCTCGCCGTGCATCAGTCAAAGCCTGCCCAAATAACTCCGACACATAGGTTAGCATGCTAGCGTTGCTAAATCAGAGGACCCTAACGTTATTCTGCTATTCTGGTCGTTATATGATAACGTCATCTACCTGTCGACATAGACTGAATGTTTTTTGGTGAAACGACTCTATAACTATGATGCAAAGAAACAAGACACAAAGTTTGAAACGAGCTACTCACCAGTTACAAGCCCAGCGTCGGACTTGCAGCCCACTGTTTCTTGAAGCTCTCGCCAACGTGTAAAAGCCTGTCCAATATTTCCTCTGGTCCGGTCACGCTCACTTTTTCTCTTCATATCTTCATCAGTCACCGTACTTTTGCTCTTAGCCTCAGCCATTGTTTCAAACAGCACAGCAGGCTAACTAACTTGCCGCTTCATTGCGTGAACTATGTTGACTGCAGTAGTGCCGTAAAGCGGTGCGTACTTCTCGCGAGATAACCGCGTCCCGCGGTTGAATCTTACATACTGTGGTTTTCAGGCGAGAGGACCGCGGTGCGGACGTAGGAGAGACAGCATTCTCTCCGCTGACATCTGTTGCGCCCTTAGATCGATAATAAAACAACATTTAATATAGGTGGAAAAGTTACATATTGTTGCTTTAAAGCCAGTATGTCACATGTGGTGACATACTGCTTCGCACTTGCTGCACAGCTTACTGAGCTGCACGCGCGTACACGCCTAAGCGCCTGACAAGTGATATGTCACATAGACGGTGCTCGATAGTGAAGCGCGCCTGACCACTGTAGCTTCACTCACGCCACACCTGCCACTACACCTAACTACTTTAATTAAGTAAGTTTAGTGCAAGTTAGGCAGGCAGGTGCACCTGTGAGTGACTGGTGCGCATGATTTTAGAATGGATTCACCCGCCATATCCGCGCGCCATAGTGCCTGCGTGCGTGCGTGCGTGAGTGCGTGCGTGTGTGGTACATTAGCATGGACAACAACAGCTGCTTTGATTGTCGAGAGTGCTTGATGCTGAAGCCAAACACTGAACAATAAAACAAGAACACAATGACAGGAACCAGCTGAATCAGTTTCACTTTGTTCAACTTTAAAGTTAAGATAACATTTTGTAAGTGAGAAGAAGGATGACATATGTTGTACTGTGTTGTTCTTTTTATAAGATAATGATATAATGAGCTGTGGTACAGAGTCCATGTGTGCCACTTACACAATAATTAAACCTAAAATAGTAGAAACTGCAATCATGAATAGGCCGTATCCCCATGGCGGCCATGTTGCCATGACGTCAAACTCAGAGTGGAAAGCTCAAATGTTGATCATACTGTTATGCTAAAGGTGTAGTGATGGCTGAAGAAGTGGGTATGCTCTTACATTTTCCCCAAAATGTTTTTTAAGTGGCCCGTCCAGCAGAGCATAAACGACCTCTGTTACCAAAAGTGACCTGTGTCCACCTAGCGTTTTTGTGTGCCAGCGTCTTTTTTAAAATAGTTTTAAATGGGTAGAGAGCGTTCGCAGCAAAAAGCGGCCGTCTGGAGAAAAAGTGCAGCGCCCATCGTCTTTTCTTCCGAGCGCTCTGCATTTTTGGTGCGGCCGCTCCGAGCGCTCAAGTTGAAAATCTTTCAACTTTTCAGAAAGGCGCTGTTGACGTCACCGGCGCTCCAAATGTATGATATTCCCCATAATTTTGACGCCTACGGATCGTCTCATGTACCTACACCCATGCAGAAAAAAGTAACGGAGCAGGGTCGGTCTCGCTTGTAAGCTCACATAAGAGAAGGGTTCTTCAACCAGATTAGACATAAAGTCCCAGACTTTGAGTCGCCCTCGGACCTAAATAAAATGCAGCACATACTGGGAGAACACAGAGTCAGCAGCAGAAGCAGCCAAATATGTCCAATCCTGTCACAGCCTGAGAGACGACCATCATCACACCTGACAGATGTATAGTCACCTAACAGCACACACTGCTTTATTTATGTTTGTTTAATATTTGAATCTTTGGTTTATCTGTACATATTAAGTTCATAACTGTTGCTCTATTAATCATTTTCTTTTCTGAACACACACACACACAGGTTTTTTTTTTTTCTGTTTATTCATTGTCGTATATAATTATACATTTCACTCATGCTACAGCATTGACTACTGTTGTTTTTGTTTTTGTATTGATGCTTTGGCAATATTGTTGGATTCCATGTAAAGTCAGTGAGTGTTTAGATTCAAATGTAAACACGGAACTGAGCGTAGAATCAGAATCAGTAGAATGCTCGTCTGTTCTCTGTGAGCTCATAACAGCTCAACAGAACATGTTGGACATTGAAGTTCCACCTACTCAGTCTGCAGCTAACCTTCGGAGAGGTAAGTCACCTTTTCTCTTCCTGAAAGACACTTTTAAATCCACCTTTTCTGCTCACTCAAACCGTGTTATGATGGAGGAGGAGCACATTTATTCTCCCTGAATGTTGTTCTTTGAGATAAACGACAATTTTTCACCGGTTAAATTGTAAATATCACGACTGTAAGATGTGAAGTAGTTTAGTGTGAGCAGGTTGAAATCTGTCAAATGTACGTTATTTGTTGTCTAAACTTAGTGTTTACTGAAGTTTGTTGCGTTTTCGTTGTGTGTGAAATCAGCTGATCAGAAGAAATATATTTCGTCTCGTTTCTTAAAAAGAGTCTTGAAAACGATCGGTTGGAAACAGAGTTTTTATCGTGGCACAGAGATTCATGTCATGTTGTAGTCAAGACCACACTAACCGAGACCAAGACATACCCGAGACCAGAGTGCTCCGTGACCGAGTCAAGACCAAGACATTTAGGGATCCAGACTGAGTCAAGACCAAGACCAAGGCAGGACGAGACCCAGACCATAAATATCACTGAAGAATCATCATCTTGTGTGCAGGGGGCGTTATTTGTTTTCTGTAATTAGAAAGAAAACGCCTCTTTCTAACCACAGAAATGACGTGGGAAAATAACTGATCAGTGGTGGTCTTGACCGGTCTTGATTTAAAGACCATTTTAAGATTGAGTAAAAATGCTTTCAATTCTGAGACGAGACTGAAACCGTCAAAAAGTGGTCTAGAGACCAAGACCTCATTCGAGTACTACAACACTAGATTCATGTTTTGTTATGTTTTGGAAACAATGCTACTATCATGGATAAAATGATGATGACATGTCACCTGCAGCGCTTCACCTTTAATTCTGGTTTAAATTCAAGACAACTTTAAAGTTTTGAGTCTCTGCAGCGTCCTGCAGTTATTCTTTTGGTGGAGCTGTTCTCATTTCTAAAGAATAACTTTCTGATGAACGCTGGTACAAAGAGCAGAGAGCAGAGAAGTCAAATCTGTCTTTGATTTGAATATGTCATGTATTTATCTGAATAAGTTACCCTGTGATCTTCAGGAGGTTAAGAGTGATATGTTTCTGTACAGAGAGAAACGGTCGGTTGATTTACGGTGTAAACTAAAACTACCAACGTGTTGTCTCATAAAGAATCGTTACTGTGTGAAGATAATCTAACCAAAAGACAAAGATCCCTCTGTGCACAGTTACGTTCAGGAATGTCACCTTTAGCTTTGGAGAGCGGCAGGTTTGACGTCGCTCCAGAGGAGGACCGTGTTTGTTTGTTGAGTGAGATTGGTGAATTTGAAAGTGAGATTCCTTTCCTGTTTTACTGTCTGATCTCTGACGTCAAAAGGGATGTACTCTTTAGAAACATGTCCTCCATCAACGTTGATTTCTTCTGGTTAGACGATTGTGAAAAACTTGAGTTGTACTTTAGGAGAGGAACCATAGACTGTAAATAATGCTGGACGAACCCTGAGTGATGTATCCCGTCTGTGACGGAGGCTTAAAATGAGTCCAATCGACGGGCGCTTCCATATTGGAATTGTTGTCTCAACCTAACTTGGATCAAAGCGGGATCAACGTAACGACAGCGTTAAGGCGGGACTAAAGTCCGCCGATGCTCGACCAGCTCGACGCTAGCTAGCAGTCCACTTCACAACAAAGCTAACGTCTGCTTTACATCACCCCCTACGGCTTTCCTGCTCCCACTCGTCCAGAGATAACTCTATAAACAGTAAGTTAACATTAAACTTTTCTATAACACAGTTACAACGAATTATCGTCATCCCAAATATATCATTTTAGTATTAAAACTACACTTTTTTTAAATATATAATTATGGTCATTAGTTATTTGTCACAGCAGTTAGTAGACTGGGTTAGCAGAGCAATACATTAGCATTGTTTTAACATACAATTTAAGAACCACTTTGAGGCTGATCTTTACAAATAAATTCTCGTATTGTGTTACAAATCATTGCTTGGGTGTAATTACATATTAAAGGATAAGAAGTCCGTTTTAAAACGATAAAAGAGCTTTGTTGTTGTTGTTGTTAAAACTACTGTTAGACCATAGACTGTAAATAAATGAGAGACATCCAGAAGAAATCAATATTAAATGCATACAGTTCATGGTTGTTACTGTTCTGACAAAAAGAGGAATGTCTGTGACTTATATTTACTGATAGCTATGTGGGTGAACATGACACTTGAAAAAGAAATGTTTTATATTTATCATAAGATATTTATTTTATATAGAGCCCTGAAGTCATGGAGTCTGTGGCCAGTGATGACGAAGTGTCAGCTGCACACCCCAAAAACTGTAGGTATTAGAAATGTATCTCAAGTCTGGCATCTATTATTATGAGTTATGCCTACCTTGTTCAATATTATCCCTGCAGATGTGGCTAATACAGGCATGAAAATCACTCACCTTTCGGCGAAATTCGCCGTTTTGAAACCAAAATAGGTGACCTACGTGAATCGTGTAGATTCGATGAGAAAATATTTGAGGGGGGGGGGGTAGGTTCAGAGGCCGTAACGGTACGCACCGGTGGGTGACGAGTGGAAGACGAGACACAATCACTAGCGCTGAGACAACGAGAGAGTCTCTCAGCGGCAGTGATTGGGTCTCGTAATGTTAGCTACAGCTTGATGAATTGAGTCATTGAACACAGCAGGAGAGAACGCAACGTTAGACAGCTAGCTGCTAGCACTAAAGCTCCGGTGGAAAATGATTAGCACTACCTAACGCTACCGTTAGCCTAACATTAGCTAGATATCGTTACTAAAGTTAGATGTTAGCTTGTATAGCTTACGGCAAATCACAAAAAAGAAAAACTGGTTAATGTTAGTGGACTTAGTGCTCGTTTTTCCCAGGACGTGTGGATCATTTTGAGGTGAGGGGACTGACAAGGCTGAGACAGCCTCTATTTCCATTTACTTCAATAGTCTGTGGTGTAATTCAGTAGTGATTATTGTGGTTTACAGGTTACCCTTACCACATTGTGTCTCATATGCTGTAAATGTTAGACCCAGTGACAGGCTGGCATGAAATGTCTTGCAAAATACTTAGGCCATAATATTTTTGACTAATGGCTGAAGTTAAGTTTCTCCAGCTCTCCCCAGGTTGGCAAAAAATGCATCACAAAATGCATCAAATTGATGCTTTAAAATATGGAATATTCAAAATTTTCTTCCGGGGGAGCATGCCCCTGGACCCCCCTAGAGGGATAATATCCTTCTCACCTTTTTCACCCCTGACCCGTTTTCATGCCTGTAATAACAAAACACACCCTGAGCTGTCACATGTAGTGAACTGTACATGTTGCCTTATCTGAGGCATTCATTGAACATTTTTGTTTTTCTTCTATAGACAGTGTGGATTATTGTTGACAGCTATGTCCGTCCATGTGCCCAGAGAGCTGCAGAGACAGAAGAAGAAACCTAGGCCTCAACAACATCTGCATTTGTTGGTTCGGTTGGGGTGGACTTCGGTTGAAAGGCCTGCTTCCCTTCTTCAACAACTCACTGCGAGGCAGGTCTCCCCCGGATGGCCTGAGAGATGTAACCCACTTGTTCCTGCATCGATGGCGGTCTCCATGTTGGAAGTGCTCTCACCATAACTTTCAGTCAACCTAACGACAGGCTGAAAGCTGGAGCTGAGGCGGGTTTTAAGCCTCCTGACAAACCATTACATCGAGCCCCTTATTGTGAATAACAATTATCCTTCATCAAATGGTTTTTTGTACTAAGCCGTAAAAATGTTAATTTCAGCTTTTTTGAATGTGGTTTTTCATATTAAATAAATATTTAAATGCACTCCTTTGTTTCTACTTCTGAGTATACATTTTAGATTTGAAATGACTAAAATGTGCATTAATGCTCAACTCAATAGCTAAGTTTTTACTTTTACACAACTTTTTACCAAATACTAATGCAGTTCATTTCTGAAAATGGGATGGAACAGAGTCATTGCAAGAATATGCCCTTAGACACAGCCCCATTCTTAAATCAAGATACATACAGAGTAAATACAATCAATAACTTGTGAATAAAAACACAGTTAAAAATGTCTTCCCAGATCAATATCACATAATATCAGCTTTCTCCCATCTAAACTAGACAAAGGGTTTAAACATGTGAAGAAAAGGGTATGATTGCAAGTTGTTTGATGGAGAAATATTTTTTTTGAACAGCTTCTTACACCACAATTGTTGTCAAGATGCAAACCCTCCTTCTCCTGAAGCTTGTGGAGCTCCTTGATGTACGGCCATCTCATCTGCTGGCCATCTTCTCTCAGCAGAACTTCCACTGATGAAAAGACTGAAGAAGCTTGAGCATGTGACATGGATCTAGGAGAGACTTTTAGTGCAGGGTCTCCAGGATGACAAAAAAAGACAGAAAATAGCAGTTATCCATTAAATCCATTTGTGTGCATTTTCTGTTTTCATCTGTGTGTAAGAGTGCATTTATAAATTCAACCGTGTACTACCCAGACAACAAAGGTATGAAGGTAATCAACATGGAAATGATTCTTTCTATTCTAAGATAAACCTTATTGTAATCAATCTACTTTCAGCTCTCTCACTCACTTGCAGAATGATATTCCACATACAGCCACAGATTTAGTGTAAAGAAACATTAAGGCATTTATTTCGTATAGTACTTCATCTTAACATGAAATAAATACTTAAATAATTTAAAGATAGATACTTTATTGATCCCGAGGGAAATTCAAGCTAATATAATAACCGGTCCCAACTCTCTGTGAGCATTACAGTCTATGGTGAACCATCGTGTTGGGCCTTTAGTTTATAACATCACACAAACTCTTTCTTTTCAACATCTAAACAACTCAAATTCTAACATTTCGGACTTAGTTTAACCCTCCAGTTTATTAGTCCTGGATAGCTATGTTTCCATTAGCATCTGTGTCTCTTGATCGGCTAAAGTTAAACCATTGACCGTAAATAATGGGCTACACTGAGGCCAGTCGTATATAGATACCGACACCTCCCGATGAGTATGCAGTACATTTAACAATATCACTATATCATTAATATTTACAGTCTATGTATATCACCAAGCTAACGTTAAACAAGCTAGGACCGCAAAAATAGACACCGTAATATTTACAGTCTATGACACCAACACGAGTATGCAGTTAATATAAAACTACTATATCACTTACCGAAAAATACTGAAGCATCACAGTCTTGGATGGTCTGTTAATCCAATTAATCGCACAGCAAGCCATATTTGTTGCTAGACAAACACTCCACACGAAGAAAAAAAGACCGACGGATCAAGCTAGTGTGCTGCTAGTCTCCTGCTCTTCCCTGCTTCTGACCTGAGACAGCTCAGCGCGCTGCAGCTGTCAATCAAATCTGCCACAATCCTTATATGGGCATGACCTTTTTCCTTGATAACAAAAAATCAGAGGAGTTAGAAAAAAATTCACCCCCCCCCACAGTGGGAGCACATGATGCCACTAACTTATCAGATGTATTTCGTTTTTTGTACCAGGCTGTAAACGGGTTAATTTTTGTAGTGAAAACGGCCTTTTTTGGCTGGGGGCTTATGGAACTTCCGGTGCTTCTGGAGCCAGCCTCAAGCGGACACTCGATGAACTGCAGTTTTTTGTACTTCCGCATTGGCTTAATTTTTTTGGAACGGAGGTTGCCGCTTGAGAGGAACCTGTTTTTGTAGCAGATTTGATCTGCAAAGCATGCAGGGAGAAAAGACAGAATACAGTGTTTAAGACGGAGCTGTGAAAGGAGCATGACACTTTGTAATGTTATGAAATGTTGAACCACTGCAGCTGAACATCTGGGGTCTTATGAACCAGTGAGGGTTGGGCACTTTGTGTGCATGACACGGAAATAAATACAATCAATCAATTTACAATCAGAATGTTTTACATGAGTTCAAAAGTTGAGTAAAGTCAGTGAAAGTGTTCATTGGTGATTCTCTGAGAAATAACCATTCTCTGAGAAATAACCACACAACATCAGTTCACGCTCTGTCTCCTGGAGATTTGGACTCTTCCAGGCCCTGGAAGAAGTCCAGAGGAAGGTGTGAGACCTTCCTCTCCAGGAGACATCGAGCAGACCACAACCATCTACAAAGAGACCACCCACCACCATCCCTTTATGATCGGTGAGGACTCCGAGCGGAGGGGTGAGAGCCCTCCGTCTCATCAAGTAAACCCTTCTACCACCATGAAGGAGCCCAAAGGACGAAGGGGTGAGAGCCCTTTGTCCTGCGGAGTAACCGTCCCTTTTTCTGGACAAACAGCTTCCTCCTCGCCTCCCACAGACGCAGTGTGTCCATGCAGCCGTTGTTGTTCCTTCTCCTTTTTCTCTCTTTCCTTCTCCTTCTTCTCCCTTTTCACTCGCTCTTTCTCCTCCTCCTCCTGTTGTTCCTTCTCCTTTTTCTCTCTTTCCTTCTCCTTCTTACTCGCTCTTTCTCCTCCTTCTCCTGTTGTTCCTTCTCCTTCTTCTCCCTTTTCACTCGCTCTTTCTCCTCCTCCTCCTGTTGTTCCTTCTCCTTCTTCTCCCTTTTCACTCGCTCTTTCTCCTCCTCCTCCTGTTGTTCCTTCTCCTTTTTCTCTCTTTCCTTCTCCTTCTTACTCGCTCTTTCTCCTCCTTCTCCTGTTGTTCCCTCTCCTTCTTCTCTCTTTCCTTCTCCTTCTTACTCGCTCTTTCTCCTCCTTCTCCTGTTGTTCCTTCTCCTTCTTACTCTCTCTTTCTCCTCCTTCTCCTTTTGTTCCTTCTCCTGTTGTTCTCTCTCCTTTTTCTCTCTTTCCTTCTCCTTCTTACTCACTCTTTCTCCTCCTCCTCCTGTTGTTCCTTCTCATTTTTCTCTCTTTCCTTCTCCTTCTTACTCGCTCTTTCTCCTCCTTCTCCTGTTGTTCCTTCTCATTTTTCTCTCTTTCCTTCTCCTTCTTACTCGCTCTTTCTCCTCCTTCTCCTGTTGTTCCTTCTCATTTTTCTCTCTTTTCACTTGCTCTTTCTCCTCCTTCTTTCTCCAACTTCTCCTGTCTCTCTCGCTCTTTCTCCTCCTTAAATAGCGGTTGCATGGACACTCTGCATCTGTGGGAGGCGAGGAGGAAGCTGTTTGTCCAGCTGAGACGGACAGGGAGGAAGAAGAAGGAGTTACTTGAGAGGGACAGAAAGAGGAGAGAGCGGCGGAGGAATGGAGCGAGTCCAGAGAGGAGAGACAACGAGGAGGAGGTAAGAGAGGAGGGAGGCTGGATTAGAATAACAGAGAGGATCTCCATCAGATGGAGGAAAGGATTGGGACGTGTGCAGCCAGCTAACGGGCCAGAGAACCTCAAACTGGCTTAAAGAGAGAGAGAGAGAGTGCAGCAACCACCTATTAAAAAAAACCTTTTACAAAGAAACACTTTGATTCCGAAAGCTAACAGGACGAAGGGGTGAGAGCCATTTGTTCAGACGACTCTGCTCTCAGAAACGATAAACGATGGCACTAAAGATAAAGCAACTGTTTCCTGTGACTTGCCTGAGTTTGTTGCAGCCTTTGGTTGCTTTCTTGGGCTGGTCGTCAGTTGTCACTCATGATGCCTCACCTCTGCTCATGACCTCCAAATGTATCCTGAGTCCTCCTGCTCCTCCTCCTCTCCACCATTCAAAGTTCTCCTCCATTGCCCTCCTGTGTCTGCAGTCTTTTATAAACCTGGACAAAAACCTGCTTCACTCCTCAGTAGAGCCTCGCCTCTTCATTCTCAATCACCTGACAGGTTATGAAAATCTGTTTTTGTCCTCCTCAAAATCCTCCTGCATCGTAAGTTCCCCCTCCACCTTTAATTTCATGTGTCATCTACACCTGAAAAACCTCCAATCAAACCTACATTATCGATTTCTCAATCCCTCCCTCCTGTTTGAACACATTGTAACAGAAGTTGCAGTCCTCCTAAAATGTGTGTCAGTATTTCTCCACTTGTGTGAAAACCTGGAAGAAGCCCTGCACCGCCCTCTAATTCATCTGAGAGTTTATGAAAATCAGTTTCAACATATGACCGTTTTTAAATAGCTGATCATGGTCTCCTCAAACTCCTCCTGCACCAAACCTTCCACCTCTGCAGACACAGAAGTTGCCGTTCTCTCAGTCTGCTAAGACCTGCAACAAAACTCCTCCTCAGCTAGCCTAGCTGGCTTTGATTTAAAGTCCTCAGCCTCCTTGTGAGATCGTTTAAGAAGCTCACACTGTGGCTCCCTCTGGCTAAGAGAACTCCTCATTGCTCCTCAGTCCATCACCATGCTGTCAACTGACTCCTGATGGTTTTCTATTCAGCACAACATCAGTGAGCTCTGACACAAAGGTGGACAAGTCCTCCAGCTTTAGTTTGTCCTTCTAATGTTCCTCATCAGTCAGTAGTCCTTTAAGGCTGCACAGAGAAAAACTCATCCTCATCTTTCTTTGACTAAATCTGAGATGACATTAGCTCCTCCTGAAACGTTTTTTACATCCAACCTGCAGTCCTTCTGCTCTGCTGAAACATGTCTGCTAATAGTCCTCCTCTGCTGAGAGCTGCTTTTAAAAGTCTGCCTGCCTCCTGCTCCTCAGCCGTCTAAATGTCTGTTGCCTCCTAAAATCTGTTCGAACACAGAACAGCTGAGCTCTTTCTCGTCTGCTGACACATTAACAAAAATCCACTCAGATTTGGTTTACGCAAGAAACAAAGTTTGAACAAGCAAACGCACCACAACAAAGCTGCATGTTTCTGCTTCACCTGCGCCTCATTTGAATCTATAAAAAACGGCCATGGCATGACCCGACAGTTTGACGCCGTTCTCCTGCTGAGATCGTAGAAAAAGTCCTGCCTCCTGATCCCAGCTCTGCCTAAAACGGTTTAATCTTCTCCACCTGTAAGTCCTCCAACAGGAGGAGAGGAGAACCAGAGAGCTGAAGCTGCAGACACATGTCCAACACCCCTTCCTGCAAGAGGAGATCCAGAAGGAGGAGAGGAGGAGAACTAGAGAGGAGAATTAGAGAGAGCTGAAACTGCAGACACACGTCCAGAACCTCCTCCCACACCTCCTCCTGCAAGTGGAGATCCAGCAGGAGGAGACGAGGCGGAGAAGAGAGAGCTGCCGACACACCTCCAACTGCTTCTCCTGCAGGAGGAGACCAACACGTTCAACACCTCCTCCTGCAGCTGAGAGAGACTCTGTCCTCAGGGAGACAGCTCTTATTTGCATGATGCAAAATCAATCAATAAAAACTAACAGTTTGATTGCACAGTTGAGTATTTTAGTTGTTCTTGTTGCTCCACATGTTTAACTGTCAGAGTGAAGCTTCTCTGGACGCTGTAAGTGACCAAACTTCATTGAGTATTTCTACATCTTTGTTTCTAACATATGAAAACAGAAACAGGTTCTCTTATTCTGCTCGGGGTATTATCAACAGATATATACTATTAGGTCAAAGGTCAACGAGATTTCTATAGCGCTCTAAAACAAACAGGCTTTGTACCAAAGTGTTTTACAGCAAGCATAAACAGAAATAAAGAAGATCTAAAAAGATGATGAGTCATCGAAGCAGGCTGGTAGAGTTTTTAGATATTTCATGGATGTGAAAGAGTCTGTTCCACACATGTAAAGTTCTGATATCCAAGGTTTCATAAACAGAAAAGACGTTTATGCAGAAGTTAATATATTTTCATGAAAGATAAAAACATTTTAAATACTTTATTTTTAATCTTATTGAACATTTAAAGGATTGAAAACATGCTGATGAGTATGTTGATGCTGTAGCAGGTTAAGAGGCCACTTCATCAAATGTTTCTCAACTTTCAAAGTCATTAAATACGACATCCCTTTAAAAAGTTCATTTAATAGAACAGAACAAGAGAAAAATGAAGTAACAATTATTATTACAGTCTATGGTAACAACGTAATATTTAACAAACAAACAGAACAGTTATTTACTTTCAACACAATCAGAACAACAACAAAACTAACCCTTACCCAACCCAACTATTATTTTAATTGTCTCTTTTTTTGTTTGTTTATGTCCATGATTTTTTCTGTTATATATCTCCCTGCTTTATTTAATGGAGCGGTAAACTCCTCCTCCTCCAGATTCTTCTTTAGTAGCCACTCTTTATAACAGACTGGGAAGACATGAACAGAAATAAGAAGAACTTAAGTATTCGTAATACGTCCACATAGGCATGACCAGGGCGACATACAAGAGATGTATCAAAAGTATCCCATTCCCTGGCATTGCATAATGAACATGTGGTTAGTGCGCCTCAGGATGCCATACCTTTCAATGTCTGTAGCCTCCGTGGGCTTAGCGAAGGCCAAGTGTTTTTTGTTGAGGGGCATTCCTTCCCGGACAGGCTACTATCCCCGAAGGTCTTTGTGCCCCACATGGCCACAGCCAACTCCTTTACAAATAAGGAATCCTTATTTTGTGTTGAAATCCGCCCCCATGGCTCTCTCCGGATGGAGACTCTTGCTCCCAAGTCAATCTTACAAAAAAAGCATATATAGATTACATTAGATTTTTCAGTAACATTAAAAAACTGGATTAACTTGAAGTACAGTTGGGGCTCTTAAACAAAAATGGTAGAAACAGAGGCCACGTTTAGTTCGGTGCTATTTTAAAACCAATCAAATACCATCCAACAATCATAAAGCCCTCGAGAGAGAACTGATGTCAAGACCTCCTTTTACAAGCACTGGTTGTTGTTTACAGTTCAACTAGACACTTGAGATGCAAGAGGGGGATTGATGTTGAGAGATGACAGCTGAAATTTGTAAATCAGCTGTGCAGAATATCTGTCTCTGGATGGTCAATGACAGCTTTCTAAAGCCTGCTATTTCTGTAACCTGACTGCTATGAAGAACAGATAATATCCAGGGACCCACAAAACCTGGAGGACTAGCAATTATATTAGTTTGGAGAAGAAAATCCAGTTTACAAGGCCAAGCCCTGCTCGCTTAAATGCACTTACACCTCCTGCCAGGTTGATAACTTCACAGCTAACCTTCCCCTCTGCTCCCCTCCAATTCAGATGATAAAGTGATACCTTTATGCATTTTTATTTATCCTAATACAGATTTTGATTAACAATGTTTTTGCTACTAATGCTGTTTTCATGCAGCTAAAGGTCGCAAGTTAACATGGTCACTCCTACACCTGTAAGCAGTTTCAACAGAGAAACTACGCAATATGTAAAGTGGAGGTTCTAGTGGTAAGAAGGACAAATGATCCTGGTTCAACAAGCACATTAAACTCTGAACTAAACGTAGTATGTCATTTTAAATAGTATGTAACTTTGTGACCTTGAAATAGTAGTCTCAAAGGTCGATTTAAAAGCACAATGACTTTACAGGGAGAATGGCATTTCTCCCATGTCTATAGTGCCGATCCCATTTACTGGAGTTCGTAAGCAGACTTCAGCTACAAAGCAGGCAGTTAGCCCGTCTCTGTACTGTACAACGACTGAGGCTAAAACAAAGACGACGATGGTGGATGAAGTTAAGAAGAAAAAAAAGAGAGTGAGCGAGCGAAAAGCAGAGTGTACATCCCTGCAGATAATATTAAAACTAAGATTGAGATGTGTGGGCCTTGTTTTGGTGTTTCTCATATCCTCTTCACTCTGAGAATTGAATTCTGTGCAGTATACAGTATGTATCTATTAAGGTTTGTCTATTAAGTTGTACTATATTGTTATATGTATTGTAAACAAGGCAATGGTTGTACCTCATCTTCTTGTGAAGAGGGTCCCAGTTGCTCCTCAGATGCTCTGCCAGACTCTGCAACTATATAGAGAATAATGTAAATAAGCTCAACAGCTATAAATTGTCTAAATTCGATCACTAGCATTAGGGTCTATACTTATCTACACTAATACAATTCACCACACTCCTAATGACTCAGTTTAGATAGTGTATTGTTCATCATGACCAATGGTACATTTCTTGATAATTAAAAACATGTCCTAAATGGCGGGCTCTCTCTCTTTTTTTGCCTTTGCTGCAGCCATTTGAACAATAACACGTTACTCTTGACCAACTTTAGGGACATCTTTTGTACTCTCAAATTTCTTTTAAGGTTTCAATTGCACATATACCTCAGTAATTCTTAGCAACAATTGTTACCCTAAATAAAAAGTCTTGCTTTTCGTGCAATGACTTTTTGAGGTCTTCATGTTATCTGGTGTAACGTGATCTTAATTAATTTGAGCTCTCTGATGTAACGAAAATTAATGTATTAAGATATGAATATATCTAAGATTCCTCGGGGCACCATCTTCCGGTTAACAGAAGAAATAAATATTAATTGATCAGTCTCATATTCAGAAGGTTGAATTCTCTAGGAGCACTTTTCAATCAATAAACAACACAGACAAAGTTCTAAATGATTAAGTGTGAATTTATTACAGGAATTGTGAACAATAATGCAGATTAATTAAGTAAATATAAAAGATTATGATTTTAATAACTGTATGGTTTAGATTCTAACTTTATGGTGGCGTTATAAAGTTAAAGTAACAAATGAAACGATGAACGGTTTGGTAATGATTTAGAGAAAAACGTGATTAGGAGAAATATGTGATTTAGAAATAATTACTCTGAGCGACTGTAATGACAACGACCCTTCCTCGAGTTCTCTCTCGAGGCCGAAGCTGTGACAAGACCTTACGTTCGTGGCGTTCAGTCAAACTCCCCTCGTGGTCCAGCGTCTGTGACGTGGGTTCTTCCAGAACCAGAACCAGAACTCGTGCCAGCCAGATTAACTGCCTCAACAGTCAGGTGGAGGATGAAGAACGGCAGAATAAGGGTCTCAATCAGCTGAAACCGGGTCGCCTGTCTGTCTCGCAGCAGAGTAAGAGTCTCAATCAGCGGAACCGGGTCGTCCGTCACTCACAGCAGCTCCGAGTGTATGAAAAGAATTAAAGTCTTGCTAAATTAACTAACTCAAAACTTGTGGCCAATCAAGTAGATCGAGTCAGTAAAAAGGATGAATGAAAATACTTCGCAAAAACGACGTGAAGTTACGTATGGCTTATAAAACGTGAAAAATAAAAGAAACACAAAACATGATATCCCAAATTAGTAATCAGACCAGCAGATCACTCTCTTGAGAATCAGGAGGACGACTTGACAAGACGAGGAACAAAAGACAACTCTCAACTCAACTCCTGAGCATTTGATTCTGCATCTCTGCAGGGCAGAGAGGGGGGGGGGGCGTGCTCCTCCCAGAGAGGGGGCAAGCTCCCACAGATCAAGAGTTGAATTACTTGATTTTACTTACTGACTTAAAGAAAAATACGCGAGAATAAAACGCTTTATGACGTCACCATATTTAACTAAATATGAGTATTCTGAGTTACTAACATTGTTAGAGTAATCTCTAAACATTCAGGAAAATATTCTTCTTTAAATCTGTAATTCAAAGTACACTGTTAATCAATGAATCAGAGGAAATGCATCATAGATCAATAGTTATGAAAACATAGGAAAGATAATATTGTAACCCTCTATATATGATAACAGGCAATATGATTATACTTAGTCTAAATATATGTTTAAAAGTTTTATATGTCTAAGAAAATACTGATCATAAGGAGGTAGTTGTGCTCCACCTTTAAGATGTTCAGTTGTAATCCATGAACTAGATTTTAAACAAATCTTACTTAACTTGAGTTTCGTAGATCGTATGAAAACATAAATGGAATCAAACTGTCACTTTTAACTTCATGAACATAGATATACAAACCAGAAATTAAATGGACATTTATTTGATACATAAAATAAGATCTTTTAGTTTGAGAAGACCAAAAGTCTCTTGGCAGTTTTTACGAGTCTTTGATGCTTCTCAGACCTCAGCATTAAATCTTCTCCCAGGGATTTCGAGGTGTCTGTTGGTGTTGATTGCTTACTTGGAGACCAAATGTCTTAGAACTCAGTCATAATTCTCAGTTTAATGTACACACAAGCGTCATAGCAGATGTCCTAGATAACTGAGAGAGGTCGTAAATGCTGAATCTGAGAGGTCCCTCAGAATATCACGTTACACTGAGGACAAGATCATCCTGGCTTTAATGCACACAGTTGTTGTTGTCACACTGATCATCTTGTTCTGAACATGAAGACTAAGGGAGATTTTGTTTGCCCCTCGGCTAGTGGGTGACTTTAAGCCCATGGTGATCCATAATGACTATGTTACTAACTTTTAACAGTCACATAAAATAATTACAAAATCAGCCTACTATCACCTCAAAAACATAGCAAGATTTATATCTTTATAAGACTCTGAAAAACTTGTGCATGTTTTTATCTTCAGTAGGCTGGATTATTGTAACAGCATCCTCACAGGTATCAGCAAACAATCTATGAAACTGCTACAGCTAGTCCAAAATGCTCCCGCCAGAGTGCTCACTAACTCCAAGAAGATGGAGCACATCACACCAGTTCTTAAAACGTTGATTTAAAAAAAAATAATTTGAAATAGAAAATGTACCAACTATAAATGGACTTTAAGACATGAGACAGGAGCTGCTGTTAATAAAGAGGACTGCTAATCTGAATTATCCTATGGCCAAACATTATGTGGGAGCCCAACATGGCAGTGATGCAACTTTAAAAGTATCAGGTATTGAAGTCATCAGCTCTGATGTCAGGGCTTAAGATCAAACAAAACACCTCAAACAGAGAGAGGCATATTGGATTAATGCCCTTAAAGACTCCAGATTCACCGGCCTACACAAAGACTTTGACCTGTCTTCCTTTTTCTAGTCTTCATATACCATCAAATTTCTTCCCTCTGTTTATTGGGATAATCTTGGTATGATGTCATTTATTTAAATTCATCTCTCAACTTTTTCATACTGATAAAAGTTACGATTTGCTGTTTCGTTATATTGTTTATATTGACGCCATGTGATTCACTTCTATGCAGTATTTTAAAGTTGGTTTCCTAGTGAGGATTGCTTTACTGACTTGATGTGTTTATGATGTTATGCCACTAGAGGCCATAATAACTCTCTTTTTCTCAGTGTCACTACACCCTGAAGAAGGGGCAGTGTATTTTTAAATGTTTCGAGCCCTATGAATTAAAGGTGCCTGGACCTGGATCATCTATACCATTATATTTGTTTTTTTTTAATTTTACTCCACCTTTTTTTGAGATATGAAAGTAGATTGTGAATTCACTCTGAATGATGTGAGCAACAGAGTTGAATTAAAATGTGAATACTCGATTTAACCAACTACAAACATGCAGTAAATCTAGCTGCGCAATCCTTCTCATATATTGGATATATATGCAATTTATTACGATACATGTATTATTACTCATATTCTAGATGTTATTTTAGAAGTAATAAAAATGTCTCTGGAATGATTTCACCATTTAACCTGGCCCCGAAATAACACGCTCGCTAATCTTACAATAAATGCAGGCCAGTGGCTCTTATATCCTCAAAGAGAAAACATTTTAAATGATTGTTATAGATTCCTCAAACTGGAACAAGATCCCACATCCTTATTGTTCAGGCAGAGGTGTTTATGATGCCACAAGCATCCTATAAAAACATTATTGTATCACACCAAGAGGATGGAAAAACGGATGTCAGGCTATACCTATTGATTTACCAAAATGCACAAATATTGACCCGGGCCTGATACGTCTTAAAAATTAAAGAAATCAAAAAGCACCTATTAACTTGTTTTTGAATCACTAAAAAAGATCTGTATATATATATAAGGCATGCTTAAACTGAACTCAAAGTGCAACATGTTTGCTTTGATATGAAATGTTTTACTTTGTATTGAAATGTTACAACAAAGCCTTCCTTATTCAGAGACTAATAAAAACAAAGAACAAAGATTGAAGTCTATACTGCATTGTAACAGGTGGTAAGCTGCCAAGCTTCTCAGGGTGGCAGTTGAACCTGTCTTTCACCTCAGCTGTTATACCTGTTGATGATTCAAATGACTACCATCATCCGTGTTAGTCTTGCCAAAACCGTCTGTTGGATTTTTCACTTTGTGGTAAGAGAAAGTTTTTTATAAATAAATATGTCTAACTTTTGTTGTTATTGTAGATGTTTGACTTGGCCTGTATAGTTACATATAGTGTTGCATGCTCTTATTTAAAAAAGAAAAGAAAAACATGTCGGGGACAAAGTCCTGACTCCGTGGCTGTCTGTGTTGTTATTTCTATTATTTTTGTCTTGAAATATTTTTTTGATGTCAAAATTATGATGTCAATGTCTTATTCTTAGTCATTATCAGCAATCTGCCTTTCTATGTCTGCTTTACTGTTTGTTTTGATGCATCTATGTCGCTGCTTGTCTCATGTCTGCTGCAAATTGTCGGTTTTTATGGCTATGTTTTCAGTGTTGTTGTATCATGTGTGTTTTTCCTAAAAGCCAAACCAGGGACAAGGACTGCAAATTAGCCATTGCCAAAAAAAACTAATGAATAGATAAATAGAAATATACAGGTGTGCTTGTTATAAGTAAAATGACAAAGGGGCATATAGTTGGGGAATTATATTTCTTTATGATTTGACATTCATTTCATATTTGCAGATTCTTTGAATAATTACGTTTAAGATTATTTTGGCTTTAAAGCTCAAAGCACCCACACTGAATATCCTCTGTGTCGTCTAACACCGCTCCTGATGCATCCTCTTTACCTTGTAAACTGTGAATGTGTCCACTTACTGCAAGGAGATTGTGTGGCATTTTGCAGCAGGCAGTGTCATCACTTTCATACTCTGATAACTTGTGGTCCCCAAATGACATTGGGCCTCATTCACTAATATGTGCGTAGAAATGCTCTTACCCTGCGCATAAAATAAGTGCATGCGCAAAATCACCGTCGGATTCATGACACGTGCGTACCAGCCAATTTTGTTCTCACCACCATGCGTATGTTAGCGAATCAGAATCATTGTAAATCGTCAGGCGCGTGCCCGCAACCTGCAATCAGCATACTACCACGCCCCCATCTCCCCATATAAGGACATCCGATTGGTGTATCAGGACGAGAGCGGCGACGTGGAGACACGTAGAAGTTGCAAGGGACGGCCCCAAAAGGTAAAAAAGAGCGCTGGGTGCATTCGGATTGTCCCTCCTATCTACTTTCACTATCCACTTTACCTTAACCCCGTGAAAACTTCATGGGGTTAAGGAAAGGTGTTAGGACAATTCATAAAGGACTTAGGGAAAGGCGATCGCGTTGTTTTGACAATCCGACCGCATTTCCACTAGGTGACGTAATTATGCGACGGCGGCGGAGGTTAGTGACGTGGGTCTGCCGTGGTGAAACTACAATCTTACGAAAATGGACTACAGCTGATCTAAAAATCTTTCCCCTGTGCCTTCTTACCGGTGAAATAATCCTAATAACCACGAGGTGTGAAGTAAAATAAAGGAATATAAACTACCAGGATACTTCACTTTGATGGTTTTACAACATCAGCATCACGTTCATAGTTCACCTCTGTGTTTAAGATTGTTGAAAGTTGTTCATATTATTGCAGCTTGGTAACTTACATGATCTGAGTCCCTTTTCCTTTTTCTTTTCTTTTTTATTAACAAGGTTTAATATTACAATTTCTCGTGTGAATCAACATTAACAGTAAAGCATCTCCACTAAACATTATTCACCTTCTTCACACACACATAATATAAATAAAGAAATAAAATAAATACAAAGGCAGAAACAAATTATAAGTCTAATCAATATAGAAACCAAATGCAGATTGTCTCCTCATTTCTCCTCCAACAGATCGTTAGTTTTCCTGAACAGTCGGATGCGCGAGTCGCTTTAAATGTTGCGGCCGCAAGGAATTGTGGGGCGGCATTATCTCATTTCCTTTCGTAAAGGATGGTCCAGTGGTTCCTATGCTAAAGGAGGTTATAAAGGAAGCATTGACCCACCTTTCCTTAGCTTTTAGAGAATTCGAACGGCTCTTATCATGGCCGCCACTTAAATGCTTCCGGGGTTAAGGAAAAAAGGATAGTGAAAGGAGATAGGAGGGACAATCCGAACGCACCCTCTGTGTCCACAGCAATTGTGTACGTGCATTGGCATCCGGAATCAGCTGATCAGTCACTTGTCACACTCTTCACACGTTGTGACGGTCTGATGCGCTCTCTTCTGAAGGCACCGGCTGCAATATCTTTCAGCAAGGCTGGATCTTTACACTTTCTGAGACGTAAATCACAACCATGTATTTTCCCTTCATGCTCTTAAATAAGCTCCAATTAATCAGCTGGTTTTGGTAACAGATGCGATATTTCATGGCAGTATTAGTGAGAGTGATCAAAGATTAGATTCAAGATTTTAGATTAAATGATGAAAAGGCATTTCATGATTACTTAATACATTTAGTCAATGCATTAGTTAATTCATGTTTTTAATTCTTGTCTTTTCAAAAATAAAAATACATTTATATATATATTATTTTTTACTGAATGTATGTTTAATATGTCATTCATTTAGTTAAGAGTGTACATAATCTGAAAAAGCTGGTCAATCATTTGTGCGTACGCATGGTCTCAGGAGGTTCTAAATTGTGTTCGCAGAGTAGAACAAATTCAAGTAAGAATATATTGATGAATCACAGATTTGTGCTTCAAACGTTCGTACGCACGGTTTAAGCACATATTTGTGCGTACGCACTGTTAGTGAATGAGGCCCATTGAGATTGTTTTTACAGAACATTAATTATAATAAACATCACCTGATAATGTTTTGCTCTTGGCTTATTCCTGACAGATTGATGAGCTGACAGATTTGTCTTCTTTTCTCATTGTATTCACAGATTGCCTCCATTCTTCATTCAAGAGCTTCATTCTGCCAAGATGCTCCTCAGATTCAATCAAAAACAGCTAAAATGTTTGATATACCTAATGGGTATCTCTGCCATAGGTGTGCTGTCCATATATGCGACTAAGTTGGATTTACGTTCCTACATACCCTGGCAGTCTAGCCTTTGTGCATGCAAAAAATGTTTAAGAGATAATGATCCTGTGTTCCGGGCGGTTCTTGATGCATCACCTGTGCCTTTTCTATCAAGAAACTATACAATTACAAAGGATGCTTTCAACTGGTGGAAGGTAAATGTCAACACACCTTTTAAAGAAGCCGCACCTATATTCGGTTTCTGTTCACTCTGAGCTGTCTCTGTTTTAAAAAATAAATGCACCTATTTCTGTTTTTCCTGCACAATTTTCATACAAAAACAAATTAACTACTTCCTCTTAGAGATGAGCAGGATGTATGAAAGTGAACGGACATAGACGTGACAACCAGCCAGTTGGCTTTACTGGTTATCGACTTTCAGTTAGGGACAGAACAACAGTTGGATCATTTCCCCATTAATACAGCTTTCTTCATGGCGGATGACACATTGTTGAAACATGAACCTTGAAAGAGGGCCTGTTTGAGAAAACAATGATTGCATTGTCTGCTTGTTTCACTTTTGACTGCTCTCCATTCATATCCTTTTTTTTTGTAAACCGATATGACGTCAGGATTATCGATCGCATTAAAACAATGTTTTAAATATAGTCCAATAATAAACCTTTAGTGAAGCATCGCTGTCAACACTGCCACGTTAGATATATATAGCTCTGTGTATTTCAGTTTCCCCCTGCAAACAATATGACATCTAGTGCTTTTGTATTGAAGGTGGACACAGTGAAGGGTGGTGCTGTGTATTTAGCAGCTGTGGACTGAAATCACAACACTTAGAGACTCGTTAAAAAACGGCTAGCGGCAGGGCCGCTGGAAGTAATTTTGAACAGGGGGTGCTGTGAAAAAAAAAGTTGTTTGTTTGTTTGGACAAAAAACCTATGCGCCTATAGGCCTATTTAAAATACATTAAAAAAATAGATTGAGATTCACTACTTTATTGTCATATACACTTCATTGCACACAGCCAGGGTCTGTAACACACAGACATCATCAGTTCTCAGAGGAAAATATGCGCGCTATTAATTAAACTACACAATAACAATGCAATAGATTTGGTCAGCTGGCATGAACCTGAGTCACTGCACCATCTACGTTTATGTCACACGCGACTCTATTAGCTCCAAAATCCTTTTACGCACACCATAGGAAATAATCTCTGAATATTTAAGCACATTATTGAACAGCTCTCCACATCCATTACGCAAAGAACACACGCACAATATAACACTTTCTGTCTCCATCTCCAACCTTTTTACGCAAACCACAAGGAAATAATCTCCGACTATTTAAACGTTATTTAACAGTTCTCCACATCCATTACGCACAGAACACACGATCAAAATAACACTCTCCATCCCCACCACCTTGCAAAAATACTATAGTGTGACGTTAAACTGCATGAATAGATATGAAAGTGCGCGGCGGCACCATGCTCTTACTTTGAGCAGCAGGCAGGGTGCTATGGTTACAGGTGACCAAATGTCGAGGTGCGCTGTGGGGTCGTGGAGATAAAGTCTCTCATGAGGGGACGAATGTCCAGGGAGTTCAGAGTGTCTGTGTGGGCATGCATCAGCGAAAGGTGTGTGAGTCTTTTCTGGGTCATGGTGCTGAGTACCCATGTCTTCAAAAGACGCAAGGCTGAGAAAGTGCGCGATGAGGCCACGGAGATAGGCACAGACATAACTCGATCAGTTTTTCTGTCTCTGAAAACATGGCTCTTGTTTGTGACTGGAACTTTGTCAAACATGATGCTACATCTTAGACTATGTAAATTTACTAGCCTACTGCTGCCATGGATGTATGCTGCATGGAACGAGCGGCCGCGGGAAACCTCTTAACTCGGCGACCACCTGCCTGACGTTGACAACGTAACTTCCGTGAACCTGTGTTGATTAGGCCTAAAAATAATTAAATTAAAATCCAAAATACACGTAATAGCCCACGTGTGTCAAAATCATTTCCCAAAATTTTCATAAGGAATTTATAAACTGTGTAAAATATTTTTAATACATTTTTTTAAAATCTCCCTCTCGCCAGCACCCCCACTTCCCGCGGCCATGGTTAGCGGTGAGCCAAAAAAAAGGTTTTTCTCCGGTGTCAAAGCTCAACATTTCAATTACTGATGTGGATATTAATAAAGCACCACTATCTCCACTTTGTACAACAAGCTAACAAGCCCTGTTGAGTGAGAAAAGCGAGTGTCAGTGCCTGGTAGAGCCCCCTCCTTTCTCGTTCCTGGTCTGTCTACGTGAGCGACAGAGAGGAAAATACAAACGGGGCGTCGCTGCGTCACTTTCGGGCAGTTAGGACAATCAAATAGGAATCAATAGAATTAGGCAGATTTTCGATAGCGATCACTTGTGTCGCGTGCTGTAAGGACAGGCTTTAAGTCCATTTTAAGTTCCATCGATGGAATTTACATCGATTTAAAAATAGGATTGAAGAAATAATAACAATTTTCCGTATGTTCCTAGTGCAATTAATGAACTTAATCTTCTTTAAACCTTGAATGCACTTTCCAGCAGCACTATTAATAAATCAATCAATCTTTTTTTTGTATAGCGCCAATTCCTAACAAGTGTTTTCTCAAGACACTTTACAACAAGTACCTTACTCTTTGTTATTTAATATTACAAAAGAGCAGGTATAGGTATTTATATTGCGACCATTCAAGTTGGTATTTTCACGGTTACATTTTCTTTTTCTTGGTGGTGTTGTACTGTTCTATGTCTTTTCATATGTTGTCTTTTTTTACCCACTGCTGTAAATCAAATTTCCCTTCCAGGGACAATAAAGGTCTGAATTGATAATAATCTTCTTTTTTTCCTCTTGTGTTTTTCAGGGCATACAGTTGGAAAGACGCAGCATAGGATACTTTAATACGGTATTGGACAAGTTGTTTGACATCATCCCGCCTCCAGCAGTTGTGGAAGCCAGTCCTGAACGCTGCAGGTCTTGTGCTGTGGTGGGGAACTCTGGTAATTTGAAGGGATCACATTATGGCCATCTTATAGACGTCCATGATATTGTAATAAGGTAAATCATCAGACTTAAATACAAAGATAACTGCCACCTTTAAAACAACAAACACGTTGTGTCCATGATATTAAATATGTATACCTGTTTCATTTAGAATGAACAGAGGCCGTACCAAAGGCTATGAAGAAGATGTCGGGACCAAAACAACTCATCATGTCATGTATCCGGAAAGTGCGATCAACTTGGACAACACCACTCATCTTGTGCAGTTTCTATTCAAGATAAAGGATTTGGAGTGGCTCCTCAAAGCTTTACAACCAGAGTAAGTGCAACACAAAGCTGTTACCTGTTCAATGAAAAACTACATCTGTGTACAAATCTGTCCTTGAATTAACAACATGAGCCATGTACTATGAAGACAAATTGCTGGCTTAGAAAGGCATGCTGACTCTTGCTGGAGCTGGAGAATTTAATGTTCGGCTGTGGATCAGTGGTACTGTAGTGTCGGTTGTTGCTCTATCAGAAGGTCTGCTTCGTCTGCGGCATACAAACGTGAATGAAAGGGATTAGTTAATACTGGTGCTTAACACTATAAAGCATTAATACTTTACATAGCAGCCTCTACCATCAGTGTGTGAATGGGTAGGTGTGACCTGCAGTGTTAAAACCCTTTGTCGACTAGAAAAGTGCTAGCTCAAGTGGTGGCTCTCCAGAAGTTACCATATTCGACTAAAATGACTCTCCAGAGAGGCAGAGTGTTTGGCAAGATATCAAAGCAATATACAATTGGAAAATTAAATACACATTATTAGCAATGTTACCATGATTTGCATTTGTCAGTTATTATCTGGGGTGGCTGTTGCTTAGTTGGTAGTCGGTCGTCTCGGTTAGGGGGGTTCACTTAACCCTGTATTGCTCCCACTGCATCATCGGCGTATGTGTGTGTATGAATGGGATTAGTCACTTCTGATGGTCACAGAAGCCTCTGCCATCAGTGTGTGAATGGGTGTGAATGATGTGACATGTGGTATCAAAGTGCTTTGAGTAGTCAGAAGACTGGAAAAGCACTATACAAGCTCAAGTCCATTTATCATCTAGTAAATTGAAGCCAATTCGGAAATGCGAAAAAGTTCCTTAAATGTCCTTATGTCACTTTTGGTACACACTCTACAGGGGATAAACTGTCTAATAACTCATACATTCTAACTGTATTAAGGTAAAGAATAAAGCATAACTAGGGGTGTGGTTGTTCTGAAGCAGTATTTCTAAAATGACAACCGCATTTTTATTACATCCATGAACTTGGAAAATGGACTTGAGCTTGTATAGCGCTTTTCTAGTCTTCTAACGACTCAAGGTGCTTTGACACCGCAGGTCACACCTACCTATTCACGCACTGATGGTAGAGGCTGCTATGTAAAGTGACCATCAGAAGAAACTAATCCCATTCACACACATTCATACACAGCCAACGAAGCAATGGGACCAACTTGGGGTTAAGTGTCTTGCCCAAGAACACATTGGACATGTTGCTGCAGGAGCTGGGGATTGAACCCCTGATCTACCGGTTGAGAGACGACCGACTCGACCAACTGAGCCATAGCTGCCCCTAATATAAGTTATTAGTAACTTATGTTATATTATGTTTAAGAGATGTGTAAGGTCGCTCGAGATTTTTCAACATGGAATCTATCATATGTTAGTATATTAATAAATCCATTTCCATAATCAGAAGGAAACTGCATAAAACCTAGAGATTTATTTTATGTTGTCATTGTTATTTTGTACGTTAAGTTGGCCATACTCGTTTTAGGGAATATATGAATCTAAAGGTGATAATGTTAAGGGAAACAATTCTGTATTCACAGGCATCTAAATATAAATAGTCAGCTGACTGCTCAGCTCATTAAAAATCCTGCCAGCCTGCACTGTTAGGTCCTTTTGCTACAACAGCAAGACAGTAGTTAGAGAGTACACATTGCTAAAACTTGCGACACAACTTGAAATGCAAGGCTTTACTCTCACACTATGCTTAGCTTTCTTCCTGACCACAAGAGGAGGCATTTGAGATGTGCAAAAATGTAAGAAAGCACATAAATGTCATGAATGATACTGTTGGGGAATAACATGATAATGTTTTGTTTGTTTGTTTTTTACAGTTTTCCATTATTTTTATAGATTTCCTCTAACAATCTTAATCTGATGGACTATTGTTTTATTTTTATTTTTTTAGTTCATTCTTTGCTAAATTTAATAATTTATGTTGCCTCCATCAGAGGAAACGAGAAAATGAACTCCAAGATAGCAAACAAGGATTTGGTGAGAATTTTCAATTATTTTGCATCATACTGTCATATAGATAGTCATCCAATAATACATTTATAGAGTTGTACATTCACTGATTTATTACAGGTGATGGTCCTCAATCCAGCTTTCATGAAATATACGCACGAACAATGGCTGCATAACAAGGGAAGGTACCCTTCTACTGGCTTCATGGCTTTGATTCTCAGCCTGCAGATTTGTGATGAGGTATGTTTGAACCACAGTGCTTTTCCACTGACAGTGCAGCTGTTATGGAACAAGATGTTGTGATGCTCGAGGACATAGAAAAACTGCAAGTTTAACAATATTCAAAAAAAATATCCCTAAAAACCTTCTTTTTTTTTCTTTTTTTTCCACGTATTGCATTTTTGTTCATTATGGGTCAAGAAAACGTTTATCACCACAGGGAAATTAGCTTTTTCGTTTTCTTGACAAGAGTTAGAATAACTGTTATAATTGTAGCTGGAGAGAGAGGCTAGGTTGTTAAAATTAGCTTGAAGACTAGAAATGGGGAAACAGTTCAGTTGGTTCCGTCCAGATGTTAAAAAAATCACCAAACAGGAAACACATCATGTTTGTGTAGTATGCTCAAAAATGGAAGTGTGAAAATTACGGTTTGCCAATATTTTTGGCTGTGTTCACACATCAGCTCAACACTTGGAACTTTAACGATGGGCAGGCTAGAAGAAAAAGTCAGGTTAAAGTTGTGTTGAAGAATTTGGCCATTTTCACTTCAAACATGAAGCCCAATGCAAAGATTTCGAGAAACTTTCAGGACTGTTATGCATGTGTAAAAACAGCTTCAGTTGAATACAATAGACAGTGTTGATCCTGTTTCAAGTACTGTAAAAGGACTTCAGACCCAGGAGTGTGAACTCAGTGCCCACACTTAATTCTTTCCACCTTTCACTATCATTGTATGTTTTCTCATTGTTGCATCAATTCACATGGATAGGACAGCCGGCCGGGGTTTAAAAAGCTGTTTGAGTGAGGAACAATAGAAAAGAAGAATAACATACTGTACTCACTGCTTATTTGAATGCTATGTTTGTAACCTATATAGATCATGTTCATTCCGTGTAAATTTACATGGAAGGTGAAGCTACGAGCAAACTAAAAAGCGCTATCCTTAGCCTGCTAACACAACAATAAAGCTCAAGACGAGGACAATTTTGTCCGCCGCTTGCGCTTAATCATGGTGCGTTCCATTTTGATAAATTCTTTGTGCAAAAGTGAGGGGAGAGGGGTTGGAGGTGTGTCGCTGTAGGAGAGCTGCGGATTCAGTGTGGCGTAGGTGTCGTCAAACAGCAGTTTGTTTTGGTTTCATGCTGGTGCTCAATGCCGACATCTACTGGATCAAAAAGGCGCACATTCTGCCTTTAATGACACAAACCTCATGACTTTACAGGTTACTTCAATAGTAACAGTCTTTACACGAAATCCTGTTTAAAGTCTATGTCTAGTTATGCACATAAATAATTACAGAAGAAATTATTTTTTACATATGGTACATTTTTGCTTTTCCCCAGGTCAGTGTGTTCGGATTTGGAGCAGACGAAAATGGAAGCTGGAATCATTACTATGAACAACTTCCAAACAAAGACTTCAAAACTGGGCCTCATCCAGGAAATGTGGAACAAGAGATGATTATGCAACTAGCACAGTATAAGCAAATACAACATTTTAAAGGACATTAATTTTTATTATCTTTTCTTCTGTGTCTCTTTCTGTCTTTGTTGAGCTCATTAACATGAGTGCATCCAAAGCCTCGAGAATAGAATTGAAGAAATGAATTGAAGTGGATCTGCGCTCCGACATTGTCATTGTTATTCATTCAGCAGATGAGTGTGCTCATTTTAGGGTTCCCATTTTGAACTTCCCTTCTAGTTTTGAATATTCACGTCGTGTTGAACAGTCTGTTTCCTTTCCATCAATACACATAATGGTTAATTCACATGGGATGGACTGCAGCTGCTGATAGGACCATTCATTTATAGATAGATCATTTTATTTATATGTCATCCAGAAGTGGTATTTTTGTCCCAAATCAATGGAAAGTTTGAGTGTGACATCCTTCATAAATACTGCAGCGTCGTTTCCACCAACTGTCATTGAAATATGTGCAAACGACACCAGAGCACAGAGACACAATTTGCTCTGCAGCACATCTTTGGGGGCATTAACCTTTTACGTTTGCTTTGTGAGTTACACAATGTCTTTTTATTTCATTTGCACAGGTTAAGCAGGAGCCAAAACTGTGAAACCCATTCGTGAATCAGGCCATTGTCCACTTTTTCACATTTAGATAGTGAATTTACATAAGCCCCCTTGTCCTTCTCCTGAACCTCACAACCCTGAAGGTATGACAAACCATGTTGTATGTTATAATGTGAAATGTAGCATATGGTGAACAAGGAAGCATGACTGGTACACAGGCGTGTCTGAAACTAAGAGCAGTGGAGTAGTGATTAATTTTGGTGTGTCAATAGGGCGACTTGTGGCATGGCTATGGTGTGCATAGGTGACACCCTCCTAAGAATCCAGTAATTCTTGATGTGCTGACACACTGACCTCTGGCTTCCTGTTCGCTACAGGATTGATTTTAAAATTTTACTTCTGGCTTTTAAATCATTAAATGGCTCAACACCTCATTACTTAAGTGAACTTCTACATGTTCATGCTCCATCCAGAGCACTAAGGTCCTCCCAGCTGCTCCTGGACGTGCCCAAAACAAGACTTAAAACTAGGGGCGATCAAGCCTTTTCTGTTGCAGCTCCGACACTTTGGAATGGACTACCTTTTAATATAAGATCTGCTGCCACAACTGAACAGTTTAAGTCACTTTTAAAAACCCATTTATTTTCCTTGGCTTTTACCTCTTGTTGAGTGTTTTATCCCAGCAGCAGTGTCCACTAGAAATTTCACTATTGTTTAGCATTTTAATTTACTTTTAATTTTTACATGTTTTTATGATGTTTTGGATGTAATCTATTTTACCAAACTTACTGTACAGCACTTTGGTCTGCCTCGGCTGTTATAAATGTGCTATATAAATGAAGTTGACTTGACTTGACTTGACACGCCCATGCTTTTGTTAAGTTATGCACATGTGGTAAGCGATAAAGTATGACAAAACCAATGCTTGTCGCGATATAAATGGGGAATAGGACCCAACTGTCAATGCAAAGAAGTCCAAATAGTTCACAATGCAATCTTTGAGGACATGCAAAGCTCCTTTCAAACACAGAAAATGGCACTCAATCGCTTAAACAGTGGTATAATTATGCTTTGTGTTATTTGGCCCTTCAATGTTCCTAATAGTTCAAGTCAAAGTTACACAGACGTTTAGCTCTAAATACATTTTAAAACTAAATGTACTGCTTTTTTTTTGCATATTACCATCACAACTTTAGTCTTAATATAAAAAAGACTACTAGTTAAGAAAAGGCACATACCTGTTAATTTCTAACATATTATGAGAATTCAAATCTTAAAAAAAATCTGCATGTACTTTTTTTTATCCCTGATGCCTGTCCCTTATTCTCTTTTTTAATGTCTGAAGAAAAGCTGTAAAAAAAAAAGTATTTTAGAAATGTCACTCTAATTTAGAAGCTTGAATTTGCTGAACATGCAGCCCTTTTTTTTTTTTTTACACAAATTGTATTACTAAAAAGAGCAGGTAAGCAGACTTAAACAGGAGTGTATATTTGCATACTTTATCAGAATAATATTTGCGTTACAAACTAGCAAAAAGAAATACAATCATCTGTTTGTATTGGCAACCATGACATCAAACGTTCACAGTCAAACATGGTTTCTTTGGAAGGAGAGACAAGCCCATGTTTGTTTAGACATAACCCTAAAACCTTAAAGTAACTACTGTGTATGCATGAAAGGTGATTACGGTCTGTGCAGCGTCACTCCTATTTAAAACACTTATTTATCTGACTAAACAGCTGTTAAAAACAGCAGAATACCATCAGTCTGATAGCACCTTTTCTTCTGCATCTACTGTAGTTTTCAACCTTGTTTATGGGTTCTTATTTTTTATTAACCAATAGCAAATAAAATAAAGATAAAACATACATAATTTATGGCCAATACTGCACTAGTTAAAGATAATATCATCTGGATCAGTGGTTCCCAAGCTTCCTCTTCCCTTTGGCAGATGGAAATATTTTTAAGGTGGAGTGTTTTCTTTAATGTTACTCAGTGCAGACGTTGACGTCGTGAATACATCAAACCACCTTAAATGTCAAAACGATAACCGACCATTGTGTTTATTTTGATAGTCTCTCTTGCATGGCATGTTGACGCTTAGAGAAAAAGGACAACATTCAGGAAATTAAAATACTGTGATTTTTGTATTCATTAAAGAAGACCATTAAATAAGTTGAACTGTTAAAAATACAATAATAAAATAGATGTGTTTATTTATTATTTATGTAAGAACAGGACAACTTCTTTCTGAAGCAAATTCACAATAAATAATCTGCTCCAAGGTGAATTATTCCTCCCTTTACAGAAATGTGTCCAAAACTCCTGAGGAACTTTCGCTTTGTGTTGATTTTGGCGCCCCCTACGGACAAAGCAGTACCTCTTACATCCATGGGTGCTTCTCACTTCCCTTAATTGCATCGAGTGTCCTCCAAGTTGCCTCCTCCACTTGCGTCTTAGTCCCTCCCACCAGAGATGCATGGAGGAAACGAAGCAGAGGAGAGAGGAACGAGGAGATCTGTTTGAAGAGACATGAGACGTCCTTTCCTCTACAGCGTCACGTGAAGCGACGTCTGTTTGTGATGATAACATCAGCTGATCACGTTCAGCTGTCAGTCGGCTTTAACAGCTGTTTATGTCCGCACGAACACACACTGTATTATTTCTAATGAAATACACACAGTAACAGTGTTCAGTCTGTGTACTTTACCACATGAAGAACAACCTGCAGTCTGCTAATAAACAAAAGGACAATTTCTACTGACAAAAAGATTTCATACTGAATTGATGAATTTATTATTTGTATTAGTTTGGACTTATAATTGGACAATGCACTCTGTATTTTATAAACAGATATTTATGTCTCAGGAATACTGAAAATGATTGATGAGGTTGTAAATGATAGAAACTTTCTGAAGGTAAATAAGTGTGAATGTAAAAGGTGTTTGTGACTGACAGACTCCCTCTGCATCAGACTGTCATTCTCATCATCATCACACATTCAAACAGTCTGAGGGATCATGAACATGAAGGAATCATTTCTGAACACTACATATTAACACACTGTTTGTTTGACAGTGAAAACTCATCAAATGTGGGGAGTGATGGGCCTACACTCTGATTGATTTTATAGAACTGATGCTTCATATTTGGTTGTTAATCTTCATGTCAGACACTTTTTAATCCCAGCTCATCACAGACTCTTTACAAACTGACACATGATCTGTTTAAATGTCCGTCGCTCCGTTTAGCGTCTTTTTAATGTCCGTCTTTTCTCCGGTATTAAACTCCGCTCATGTTGATAAGTTTCACTGAAGTCTGATCCGCTGCAGCGTCCAATCAATGAATGACATTCGATAAGGGGGCGTGTCTGTCAGTAAAAAGACTTCCGTAAAGCCAGCTCTCGTGTCTCCTCGGCCAACGCTCCTAGGGGTACTTCTCAGTTCTCTTATTTGCTATCTCCTCGGTCCTCGCTCCTCGGCCGAACCGGAAGTAGTTTTAGACCCGCCATGTTAAGGATCGTCCCAAAGCTCTGGGTGCATTCGGATTGTCCCTCCTATCTACTTTAACTATCCACTTTACCTTAACCCCGTGAAAACGTCACGGGGTTAAGGAAAGGTGTTAGGAGAATTCATAAAGGACTTAGGGAAAGGCGATCGCGTTGTTTTGGCAATCCGACCACATTTCCACTAGGCGACGTAATAATGCGACGGCGGCGGAGGTTAGTGACGTGGGTCTGCCGTGGTGAAACTACAATCTTACGAAAATGGACTAAAAGCTCACCTAAAAATCTTTTCCCTGTGCCTTCTTACCGGTGAAATAATCCTAATAACCACGAGGTTGGAATTAAAATAAAAGGAATAAAGGCTGCCAGGATACTTCACTTTGATCGTTTTATAACATCAGCATAACTTTCATAGTTCACCTCTGAGTTTAAGATTGTTGAAAGTTGTTCATATTATTGCAGCTTGGTAACTTACATGATCTGCGTCCCTTTTCTTTTTTTATTAACAATGTTTTATATTCCAATTTCTCGTGTGAATCAACATCAAATATACTACATAATAGTATAGCAAAGCATCTCCACTAAACATTATTCACCTTCTTCACACACACATAATATAAATAAAGAAATAAAATAAATACAAAGGCTGTAACATATTATAAGTCAAATCAATATATAAACCAAATGCAGATTGTCTCCACATTTCTCCTCTAACAGATCGTTAATTTTCGTGAACGGTCGGATGCGCGAGTCACTTTAAATGTTGCGGCCGCAAGGAATTGTGGGGCGGCATTATCTCATCTCCTTTCGTAAAGGATGGTCCAGTGGTTCCTATGCTAAAGGAGGTTATAAAGGAAGCATTGACCCACCTTTCCTTAACTTTTAGAGAATTCGAACGGCTCTTATCATGGCCGCCACTTAAATACTTCCGGGGTTAAGGAAAAAAGAATAGTGAAAGGAGATAGGAGGGACAATCCGAACGCACCCTCTGACACTGAAAGGAGGAGAGAGGATCGAGGAGAGAGGAGGGAGATCCGAGGAGACACGAGAGCTGGCTTTACGGAAGTCTTTTTACTGACAGACACGCCCCCTTATCGAATATCATTCATTGATTGGACGCTGCAGCGGATCAGACTTCAGTGAAACTTATCAACATGAGCGGAGTTTAATACCGGAGAAAAGACGGACATGAAAAAGACGCTAAACGGAGCGACGGACATTTAAACAGATCATCTATCAGTTTGTAAAGAGTCTGTGATGAGCTGGGATTAAAAAGTGTCTGACATGAAGATTACAAACCAAATATGAAGCATCAGTTCTATAAAATCAATCAGAGTGTAGGCCCATCACTCCCCACATTTGATGAGTTTTCACTGTCAAACAAACAGTGTGTTAATATGAAGTGTTCAGAAATGATTCCTTCATGTTCATGATCCCTCAGACTGTTTGAATGTGTGATGATGATGAGAATGACAGTCTGATGCAGAGGGAGTCTGTCAGTCACAAACACCTTTTACATTCACACTTATTTACCTTCAGAAAGTTTCTAGCATTTACAACCTCATCAATCATTTTCAGTATTCCTGAGACATAAATATCTGTTTATAAAATACACACTTCAATGTCCAATTATAAGTCCAAACTAATACAAATAATAAATTCATCAATTCAGTATGAAATCTTTTTGTCAGTAGAAATTGTCCTTTTGGTTATTAGCAGACTGCAGGTTGTTCTTCATGTGGTAAAGTACACAGACTGAACACTGTTACTGTGTGTATTTCATTAGAAATAATACAGTGTGTATTTGTGCGGACATAAACAGCTGTTAAAGCCGACTGACAGCTGAACGTGATCAGCTGATGTCATCATCACAAACAGACGTCGCTTCACGTGACGCTGTAGAGGAAAGGACGTCTCATGTCTCTTCAAACAGATCTCCTCGTTCCTCTCTCCTCTGCTTCGTTTCCTCCATGCATCTCTGGTGGGAGGGACTAAGACGCAAGAGGAGGAGGCAACTTGGAGGACACTCGATGCAATTAAGGGAAGTGAGAAGCACCCTCGGATCTCCCTCCTCTCTCCTCGATCCTCTCTCCTCCTTTCAGTGTAAGAGCTTTGGGACGATCCTTAACATGGCGGGTCTAAAACTACTTCTGGTTCGGCCGAGGAGCGAGGACCGAGGAGATAGCAAATAAGAGAACTGAGAAGTACCCTATGCTGACTTGACCCTGTAAATGTGAAAATAATGTTTTGAACAACTTTCTTTTCACAGTCAGATGTATCAGTTTTGGGTGGTATTCAGTGTGAAATATACAAAAGACTTTTTCTACAGCACACATGTATTCACTTTCGTCTGACACACCAGCAGCAGTGGTTTCGGGCATTCAAAAGAACTGTATGGTGATCATCTTTTTCCTTATCACATTTGCTCTTGTACATCAGAGCAATTTTAGTATGCTTCAAAACCAGCTAAAAACATCTCCAAGGAGCGTTAAGTGAATGCATTCAGTAGTGAACTGTACAGTTCTGATCATTCTCCGTTAATGATCTCTTGATCAGCGGTTGTCAGGCTAACTGTAAAAGATGCGTAGTTTAAAAAAGCAGGTCTTTTACTGTTTAAACACAGTTTATTTAATGACTTTTTTCATATGCTTAAGTTTAGACTGCTCAACAATAACCTTGCATTAAAATAGATATTTGTTTTAACTCTCAATAAAAACTTCCCCTAATCAGTAATTCCAATAAAAAAGGGAGCTAGATTTAAATGTTTATATTTGCCAGTATTGATCATATTTGTAAAACATTAAGATGCTCTCACCAATGACTGTTGTTTGTACAAAGTGCACCACTGAGCAAATAGAGCAAGTCTGACATCTAGTGGTGAAAGTGTAGTATGAGCTCTGGTTTAAAGATCCATGTTAGAAATCTAAAATGTATGCACATTTATAACGTTACCAAAAAGCCCACTGAAACTTCTGATACAGAGTGAATACATTAAGCGTTTCATTTCATTATTCTTTAAGAGACAGTGATATAAGTCCAAAAAAAAACGTTTTTGTTTTTTTTACAAAGCAAAGTCTCAAATTATTGTTTTTAAAGTTTCTAATGATGGTGATTTATTCTCTCATTTTGAGGTGTTACATTGAATTCAATGTCTGAAAGGTCCTAGAGGAAAAAAAGAAACTGTATGGATGAGCCATGTCAGTTTAATGATTTGAACATTTTCAATACACATCATTCAGCATTAACAAGTAGTATACAGATTTAACATTACAAGGCATTCAATGTTTCTATTTTGCTAAAAATGCAACACTATGACCGAGTCTTGAAGTCATTTAAGTGGTGCACTGGAGAAAAACACACATTATCGTCTTTTTTTCCATTAAGCTACCTCCTTCGCTCGCTGATTAATGACTGAATCCAGAAATTAGACTGCTCTGTCAGGCTCTACGAGGGCCTCTATTTATAGAACTCCATTTAAGAAGTGAGCATGAAGCAGGAAGAGGAAAGCTACCAGAAGTGAAATATGACTTACTGTACCCAACCTTCATCTTTAGCTACTCTATTTGTAATAACCTTGACCCTTAATGTTTTACAAAACTATTTCAATAACACCCCCACATTTCCTTTGATCTCCTTAAAGGTTGAATGATGTCCAACCAGTTTGAACATAAATACACTGTGATCATATGATTACAGACAATGTAAAAAAAATACCAAACAATCACACTACAAGCAAAATCTGATTGAGCTTTCTTTTTTATTTTGTGTTGACTGGAAGTGAAACATAATGCAAAAACACAGAGGAAACAAGTTAAGGAGCATAGTCAATATTTAGTCATATTTACTTTTTTCATTATCATCCTGTTTATAAGGACAACAGCTACTCATTATCTCCATTATAGCATACATTATTTACACATTTAATCACGTAGCATTATTAACTCAAGAAAAGTGAATCATCAGTTATATAATTAAGTATACATGATGCCTTAATGCATCATAAGGCTGAAACCATACATGTGTTTTTAACTGGTATCAGAGGGTTGTGACCGACAGATGTTTGTATTTTTATATTAATGTGTATCAATTTCATTTTCTTTTTACTCATATCTTTAATAAACCTGAGATGTAAGATCCTAATGCAGAATCCTTTTGTTCAGCTCACTTTATGGCGAAGTGTCACTTCCAGATAGTTCAAGTAAACAACCTTCTCTCAGCCTCTGCTGCAACTGATTACAGCTGAGTGTAGGATGTTTACATGAACTGAGTCTGAACAACTCTTTTCTGCTCATTTGTTGCTCATTTGTTGGGATCCTATTAGTGGTGCAGCAAAGTACGCTGGTCCTGCTGGGTTCCATAAATGAATAAAAAACAAAACCCACAGACATAAAACTGACCCAGCAGATTACTTCAACTCACACTTTAACAGGGTTTCTGTCAGTGCATTGAAAGGGGCCTACATTGAACCATCACCATGCGTTTTTCAGCAGCATTGTGCATGGAGAGACATTCAAAAATGTGATGACTAAATGTATAAGCTAATTTTACATAGTAATCCTAAATAGCTATCCGATCCCAGAAGCACAAATACATCTTCTGTCTCAATGTAAAAGGTATATTTTTTTCCAAATATAGGGTATGTTTCTGTATTTGTGCACAATTAAAACTTGCACTCTAGTAAGTATTCTCCCCGGCAGTGAGCAACAATATTTAATATGCACAATCAGTTAGAATGATGCATCCTTGTCCCTATTTGATTTTTAAAAATTATTTCTTTAATAATTTAGTTAATTTCAGTGTTCAAGATTTTCATAGATTTTTACACTATTTTTCAAATAGGAAAGTAGTGTTTGCCTTGGTGAGTGATATTTAGGATATAGACAACTAAAACACAAAGTTTGCAAGTTTTCATGATTCAACCTATCCAGACATTAAACTTAAAAAGCAGGCCAGATAAATGGGCACATTTATATTATGTTTCCATTTCTGCAGAGCTGAAGGCAATCGGCAGCAGCAAACATCAGACTGAAAGCTCTGATGATAGACAGCTTCCAGTCGGGGATGTTTACAGCCACAAACTACCCTGTGTATCAGTAACCTCGGTCACAGACGAAAATGTGCTCAGCCTGGAACAATGTTGACAAGTAATAAAAACAGACAGCAGGAGCAGGACTCAACAGTTAAAAACCATCAAGAACACAGTGAGTTGCTATATGTACGTGTAGGAGTCAGCTTGGAAAATCAGCCTCTAAAATGGAGAACAGAATCATTTCTTTTGTAGGCGATGTCCATAGTGACTCCAGATTCCAGTTTCAGGTAACACTGTCTGCAGTGAGGTATTTTCCATAAAAACTGCAAAAGGAGAGAAGGATGTGTGACCTCATTTCCATTGAACTGTACAAGCCTATCTGGGTAATCATGCAGATGAGGATGACTTTCAATGACAACACAAAGACATTCAACAGCAAGCTCACTGCAAAACATCTAATATGCCTAATGATAAAATAGCACCTGGCTTTGTTTATATGGATTATAAACCAATTAAATAAACTTTAACTGAACTCACTGCTTTTCAAAGATTAACAAGCCTGCTTGTTTAATCATTTTAACTTGCTTCACAGGTTAAATAACATTGGCTACAACATTGCTTCTGTTGAAATAGTGTTTCAGTATAACGGTATTGTTATGTCACTTAAGTTTCACAGCTGGGAAGCAGTCACAGCAAGGCCAGCTATCCTGACACACTGCAACACTGAAAAAGCTAACTTAATTAGCGAGGTAGCCTTTAATAACAACCGTCAAATGCCGGAAGTAAATTGGTAGCGCTAGCAAAACGCTTAAAGTAACTTTGTCTTGTCAGGCTGCCTGCTAAAGTAAACAATGTAATGGTAACTGTTAGCACTAGCTCACTTTAGCCAACGACCTAGGCGAGCTAGCTCGGTGTCATAGAGCTAGCTAGCGTCTGTTAGCTTGTGTGTGACCCTAACCTTCTGATGTCTAACGTTTCCTTACCGGCGAATAAAACGACGATTCTCAGAAAACAGAAGGTCCACACACACTGCACTTCATTGGTTTGAAGTTTGAGCCGACTTGGTAATGTTCTTTGAAATTTCCTGCAGCCTGTTAAGTTTCCTTCCGTTTCCATTCACTTGTCTTTATTTTGACCTTTGGTTACTCGACACCAACATTGACGTCATTGTCATGGTAACAGAGCCCCGCCTACCGTGAGCTTACAGACGGGGAATAATTGCATATTATTTACTTTACTCTTGTCTTGACAGTTAGCCATTTACACCCAGCTTCATAACGACATCTTATATCTCATGCCATGGTCTTACATAAAAAAGTTAAAGACTTCACAAAGATAAGGAAATAAAGCTTTCATAGTTTCCTGAATCAACTAAATAGGCTTATTAAACCTCAAAACAAGTTGACGTAGCCTTATTGCACTTAGTGTGGAGCACTACAGTGAGGGACAAATCATTGCAAAGTAAAGTTACCTACAACCATTTTTTGCAGGCGCCTATTATCAGTTTAAAAAAGTTACTTTGCAGCAACAGAGCTTTTGTGAGCGCCAACTTTTACTTACTTTATAGCAACAGGTTATTTTAAATTAGATGTAATCAGCATTTTTATTTTTTATTTTGTAAAGATTTTTTTTTGGGGCTTTTTGTGCCTTCATTGGAGAGATAGGACAGTGGATAAAGACGGAAATCAGGGACAGAGAGTGGAGATTGACATGCGGGAAAGGAGCCACAGGTCGGATTTGAACCCGGGCCTCCTGCGTTGAGGACCAAAGCCTCCATACATGGGACGCGCGCACCAACCACTGCTCCACGAGCGCCCCAGTCATCAACATTTTAATGCCTAGTCAGTTTCAAGTTTTAATTGTTTTGTACATGGTTCATTTGTTTTATCCGTAGACTATCAGTTAACAGAAAAACATATAATATCATTTTTATTTTCATATAATTTAAAACCTTTTGCGTTATACAGTAGATAGATAGATAGATAGATAGATAGATAGATAGATAGATAGATAGATAGATAGATAGATAGATAGATAGATAGATAGATAGATAGATAGATAGATAGATAGATAGATAGGCTGGTTAGGCTACTTCGCAGATGTAAATCCATCCTCTTCATCCTCTTCAAGGTTATTGACTCTTTATAGGCTATTATACGATATAAAATATAATATTAAATTATTATTATAAGTAGTGTTATTATATTATTTGAAATTATAATATAATTAAGGGTTTATTATACCAAAAGTAATTAAGTAATTGTGCCAAAGTTTTTTCCAAGTTTTTTCATCTCCCCACTTACTTCCAGTTCTTTACTAACCAAGTTCAATATTTGGTTCATTCACTGCTGGAGGCGAACGATCCGTCCAAACAACATATGTGTCCTCACAATCACAAGCACCCAGTCATAAAATATTAACATCAATCCAACATATCACCTGTGAAGAATTGTGCAAATTGTAGCTGCGAGCTTTCACCAGCTGATAAGCCTTTACTTAGTATGTTGTCATATTTGATAAGAGGAGCATTCATTAGCCTAATTAATGACTCCCACTGCGTTTAATTTTATCGGAGGGATCTATTTGGCAGTTTGACTCTCCTCTTAACCTTTGACTTTTTAACAAAGATTCTGGAAAAAAAACACAATAGGGTTAAATTCAGCCGTTAAACATTTTTTCAGAGGTAAACTCAAACTGTGTGCTATATGCACTGTTGTGTGGCGCATGTAAACTGTTTTGTAATGTGTTCTCCACATGGGGTCAGGCTGGATCCATCTACTGACCGTTTCTTTGTACTTCATGGGCCCAAGTAAACTGTTCTCTCATGATGGATCAGACATAATTTATTCACGGTTTAACATTCAGCACACATGGCCATGTGTCTAGATTTCTCTAAGTGCCCAATTTTGGTCTAAAATTTAAAGCAAGATCAGCAAATGCTAATTTCTAAAATCTTCTGTGAAAGTTTAATATTGACAATATTCATTAGGTTTCAGGAAAGCGGAGTAGCCCTTGGAATGTAACACTGCTGAAGATTTCTTAATAATTGATATAACATATCTCAGTCATTTCTTATGAAAAGACCGGGAGAAGAAAATCCATCTATAACCTAACCAGGAAAATTGATTCCCTTGTCATTCTGTGTGGTCTGAAATTGCCCAGAGCTATTATAAGAGAGACTGATTTTCTCTGTGCAGTGGAGTGGAACATTTTCTCCTTGTAGAGCTTTTTGTGAGATGTGAACAGATTCATAAGCAACAGTACTGCTAAAGAGGTTTACTGTCATCTGCTCTCAGCCAGATATCCTCAACTAGTTCAACTCTATGTAATTATTTAACCGGAAGAAAAATTACAACTTAGAGATCTGAATAATTCTATATTCGATAAAGGTGCAAATAGGCATTGCGTGCGTTTATTTCCACACATATATCGTATTTCAAAATGATGCCAAAATGTTTTTTTCCACATGGGATTTTGTTTGAATAAAGTTTTAAAACATTATTAGTCATTATTTGTGGTGATTGTGAGAAAATAATCATTAGATTTCAACCCTGATATATACTGACCAAACAAAGCCCTCAGGCTGATTTCTGCAACAATGTCCGAGTAAGGTTTTTGAAGTCTATGTTTTTGTGAAGTGATAAATGCAAAAATCAATACAGGCTCTCAGTAATTTCAAAGTTCCTGTGAAATGTGTGTCTGGATAGTTTTACTATGGAGGCTGGAAATAATTGAGGCTTTCATGGCTTTTATTGGAGGTCACTATACCTGCTTGGTTTACTTCTAGTTTACCAGGCTCCATTTGAGGGTATAAATAATGCTTTTAAAGTTGTGGTATTATCTGCACTTTACTTTTCAACAATTTTTTAAACATCAAAATGTTTGGGTAAATAAGGACTTTCTGGCTTCTTTTCAGATTTAACAAGACATTCATGGTTCCCAAAAAAAATCCATATTTTCTAGACTTATTATGAATTCAGTTGCAAGGAGGGAAATGCCAAAATGTACTATTTTAAACACTTGATCATGTATTTTCATTTTTATTTATTTTTAAGGAGGAGGTTTTGGTTGGTTATGAAACACTGAAATTGATTTGGATACCTCTTACTGAGCCACAAAAGCAAACAAGGTCATCAGACACAAGACTGACTATGTTTGTAGTAATTATTAAAGCTTGGAACAGCTTCTGCGGGGGTAGATGTCAGACAAGGTTTTTAACAGCATGTTATAAAAGCAGCCTTTGTTTATATTTTCACAGCAAATGTTCATGACCAGTGATTTGAAGGTTATTAGGATGCTGGATTAGATTTTCAGTTAAAAAGCACTACTTAAACTTGCACCGGACAAAATCAACACAGAGATGTGCCAAAAAAGTTTTTCTAATTCTTACACGATGTATTGCTTTGTGCAAATATAGATGCAATTCGAATGATTCTCAAAGGAACTTTTAAGGAAAACTGAATTTGAACATCATAATCTTCTACAACTTCCATCCATTTTTAGAAATATTAAACTTTTCTATTATTTACACTTGACTAGCATGGAATCTTCCTCTTATTGGTCAAATCAGGGTTGTTTTTAACAGTCACTGAATTAATTGTAAAAGTCCCATTGAGATACATATTCTGTAAAAATTAAAGTAAAAGAAAGGGTTGATGACTTTTTTTAATGTAAGCTGACGTTACTAAATAAACGTCAGAATAAGCTCAAGTAAAAATATTGTGTCAATTGCACGTTTCTAATTCTTCTCTAAACATGTATAATAAATGATTGTTCACTCATAATTAGCCTAAGTTTCTCGTGTGTACATTTGTGATCACGCTACTTGGAATTAAAAAAATGAACCCAGATGTTCCAGACTATTTGCACGGTCTGTCTGCAGTGCCGGACAATTCAAAGTGTCCAATTCAGCTGACGTGCATGTCTTTGGACCGTCAGGTGAAAATGGAGCACCCATCATGATGTGTTGGGAGACAAAAACGTTCCCACTGTTTAGGGACAATACTGACCACTGACGGTAACTGCACTGTCCCGAAATTTTACAGTAAAATAATAGCATTAAACAGATTTGTCCAACACCTCTGCACATGTAGTTGATATCATTCTGTTCAACCTAAAGAAGGAGTTACCATAGCAACTACATTGATTTCTAGATCTTCTAGTATTCCTACTTGCTTAATTCAAAGCTTTGCTGATTACATAAAATATAAAAACATAAAAAAATGTTTTAGACACTCTTTAGAGTTCCATTATTACACCCAAAGGACATATTTTTGTTTTTTTTTACACAATTAGCAGTTCAAACTGTTAAATTTGATTGGTTAGCAGATGTGTTTTGGAATTCTCACCTTCGCTCCAAAAGGAAAGTGTGATGTTCGATCTATTTGATCTTAAATCTCACGCAGCGTTTGTGAGAGAAACAAGAAAATTACTTTCAAATATTAATTGGATGTCTCATTTTCTTAACCACAGCTGGATAAGCTGTCTCTCTGCTTTAACAGCTGTAGAGTCTTCTGATGGCGTTTTGGCTGCAAACATTTTCCACTGATACTAATAAAGCCAATAGTTATAAGTGGCAGAGCATCCGTGTTATCTCTCTGTAGCCTGATAACAAACACCTCTACTTTGAGAAAAACCTGCAGCCTGTATTCAGTATTGGGTTCTGTGTGGAGGATAAGGAACCATTTCTTCAGGCAAATTGCCTTTATATCATTTATTCATTAGTTGAATCTATATTTATTGATCTTTTGATTGTAAAATCATTATTTAATATCCCAGAATATGATAACAGTGTCTTCTGAATTGAATTGAAATGGGTTTCTTGCCGATTGACAGACTCCCACTCTCCTTCACATTCATTGTATCCAAAAGAGTTATTGGAGGAAATAACAGATCAGAGAAGAAGAAAAAAAGTTGTTTATAAAGTGAAGAAATGTTCCTTTTCCTTTTGTTGTATAGAGCTTCATTACACACATTTTGCAACTAGAACATAGACTGTATAAAACATGGGCTCAGTGACGTCACCAATTGGTTTCTGGAGGTTATGAAGCCTAACGATAGCGATGGCTATCTCGAAAAGGCTAACTTCAACTAGCTTCCTGCTTATTGAGACACAAAGAGGAGGGGTTTTGGCAGCACAAATGAAAATCTCCGTTGTTATATGCCCATCCAGCTCATCTAGCTAGCATTTCCATACAATGAAAACAATGTGAACGAAGCAAAGGCTTTCAGGACAGTAATGTGATTTAGCTGAAGTGACACCAAGCCTCCTGGCTGTAGCTACAATGTACTCACTTGTTAGTCAAAAACAGCTGCGCCCCTAATTACTATGCAAAATCATTTTCGTCTTAATATAATCAAAACGGATAGGTCATATAAATATTAACCCTTGGTACAGTGAGTACCAATAAAGGGTTTGATCTGACTGACAGGTGGGGATGTTTAAGCTGTTTGCAAGGAGGCTGAAGTCCTACCTCACCTCCACATCTTTACCTGTTACTACTGTAGTTTGCCTGCAAGTTAGTTGAAACAGCAACCTTTTCCAATATGCCCCGCCATCTTTTGGCTTCAAAACTCTGCTTGGGAAACCAATGGGCTACTCCACTTAAACTACGTCCCTGTTTTCAGTGGCGATTCGAGACTCTGTCGGGGACCTAGGCCTAAAATCAAATGGGGGGCCCTCCAGCCAGCATTCATCACCAGTAGGTCTGCCAGTGTACCGACGCTTACTCCTCTTCCTCTTTTTTCCTGTTTTTTTCGCTCCTATAGACAGATAATTCCTCTTCATTTTTCTTTGTTGACTTTCATTGACACACTTTGGTTTTTACAGGAAAAATGCATGCAACCCTTGGAAGGGCATCCAGGGTGAGTGCTGTCAGAGGTTTCCTACTGCCAATGCAATAATTGCACATTATGGGCCACTGCTGTGGTTTAAAGTTTGTCGGACCGCAGGGGCCCCCTACTGGTCTGGGGCCCCAAGCAGCAGCCTGTCTTGCCTGTTGAAAGGCAGCACCTCTGACTGTTTTATACAGTCTAGGGTTTCACCTGAAGTTGAAAGAAGTAGTGAGTAAAACAGAACTGTAGCCTGCCTCTCCACAAATGGCTTCAACTCAGTTTGTATTGTTTTGCTTAGTTAATGCAAAACTGACTTAAACCTGACTTATTGTGATGGCTTTTGTATGAAGGCCTTTTTATGTAATGTTATAAAATGTATTTTTAAGCTCTTATTGATTAAATTAATCTTAATTATCTGTCAATATTCTTACATCAAGGCTTTAGTCACTTTTTTATTTGTTCAGTAAACCCTAGGGTTTTTGTTAAAATAAAATCTGCATTATGTTGGTAAAGAGTCTGTGTGTCTTATCTTATTCTAAAATAAATTCAAGGTTCTGGAGACAGTATTTCCTGGGGTGCAATTCCCTAGGTGTCATTGTTGGTCTCTTCCCCATTCTCCCCTTCCTGCCCTCGCCACACATACATACTGTGTGATGTTCATTCCCTTAGCTTGGAGTCCCCTTCACTCTCCTTCAAAGAAAATTGGGTTAGTTGGGAGCTGGCTGGGGAGTGGGATGGCGTAGGCGATATTCAGGGACCAGAAAGCTACAGTTTATATTCACTAGCAATATAAGCAGAGAAAATCGCTTAAAGACCTTCTGACCCAGCAGACGTAAGAGGGCACAGAGGCCTCATGTAAGTGTTCAGCGAAGCGCAGTGGGTTGCTGGGAGTGCTAGCGAGAGATTTACTTTCCTAAGTTCAATATATACTGCTTCCAGGAACTGGCATAGCCTTGCACTCCTGACAAAACTTTTAAATTCTCATGCCTATTCAAGATGCGTATTTTTCCAAGTTAAATGCCAGAAGTCAAGAGAGAAGCATTAGAACTTGCAGAATTCTAAAAAAAAAAAAATCACTCTAACGTAAAAACAAATCAGGCATATTTTAAACCTGACCACTTGGTGCATGGGGAACACAACAGGAACTTACTGGAACTTGAATGTGTGATAACTCCCTGTGGAGATACTGGTCTGTCTACAGTGCAATTCTTACTATGGACAATTTAAAGTGTGCAATTCAGCTGGACACTTCCTGAATAAGCAACTTAGGAAGATTTCAGGAGCAGTCTGTCCCGTCATTTTAGAGACATTTTCAGTAGCGCATGTGTGAAAACTGGTATTGCGAAATAGCACCAGTGCTACCTAACAGCCAAGGGGTTTGAGACACAAATAAAACTAGTTTAGTATGAATACAGTAATGATAATGATAAGACCTATATAGACAGCTGAATGCACAAACAACAAAGCCTTGGCTTAAGTGGATGGCAGACTGGCACTGGTTGTCATAAATGTTGGCTGAAAATGCCTTCAGTCAAAAAAGTCAGGATTGCCACAGTTGTATGTAAATGCGTGATAATAGCATGCAGTCAGCGGTGGAGAAAACATGGTAAGTAATGGACCTACCAAGAGGCCTTTTTTTCTTTCTGCTAAGTGCAAGTTGAAAGTAGCTCAGCCGTATAAGTCATGTTACAGCTCACCAAAGCCTGTCAAATCCAAAAGTTCAAAGTGGGCTTAGACCGTGCATATGTAGCACTGTGACAGCTCTCAGGAAGGATCAAGTGGATTATACCGCAAGTTTTAGGTAAAGTGCACCTTTCATGAACTGAATGCCTGGGTGATATTTTTACCAGCAATATGAAAACGTGTCTGGTAAGTGTTTACCTGACAAAGTCTCTAAAAAGGACCTTTGCTAAGCGTCATGCGGACAGTAAATAGAGCAGTCAGTCATTCAGAGGGGGTTCCATTTTTAAACAAGAGCATGCATTCTTTGTGGCTTTCAGGCCTTTTATGCCCGTTCAGTGAAATGAAAGATTGTCATGATTCTGAGTAGAGAATTACAAGGTCTAGTGGGTTATTTTCACTTTCATCTCCCCTCCACACTCCTCTTCACTGAATGATGTTTGCCACTTCACAGTTCAGTAGTCTGGAGAGCAAAAAACCTAAATGAAACCACACTGTATGAAAAAGTACTGTTTTTATTCAACACTTGAATTTGGTTTTATGGTGAAAATCGTGTAAAACTGAATTAGTTTAACTGGTTGTAATGCTGAATATGGTATTATTCACACTAATTAAATTAAGACATTATCTAGCTTGCTGAAAGCCTGAAATAACTCCCTCTCCATACTGCTCCTCCTCCATGGCCTTGGAGGATTTATGTTTTGTGTTAAGTAAGGCTGAAGCTACTCATGTTATCTCACTCCATCAATAGCAAATACATTAACAATATCTAGTCGCTGCAAGCACACTATTAATTTACCACGACCTGTCCCTACAGGGACAGAATGATTGTTGGAGGCAACGAGGTGTATCTGCTTACCCTTCCCTGGGACACAGTGTCACTGCTGGGGGATCAATGCCCATTGAGCTAGGAGGAAGAGGGGCAGGCAGGCAGCCAAGCAGCCGGCTGGAGGAAGCCCTCAACCTCAGCTCGAGTGACGCTGTCACCTAAGAGGTCCCAGCAGGCCCTGCAGAGACAGAGAGGGATGTGCTTCCTGATGCTGGAGCCATGTCCTTTCACCCAGAAACATGGACCACCGTCCCTCAAAGGTTGAAGAGGACAGAGGTAATGGATAGTTCCAGCTCCGGTTCATGACAGTACAATCTCTGACAGCCATTGACTGTCAGAAATAATGATATTTATGACTTGGAGAGGTGCAGTAGCTCTCAATTAAAGACGTACAGTTTGAACATTGTCATATGAAATATAAAATAACTTATTATGTTTTTATTACAAATAATATCTTCAATCAATAAGCAATACCTGACGTGTCCTGGTACGACCAGTAAAAAGTGGTGACTGTCATTAGGCAATGCTAGCAAAGTTGAGATGTATGTTTGGGGGTGGCTGTGACTCAGCTGGTAGAGTCGTCGTCACTCAACCGGAAGGTAGAGGGTTCAATTCCTAGCTCCTGCAGCAACATGTCCGATGTGTCCTTGGGCAAGACAATCAACCCCGAATTGCTAGCGCTATGCAAGCTTAAGTCCATTTACCATTTACTATTTATGTTACTGACATTTCATGGACAATTTACTGGAATGATGAATTGGTACTGGTCACCAAAGGTGCTGTGTATATTTGGATTTTTGTCAACAAAAGTACCCTTACTTCTTACAGTGTTACAGCAACTCCTAGCAAGTCTTGATATAGACCCCTTAATATACTGTAGCTGTTTAACTTTCTGTCTCTGTGTATCAATAGCTTAATGCAGAGGAAACAGTGCTGAATGATTTTCTTATTGAAAGAGATAAAATACATGCAGAAAACAAAACAGAGGACCAGGAAGAAACTTGACCTGAGAGACAAGGGTTCCTTTTTGAATGCTGCTGACACTGCTGTGACTGTTCCATCAGTAGCCATCTACCATGCAAATGACCCAGAAGCTGAGAGTCTGTCAATACTAGTTTCGCCACAACAATAGATCCCTTGTCTGCAGTGACACTTCCTGGGCGCACCTGACTACTGAGGGGACTTTCTACTTCCTATCTTAAAAAAAAAGGTACAATGTGAATAACTTTTACCACCTTCTACGTTAACAGACTTGAACATACGTTTTTAAATATCCTTTTTTCTTAAATGTAATTTGTAGTGGGATTTATCAACAAGATATGCCTATGAAAATAAATAGATTCGTGGGATAACCATTTCATGCAACTCTTGACTGAGAGTGTTGACATTAGGTCTTAGTCCAATTTATGCCATAAATATGATCTCTGCTGGGTAGTAAAACATTGCTTTAATATCATTTAAGTATTTAGGTTAGGGATGGGTAGGGAGAGTGGTTAAAGAGAACACGATTTTAAATTGAGTCATGGCATTGCAGTTCATAAATCCAGTAAGGCTAGAGATAAACTTACTTGAAACTGCTCGTGATGGCTGGCTGACGTCCCCTGCGTCAGTTTGGAGCGTCAGCTTTGCACGTCCAAAAAAAATGAATGTGACATGCAAGATGCAGTATGCACATGATTGAAGTGAAGAGGCACACAAGACATGAGATGGGCTTGTGGCTCAGTTGGTAGAGTCTGTCGTCTCTCAACTGTAAGGTCGGGGGTTCAATGACAAGCTCCTGCAGCCAAATGTACGAAATGTCCTTGTGCAAGACGCTTACTGTAACATGCCGCTTGTCAGTGGCTTGTAATTGTGTATGGGATTAGTTTATTATTAATTAATACTGATGGTCACTCGCAACCTCTGCCATCAGTGTGTAAATGGGTGTGAATGGGTTGGTGTGACCTGCGGTATAAAAGCATTTTGAGAAGTCAGAAGACTACAAAAGTGCTCTACAAGCTCAAGTCCATTTACCATTTATATGACAGATTTAAAACAGCAGCAGGGACAACAATGGCTAAAAATCCGCGATTATTCTCATCTGTACCATGTGTCATTGCTACTGCGCATAGCGACAAACATGAGTCACAAACTAACTGGTAACGCAACACATAAGTTCCTTTTAAACTCTCCAAAAAGCATTGCAGCTTTCTGACAATCCCATAGCAAAGCTCACCAGTTACCAATAAGCGGTGTATACATAAAAGTAACCATACTGTAATACATTTTATACAGTATGTTGTAAAATAATATTACAATGAGTATGTAGCTGCATTAGTAATGTAAGCATGTATATTTTTCTGTTTATGGACCAACGGTCACACCAGCTTAGTGCTAGCTTTTCCAAAGTAACTCAGACGCATGAGTTGCATGACCCCTTCAGTATGTTGCTCACGGCATACTAACGGTCGGGTTAGTGGGCAGTATGCAGTTTATACTGTTTGATTACATAGTAGGCATGATAGTATGTGTAACCTATGTGTGAAGGATTTACAGCTTTTGCAAGGTACAGTTGAAAGACCAGAAGCAATGCAAATGGCAATATAAAAATGAAATGGAATCCAATCAAAGTCATTTAGAATGACTGATTATTAACATTTGTTGATGCCTTTATGTCAGCATTTACCATTTTCCTTCCAAAGTTTTGGCATTCAAGTAAAAAAGTTTAGGTTTTGAGTGTATTGCCGTTGCCGATGTTCATTTTGGAAAAAAGAAAGGAACATTTAAAGTTTCTGATTCAACAAAAACATGACAGCTGTTGTTAGCTAAGTATAACTTCCTTGCTCCTCAATACATAAACCTCTCCTTTAACCTCTTGAATAATATAAAAAAGTTCAGTCCAAGTATTTCAACCCTGCTGCTATAAATAACAGAGTCCATGTCAGAACTGATGGCCTGTGGAGAAAAGCTACTTCAGCAGCAGGTTCTCTAACCTCATGACTGTTGCCCTCTGTGAGCGCTAAAGGTCAATAATAGAGCAATTCCAAGAAACGACATGTAACACCCGGGTTTGTAGGAGTTCCTTGGTTTGAATTCTCAATGTGGATTGTGTAAATACAGGGTGCAGTATGTTTCAATCCTAAGAAGAAGTAACCAATTGACAGAAACTGGTCCTCTGCAGTGGGCATGCAGTTATTCCAGTGGGTGGTCAGCCTGCAAGAATGCGGAAACAAACCTTCCCAGCAAATAGTTTTGACATTGAAACACCAGACAAGCAGAAAATTGAGTCTTTGATCTGTTTCATCACGAGGGGATCGCTCGGTCATATCAAAATCATGGCTCAGAGGAGGTGTTAGAGATGCAGCACATCATGAATCAAAGAAGGGATACTTGCGCTGTACTGATATCAGTCAAACTCAATGTGATTTTACGGTAATAAATTCTGATTCTTTCATCTTTTCCCATTTATCTGTTTCACACTCAAAACCGTCTCACACGTTCTCTCTGAAAAGTCACAATTCCTTGCGTGTGACGTTCCCAGCTGCCAAGCCCGCAAATGCTCTTTTGCAAGGCCTCGCTTGATGTGCCTTTGTCTTCTCTGTTGCTCTGGAGGGGATTGAAATTCCCTGTGTGAAATGATATTTGAAGTGATTAAAGAGAGTCATTCAGTGGAGCTGACAGTTCTAATGGAGAGCAGAAACCGCCCGTCCAGCCTTAATAGCCCGACAGGCCTCCTGACAGCGGCTGGAGGAGCTCAGAAAAACACTGCTGCAGTTCAAAGTGACAAGAGGGGATATATTCTCTGATTTAATTTACAATGATGCTGTTTGTTAAATTGGTTATGCTACATGAGACACGGTAGGAAACAGACAGGACTATGAAAAAAGCAAGAAATACAAAGCTTTTCAGTCCTTCAGTTTCTGTGGTCCACCAACGCACTGCTGATGTTTGAACACTTTAGACAGTTTTCAACTGAAATTCTCTTAGAAATTAAGTGCAGTTTTTCTTTGTACTCTACTAAAAGACACACAAATCTTGTTTTATTCTCTTCCTGTCTTTCATTTCCTATCTCAACCCTTTGCTCACGGAACTACAATTAGATCTTTGTTACAGCACACAAAGATGAAAGCATGCTTAGGTTTCTAAAGGTTCATTCCATGCAACTTTGAGGAGTTTTATCGGTGGTCACCGTCTTGAAACACGCCAATGACAATGTGCACACAGAGTGCACAGCAAATATACTGTAAGCCCTACAGTACAAAGAAATGCAGCCCCTCTTTTTTCATCATGATTGGGTTTGTTTCTGCAACATTGACCTACTTACTGCAGTCACCTTTTTACATCGCTAATTAAGAAATAAATCAATAATTGAACACAAAATATTGATCTAAATATATTTTTGGGATCTTCTGGTCAAAAATGATCAGAATGGAACTTCATTTGTAGCACCGCCAATCAGCAATTCACATAATCTTGACAATTCCATTAATTCAAAAGCAACGTAATATGAAGTGAACTTTATGAACTAATACAGAACCTGAAGTTTCCTGTCTTTTCTTTTTCTGCTCGGGGCCCCAGGCCAGTAGGGCACCCCCAAGGGCTGATAAACTGTAAACCACAGCAGTGGCTGCCAATGTGCAAAGTTTGCAGCGTCAGTAGGAAACCCCCCCATCTGACAACACTCACTCATATAATAGTAAAGGTTTGAATGGTGCTCGTGAAGCCCTACATATTTGGAAGAGACACTTTTATAACTTAACTTCCTCTAGAAAAAATGTGTTGATGTCAGATTATTTATAACATAATGGGGACGAACGCTGTTTGTAGGGGCCCCCTGTACATTTTTGCCTCGGGCCCCAACAGACTCCGAGACGCCACTGAATGCAGATATGTTTTATTTGACTTCGTCCTGTCCCGAATCTACTTCTCTTTGTTTCCATCCATCTGTTTGTTACTTCAATTTGAGAAAGTGAATAATAAAAAAAGGTTTGTAATTCACTTGTGACACACTTTTTTTTAAAGGTTTATGTTCATCCTGACTGGGCTGTGTTTTATTTTCTCTCCCTCACCTTGTCTGTGTCGCAGGTCTGCCACACCCTCCTGCTCCGCATTGCCACACCTCTGAGAGCTCTCCCATCACCTCCTGAAGCTGATCTGCTAATCAGAGGAGCTGGAGATAAATACCTCCAAGACCGTGCTTCTGGCTCTCCAATTCTGCCCTGACTTCAAGTTGATGGTGCTGCTTGTATGTCTTTAGTGTTATCCGGTGTGTTTGTGACAAGCTAATTTGAGCATTGTGAGCCTGCATGTGTTGTTTAAGAGCTTTAGCCAGCAGTTTAAAGGAACGATGGGGTTCTCTGCCCTTTTGTTTGAAACTCCATTTTCGCTTGTTCGTGGCAAGACAGGGAGGTTAGTATTGTGGCTTTTTATGCCCTTATTTTAGAGATAGGACAGTGGATAGAGTCAGAAATCAGGAAGAGAGTGTGTGGGAAAGGAGCCACTGGTCAGATTCATACCTAGGACTATAGCCTTCGTACATGGGGCACACACACTAACCACTGGGCTACTGGCGCCCACCACAAACAACTATTCTTTTTCTTATTACTAAGTTAGTGGATGATCTGAAAAAATACAGAAAAACATAAAAGGAGCAAAACAAACTAGATAAGACACAAAAAGGCACACACACACACACACACAAACACACACACACACACACTCTCACACACACACACACACACACACACACACACACACACACACACACACACACACACACACACACACACACACACACACACCTTCTCTTCAGGTGTTCCTCGCTCTCTTCATCATGTCCACAGTCTGTTGCTGGTGCTGTGTCAAAGCCTCCATCTCACTCCTCGGTCTAATGATCTTTTTTTTTATTTGGGCCATGTGGGTACCCTGTTTCTGAGACTTTTCTTAAGTAGGTGGTTCCCCTCCTTCTACTGATGTACCATCTGACGCCTCGGCTCAGGTTGTTCAGCGCTCAGCTCTTACTGTGCTCCTGCTGAATCAAAGCCAATCCCTGCTGCATGCTCCTTTGATCAGCCACATAGCTGAGGGAACATACATTTCTTTATCATAGCTTGTTGTGTGTGCTTGATTTTGTCCTGTTACTGAAATAGAATGGTTTCACACAATCAACTTGCAGGAAGCCTCCTGACTGTAACTGGTTGCTGCAGGCTGCTATTTGGGGCGGCTGTGGCTCAGTGGTAGAGTCAGTCGTCTCTCAACCGGAAGGTCGGGGGTTCGATCCCCTGCTCTAGCAGCCCCATGTGCGATGTGTACTTGGCAGCTCACGCTGCTTCATCGGCGGCACATGAATATGAGTATGGGATTAGTTAATACTGATGGACACTTTACAGTGTGTGAATTGGTGTGAATAAGTAGGTGTGACCTGCGGTGTAAAAGTGCTTTAACGTCGTTGTGCCGAAGCACATGCTCGGACATATAATAACAACAATGGTACACATTTAGGAAAATGTGTCAGACAAGTGATTTTGCCCTCACACTGAGGGGCATGTACTGTAAGTCCCTCAGTGAAACGACCCAACAGTTAAGAGACAATTCACAGTGGCATAATGAAAGAAATTATGCCGTCAACGGAAGCAAATTGTAGGAAAAAAAATAATAGTCTTCACAGCTGGAACTAACAGGAAGGCTTCTGTCTTAAAATGAGAGGACACATCTTCACAATCAGTTTGGGAATTAAGAATTCATTTATCAACTGTGTTGTAAAGTAGCTCTGAAAACAAAAGTAGGCATGTTGTTTTCCTCTTTTTCATAGCTTCATATTCTCTTGAAAGGCTTTCATGGAAAGTAATTGTGTGTTCTCTACCAGCATTACAGTCCTACTGTGAACAGGCTTCATTATTTGTTCAAAATTAGGTGCTTATGTTATGCACAGGGGCAACATTTTAACCAGATTTTGTTGCAGTAGTTTAATTGAAATGAAAAGTTGTGTTTTTCACTCTACATGACAGCACTCATCTGGGTGTGATTTGTTTGTTTTGCAGATTTTTGAAAAGCAGTTGTTTAGGATTTAGCCTTTTTTTCCTGAGCTGACCCTTTTGAAGCAACAATGGCCGCGATGAAAGCTAAACATATTTTCATATTTGATCTCTGTTCAGTGAAGCTTATGAAGCATATGCTATGCACACTGCCTGATGTAAATACCTGTAAAACTCTACCTCATGTATATTAACCCATCTGTCACATAATTACATATTTTATTATCATGTATATTTCAGCATCCTTTGCACTACTCATCAGTGCACTATTGTCTCATTTAGTCTTGTACATATTAGTTTATTTTATTTAGAATTGGAATGGGATGATTTCTGCAGTCATAGCCCTTTAGTCCGTGTGAACCGTATGTACTTAAGTTATCATTTTCCTTTACATCTTTGTTATTACACATTATGAACTTGCACTTTGTGTTAAATATGTGTTTATGAAAACGTATTAATTCTTCATTGTATGTTATAATGATCTGTTACTTTTATTTTATCTGTACGTGATGACAAAAGATGTTTCCTCTTTTGTCTTGAGCTCTTTAGAGTCAGTAGCTTTTCTCTAAAAATCTAAAATAAAGACTTATATGAAAGTAATTACAATCAATCAGCACTTGTGGGCCTCCATACATGTGTAGTGGTTACTGTTTCTACAGAGACCCCTGTCCTCTGCCTGTAATTTGGATGTTTTAGTTAACTCGTTTCTGGGCTGGTGAATTTCCTCCAGCCAATGACATCGCGCAGGTGAGTTTAAGAGTGGATACAATTCAGAGATTGGATGCGATTCAAACCAACGAATATGACGGATGTGGACATAGAGGCAAAGATGAGAAAATAATCATGTTCTAAATTGAGGGTGAACCTGTTGCTGGCTTTTACCAGCTTGCAGTGTATGTACAATAAGCAAACATACACAATAACCCTGCAGTGAGTGTGCGATTCTGGGGGCGATGAGCCAAGGAGGAATTTTGGATTTACATGCTGCAACGCACAATGTTACTGACTCCACCTTTGAGTAGTTATTGTCCATGGTGGTTGTTCATTCTGTATTTTGTATACAGCCAATGAGTGGCCCCTTGTGTAACACTGATCAACTGCTGTTTCCAAGGGCAAGAATGAACTTTGAAATCATTTTGATGTATCAATCAATCAATCAATTAATCTGACTCAAATAAATGTTATCTCAGGACTTTTTTTTACAAAAGAGCAGGTGAAAGACAGTACTCTTTGTTGAATGTATGAATATTTACTCTACATTGTATTTACTCTTTTAACTTTCTAATCCTGTTTCTTCATTTGAATGAATTTTTATCCATTCCTTATTGACCTCACTTATACCTTTTCAGTTCAGGAAGTGAACAGGCACCTCTCCACCTACCAGACCGACTTCCAGACCTGGTTGCCGGTTCAAGTCCCGGTGCAGACCCAGTCTGGAAGTTGGTCAGGCAGCTGAGGAGGTGCCAGTTTACTTCCTGAGCACTGCCGAGTTGCCCTTGAGCAAGGCACCAAACCCTCCCACCATCAGCTCAGGAGCGCTCGCTGGGCAGCCTCACTCTGACAATCATTCTATAAGTGCATGTCATAGGATCCTGTTTGTGCATGTGTGTGTATTTCAGCTTGTGTGTGTAGCGGTTCTCAACAACAAAGTGTAAAATTTAATTTCCCCTGGCAGGATTAATAAAGTAGATCTTCTTCTTCTACTGTATTTGTTGACTCGTAATTATATCATCACGCCAACAAGAGAGTTTATTCAAATGTAGTAAGTAATGTGATTAATATTATACTACATTCATTCCTATAACGGATTTAGCAGAGCTGACATTTTTGTTCTTTGCCTTCCCTTTCTGCTCACAATCACTGTGTGATTTTCAGGTACACACAACGTGATTCTCTGCTTCATTTACCGACAGAACGATATTCCCAAATTGCCAGGCAACCTGTCTTTACCTCTGGGCTTCAGTGCTTGTTGACAGCATTCCCACTTTAAAAGATAATTATCATCCAGGATCTCCACCTTTGTACCTGCCACTCAGAGCTGCTCCCTGTGTAATAAGCTGCTCTCCTGCCTCTGCTGACAGGGATGTTTCCTGGTACCAGCAGACGGCTGCACATTCAAACACTGACTTCTGGCTAGTTGGGAGGCAGACATAGCCAATTACCCTCCCCCCCCCCCCCCCCCCCAGCACGCTTGTCTTTATTTTTTCTTGCTGGTTAACAGGAGCTAATGGGGGTTTGCTGTGGCAGAGATCCAGAATCAGAATCCTTTGTTCATGTGACTGCAGGGCTCCCACCCTCATTCAATTCCTTTACTGTTTGGAGTAAATACACGTTATCAATGAACGGATTGTCAAAGAAAAATTATGAACCAACTATTTTCAAGATATTTGAATGACAATGTTTTCCTTTTTCTTACATGTCCTATATCCTTACTTTGGGAAGGTCTTTCACATGAAGCACCTGCACGTCTCTGCCATCCCTGATCTCCTTCAGTGTGAAACATGTTCATTCCTCGTGAAAATATGTGGAGCTAAGACAAAAGAGAGGCCTCTGCACTGTGTGAATTTCCCTCCTATTAACAGCGCATGAGGATATTTCTTTTTTTATGCTTATTCTACAAATTGTTAACCTATTTTTTTTCATTGTCTAAGTTTGTAAAACTGTTTATTCTCATCTTTAACCTCCTGTTGACTTAATTCATGAGAACAGATGAATGTCAATGCTATGGCTCAGTATATTCCTTATACACACAAAGAGAAGCCTCTACATGTATGTTGATTTTAAAGGAAGAATGTGTGACATTTTACACATAAATACAGCAGTAATCAAGTATATCCTGTGTAAATGTCTATGAGTCATGACTATCTACAATGAGTGAGAAGCCTGAGTCCCGCCAGCTGTCTTGTTGTCGGAGCCGTGTTTACATCATGTTTACATGGACGGGACGGCCTTGTGTATAAATCTGTTTTAGTCAAGGACTAGAGAAAAGAAGAATAACATAGCCTACTCACTGTTTATTTGGATGTCACGTAAGTGTCTTTAGATCACAGTCATTCTGTGTCAATGTATGTGCAATATGAAGCTATGAGTTAACCAAAGTGTGCTAACATTAGCATGCTAACACAACAATGCAGGACACAGGCGATTGCAGCTCGAGCAAAGGACAATTTTGTCCGGCGCTTGCGCTTGAGAGTGCTTAATTATGGTGCGTTCTAAATGATAACTCCTTCGTGCGAACACGAGTGGAGCGTGGTTGGAGGTGTGTCGCTGGAGGAGAGCGGAGGCTTCAGAATAGCAGAGGTGTTGCCAAACAGCAGTTGGTTTTGGTTTAGTGCTGGTGCTCAAGGGCGACATCTACCGGATCAAAAAGTCATTTTTCCTTTAAGATGTTTAATTTTGGTTTATAACAATTAAAGGACTTTTGAGAAGATGGTCAAGGTTTACTAATCATCACTCTTTATTCACTTCACTTTTAATCTCTTGATTTTCTTTTTCATTCAGGATATAGTCACAGTAAGGCCAATAACAATCTGAGGCGCCCTGATATGGTTTTCGTAGTGGCATGATGGCAGAGTTTCATCACACAATCAATACTTTTAACATAAAATGATATCATTTTTGTTTAAATCTGTTGCTCATATACAAAGAAAAAGTTATGTGACGTTGCACTTTGTAATTCTTATCATCTGTTAGAGCACTTTAGTGTTTTCAGCTTATTCTTTTTTGTACTACTACTTTTAGTTTTTGTTTAATTTGGAGTTTGCATGTTCTCCCCGTGCATGCGTGGGTTCTCTCCGGGTACTCCGGCTTCCTTCCACAGTCCAAAGTCATGCTCGTTAGGATGGTGACTTTAAATTGCCCGTGGGGGTGAGTGTGAGAGTGACTGGTTGTCTGTCTCTATATGTCAGCCTTGTGATTGACTGGCAAACGGTCCAGGGTGTACCCTGCCTCTCGCCAGGTGACAGATGGGATCACGACCCCGAACGGGGAAAAGCGGTAAAGCTAATGTATGGATGGATGTTCTCATCAAACTTTCCTGCGAAAGGAAACTGTTCAGAGAAAAAAAAACATTAATACATTGCACACTGCCTGCACAACTCTGCCTGCACAACCCAATAGTTAGCAACTGGTCAATAAAAGTGGTGATAGCTAATTGCTATGAGTTAGAATTTTCCTCCTCAAAGACCGCTAATCACTTTGCTCATTTTGTTAATTTCAACCATCTTTAATAACAGATGGCTAACTCCACAGGACTCCAGAAAGAAACTAGAAGAATACTTTTGGAGAATGGTGTGTTTATTTATTTAAACGAGACTGCTGTTTTATATCTGTTGCATCTTTCAAGAGATAGAAACCCATTTCATAATTCTGTGTTAGTTTTGCCTAATGTCCATGCCACTTAAAAACAAATGTTCATGAATAAAATGCAATAATTGAAAAAGTTTTTGAAACTTGAAACTTTTCTAAAAGAAGAATATTGATTGAAACTTGTGGCACAAATGCAACTTCACACTAGAGAAGCAGTCTCTAAGAAAGTGTGTGGTGTGAATGCTGGGTGGTAAAGGCTGATGAGGTAATGGATCACTGATTTAAGAGGAGAATTGGTATTGATTTTGTATAAAGGATGTGTAATATGTTAAAGTTTGTTGTATGATGCTGAAATGAGTTGCTGCTTTATGTATGAAGGAGCAGTTGAGGATGTACAGTAGTTCTAGCTGGCAAATTTAGGAAGGCATCAAGGGTTAAAAAAGGCTAGTCTAAGATTGGAGCTAATTTGTATTGCCAGCTTTACTTTGTATTCCAAAGTAGATGAAGTAGCATGAAGATGCTGCCAAACTGCCTTTCTGCAGGTTTTATGAACAGTTGGAAAAATGTCATAAATCAGAACACTAAGTTGAAAACAACTGATAATGCTTTATAATTTTCAAAAATGGTAAGATTCAAATGATGCCTCCAACTAAAGGTAGGAACTTCAAAATGCCTCAAGTAGATTGAACATGTCCCAGTCATAGTATCACACTGTATGGATGTAGCAATTTGGATGTCACCGACTGGTCTGTATACTCTCAGATTAAAGCGTGGCAATTTTGGAGCTTTAACTCACCATGTCCACATACTTTCCTGAGATCTCCTGAGCTCTCAGCTTGTAGGTTCCTCGGGATTGTTGGTGAGGACAGCCTGCTGCTATGAGCACCCCCCCCCCCCCCCTTCCGTGCCCTTGTCTCGCCAGCAGAAGCCAGGCTCTCGAGTAGACGGAGCTCCCCCAACCTTCAGTGAGGTGATCTAGCACTACAACCACCCGACATCCCAGACGCCCAGCCACTACCATCAGACCATGTCGTCCTTCAACCACTGCCCGACGCCCAGCCTCCACCATCGGACTGTGCCGTCCCCACAACCATCGCCGTCCTCATTCATGCACGGCCTGCTCCGACCCCACCTTAGCGGCAAGGAAGTGTGGACAGGAACTCGAGGAATAGAAATCTTGCCTGCATATCATCCCATATGCTCTTTTGTAAAGCGTCTCGAGATAACACTTGTTACAAAGGAGTCCTATGTCATCCACTTCCTCGCAGAGAAACATCAAACCAAGTGATGATCCCTTACACTTTGAGTGCTATAAAACACCAAATAAAACATATTACACAATTGGCACTATACAAATAATGATTGATTGATTGATTGATTGATTGATTGATTGATTGATTGATTGATTGATTGATTGATTGATTGATTGATTGATTGAAAAGTGTGGATCTGAAGAGGAGCAAGGTGTAGGCAACATACTGTAGTTTAAGATATTCAAGGCTAATCCTTTTGCTGGCTATACTTGGTTTAGACCTTCATTCACATACATCATGGGTGGAAGAGCACATGGTGAAATGAAACAGGCTAATTTAAAAAAATATAACCACGCTACCACAAATACATGAGAACAACTTAATTTAGTACTTTGCCTTTAACCTGCCACCCCAGCTTACTTTTGGTTCCTTGCAATACATTGGAGAACCTCTCGTAAAGAAAGAATTAATAATAATTCATTTTACCAAATTCATTATGTGAGTGGATGTAAATCGAGCCAAACTCAACATGCAGGATTAAAAGGCGTCCTGCATACAGCATTACGGGCGCTTTTGTCCTCTTGAAATGAACAACATTAAAAATGAAACTCTTCAGATGTTCATCGTCTCTACAGGACATTTTACAGTAAGTGACTCTTAAATACCCACTACATACTTACAGTGAGTGAACAGCTCAGTGTTAGATGGGTATTGACATTTATGGGGATCGAATCTGACCTTCCTGCCTCTCTGTTACAGGATGAACTTATGAACCACGACGCTGCCCTGCCACTTAAGGAAACCTTAGTGGTGAGTTCTACAATCCATACTTGACCCCTGGTGAGGTTTGTTCTGCCTCTTACAATTTGCTTTTTCCATATTTCACATTTTCTTACGGGATTTAGTAGTAGGATGTGCGGTGAATCCTCTGCTTAACAATCTTTGTTTTTTAAATTTCTTCTTGAAAAAAAAATTCAGTCTTCCCAGAATGACAAAATAACAATTTTTGTTGCTTTTTCAAATTTGCACGAGAGTGCAGGAATGGTATAAAGTGAGAAGGAGGATTTGGAGGAGAAGTTGACGAGGCTGAGTCAGTAAATCCTCTTGTCAGGCCTTTCTTTTGGCTGCCTTTGGCATCATCTTTGATCTGCCATTACAGTGCCTAATGGCTCATTAAACTAGGACTTCACATTTTCAGCTTCCACTTTTTACGTTTGACTTTCCTGCATCTTCTTCCACTCTACGCACACACAGATAAACCAGAAGTCTCTTAATTTAGCATGTCACAGGCCTGTAATGCTCCATTACCAGCTGACTTATCATTCAAACGAGATGATTGGGAGAGCACACATGTTGGATTTCTGGGCATATGGTAACTGTTCGGATAAATAAATCTAAATTAAAGTCTCTTTGTATTGTCCCATTTATCTTTCATTATGGCCAGAGCACCCTGTACCATATTTTTTCTGTTTTGTTTCATCAAAATGAAAACACATAACTTCTTATTTGCCAGTGGTGATTTTGGAGGCCTGGTTTCGGAATCCTAAAGGAACAGTTGAAGTTTTTACAGCCCGGTGATGAAAAATAAAGCCGATGCGGAAGTGCAAAATTTTGCAGTTTTGTGTCTGCTTGAGGTTGGCTGCAGAAGCAACTGAAGACACATATACACCCATTAAAAGAAGCCAGTTTCTACAGCAGATATCAACATGTTTACAGCCTGGTTTGAAAAAATGAAAAGGTCTGATTAGCTCTGGTCTGGATCAGCACACACTGTCGGGGAGTGAATTTTTTTACACAAGTCATCCGTTTTGATTTTATAAAGGATTAGAGTTATTCACAATAAGGCACGTAGCTCCCCTGATTGACAGGTGGGCACGGTGTAACGTTTTGTCAGGAGGCTTAAAACCTGCCTCAGCTCCAGCTCTCAGCCTGTCGTTAGGTTGACTGAAAGTAAGGGTGAGACATCATTTCCAGCCTGGCGATCGCCATCAATGGGACTCCAAAGCCCCCTGCAGTAACAGATGGGTGACGTCACTCAGGCATAGTCCATTAATATTAAGAGTCAATGCCCACAACTTCACTTAATTATTTACATCAACCTCGGGCTGGACATTACACTTAGGGGTTGTTGGAGACCAAAATATGGCAGAAAGGAAGAATACATAAATGAACCAACATTTGCTAGGTGCCCAGAAATACAACTCTGCCTCAAGCTAATGTTACCATGGATGTACACGTCAATGCAGCTTATTGTGGGCAGCTTGGACTCTGTGGTCATCTCTTATTTGAAAGGTTGGTGGTTTGATCCCAGGTCCTGCAGTCAACAAGTGTTCTTCGGCAAGACACTGAAACCCAAATTGCTCTCGGGGAGATTATCCAGCCATATGAATGTGTATACTTTAGATTGGTTAATACTGATGCACATTTTCCATATCAGCCTCTTCCATCAGTGCGGGAATGCATGTGTGAATGTGTTACATGCAGCCCTATTGTCTCTCTCCCCGGTTCATTGGTCTCCCTCCTCCGTCTGTCTGCTGCACCCCTGAGTGCAATTTACACTCAGGAAAACCTCCAGGAGCAGGTAGAGGAGAAAGGTTGGCACACACGCTATGGGTAACATGTGAGAAGAATATTTTGTTTCTCCCTAATACTTTTTTCCCCCGGGTAGATATTTTCTTTTTCCTACGCATGTTTAGATTGCTGGGTTTTCTTATTTTAGTTTGGAGATCCCAGGTTTTCTTTGAGTCCCTTCGCACATTTGTTTTTCTTAAATTGGTTGTATTTCTAGAGAGATGTCTCCTTTTTGGCCAGGGTCTCCAGTACCTTTGGTTTACTTGGTTAATTCTTTCTCTTTGAAAAACAGATCAAAAAGGGGACAACGGATGGATACTCAAGTCCATGTTAACTCACTTATTTACTTTTCTTTTAGGTACTTTCTTATCAGTGCTGCCCAAAAGAGTAAAAAATTGATTAATCAAGGTTTTGGGAGGACATAATAAATAAGGCTTGGAGGTGTAAATCTTAAATCCTGTGTGGGGTCCTTCTTTTGATATGTTTTGGGTCTCCATGTTTTTGAGTCCCGCGGTCAGAAGACAAGAAAAGTGCTTACATCCCTATACCACTTAGCATTTATGCAGCCCCCAAAGTGGACAAAAAAAATGTGATACACATAGATTAAACATGTTTGAGTCAGCAATAAGAGGATAAAATGGGGCGGCAGTTAGCTCAGTCTGTAGGGACTTGGGTTGGGGATAGGAGGGTCGCCGGCTCAAGCCCTAATGCGGAACATAATATGGGAGTTGGTCTGGTAGCTGCAGAGGTGCCAGGGCACCTCCCGAGCACTGCTGAGGTGCCCTTGAGCAAGGCACCAAACCCCCAACCGCCCTGGTGTGCCCCCTGCACAGCAGGGTGTAGCAGTCCCACTCTGACATCTCTCCATTAATGTATGTTCATGCATGTGTGAGAAGCATGTCTCTAAATAACAGAGTGTATAGCAGAATTTCCCTCAGGGATTTATAAAGTATGTAAAATAAAATAAATAAAATAAAGAATTCAAGGAAGGGGACCATGTGGAAAATCAGCAGTCTTTTCTTACATTATAGTCCTATGGCCGAACCACTTAGAGCCTAAATATGAATATATACTGTATATATTTTAAAGGTTTATTTTGGGGCTTGTATGCCTTTTATTTTAGAGATAGGAAAGTGGATAGTCAGAAATTCAGGAGAGAGACTGGGGAATGACATGTTGGAAAGGAGCCACAGGTGGAAATTGTACCCCGGCCGCCCGCTTAGAGGACCATAGCTTCTGTACACGGGCGTGCAAATTAACCACTAGGCTACCAGCGCCTCCAAGGGGCCTGAATATTTTGACAAATATTGCACCTTTATAGCCTAGATTCCCCTAGATGCATGAAAATAACTCCAACATCAGAGTAACAAGCATGGTGCTCATGATGAGATTTTATCGAACCAGTATGATAATTTGCAAATTGAAGCAAGCAGAGAAAGGCTTAAAGACTTAGGCTACCTGATCACGACAGGAGTGTAAAACCCATGCAAAGCAACATTTAAGGAATATCGTCGCATATTCAAAAAGGCCTGGGGCTGCGTGCTGGTTGCTGATGCTATCACAGTATCATTGTTCTGCTGCTTAATCGCTGTGGCTAATGACAGGAAATGAAATCACCCACTGAAGACCAACACGCTTCCCACAGAATAATTACTGCTGTTGACCTTGTGCCTCTGCGTGGTATGTGAGTGCTCTGTAATAACACTCAGCACACATTTAGTCACTGCATATCATGGACTACTTCAGGCTGCTCTATTAACCTCTTACTCATTACAGACGAACCAAAATATGCAAACAGAGTCTCTGACTTCGTGTTGTATTTCTAGAAACAAAATGATCTGTCTAATAAAACCTCTGTGACACCAGGCTCTGTTTATTACATGGACTTTCATTATCTGTTGTGTCATGTTCACGTAGTCTAAAAGAGTAAAAACACAGTGTTTGTGTAGACAGTGTGACAATTTGCCACAGCACAGAGCCCTAATGGAACATGTCAGTGTACTATTATGTCTGAATTCCATTCCATTAGCTCATTTATTGCTTGCATTTTCATATTGCTAACTCTCATTTCATTCGTACAAAGAGTGTAGATGGTTTTCACTGCAATTTAACTCCACTGTTTTGTTGTTTTTGCCTCTTTAAGGAACAATATTCCACAGATGGGCACTAAAGCAGCCTTCATACACCAATATAAACTCACATTATTCAACTATGATTTAAAAAAGCATTTGTTTTGTAACACTTTATATTAAGATCACCATTACCTAAGAGCAATACTAAACAAAGTATATTCATATCATAATTCATGTTTGAAGACTTCCTAACTTACTAGTTTAGCAGGGTATTGAGGGCAAACTCTTAGTTAGCGCCTAATAATGAACAATAAGCAGCTGGTATGCTACAATTTAACATGTTAATAAGCTATAGTTAAATAGTGAATATAGGGATCTCAATATAAAGTTTTACCTGTTTTTTTTCAGCTGTGACGATGCTATATTAAATCTAGAAAAATAATTCGGACAGCACTCTAAAATTGTATTTTAATTTCCACACGGACGTTTCAAACAGACGCTCTTCTTCAGCGTGTAACAGGGAATGTTCTCAGATATACACAGGTTTGACTAATTTATACTTTTCCAAAATACAGTAGCTACTAATCCATCCTAGCAGAGGGAGTCTCCACCATACATCCATTCAACACTGAAGTAGTAAATGAGCTTCTTTAACTTGAGGTACATAGGCTATGTAATATAATACACACAAAAAAACAAATTCAAAATGACAAGTCTTACAGCAGGTAAAGAAACATCTGTGATCAGTTTTACACGAAACAGATAAATGAAATTTCCTCATTGAAACCATTCGGAATGAGACTCCCTCTGCTAGGATGGACTAGTGTCTATTTTGGACAAGTGTAAATTAGTCCCACCTGTGTATATTTGAGAAAATTGCCTGTTACACGCTGAAGAAGAGCGTCTGCTCGAGGCGTCCATGTGGCAATTAAAAATACAATTTTGGATTGCTGTCCTAATTGTTTTTCTTGTTTGAAAAATTTTCGGGATTCAGCACCCAGTTGTTTTACATTAAAAGGGAGTTGAGCGTGTGTTTCTTTATCACTATATTAAATCTACCAATCAAATATAATCACCAATATGAATGACTGAATTTCTAAATTGCACCAACACAAAGAATGGATCTCTGAAGCTTTGGAAATGAACAGGTTGTGTATGTTTGTTTCCAGGCAGCAAAATAATGAGGAAGAATACACAGAAACATGGGTACCAGTAAGAAATAACTTGATATCCCTTAAAGATCCCATATTATGCCCTTTTTGGGGTTCATATATCTAATTTATGTGCCTACTAAAGTACGTTTACAATCGCTAATGTTCGAAAAAAGTGTCTGTTTTCATGTACTGACGATCGATGCAGCCCGTCTCATCTGCCTGTGTTTGCAACTCTGAATCCCCCCGAGCAGGGTCCCCACGTGTGCCAAGTCTGACCTGATTGGTTGGCCGATCTGCTCTGTTGTAATTGGTCAGTCGTTCGGACAATTCTCGGAAATGTTACGCCCCTTTTACCATATTGAGAATGTAGCTAATGTGCAGCATGAGCTTGTGCTTGCCACAACGAGCCAATGGGCTTGGATCAGTGACATCATCGCAGTGTGATATCACACTGCCAAATTTCAACGAGGGGGGCTAGAACCGAGCGTTACATGCAGCTACTGCTACAGCTAACAGGAGGAGGTAGGAGAAGCTGCGTTTCCGCGGACTTTGAATTTTTGCACATAGATGTGCCTAAACATGCACAAGACACCTGGAAAACACACTAAAGAGCATATAAAACCAGAAAAAGCATAATATGGGACCTTTAAAAAAAACACACACCATAATGATCATTCTATTTTGATTTAGTATTAACTCATGTATTTATTTATCATCTAGCAAGTGATTGTTGTCGGTTTTCCATTTTGTTCTTTCTTTAATGGATTCAGCCTTTATTTGAAGACTGAAACTTAGTACAGTATGAAGCAAGCCGGCTGCTGTCCAGCTGCTCTCTCCACGCTTTTAAGGCCACATGAACAGAACTTTGGATTCTCTGGTAACATATTTATAGTTATAAATGACTTTTGTTGGAGTAATAATAATAATAATAATAATAATGCATTTGTTTTATATAGCGCTTTTCTAAACACCCAAAGACGCTTTGACATAGAAAAAAAAAAAAAAAAAAAAAAAAAAAAGTACATGACCAAGACTTGTGACCAAGACCGATCTCGAGACCACTTCTCAGTCTCAGCCATTTCTCTGTCTCAAACTGGGTGGACTCCGGATTTCAAATCAAGACTGGTCAAGACCACCACCGAAAGGCTATTTTTCCATGTCATTACTTTGATTCTAAGGAAAATGCCCCTTTCAAAAATAACTAATAACTTCAATTCATTTATAATTAGATTTTTATCCCCCGGTTACGGCTGCAACCTTCCTGGTGTTTTGGTCTAAGAAAGTGACACGCACCCTGCACACAAGATGATGATTTCTCATTAATATTTATGGTCTTGGTCTTGTCTCAGTCTCGCCTTGCCTTGGTCTTGGTCTTGACTTGGTCTCGGAGCAGACTACTACTGGATCTGGCGACTCCTTTAAAAATCTGAAAAATGCCTACCTATAGACAGGCAGTCAGGTATTAAAAATTGTCTTCATACTGTGAATATACATGTATAATGTAATCATTTTCATTGTACTTAGAGACTTGTGTCTGTAAAAGCCCCTTTAAAGGAAATTTTACCAACAGAACTCACCCGTGAATTTATAATTTCTTATAATCCGGATGTTTTCAAAGTCTGGAAAAGTGACAATCCCCTGTAAGAATTAAAAACAGCTGCTCCCCCTTCTAGATCTAAAACATGATAATGTTTTATTTTTAACATAATATTTAATGTTATAAAACATTTTAGTGTTTCATTTTTGACATCGTCTTTCTTAAATAATTTTTGTCATCATTTACTCTTTGTTAGTTTGTTTATTCCTTCTTTTTCTTGCTTATTTTTTTTTGCCATTTGTATCCTTGTGTTTCTCTGTTTCCTGTGTACTTTTCTGTTGATTAGCCTGAGTTAAGTTTAGTGTTTCCTGTTTTATTTTGTAGTTCATTTTCCTGTGTATCATGTTTAATGTTTCTTCCTGCCTCTATGGCTGTGTCCAAAATCACTCACTCATTCCCTACTCCCTATATACTGTATATAGTGTGTTATATATAGTGCACTTTTTAGTGAATAGTGAGTGATTTAATACACAGCCTGTGGGTGCGTTCGGATTGTCCCTCCTATCTCCTTTCACTATTCTTTTTTCCTTAACCCCGGAAGTATTTAAGTGGCGGCCATGATAAGAGCCGTTCGAATTCTCTAAAAGCTAAGGAAAGGTGGGTCAATGCTTCCTTTATAACCTCCTTTAGCATAGGAACCACTGGACCATCCTTTACGAAAGGAGATGAGATAATGCCGCCCCACAATTCCTTGCGGCCGCAATATTTAAAGCGACTCGCGCACCCGACCGTTCACGAAAACTAACGATCTGTTGGAGGAGAAATGAGGAGACAATCTGCATTTGGTTTATATATTGATTTGACTTATAATTTGTTTCTGCCTTTGTATTCCTTTTATTTCTTTCTTTTTATTTTGTGTGTGTGAAGAAGGTGAACATTGCTTTTAGTTTTATTCTTGTATAATGTTAAGTGTAGATGCTTTGCTGTTATTTGATGTTGATTCATACGAGAAATTGGAATATAAAACATTGTTAATAAAAAAAGAAAAGGGACGCAGATCATGGAAGTTACCACTGCAATATGACTTGAACAACTTTGAACAATCTTAAACTCAGAGGTGAACTATGAACGTGATGCTGTTGTAAAACGATCAAAGTGAAGTAGCCTGGTAACCTTTATTCCTTTTATTTTAATTCCAACCTCGTGGTTATTAGGATTATTTCACCGGTAAGAAGGCACAGGGGAACGTTTTTAGATGAGCTTTTAGTAGTCCATTTTCTGAATATTGTAGTTTCACCATGGCAGACCACGTCACTAACCTCCGCCGACGTTGCATTATTACGTCGCCTAGTGGAAATGCGGTCGGATTGTCAAAACAACGCGATCGCCTTTCCCTAAGTCCTTTATGAATTCTCCTAACACCTTTCCTTAACCCCATGACGTTTTCACGGGGTTAAGTTAAAGTGGATAGTGAAAGTAGATAGGAGGGACAATCCGAATGCACCCTGTGTGTTTCCCTCCAGTTTTCATTGCCCTGATTGTCTTCACCTGTGTCACTAGTCTCACCTGTGTCTATTTAGTGTCAGTGTTCCCTCCCTTCTTTGTCAGTTCATACGTCTACCTACCCGTGTTCCTAGTGTTTACTTGTCACTTACTTACTTGTTTTTTCCCTATGTATTTTTGTTGGATTTTGATCAACTTTTGGAACTTAAAGATAAAGGTCTTGTTTTCTCCTTTTTGTTGAGTTTAATATTTTGGTTATCTGCACTTGGGCCCTTCTCTCCTCTTGTATTTGACGCAGATAATCCTCCACAATCCATTAAAAAAAAATGAAAATGGACTCAAAAAATTCCAAACTGAAATCAAACATTGTAAGGCCAATTTGTGCAATTTTACACAAGCAAAATAATTTTGAAACACATAACAGTTAGTTAGACACCAAAAAAAATCATCACCGACACAATACGCACCGCTCATTTACAATTTGCTCCTTCTATTTCAGAGGCTTGTGTGTTACACATAAGCGAATTGATGCGTGGATCCACTGTAGAAAGGAATACGAAGATCATCCCCAAAGATGATCATTGCTTTTCATCAATGTCAGTGTAGAAACCCACACTTTCACAGGTAAGTGAAGGGAATGAAAAAGTCACACTAAGTTTTTGCTCACTGCATAATGTCTCCTCCCTCTCTGTAGTTACTGATCACCAATCTATTGTGTTCAAAACTTCGCTGAAGTGAGCTTACTGTATGTTTACAAGTTATTTTTCTCTTGTTAATTTTTTTCTCAAGCAGCTCCTCCCCTGTAAGTCTTCTGGTGCCGCCTAGGGGAGGCACACCTCACACTTTGAAAGCCTTTATTGCCATTATACAACTGTACAACGGAATTAGAAAAGCTTCACCTTAAAGTGCACACACATACAGGCATCCACAGCTACAAACAACAAACAACTTGCATTCAAGAAAGATGTGCAAGAATGTGTAGAAAGTATTTACAGCAGGTAATGAATATTGAACGGTAAAAAATATCTTGCCAAGAGTACAGAATATAAATAAATGTTGCAGAATCTGAAATTGTAAATACATGTAAGAAAAATATCTACTCTGCAAGTAGAAGAAAAAATACATGATTCGTAAGAGAGAAAGGTATATGTATGTTCAAGTAGGAGTGTATAATAAATATAGGAATATATACACACATATATTTCAGAGGGGAATTTATATTGCACTGGTGAGTGTGTGTTAGAGAGTGTGTGTATGCGTGTTCACACACAAACACAGACATGGAGCTAGTTATTTTCATCAAATGCTTTGAAAAAATTATATTGCACGTTTGGATAAATGAATCAGTATTTCCTTCAATGAAAAACAATAATCCAGATGAACCCTGTACCCTTTTGCAGAAAGTTAAGTCTTGACAGCACTCTTATCACCACAGACAGTTAAGTTTCTGCTCCAACTCCAGGTTTGTTAGATGTGTTGATGCCGTGCGTGTGCGCGTGTGTGAGTGTGTGTCTGACTCGACCTTGGGAGCACTGCTGGGTGCCATTGATTTGTTTACCTGTGCGCTCCTGACAGTTTCTCATTAGGTTTCTTTTGCACAACACTTCCAGAAGAGTAGCCCAGAGTCTGCACTTCACAGCCGACGATGCGTGATCAATGTACCTGATAGATCGGTGCTGGCAATATAATTCTGTTGAATGGCTGTTTAATGGATGTGAGCGCTCCATTTAGTAGCCACAATAAGGTGCCTTTTGTGACTGGGGCGGCATTGTGGGGCTGTATGAAGAGGAAAGCAATATCTTGAAAGAAGGGCTTTTTAAAGTTACAGTTAAAGGAAGAAAAGAGATAAACTGTGTTTCATCACGCTGATATTAGAACCCATTGGAAGCATTTGCATAGTGTAGCAGGAAATACAATAAAGCATCATTAAGACTCTTTGCAATTTTTTTTATTAAAATAGCAAGAAGGCAGTTTGCAGAACCTTTTATATTCAGGATAAATAAAGGAAAAAAGGGCGACACAATAATGTAAAAACAATTTCCTCTGAATTTGTGCACCTCTTATAGTTCTGCTCTTTTTTTTTCTTGTAAACAATTACAACTTTTCCCTCCGAATGCCTCCAATATTGGATGTAAACACAGCACCTTTGGATCTGCTGTATAATGATGCTTTTACCAGCAGAGCTGCACAGTATTGGGGCTGCTTATAAATTAAACAAACTGCACCATTTAGAGCAAAGCTTTATGGAATTTAGCTTCCCCCTAACTTTGTTGCTATTTTTCAATAGGATTCTACTTGGGAAAAAGCTCACAAAAAAAAACAAACATATTTTTTTATATTAACTTCACATGTCTTCATAAATAATTTGACATGGTCACAAGGAGGCAGTGTTGTCACTCTCCTCACAATCCTTCTGCCTGCACTGGTATGTGTTGATGGAAGGAACCCGCTTATTTAAGGTGTTAAAAGTGCTCCTCATATGCCACTGTAATCCTGTCCATTTCCACTGGGCCAAAAATAAAGTGAAAATTGGAAGCTTTCTGGCTCTGGATTCCCAGTTCATGCTCCCTCTGTGACACAGAGTGACACAGCAATTAGCTTGCGGACAAATCAAGGTCTAATTACTTCTCAGGTGACGAGACCCCGATGACATCCGCTGGCTGAAAGGGGATTTTATGAAGACTGAAAGCTGACAAGACAAGTGTCTGCATTTAAATCAGTGAGGATTTACATCAAGTCACCGGGAAGGAGACTGCAGCTCTGATTGGATCCCCACCTCTTGTTAAGAGAGTAAGAAACACTGACTCTGAATGTGTGCAGACATCAAAATAAGGGTGTATATACCATATATAGCACCCTGAGGCGCTGCTCAGGCTGTCCAGTTCTAGGTGTAGTTAACATCATATTTATCGAGCTGGGACAGGCTGAGGGGTGAGGAAAGGGGGCAGCCATTCTCTAATGATCAAAATAACACTTTGTCAATGTAATAGCCCACTGTTCTTCATCCTTTACACCCACTGACAGAACATTTCTCATTGCGTTGTTTACGCCAGTGCTGCTGCCCTTGTGGTCAGCTGTGACATATATAAAAATGTTGCCCCATAAACCATCATTATTTTCATTGCAACTGATCTATTGCAATCACTTAGCGGTGGAAACAAGCGTCTTGAGGATGACATATAGGCCCCGCAACTTTGATTCAAACATCAATGGCAATGTGAGGCTTTTGTTTATGAAGACGGGGAGCAACAGATGGCAAGCATATCTATAAATAAGTCGCTCTTCTGAATAGGAGATTAGTGCATTTGAGCCGGTTTTTAATGGTCTCCGGGAGAGATTAAAAAGTAAGCTGATTCATAATGCGTTTCTCTATGCACTGAATCACTCATAAACAAGAGTCTGGAAAGATCTGTGGAAAACAATCTCACAACATGCTTAAGAAGGGAAGTTATATGGATAAGAAGAAAAGCATGGCACATGTCTTGTCTGCACGGTTGCAATTTAATGAATCTTACAATCATTACAAGGTTCAAATATTTAAAATGCATCGTAAAGCAAGTATCGCACAGTCTGCATTTTTCCCTTGTATATAGATCACTGCAGACCTTACAACCCTGCATACCTCACCAAGCAAAATGTGCATATCATCTCCCATTTTATATATATATATATATATATAGTACATATAAATATATATAAATCATCATTAGAGCCTGGAGCTGTTATTCCAGAGCACAAGCCACAAAAGCAAAATAACCAATAGCACATTCCAAAGTTCACCGAGGATATAACGTTAATAAATATACATAAACCCATCTTGGTGTTAGCCTCTGGGTCACATTTTCTCCAAGTTATTGAAATAGAATGGAGAAGGGGAAAAAAATCTCAATTATATAACCAGCGCTGATCAGCCTACAGATAGCCGCCCACCTGAGGCTACCTCGGCATCCTCCACAAATATTGACAGAACTCTTATCTTTTTTTTCCACATTTCCCAACAAACATGCCTGTATACAAATCCTGTTCTTCCCAGCAGTGAATGCCCTAAATTCTTCACAATGGTCTTTTTGCATTCATTGTATGTTTCCAGGAACTAACTGCAAGCCTCAGGAAGTCTGATAAAGTGCATTGTGGCTGTATCGTTAGATATCAGCTGTCTGGATAAGCCCTACATCTGTTTTTTTTTTCTTCTTCTTGCAAGCATAGTGTCACTGTCTGTTCTGTGTTGCAGAGCTGGAGACTCATCAAATTTGTCTGTAATAATGTCAGGGGCTTTATGTGGCCTTGTTTTCTTCCTTATTTAATGAATTCAAAATCACGCCCGGGAGGGACGCATGCTTGACCTATGAGAAGGTGAATGGATTTGCTGAGATCTATTGACATGTTGTCCTAACAAGTAAAAGCAACCTAAGGAGTCATGCAGCCCTAATCAATGGCTTAAATGAGTAAAGAGGACAATTATGTGGCCTCCCGAGATGCTCCTGTAACTGTAATGACCCATTTGAAATACAACAGGTACAACTCTGCCTTTACATCATCTGAAGATATGAGACCTGTCAATATATACAGCAATATGTCCAATGCTACACGTCAGCATGCCTCATCTGCATCACTATTAGGACTGTATGTTTTAAAAAAAATATATTTCTGTATCCTCTGAATGGATCTATCAGCAATAATCATGGCTCATTTGTACGCCTTCACTTTCTCTGTTTATGCCTAATGTATTTAAATGTGAGACAACCCTGGAACATATATAGGAAGAACAATTAATCTGTCTAATGACTCATTTGTGTGAGTGCCTGTCTTACTCAAAAGAAGTTTACAATAATATGTAATCGTACTTTTCAGTATTGCTGAAAAAGAAAACTTTTTCATTCCTCCTCTAAGAATGAAATCACTTTTGAATAAGAAGATTTCACAAATGGGTTTGAAGATCTTTCAGTTATACATTATTGTGAAGGTACATGCTGAATTATAGTCAACAAGCCTAAACATGATAAATACATACTTCTTATAAACACATTAAAACGAATCTGAGAGGACATCAGTTGAGTCTGTTTTGTGAGATAATGGATGGTATTGTATCATTGTGTTCTTGATCTTGGTATAATTGCAATTATCTTTTAACTCTATGAGGAAAATATGGAAGCCAGCCTGCTATGCTGGAAATTCAATATTGCTATTCCCTTTAGAGCTGAAAGATAACAACCCTTAGCTGACTAATGCTGGATAACAAGCCTGGTAAAGCGTTCAGCTTAGCGCCCAACAGAGATGTTCACTATGCATCCCTGGCTTTTTTAATTTGTACCACTAAAGTTTAATATCAATTGGACTTTGCATTATTGAGTTATTTAGTCGCCCTGTCTTTAAGAGGGGTTATGTGTGTGACAGTGTAATTGTAAAAAACGTTATTAGTGTCGTTTTAATCTTTGTGTTTCACAAGGCAACATGCCAACATTAGTTCTTGTTCGTGTCTGGGTCTACCTCTCAGGACAATTTATTTCTTTAATGTGGCTCACTATCACTTCTGTGTCAAAATTCATAATTAAATCAGCTTTTCCTCAGAAGTAGTCCTCCTGTTATGTGCATGTTTAAAGAAACAGCTCCATAGAGATTATGTGTGTGTCATCAACGCAACAGACCTGCAAACAGACTTTGTTAGTTTTAATGTTGGCTGACATTAGACTCGTGTACTTTCTTCAGCTCAGTGTTTGTGAAATGCCGCCCATGTTCATGATAACTTTATGATAATGATATGGTAATGACGGGACTCAGCACCGCGGACAGCTCCCGCGCGCCGCTCCGCCCCCCACTTCCTACCGGCTGCGTGTCGCGCGTGGCAACCAATAGCTGCCGCTGCTTCACTTGAGCTGTGGATACAACAGCGTGAGCCTCAAAGAGCCTGTCCACCCAGAGAGGAGAGGGACCCTTACTCCGGTATAGTGATGCGAAGCGGGGCTCTGCTGGCTGAACAACACTTCCATGGGATAAAACCTTCCGGTCACATTTAACCGCTAATTGTGTGTTTATGTTGCACGAGGACCACGCAATGCTCTGGTAGCGCGAGCGCGAATGACACTATTGCCCGCGCATTTGCTTGCCAAAAGGTATTCGGAGCTTACTTGGAGACGTTTGGACATTGAACAAGTTTTGTTTGTTATTTTCTCGTAATACACTTGAGTCTTTTTCTTGGAGCACCCAAGCCGAGGACGAGATGGAGAGCGAGAAGTACTTGCCGGAGCTTATGGCAGAGAAGGACACGCTGGATCCGTCTTTTCAACACTCCCTGCGGCTACTGGATCAAGGTAAATATCCGTGGTTAAATACTGAAGTAAACAGTTTAGCTGCGTGGAAACAGTGCGAGTCTAAAGCACTCTGTTCAGGTTTAACGCTTGGTGATGGGCTGCAGGCTACATGACTCCAGCAGCCCGCCTACTTCAAGTTATAAATAAGAGGTTTGTGGGTCTACTTACAATTTCCTGTTTGGTCACACTAAAATAGCGAGGTCCTTTTAGCATCATGGCTGTTTTGTCAAGTTGTTATTGAACAAATGTGCCATGTGAATTCATCAGGAAGAATTAAAGGGGGGGGGGGGGGGGGGGGCAGGTTTGACAGAAGATTGCCCTTGCTACATTTCAAAGCCCTGAGGTTAACAAACTTTTGACATGAATTGGCCAAGCATTTCAAAAAAGGACGTAAATGACACCTTTAAATTATTATTTTGTTGCTGGTTTTCATCTGGCAGAAACCTGGGAAAATACTTACGAAGGTAAGAAATAACCTATTGCATATTGTCAAAAAGTACAGCCATCAGTTTATGGGTGGAATCAGCAGTGAAACACCATTTGACATCCCACTTTGCAGGCTGCAGTCATCGCTATCCCATGCAGACGTGTGTAAGCTGTGGTGGAATAATCACACTTTTATTTAAATGTACATGTGTGTCCTCCTTTGAAGAAGTGGACGTGACTGAAATGGATTCATGAACGGATGGAGCAGCTCGCAGACTGCTTTAATTAATCCGTTGCACAGCCTTCTGCTTTGAAGCTGTCGGAATTTTTGCAAACACTCCTTCAGACGCAGCCCCGTGGAGCTCCTCATGTGGGAAGTGCACTGTTATAGCATCCAAGTGCCTCCTTCAAGTACCACTCATGGGCTCTGTCTAGAGTCTAGAAGACTGTTGGCTCTAAAAAAGACAACACGCAAAGAGCAGCTGCACTGTAACCAATTCTATTGCAGCCCTAGAAGCACGCTGGTTTTATTCAGTCAGCCGTGTCCCCTCTGGTCACTGCCTCCCAAACTTGGAACATCAGGAGATCCTTAAAAGGGTTTCCAAAGAAGCGAGGCAAAGTGAGGCATTGATTTAATTTTAATGTTGTTTACTTGCTTGGAGTTTACAGAAGTGACAGACTATATGGTAATAATTGAATTTTTTATTTGAGTCCAGCGTTACTTAGTCTGTTGTGCAGGTGATTTCACTAGAACTTAACATGTAGAAATGTGAGGTAAAAATTTCAGGTCACCTTGCCACCATTTTTTTTATTATTTAACGCATTTTATGACATTTTTTGAAAGATATTTTTTGGGCCATTTTTGCCTTTATTGGATAGCACAGCTGAAGAGAGACAGGAGATGTTGTGAGAAGAGAGTGGGGGATGACATGCTGCAATGGGCCGAGGTCAGATTCGAACCCACAGTCGCTGCTACAAGGACATAAGCCTCTGTACATGGGGCGCTAGACATAACCACTAGACATCCGGCACCCCTACACATTTCTTTTTTAAAGACCAATTTTCACGTTTAGCAGTTTCAGGATTAAAGTTAGCAATCCATTCATATTATTTTTCCACATTTCCACTCTCAGTTACCAGTGACTCAGTGTTTACAGTTCAGAAACATTCTACAGAGATTTCAGATGTAACACAAAAAAAGAGACTGACTGAGTGATAGAAATGTTCTGTGACCTGCCTTTGTAGCAGGTGAGGACACATCTTAATTTCAGAATGTGCATCTTTTCATTTTCTTTGTCATGAAATCACAGAGAATTCTAAGTAGGAACATACTGAACATGTCTCTCACTAGTTTCTTTCAAACATGGGGTCATTAATATGCCGGATACTCAGTTTAAAAAGCCGCTTATAGTTATTGTCAAGCTGGAACAAGGAAATGATTGGCATTTAAATGACGCGAGTTTTATCGATGGTGAAAGCAGGCGCTGATTTGTTTAATGTCGATCAACTGATCGATTAACTGGCTGAGCAATGAACGAAATGAATTAACATTTTCACTTCTAACATAATCAATCCTCTACCTACTGTATTTATTCATGTTGATTTGATATATTTTCGCTAAAAGTAATTTGACTTTTAATGTGCTCATTTGAAAACCTCCTTTGTTTGAAAAAAGGAAAAATGTAAAATCCCACCTTCATACAGCATATGATCACTTTTTAATATTGTGATTTATAAAAACTGGCCGTGTTCTCATTGAATCACTGACTGCTGCTATTCATTCAGTGTATGTTGGAGTAATGGATGTAATGGCCTGACACTATCAGTTGCAGATGGAGTCTCATTTGAAAGAACAGAGCGAGGTTAATGCATCTCTCAGTGAGCTGATTCATGTACAGTAAAGGTAAATGTATTCCAGTCGGGGAGGGAGATAAGGCTGTGTTTTACTCAGCACTTTTGTTATCTGCTGCTTTTATTACTCAAATCTGGGTTAGTCTCCTTTTCCCCAAGAACACATATTCACCTTAAAAAAAGAACTGAATACTAAACACCAGTTAAAAGAAAACCATTTCTCCTCTGTTAAAATATTTTATCCACACAGCAGGTTCTTCTTAGTTATAGCGAGATTGGCCTTTTCAAAAATCCAATAGAGATGACGGAATATTTAGAGTATGAGGCTGCACAGCCGAAAAGAGTGTAAATGTGTCGCCTGTGTTTTTCATTTTAAATAGTTTAATGTAACATGAGCTCTCGATGTAACGCGTCCAAAAAAGTTAGTTTGTGATATATTGGGTGTGGGCACACGCTGCAGTTGGACACCATCGCAAGCGGCAGAATTAATCCGTGACATTTTATGAAGTAAGCAGAACTCTGCGGTGCACAAAATTTGGCCGAAACAGTCTGCCACAACTCCAAAACTGTAAATACTGTTATCTCTCTCTTACACAACAGATGGAACAGGATGAGGCTTAATAGAGCACTTCTTCTGCCATCTTGCTGATGAGTTCTGGACCTGATTATGCAATTGGCAGGGGATGCAGAGAACACAGCTAGAGTAACTGGAGTTACTGCATGCAAGCGGTGACTATGAGATTATTCCAGGTCCGGAGAGACTCCCATTGAGGAGAAATTAGGGGAGCATTGTGTTGTGAGCTCGGGGACAGGGGCGGGCTGCTTTGATAAGTTCGGGTCGTTCGCGGTGCTCCTCTCTCAAAAGGAGCGTATCTCTGCCGCTGTGTCAAGCCTCATACAGTCTGCAGGAAAGACACTTGGAGCTGGAGGAATATCTTAAGCCAAAATAAGAGCCAGGCAGGACCAGCAGCCTGCATGGAATAAAAAATCCTCAGCAGAATACTAATGACAGGCTTCTAGGTGCAAAAACACCTCCGGAGGCATGAAGTGCATCTGTTATTTACATGAAATCAGCGCTGCTCGGCAGAACACGGGGGCACAAGGGCTGCAAGCAACACTTTTTGAAAAAAAGAAAGAAAAAAAAGGCAGTTACACAATTTTTGGAGTAGGAAAAGTTCTTCTTGACCTTGAAAATCATAATCCTTAGCTGTCACTTTATATTTTAAACCTTCGATGTGGGAAAACTCTGGACTATTGTTGTTGTTTTTTCAAACAGAAAAATAGCTTAGCTGTGTTAGCAGGTCATTACACTAAGACGCTAGGAAAGAAGATAAGACATGTGTGAACATTTTAGAATAAATATTCCCTAACCTGCTTAATGAAACCTTTTTTTATTAAGATTTATTTTACCTTAAAATGCAAAAAAAAAAAAATCACAATTTAAACACTATAAACTTGGAACACTAAAACCTGGCCCTTTACAAATAGGTGTCTGCTGGCAGTGTATTTTATTTTATTCATCATCAGACTGCAGGACAGCTTTGAATAATTCTGTTACGATCAACCTTAAAAAACAAAACAGGGCATCATCGTTCATCTTAAGATTATACGCATTCAATTAAAGCATTAAAAATTACTCTGCACAATGAAAAAATGGAAGCAGAGAAACACTAATGAAAGCACTGTACAAACAACCAAAAAGCCTTTGTTCTAATAACTTATGGAGTGTTACATATTATCCTTGTTAATATTATCTTTATCTCTGTAATTATTCCAGCTGTGAAGATTTTGTACCATTAAAAAGAAAATTGCTCAGAATACAACCTTTTTTTATTTAAATTGTCTTCAAAGCTTGTGTAAACAGTACACGTTAAAAAAGTGAAAAGTCACTGCCTGCCCCAGATGTATTCTGTTTGTTCAGGAGGGGGACGCGGAGCAGCGTGCAGCCCACTCTGAATGTTTCAGGACCTCTGGCCCAGTTTGAACGTCCTAACCTCAGTGCTGCACAGACGCTCCACATCTAGTGCTTTTTAATTGGATATTCCACAGCGGGAGCCCGGCACAATGTTTGCATTACATTAGCTGCCTCAGCTAGCTTCCCCATAAAAGAAAAACAATAACAAAAAACACACATTATCTGCACAAACTGAGCAGGTGTGGAAAGGCATTCCTATCCTCCGATGCCCCATCGTTAATTCATACATTTCCATCTCATCAACAGCACAGTGGGGTATTTTTAGCCGTGCTTGAGTTTTGCTTCGAGTGAGAGCAGTTCCTGGGTTAGAATGCCCAGAAGTGAGCAAAAATAAGCTTTGGCAGAGGATCAAAGGCAGAGATATCGTTTTGTTGGGGAAACAGTGCTTGATAGCGATAATGATCTGTGGATCCGCGGCTGGCCGACACGCTGAGCCACACAGTGAGGTGGAGGCGCAGCCGCAACTCGGAACCTCTGTCTGAAGCAGAGAGCCGACTAGTGATTTGACCCGCTCATGTAGTGAACTTGCAAGTGAACTGTAAGAGGGCAGACAGGGGAGCTCGAGAAACCCGCTCTGCATTCAGACAAGCAGTGGAAGGCTGCTGAGCGGTGCTGTGGGGAAGAGGTGTTTGCAGAGCTCTGTCTCTGCTCTGCTACAGCTCCCACTGGAATCAATGTAGGCCAGGACTAATGCAGGCAGACCCCCAGCTATAAAACCTAACAGCTCCTCGTTTACAGACGCGACAAGTCACTGGGCTGCATTGATTTCACTGCTAATGTGGGATGCATGTTATAGCAGCAATAATGAGCTGATGAAGCTGTGATCTAGCTCTTTCTCAGATACAGCGCTTGTTGTGCTTTGTTATGGTTAAAATGTCAAACCTGGAATATTAACATGAGTCATCTGTGTTCCCCTGTGTGTAAACACAGTTGTTTTACAAAAAAAGTAGCATATCACCGTTGGAAGAAGGCCATTTGCAGTCATTTCCAGCTTCTCCTGGATGAGCATAATTGGCCTAGTCTAACAACTGGACAGTAGCAAAACAGAGAATATGGGTTTGAAATAAATAAGCAGCTTAATGTCTGACATGTACTGTATGTCACATAGTTTCATTTTCAGCGTCCTCAAGAAAAAAAATGCTTAACCTTTTCATCTGACCACACCACATTTTAAGACACACACAACCCTGGGCACGAACAGTGTCGCAGGTCCATTGGCTATTCTTTGCAACGTTAACGCTAGGTGTAAAAAATGACGGCTGTGTCAGATGGAAAATAGTAAGATACCTGCACTGTGCACTGAGGCGCTATGCTCTGGGTGTATGAAAGGACCAGTGTGGTTGATTGGGCCTATCTCCACCTGGTGACTAGACTTTAAAATGGACGTTAACATGTTCTGTGTTCTCTGGATATGTAGACGGATGATATTTTGCTGAAAAATTAGCTTGATCAAGCTTTCTTATAGCCCGTACACTTCTGTGATTTTAAGCATCTTGTTTGATTTCTGCAAGTTGTCATAAAAGTTTACAGCTCTACAATGTAGTAAACATTTGAATGTGCTTCACTAGGTAAATTAATCAACAACTTCAGTAACTTCAAAAAAACTGGCATCAAGCATTGAAAATGGCAAAAACAGCAGATTTAGACCAAGCTGTTTTTTGGGGGAAAGAAAGTTGATTTGCTGTTTTGTCACTGTCATATCAATCAGTAAGATAAGACGACAAGAAAATATGAAACTCTAATACACAAAGAATATTGCACATTTTGTTCGACGATATCAGGAGAGATTGTAGAAACAATCAGATCGTATTGAAAGCTTTTACTCCACTCCAGCTGTTGCTGTGTTCGGTCTTTCCCTGTATCTCTAAAGGGATTCCATCATTGTCCATTCAATCCCATCACCATATTTCACTGGATACAGTCTCCACCTGGTGCAATGCCTTGGGCTCAGCTCGATCACTTTATGTTGGGGCTGTCAAATTTCCATGTTCAACATGCTGCTGGGGTAAAAAATGCTGCATTCATATTTCAAATGCCACAAAGACATGCATTTTTTCTGCATGCATACATAGCCGAGGGTCTGCCTCAAGCCGTCTGCTATGACGGCTATCCAAGAGGAGACTCTCAATTAAAGTGGCTGTGCAGCCAGGGCAGCTTAAATAATGCAAACTGCACTTGTTTAGGCAGGAGTGTGCAGAAAGCTGATACTCTGAAAGTCTTGTAAGGTGATCATTTACAGGTGTGTGTTGCTAACTTTTTGATGTGGCTGGATATAGATGAAAATGGTGCTCCAAAAATAAAACTTTACTTTTATCATAATTTAATCTTGAGTATTCCTTTTTACATATCAAAGACATGTGTTACACATAGCCTAAACCCTATCAGCCAGACATGTGAGGTAAGGTTGCCACAATACCAACATAGTGGATTTTTTTTGTTTTAAAATGACCAATAATTGCAAGCAAACTTCTGCAGACTTTCTAAATTTCCAAAATAAACGTTGTCAACATTTCATGTATTTGTAAAATTTAGACCATGCTGTTTCTCTTTGGCTCATGACAGCTTTTGATCGGAAACATGACTGAGGAGCTGGAGTTTCCTCAGAGCTGCGGTACTTTTAAATTCTATCTATCATTAAAATAACATACTTTTTAATACCGCGTTTAAAACAATAGAAGTATCAAACCATTGGACAACCATTTATAAAAGAACATCAACACTTAAAGGTACAGTATGTAAGATTGCATGCTAATGTTTACATTAAAATATCTAACTTCTATTAAAAATTGACTAAACCCATGTTATATATATGTTTTAGCTGAGTACTTACATCACTTCAAATATTTCCAAAAGTTATCAAAGCCAGAGAAATCCATAATTTTATAATTGTAATGTGCCATGTCTTGTAGGCAGCCGCCATGATGAGCTGCCACGAAAGACAGGAAATGTTGATCGTTGTCAAGGAAACACTGGATGTTACGTCAAAGACCGCTGCATAGGCTAGCGCTAGCTGCTACTGAAAGCTGGAATTCTGTCGCTGTATGTGCTGCTGTGATATAAAACGTCATGTAAATTATACTTGGATACATCGTCAGTACACATATTGTCTTTCTCAGGTCGGTTTCGCCCGTTCGTATTGATTCGTTCATTTTTTCCCATAATACAACGCAAGCCTCGACGTCATCTTTTGTTATTGTTTTGATTGAGAGCCCCCTAGCGGTGGATTTTACATACTGTACGTTTAACTTTGCTTTAACAAGACCAAGAACTTCTCAAATGTGGCAGCTTGTTCAGTTGCCTTATGCTTCAAAATATGACTCTCTGGGTCCCAATCTGGCGTCAGTTTTTTTGCGTGCAGCCTCCACAGCAAAGTTAGCTTGTATAAATATTCAGCTATCTCTTAGAATGAACCTTATAGGAGAAAATATATTTTGCAATTAATAAGTTTCTGCTGTACACGTGACTTACAGAAAAGCATCTTAGAAGAAAACCTAACTATTGGATTCCTATGGGAATCAAACCCATGTCTCTTGAATGTAAGACCTGTGTTTGTTTAGTCCATCCATCCCCTCTGATATCTAAGCTAAGAATACTTTTCTCATTATATCACCGAACTTCAATACCACATAGAAAGAAAAGAAAACTATGTACAGAACTACAGTGGTGTCTGAAGTGCCACATTTCGAATCATTGGGCCACTGTTTCCTTCTTTAATGAGTTGGATTGAGAATTGAATGCGGACTTTCTGTACTTTTTTCATTATTGGCTGGTAAGACGCTTTTAATTGAGTCTGCCTACCAAAAATAGTGTTAGACAAGTCCAGCAGGCAGTTCAGATCTTTAATTGCTGTACAGATATTGAAAAGAGCCCATGTCATCACCTAGACAATAAGGCCTTTGCTTTAGCCGTCCCTGCAGCACTTATAGAGAGCCATTAATAATCATTTTATTGGATGATAATGCACCCTGCAGTGCTGCCCAAGACAGGACGAAGACATAGACAAGGATTACACTGGATTAGTTTGAAAAGCAGAAGAAACCCCTCAGACTGTATCAATCTGTTTGGTTAGCCCGAGGCTGAGAGACAAAGCGAGATGGGGATGGAAAAATGAGAGAGAGAGAGAGAGAGAGAGAGAGAAAGAGGGTAGGAGAGAGAGAAAGAGAGAGAGATAGGAGAGAGAGGGTTTGATGGTTTGGCTGGGCTGTAGAGAAAGTAAGAGTGTCTTTCCTCGGGGAAAGGTTATTTGTAAGGGGATTGTACTAAAGTCAGTTACAAAAGGGAAAATGCAATCTCAGAGGTGGGGACAAAAAAATGGTGGTGGCGAATGTAATGTGAATTGAAATAGAAGAAAAAAAAACAGTAGTTATAGGACGGCTGTCAGGTGTATTTTATAAATTAAGTTAAGTCTCAAAATAAAATAAAGAAACTCTGAGTCTTGGTTGACCACTGCATCGCCACATTCTTCAATTTACCTATTACAGAATTTTCTCTGTTTACTCTTTTTACAGGTGAAAAATGAAGACGCGTTGCATTTAATCTATGACTCAATTACTGTCATAGCTGATGAAACACAAGTGTGATTTTCCACTTCCTCTGATGATAGGAGTGGTGGAAATTCATTGCATATTCATTTTGACACGATGGAAGCTTTCCAAACATCATTTTAATGTGAGCGATCTTTATTTTTGTGTCAGTTTAATAAAATAGGAATGAGACGTCTTTTAATTATTCTTTTGCTGTCTGCACTGAACTGCAATGTTTGAGCTAATATTTGACTTTGAGGCTTGTTTTTTTTTCTTGAATGGGGTCCTTCTCATGTCCCTATTCCCCCCCCGGCGACAGCCCTGTCCCTCTTCTTTATTTATGTCTTTTTATGTGGTTGGCACCTCTATAGAGTGGATTGCACTGGATTAGCTTCTCCGCCTTCCCAACTGATCCGATCCATTTTGTGTAATCCAACTCAATTTAATTATGTTTATCGTTCCACCTCGCTGGTGCCGAGGAGCAGAAGCACACCTCGCCTGAGATAAGCCCGGGGACCTTGTGCCTTTCCGCTGGCAGAGTGTCTGCCTGAGCCTGTTGCTTTACAAACAGATGGTGTAAGTCACCTACACTCCCAGTAAATACGATGTTAGGTACAATATTATGATTCAGAGCTTCGCCTTAAACATCTTTATGACATGGAAAAAATATCCAAGGTTAAGATCATAACCTCCTTTTTTTGTTGTTGTTGCTGTAATGGGAATTTGTAACGTTTAGCATCCGTCCCTCGCCCCCTCTGATCTTGGGAGAATTTATGTTGCCGCTCTATATACAGCCTTCTTTATTACTTCAGTGGGTCTAATCCTTGGCATTAGATTTCAAAAGCTTACAATAAAAGCCTCAAAATTGTATTTTGAAGCTCTCTCTAGTCAGTGGGCACAGTTGAAGAGCTCAAAGATAGCCTGACCATGTTGAGAATTTGACATGTAGCAATTTTTGCGGCAAATTGTGTTATTTTTTCCCCTAGTTTAAATTTATTTATGCCTTAAGGGGACTGATGTCAAAATTCTATCTGAATTTCTAAAAGGGCGAAAAATGCCTCAAATCCAGCCTCAGACACTCGCAGTGTGTGTGTGTGTGTGTGTGTGTAGTTGACTGCACTGAGCAGCAGATGTTACAGGCCGACAAGTAGTGAGGATGGAAGGGAAAGAAGAGACCCTGCTCTGTTTACTGTTCTGAATGCTCCTCTTTCATCTGCACCCCCTCCACAGCAACTCTGGTTAATCACCCTGAGACTTTCAACTTGTTCTAATGTCAGTAAAGAAGAGATGCACTGATCCACTTTTTGTCAGTTCTGATACACATATACCGATGCCAATACTAATTCCGATATTTTTATATCATAACTAATAGTGTTATTATTGTTATTGGTAGTATGTGTAATGCTACACACACTACCAACACACCAAATGTTGGATTGCATTGTGCAGACTTCAAACAGGAAGTAGCAACAGACGTATCGTCCCTTCTTGCAGTGCAGTCTGAACGTCTTCAAAGCGAGACTGTGCGAGCTGAGAATGTTTAAAGTGCCGAACCATCCTTCCTGATCGGTGATGTGGATCGGCGCCGTCAGTCTGATATCCGATACGTAAATTACTTAAATATCGGACCAGATACCGATATAAGATCAGATCGGTCCCATCTCTACAGTAAAGTCTGATCATGTGTCACAGATTGTATTTTTTCTGAAAAGTCAACTGAAATCCCCTTTTAAGTCATTATTTAGTCAAATATCTATATGTCCGTCTGATGAAGGTTTATTTTATAACACAGAAGATAAAAGCAGTTTTGGAGATATAAGTCATTTTGAGGGGCTGAGTGAATGTGTACGTTTGATTGGCAGCAGTTGGTAGACTGTATTAGGGTTTAAAAGGTAAAACTGACAAGAAAAACTAAACTTGCATTTTCTCCGTTATTTAATTGTCAGACAGTTTGTTGATGTTAAAGAACAGTACAGACTCAACAGCACTTAACCAGACCCAGTGACTCATGCCTGTACATTTGCTAAATATAATGACATGTACATTTAAAGGGATACTTCACCCATTTGCATTAAGCTTTGTATCATTAGAAACCTGGTAGTATTTTTGAATGGTCGTGCATCCCGCCCTCATTTTCCCCTGAAACGGGAAAGCTCCCTATTTCTTTTCTGAAAAGGAGCCTCCAATGACGCAAAAATCGTCATTTTGAAGGCATGTGCTCGAATCGGATGTTCGTGGCTCTTTCTACGAGCCGCAATATAGCGGCGAGCTGGCTAATGGCGGCTGTGAGAACAAAGAGCCCGGGGCCAACTCGAGCTGAGTCAGACTGGTGGTGTCGGAGCTCTCACTGTTTGCCTATGGACACAGACATAGAGTCCATTTTCTGCCAGGAATTTCCAAGATGCCAATTACTTGTGGAAGAAATCTCAGAATCAGTTAAGGAAACGTCCGTATGTGTTGTAGTAAATGTCTGTAAATAATGCTGCATTCAGGTGATGCTTGGGTGGTCCAAGTTTCCGAGTTGGGAAGTCGTTCTTCCGACTTGAGTGTGTTCACGACTTCCGACTTCAGTGTTGTAATAACAGCACAAAAAAAGTGGATGCTACGACGAAGATCAGTGAAATGTTACTGTCAAAAGTTATATTTGAGCAAAAAGTTAATGTGCAATACGTGCATGAATAAAAAGTATGTTAACATTAACAAAACACAAAACCGACTTGAGCAGGTGTTTCATGTGCATTTTACAACTCGGAAACTCGTTTTTCCGATGTGTCCGACACCACGTGAATGCACCATAAAATCCTCTACTTCAGCGGGAGTGGCCTGCGGTGCTGTGCATTCTGGGAGCTGTTGTCTTTCATCCACATGAGCCAAAAAGACACTTTCTGCCTTTTCTCGGTCAAGAAGGCACCAACTTCAAAAATGATTTCACATTTCTACTACATATATGACCCAATGTCAATACAGATTCATGTTTCAACGGGTGAAGTATCCCTTTAAGGAGCTGCAGCAGGGAGATGCTAACTTTTTTCCCAGCCTACTTACTTAACTCTGCACCTTCCCCAAGTGAATGTTTGTTTGGCTCTTCATGAAAGTGAAGGTTGGTTGTATTGCAAAGTCTGTGATTTTAAATAGTTGTTTATTGCCTGGGTTTTAGCCACTGGTGTGTCAGAAACCACATACTAACGTACTGCCTACTACATACTCAAATGCCGCGTACTGTGTGTATTAACCCGACTGTTAGTATGCCGTTAGCAACATACTACACTACGTGGTCACGTGGCGTTTCTCTGAATGAATAGAAAGTATGCAGTATCTGATACATTCATTGTCTTCCTGTTTATGCTGTATGGAAGAATTTATTGGCTGTATACAATTGAACTGAATTTATTTCAGTCGAAATAAACATGCGTTTTAAGTCAGTCTTATATTTTTCTCACCTTTGAAAACTGAAAAGAAACCAAGGCTTTGATAGCGGTTGGCATAAATCTTTAATGAACAGGGGTGGTGGGATAACTTCAAATGTTAAAAGCGAAGTGCGTTTTCTGGGTTTTTGGAGCAGGAAAAGATATCTTACAATGTTCATAGAGGAGAGGAGAGATGGATGCTCATTTACCACCTCAGCCAGGAGACCTTTCATCGTGTCCTGCTGGGCTGCTTGCTTCTCTGTGTCTCCCGTCTCTATTTTTAGAGCCTCGTATTAAAGCCTAATTGTGTTCACTTTTTAGAGATATGTCCTTGTGATTCTTGTGCCTCTTTTATCCATCATATGTTAGCAACCAAAATCATTAAGAATAGATGATCGTGCAAAACACAAAATGTAGTTTGTATGTATTGAAAAAGTCCGCTTTCCAACAGACTTTCATTACGATCTCATTGCCTCTCTCTCATTAATACAGCACTGCGACCAGATGCAGCCTGTGTATTGTTTTTGTCAGCCTATTATCGAGTCAGTACTGCTGCTGTAAAACATTCATTAAGTCTTATGGGCAATCCATAAACAAGAGGTCAAATAAGGATATATGACCCTCATAACAACAGTTACCCACTCTCACCTTGGTGATAAAATCAGACCGCTGTCTACTTGACACTCCAGCCGATGGCTCATATATGTGCTGCTTCACTCTGCCATTTGGCAGCACTTCTTGTTAAAAAGTGAGTCCCAGGATTTGCCCAATAAGAGGCTTGTTAAAGTTTGACCTGGAAGTTGATCTCTGCCTGTCTGCTTGTTAAATTTCTGTCTCTTTCAGCGACCATCATTAGACCGCAGAAAATGTTTGGTTCAACTATTTGGTCTTTTTTTTTTTGTATATTCTGGACAAAACATATTCCTTGCAGCATACTCCTGAGGAGTGCATGTCCCCTTAAAAAGCAACAGATTGGCTCATTATACTTTATTTAAAAGGGACAGATGTTCTGCAGGTAGAAATTAATTGGGTAGAGCCATAGAGCTGTAGTTTCTTGGTATTTGTATGTTACTTAATATTTAAATTAGAAACTTAATAAAACACATTTTTTTTACAATACTGGAGGAAATATAAATACTTAAGATAATTATGCTTGTTCCCAATGCAGTTTCCCTTTCTTTCAGGTCTCACAAAGAATGTCAGTATAAAATAAAACCAGCTGAGGCACTAAAATAAATGTGACTTATTCTCGGAACTCATTTGCATTTTTAGTCACATTGGGCTGATCCAAAATCCCCAAACTCACACTTATGAACAGGAATCAAATGGTTGATAAAACATGCAACAATTTTCCGAGTAGAAGCCGCATCTACTTTTGCACAAATACAAGAAATGACACCATCAAACACAGCAGAAAGGCTGAATGATAAGCCAATATTCTTTACTTCCCTAAGTGTCAGTAAAATCCAAAAAGAATAAACACTCTATATTAGTCTCTTTGAATTGTTGTTGACTTCATTACCTTTGCTTTGGCACTAGGCTTGAAGCTCATCGGTTCCTACTGATGACACAAAGCTTCAAATATTCCCCTAAAAAAGGCTCGGTGATATGCTCTCAAAAAGGTGGAGGATGTTGTTTAAAAAACATCACCATGGTGAATTTGTTGGGGACTATTTTCAACTGAGGATTGATAGACATTTGCAACACTTTTGGACATTTCACGCAGCAGTACAGCAAACATTAGATTTACTTAAAATAATGGACAAACCACGATTCTGTATTCCAAAGTTTCTTGGACTTAGGAATGGGCGAAACATCAGTAAAGACGTATTGTTTTCCGAAAGTTAAACTCAAGTCACTGCAGCTACAGCTATTTATTACACAGCTCATTCATTAGTGACAGAAATCTAACCGCTCAATTCTCCTCTGTCATACGTAATGCATCTCAGGCAAAGATGATTGTAATTACAGCGAGCATCCAGTCCACACAGTCAACGCCTCCTAAGCTGGTGCGTCGATGGGAGGCAGCAAGAGGTGAATGGATAGAAATCAAGTTTATAGATCTGTGGTTCGCACGCACCCACCCCTCCACCGGGGGGCCAGGGTTTTAATTGCTGTCTGACCAAGGTCTGTTCTGTGTGAAGATTGGCGGCGTTGATATGAGAAAAAAAAAGGGCAAGGCATGGTTTTCTTTCTTTGTGGTTGTTGTATTGACAGCTTCTCATCCTGGACGAGCTGATAAGAACTCAGGATCCAGGGAGACACCCAGAGGAGTGGATTGCATTTCAGTTCCAGGAATCAGAGCTTTTTTTTTTTTCTATTCTTTTTTTTCCGGAAGAGTCTTAAAGGTCTTGGGTCAAATCCAACATCTGAGAAGCCCAGAAGTAGGCTGAAGTCTTGCAGTAACAATTTAAAGCTCAGGTAGAACATACCAGAGCAGGTGGCATGCATGAGCAACACAGCTGTAACCTTGTAACATAGTCGGAATGAAACGGCTACATGCTCGAGGAGCATCTTATTCAAAATCAATGAGGGCAAGTGCATTGATTTACAAAACAAAACACAAGCACAGGGGACCTCGCTGCATAGGTTGCTTTTACAATGCTGCTTTGTTTACTGGAGCTTCTGCTCAGATGCATGTCCCTACTTTTAGTATCAATGTATACATATCTAATTTAATGAAGCATCAGTTAATTTAACACGTTTAACAAAAGGAGGATGTAAGCTCTGTAAGATATACTCCAATGTCTAAATCACATAATATAGACTTTATAGTCATTTTGTCGTAATGACTTAGCTGATTTCAATAATTTAGCAGTTTTGTTTTTGCTGTTAAAGTATATTCAATTCAATTCAATTCAAAAAACTTCATTTATCCCCGGGGGGCAATTCAAGGATAGAATATACAGTAATAGTATGTCTGAAAGAGCTTCAAAACATCCATTTAGGGTTGCCATGGTACCAGACTTTTCAACTTTGATGCAATACTATTAAAAATCAAAAGAGATCAATGACTGCACAAAAATAGAACTTCTAGACAATTAATATTGGTAAATGTATTGTTTTTAATTGTCAAAAATGGCAAGAAAACTCCTGAATGGAGTCTACATTTTGAAAATATGTTGGCAAAGTTTTGGTACTGAAACGTAACCAATGTGTCATTGCTTATAGTCCAGTCGAACCAACCTGCGTCGAAGCGTTGGTTTCAAAAAAGACTAAAGATAGATCTGTAGTATTTGAAATGCTTCAGTACTTTATGATACTATAGAACATTACACTAATGTAGATCGTATTGTTCAGGTCTTTGCATCTGGTCTGGGAGTAACCTCCATGTTTTAGAGCAGCATCACATCACCAATCAACGTGATGTTGCCCTTTAATTGTCTGGACAGTGAAGAGTGACAGCAAAGAGTTGGGTAAGAGAGTATCATACGACAAATGTCGAAGGTCACACTCAAATCCGTGATGACATTGAGGACTGTAGCATCCCTGCATGTGGCGCACGCTCTAACCACTTGGCTGAACCGGTGTCCAAAATTTCCTTTTTTTTAAATGGTCAATGGTATCAAAAAGTACCCTAACTTAAAAAACAAAACATGGATCTTTCGGCACATTTGTAGCCCAAAGTCACCGGTAGCGAGAGAGAGTTCAGTGGTTGTCCATCCAAATTCACAAGTCATTAAATACTGTAACACAGACATTTTTCTTGTCCTTTAAGCATCTCATAGAGATGTAAAAGTTACACTGATGTCTCTTATAAATAGAGAGAGAGCAGAGGAGGTCAAATTGTGCAAATTGTTCAAACACGTTGGCAACGTTTCAGTACAAAAAATGTTGTGAATGTGTTTGTGCAGTTAGACAGTGTAGAGGAGTTTGCTTGAAATATTTGGTAATTAAAAACATGGCATTACCAGTATTGGTTGCTTAGGATATATATTTTTGTTGCCATGATTCGAGATATCCAACTTGGTATTAATATTGTTTGATTTGTGCTTGACTTTAAAGTTCTGGCATCGTGACAACCCTTAGAGTGACATCACAACAAACCCTTGAGGTATTTCTCCCTTTACACCTTTACACAAAGGTGAAACACGCCTTTAAGCCTTAAAAATCGGCAGTGCTGAAGGACAAATTGCACAGCATGTGTCACGGATCTCACTGTCAGAAGTATATTACCCCCGCTGAGCTCCTCAGGTCGCCCAGTGAGGGATAATTGTGACCCCTGCTGAGAGGGGAGAGCCAAACTTACAGTAGCCCTCTTCTGTTCATCACGAAGCTTCTTCCTCCTAAGTTAAAGGGGTAATCCTATGCTCATTCCCATCATGTTTTACTTAAACCTCTCCATGTTCAGAAGTTGTTACAAGTAGCAGGGAGGGCCCTGAATAGATTTACTATTCAATTTCCCCCTGTGTTTTAAAAATGTTTTTTTTAATCAAAGTATGCAGACAGTAAGGCCTGGGATTCACATTAGAGAAACATATATTTCATTTTTCTGACTTATACTTCCTCCCAAATATCTGACCTGTCTTCTTTGGATTTGTATTAAATGTGTAGTTATATTGTGTTTATTATTGAAGCGGTTTGACGGTAACAAAGGCACAACAACTTTTAAACAAATAGTGTTAATAGGAAGGTTCATGCAACATGGCACATCCTGGAAATGTATTCTTTTAAATCCAACTGGACTCCTAAAACACACAATTGATTTGCATTTATTTATTTCTTCATTAATTTCTTCATTAATTCATGCATTCATGAAATAAGAGTAAGACAGTCAAATGCTTTGTTGTGTATTTTTGAAATGGATTTGTCTATGGTATGAGATTTTTATTAACTAATCCCTGTTTATAAATGTAGACGTATTTTTGCCACCTTAGATCTTGATTTAGAATCTGTGAACACTTCCAAACAGAAAAAAAAAACAGTCTTCCTATCACAGATTGTAAATTAGAATTTGGTAAACAATAAATCAATCAGTCAATAGAAGCTGTCTAGGGGTGTAAGAAAATACCGAAACACTGCAGTGCAATATGATGTTCTTCTAGTGATCAGCACGACAAACAAAGAACAAAGTTGTTAATAAGTAGATTGCATTTCAATATTTTATGATTTTACTTCTTTGCTTATACTAACCTCAAAGTAGTGGAGAGATGTTGGATGGGAGCAATATGTGACTGACATGTAACGTTTAAAGTCGGTTCTGCAGTCCAAATTCAAAACATTGGAGAGAGCTGTCTCCCCCCCCCCCCGCCCTCCCTCGTTCCCTAGAGCTGATGCCATGTCTCGGACACGGAAGCTTCAGTGTTTAGCCAGCCCTGCATCAGTCTTGAAAGCTTTCTGCGTTCTAACCTCTCTCCATTTTTTCGAAAGCATCTACTGTATCTGGTTAACCAAGGGGCGTCCAAAAGGGCCATGTGGCCTTAAAACCTCCTATGGTCAAAAGACAAACAGACCATTCCAGACCAAAATAGAAACTTAGGAGGAGGACATACTGGCTGCTGCGTTGTGGTCACAAAAGCCAGCACTTCAACAAAGCATGTTCCCTTAGTCTGATGATATAGTCATTTTTATCATTGAATTCAGTAAATTAATTCAGTAAATGTCTTACGTATTGGTCCTTTTAAAGATCTGCAATAATTACATATGCATGCCTACTTCTTATTGTTGCATTAAATGTTGTGTTTTTTATACTGACAGTTGTCGTAAAATCAGATAAATGCAAATTATTGAATTGTTAGCCATAGTAAATATGTTTCTATTTATTCAATTGTAATATACAGTTGTATATAAATGTATCACCACACTTTGTTTTTCTATTTTACAGCTGCATCTTTTAGTATAGTTTATTTTATGTGGACACTTCTCAGAACTAATATTATATACTATTTTCATACAGCTCATCTTTTGTGAGCACATTGAACACAACAAACTCCTTCACACTTCCACAGTCCAGCACATCCCATTTTTTCCTCCCATGTTCTGCTGTACTGCACTCTCACTACCTCTCTCCACTGCAGCAGTGCTATTCAGCTCCCCATCTACCTCCTGTGCTTTCCACATAACACAAATAACCCCCCTGGCAATTGGTAGTGTCTGCCTCATTATCATATTTATTTAAAGTATAGTATGACCCATTTCATTCCAACATTGGTTCCTCTCGTCATGATTGAGTAGTCCCGTATTTAAAGGGAGTCTCCAGAGATGCTGCTGTGCATAATGGGAACATTACTATTAAGTATAGTCACAGGCTTGTCCTTGTCATTAAAGCGAAAAGAGAAACACTTCTTGTGTTCCTAACTAAGCGTTGTTTTAGTTTACAATGACTTCATTGTTGCAGATACATAGTGGAGATGCAGACAGTAAAAAAAGGAGCCCTCGATCTTTCAATGTGGGAATACTGGAAATCCAACTCATTCGATCAATGATCTGTCATGTAAGCAATACGAGCTGAAATACTGAATATGTTTGCCCTGTGGCTAGTGATATAGTACATAGAGTCATGATGGTGAAAGGCAAGGGCTGGGGTGCTGTCCATTGTAACGTGACCACTCTAATGGACCACATCTGATAGATGTTCATGATTGCACCAATAATAGAAGTAGAAATCTGTCAAATTGCCAGGTACACACATCAGTGCAACCTTTAATAGCCAACTCTGTCATTAACCGTCTCAAACTCATTCACAATGGCCACCGTCCTATGGCCGGTAATGGAAGATTAATAGCAGGCTACCGGTCCATCCTTGATCGGAGTTATCGAATGGTTTCCCTTGGATACCTTTCTCAGGACTTGGCCACGTCTGGGGGTGTATTGATCCACCGCTTGCAAATTTATGGTTATGTTTCTCCAATTTGCACAAAGGCAAAAACATTGTTGTCTATTATAGCATCAGTCATTGACTTCCTGTAGATGTAGCCTCAGCAGTAGGGCTCTACTCTGTCTGTCCCTGCAGGTCCTGGGGGAACAAAGCCTCTCCTTTTGTGACAACGTGAATGTCATCGCTGTTATTTCATCCATCTAATTGACTGTGACCTTCTCAATTCTTTACATTTAGTGAGCATTTATTGATAAATGATGCTCTTTGTGCTTTAAATACAGCACATACTGATATGATATGTCTACATGTAGGAGCAGATCCCTGGTTTGTTGTTTCAGACTGCCATGCTCCACTTGAGTTGGGGTGATTTTTTTTAAAGGATTTAAGATACCAAAGCCATGTGATTTCCTTTGGAATACCTAGCCTAACCCACTCAGCCCTACAGCCACAAACTTTAGCCTCAAATTGATTTAACCTCAGCTCCGGCTTTAGCTTCAGATTTAGCTCTTTCCCAACCTGGCAACCCCCCCCCCCCCCACACACACACACACACACACACACCACCCTCCATCCCCACACTGTCTCGTTTAGCTCCAATGCACGGGGTTTCATTACCTCTGCCTTAGTCAAATGGCTGGGAGCTCTGGACTGATATTTCAACTGAGACATAATTAATGAGACGTGCATGTCTGCTTCTCTCTCCTCCGAGCAGAGCACTGGAAGACGTCTACGGGGACTAAGTATAGGAGGTAAGAGCAGCAGGAAGGGAAGAGAAGAGAAGTGAAGTCTTACTGCAGCTTAGGAGGTGCAGCGGCAGGAGAAGCACAATAGCAAGCGATGTTTTTACTTTTGTTCAACAAAACTACATCGACTTTGAATGGCCTCATTAGAACATCAAGGCCTGTTAGTTAAGATCAGGACTTCCAACCACACATGTCTGAACTGTGGCTCAAGTAAGACTGCCTCGAGCACATGGATTTATTAGCATAACCTCCACTGTTTGTAGTTCTGCCCTGTTTATGAATTCAGAATGCAAACGTCAAGTTCAAAAGTTCAGAAGTAAAATGTATAAGAAAACGCCCTGCAGGCACTCTTAAGCAGTGTGAGGAGAAAATGAAAATATGTAAATAAATTACAGTCAAGTCAGTTTTTATTTATGATTCCAGATCACAACTTACAGTATATGATCACTTAACACAAGGAGCCTTTATTTGGTCTTGCATAATGGTTAACAAACAGCCTGTGCACACCTGACAGAGTCTCCATTTGGGTGGTAAAACTTACGTAACCCCCCATATTTTATACACACATTCTACCCGAGTAGAATTTATGCTATCATTGGATTAAATTACAACCAGATGCAAACATTTAAAAAAGGAATATCCCTTTTAGAGTGCAATCCCGCAAAAGCACCGTAACAAAGCCTTGGCGTCATTACATTTCTGTACATTCATATTGATTACCCAATGGCGTAATAATGGTGGCTTAGTCTGTGAATTCAGATTGCAGATCAACATACACACACACTTAGACATGCAACCACACACAGTGTTGTTCTCCACGCTGGTTCCACTGATCCCTGTATTGCCTCTGTAACTGCCGCCAATGGTGGTGACCACTTTGTCCATGACATTCATAGTGAAGGTTAGACGTCACAGGGGCGTAAATATCCCGCCTTTAACGGGCAGTCTAAACAGGGTTCTAGATTTCGTATCAATCAGAATCTGAAATAGCACATGATATTTAGTTTGATGGATTCTCACCAACACAAGAAAATGTGAGATTGTCTATACAACCTGTAGTTATCTTTTTGCTTGTCTGGACTTTTTTAAGATTCATGAGTTAGTCGTTGGATTGAAGAGCTACATTTTTGATTACAGAGAATCAGACATTGTAGTAAAAACACCATCAATGAAAAGTTCAATCTTGTCATGTGTGAATATTTTCCTGTTTTCTGAGTCTTATAATAACCTGAATAAACTTGGCTTCTTCACAATATTTAGGGCAGCCATTTTTAAACTTCTGATGGACAATTGTATAACTTATTATTTAAAAAGGTAAATATATTATGCAGACGGGAGATTAGGCTTTCCAAAGAAGACATCACATTAGGGCTGGGAATCTAAGGGTACCTCGCGATACGATACGATACGCGATACATGGCTCACGATAACGATAATATCTCGATATGCCGATACTGCGATTATCGATATATTGCTCTTAATAACTTACTATATATCTGTGTGTTTATAAGGGTCAAACAAAAACAAACAAAAAAATTAATTTCAAAGTTTATATTTTGCAGCATAATTCAACAGTACAAACAGCAATAGTGCAAAAACAATGAGACTTAAGTGCAACATCACTGTAAACAGGGTTTGTTTTTAGGTGTCTGACAAACAGTGACACTATTTTCTATTTTGATAAGTTTAGTCTATTTAAAAATGTCTTTGTTGGGGTCTGGGGGTCTCCCCCTGAACATTTTTAACATCAGAAATGTCTTTTCTACATTCAGATTAATTTTTATGCACAATTTGAGGGTTTTCTGCTCCACTTTAAAATAATGATTTAGTTTTGTGTCTTTAAATCTATTTTAGTGTTCAGGTACATTCACACAGTTATCATTCATTTAAAAACATGAGGACTTCAAACATAATACAGAATATGTTGATTCTGTGACACATGGTCAAAGTAAGTTTTACTGTTAGAAGAGTTTTATTCATAGAGGGGGCGGGACATCGTTAACTGACAGACAGACAGTCACCATGGTTACTCACTCTCACCTGCATGATGCACACTGAACGAGAGGAGAGAGAGCTGCTGACTGACATCACTTATAAGTTACAGCAGTATGCATGGAAATCAATGTAAAGAAATAAAAGATTGTACTAATTCAAAAAAAAAAAGTAAACCAACGAGGTCCGGACCTCGCGGAGTCGCGGATATGATCGCCTCCCTCCGTTTCATAACATCGTTTCATTCTCGTTTCCGTTATCACAACAGGTGAGCTTCAGGTGGAGAGGCTTGTTGGTAACTTGTAAAAAACAAGAGAGAGCAGAATAACATCGGAAGCATCAGTTTAAACACCGGGGTTATATCTCCCATCACTGACTGTCTGAGCTCTGCTCTGTGTGACTCTCTGAGACTGTTTAACGTCTCTCCGGCTCGTTAAAACGGTTCGTTGTGTCGCCATCCGAAGTAGGCTGCAAACCTTAACTTTGCAAACTCTTCAGATAACTGTTTCTCGAGCCCTGTCGGTTTGGCGAAATCTCAAACAGATGTATATAACCGGGATAGAGTTCTTTTAACGGACTAACTCTTTAAGTTTCGTTTTCATGTTTAGCGGAGATCCCGCTGGACCCGCTCAGCTGCGGATCAAAAGGGGAGGGGGAGACAGTCTGTGGGAGCATAACCTGCCGCATGTGACTCGACTCACTACGGAGGCACGATGAAATAAGTTTATAGCGGCTATGCTTTGATAATAACTTTAGAAAAAACCGATACGCGGCGAGGGCGCATCGATTATCCATCTTCAAATTAAATATCGCGATAGTTCGCCATACCGATATTTTGTCACAGTCCTACATCACATACAAATTCACAGTTCAAGGGACGTACAGACCAAATACATGAAACACAGTTTTGATAGTTTCATAATTTGTATGCTCCTAATGATGAATGGAAATCATTGTTTTCCATTCATCATACATTAAAAAAAAAAATTGAGATAGGATCTAATTCATAATAAAGACTGGACTGCAGTCTAATTAAGGCTTTAACGTTCAGTTGTCACACTCACACATTTCATGCCTTCCCCTAAGCAAATACACGATTTAACCATCTTTGTTTTTGTATTTTTAAGGTTCCACCCTGATGTAGACTCTGTGATGTTTACTTTTCTGCCTGCCTTAATTAAGACTTTAAAAAAAAAAACATACGGTGAACCTTTTTCTGCATATGCGTGCCTGGAGAAACATTTTTTTCATGTCTGTTGTTTGATCTTCACATCCCTTGAATTCGAAACTCACTCAGCTCTCGGCTTCTGCATCCTTTTTGAGTAAGAAGCACAACTTTTCTCATTGCATGTTAAATGTTTTGCAACCACAGGTCTCAATGTGTAAAAGTTGACTCGAGTCCAAATTACTCTCTGATAGCCAGAGCCAGGAATGGAAATGGAGAGACTTGGCATTGCATTCTGTGAATTTGAAGCCAGCTGTAGTGCTAAAAGGTGTAGAGGGAGAGCACCAACAGTCAAATACATGTTTTGAAAATGATATTCTCTTCACTACATGCTGTCTAGCAATACTGCGTGGAGTTAGAGCTGTTTTGCTCTTGTATTTTATTCAGTGAAAGCTCCAGGAAGCAGGGTAAAAAAAACAACAATTCCAACAAAGCTTCTTTCGCACAATGAGTAAAGCCCCGTGGCAATGCTAAACAGGATATGCTATGTTTTTGCATAACAATGTGTAATGACGGCTTTGGCACTGCATAACAACACTATTGTTTTTAGAAGCAGTTTTCTGGCCCTTGATCAACACTGTTTCACTTGCACCGCTTGACATCGTGTCTTCATAAATAAATGCAGCGCTGAGATTTAAAAATAACTTATCTGTAGTTAGAGGTAACCTTCCACATTCTTGCACACGTTTAGTCCCAAGGCAAGTTCTTGAATGAGTTATAGGATTTAAAAGTTGCAGAGGGAGAGAATTGTTCTTCATAAGGCATCCATTACTAAATGGGTTGTGTTTTGGCAATAATCTGGTGACACAATAGTATCACAATGAAGGGGCTTTGATTCAATATATTGCAATGTATTTGCATACTATAAACAATGCGATTTTTAAATCAAATTATAGGTTCAAATTACAAATAAAACATGCACAAAAGTGAACATACAATTTGAGTTGAAGTACAACTTTTCTTCTGCAATCAAAACAGCGTCTAGGTCGTCAAAATGTTCGATACTTTTTTGATACAAGGTGTTTCGAAATTTTACAATCTCCATGTTTTCAATGATCAATAGTATCAAAAAAATACCAAAGCTGAAATGAAACTGCACATCTATGGTGATTATTTTGACCCAAAGCTGAGACGAACATTAGAGAGAGAGAGAGAGAGAGAGAGAGAGAGAGAGAAGCAGTGGTTTGTTCAATTTCACAGGTTTGATGCGAAAGTTATGTTTATGTAAAATAATGAGGGAGAGCAGAGGAGATGACTGAGAAGGCAAGGGCTGTGTAAATTGCACAAACACTTTGGAAACGTTTTGAAACATGGCCGATGTATTTGTGCAACTTTGACAGTGAACAGGGGTCTTCTTGCAAGTTTTGATAAATAATAATAAATGACCTTATAATTTGTGCCTAGGACTTCAATTTAAGTTGTCGTGTCTAAAAACGGGTATTGATATCGTTTGATTTCGGCTATTATCATGTCAAAGTTGAAAACATGTCATGATGTACTTCCAACAATGTGAGATACTTTTGTATTCATCACTGTGCCTGTGATATCACAGCCCTGCTTTTTGTGCAATCTGAGCAAAGGAGTCAACATTTGCTGATATTATTCAAAGACTAATACTTTCTATGAGAGTTTGTATGTTTTAAATTATTATTGAGAAATGAAACAGAATCACAGAAGATAATATTGAGAGACTATTGTTTTCATACACCATAAATACTGTTTTTTCTAAAGGTTTTGGTGGTTCATTTAAAGCCTTTTCATTTGAAAATGAACAAGACTGGAAGATTTTCTCCACCAACAGCACTGCTAACAGCACATAACACGTGTGTGACCTTTATCTGCCGAGAATCCATCCCATTATCACCTGCCCACAGTTGGCATGTATGTGCTTCAAAGCGTGTTTTGCACCCAGACTTTCACAGCGAACATTTAATGGAGAGTTTTCACTGCCAAGTCTCAGGCAAACACACTTTCTATTATCAGCCATTGTCACAGCACAACAACAGTCCAGATGTTTTCACACAGATTGAAATAACACGTTAACCCTGTAAGGTGCAATTCAAAACTGACCGGCTTTAAGCACCAACCGAGGACTTTAACGACAGCAGTGGTCAGCTGTGTGCCGTCTGTGTTTCAACTCCGAGCTGTCTTGCTAATGATGTGCAGTGGGTGGTGATACACTGAGGCATCACACATGCCTCTTCCATGGTGTGAGAACAGATTCTGTCTTTCGAATGACTTAAGAGACGTCTTCGATGTGTTACACTGTCATCCAGAAGAGTATGCATACCCTTCACCGTCCCTTTTCCTCTTCTCTTTTTCACAGCCTTATTTGCTCATACTTCTCTGACATTGACAACGCTGTCAAAGATTACTGTCAGACAATAAACCCAGAGAGCTAACGTGCAGGGCTTAAACTGAAATGTCTTCTTACCTAGTTCTTATGATGCTCAATAATTGGGAAACAATCCCTGTTGTTTCGGCTTTCCCCCCTCCTTGAATGTTCCCTCCTGTTGTTGTTGTCTGTTCTCTGGTTGCCTGAGTAAAGCGACGTGCCAGTGGGTGACAACACGCGGCAAAATATGGTTAACATGTTTCATGTGACACTTTAATTTCCTCTCTGTCAATCAGGGCAGCTGCTGTATCTCTCTTATTGCTCTGCTAGACTGACAACACATGATAGCTCTAGTCCTCGGTTAGCAGCAGAAATATGTCATTATCACGAGCATGCAAATGCATTCATATATGCAAGCAAGACCTACATATACCTGCTCATACTGCAGAAACTTGCTTTTCAAATAAAACAAAGCTGCTACATTTCTAGCTAGACTTTCAATTTCAGCAGTGATTGTATTTTCTCCTAAGCCAAACGACTTGTTTTCTGCGTGGTACAAAAGAGCAGCCCTCATGACTGGTTCTAAAATAATCTGAAATTCCTTGAAAATGGATTGTGTTTACAGTAAATCCTGCACAATCTGGGCAGGGAGGTGACGGCTCTCGGGCCCTCCTGTATGCCCGCTGTGGCCTCAGAGAAATTGTCATAAAAATGGTCCGTCCTGAGGAGACAGCCGGCGGCGTTGCTGAGTCGACAGCCCCACTGTGTCCTAGAGTAGTCCATTAGCTCTACCTGCCCCTTTTCTCCACAGGATCCCCACAGCACTAAATGAAGCCAGGCATATTTTCATCTTCCTGACAGGCTGCATCCACGGGAGATGGAGGTCTGTGTCTGCCGGCACATTCTGCCGCATTTCTGTTTGCAGGCAAAGCCAAGGCACTGGTGCACAGACCACTATATCATTCATACAGGACTTACCTTATTTTGTTGCTATTTTAGAACACCAGATGTCATTAGAGTGCAGACAGATTGTACTGAGCTGTCCAACTTAGCCAGTTAACCTCCAAGTTCAAATGAGCCTTACAAGCCTGCAGCTAGGCAGCATTTGAGACGCAGTGTTATAGAAGTATCTGAAGAAGTTTCCTCACAAAGCTTTGATTCTATACATTATATCAGAAACCACTTTCAGGGTGACTCCTAGGAACTGGATTTTTCCAGAACAGAGAAAAAATGGCACACTCACAAGTATTTATATTAATCAAAGCAAGACACAAACAAAGAAACAAACAATCCAACAAAATACTCTGAATTATCTTTGATTCAGACCATAGTTTTGTTCCTCAAATTTGAAACATCACAGATTGCATTTATTGACTGTGTGACGCTGGCAGCGCCTGTTTCCAATGCAAACCGATGTAGTTCAGCAATTTCAGTGCTCACTGTCCTGAGTGCTAAAACGCCCTCTGCGCCAGCTGTTTTTTGTCGCTGCCCTCACAGCGCTCTCAGTTGAAAGAAGTTCAACTTTGGAAAAGCACAGCACTGGTCAATGTCACCTCTCCCTCACAGACAAATCAGAATCAAGAAGGGGCGGGACTTCTGAAATCAGATTTGTCAACAACAATGGCATAGAAGACGCTAGTCTGACTCGTCTTTTGGAGGGCTCAATTTCCAGATCTTGAGCTGCTGCTAATGCCAGGTCAAAATTCCTTTACGTTGTTTTCACGTTTTCTTTGTGATATCAATAATTGAGTGAAAGCAATAATTAAAGGGATACTTCACCCGTTGAAACATGAATCTGTAGTGACATTGGGTCATATATGTAGTAGAAATGTGAAATACATTTTGAAATTGGTGCCTTCTTGACCGAGAAAAGGCAAAAAGTGTATTTTTGCCTTTTCTCTGCAAAGACACATCTCCCAGAATGCACAGCACCGCAGGACACTCCCGCTGAAGGAGAGGTGCATTCATGTGGTATCGGAAAAATGAGATTCCAAGTTGTAAAATGCAAATGAAATACCTGCTCAAGTCAGTTTTGTGTTTTGTTAACATACTTTTTATTCAGGCACGTATTGCACATCAACTTTTTGCTTAAATATAACTTGACTATAAGATTTCTCCGAGTTGGGAAGTCGGAAGAATGACTTCCCAACTCGGAAACTTAAACCACCCGAGCAGCACCTGAATGCAGCATTACTCGCGGACATTTAATAATAATAATACAGCAGTTTCCACAACTGATTCAGAGATTTCTTCCATAAGGAATTGGCATCTTGGAAATTCCTGGAAGAAAACAGACTATATGTCTGTGTCCATAGGCAAACAGTGACAGCACCGACAACACAACCCGGCTCCTTCTTTTCTCTCACAGCCGCGGACCTAGCATGCTAGGCTAGCTAGCCTGCCTGTCGGCACTCAGCAGCCAGCTCGCCGCTATATTGCGGCTCGTAGAAAGAACCACAAACATCCGATTCAAGCACAAGACCTTCAAAATCCCCTTCAGTCATATCAGTTTGAAGTTGAAACATACGTTTTTCTTCATTCTCGGTCCTTCAGCGTTATCCATAGAGACACCCAGCTTGAGCCGGGTCCCTGTTTAGCCGCTGTCTGTATGCAGAAGGCACCTGGCAGCAATATTGCGGGCGGCTCGTAGGAAGAGCCACGAACATCCGATTCAAGCACAAGACCTTCAAAATCCCCTTCATCCATATCAGTTTGAAGTTGAAACATACTTTTTTCACCATTGTCGGCAGATATTAGATTTCTAAATAGAGCCTGGTAGCATAGCCTTCAAGCAAGATGGCGGATGTTAAGTTTCGATTCTGGCAGTGAAGCCCCGCCCACTGATCTGTGATAGGTCTGTAGCTTCAGTGGTTGAAAACATGAGGAACTAGCAATGTAGTTTTACCCTGCTAACAGCAACCTCCGCGAGTGACGCAATATGACGATTTTTGCGTCTATTGCGGAGGCATCTCAGAAAAGAAAATACAGATTTTTCCCGTCTCAGGGGGAAATGAGGGCTGGATGCAAGACCATTCAATAAAAACACAAGTTTACTACTGATACAAAGCTTAATGCAAATGGGTGAAGTATCCCTTTAAGCACACAGAGCGATCTAAGACACACCTAGTGGACATTACCAAGTGAAGCAAAAGTTAAGTTTCCTAACCTAGCAACAATGAGCTCTTTCGAGAAGTGCTCTTAAAAGGAGGGTTGTGGGTGCTGCAGGTGCAGAAAGTTGCTATCTGTGGACACAGGCACTTAATCATCTCCAGAACGTTGCTAGAATGGAACCATTTTTCTGTCATGCCAGCACAGAAACATTTATGCATGCAGTGAATGTGAGAAGGATTGACTCTTGTAAGGATTATGCAAGACATGCATTATCCTTTATTTCTTTATAATAAAGCGGTGTTGTAGTATTTAAACACATTGGTTAACTATTTTTAGAAGCAAGTTGACTTAATGAACACTAAAAAAGATATGCAAATCGGTTGTATACACATTTTTGGATAAAGGTACAATAAGTGACAAAAACAGTGCTGTATTAGTTTTATTCTGAAACCAATCATGTTTTCTTTTGGTACAGAACCCAACATGCATTACATCCCGAATACAATTTTTCAGTGACATTAAAATGTGTGCAGAAATGATAATTCGCACTTCTAAGGAATCATATATACAAATCATGATAACTTTCATAACACTATAATTACTTTCCAGACTGGCAGCCCTACAATACAATCATTGTAGTTTTATTTATATTCTGACAAAGTTCTTCCACTGCCATTTAAGTTTGCTGCACAAATAACTCCTGAAAAGCTTTGTTTTTTTCTAAGCCCTGCACATTCAGAGCTAACCGAACCATCTGCCTCCAGAGCAGCTCTCCGTCTGAAAAATGTTTGTAGAACAAAAACTCCAATCTGCAGAATGAATGCTTCCCCATAACACCGACTACACCTGGAGTATTTATGTGCATTTTGCTGCAGATGCTAGAAGAAAAAAACATTCAGATGTGTGGAGGAGTTGGTTCAACTGCTCAATCTTAAACTGTGTTGACCTATGCGATGCTAACCACCCACTCTAGTTAGACATTGGTTTAAATGTGTTTGTTTGCCAGAATGACTAAGTGAGACATTGAATGGAACACAATGCGCACAGTCATGAGCCATACATTCACTCTTTTGTGGAGTGTGTAAGCCAACAGAGACAGTACACTCCAGTGCTTTTGCTAATAATCTACAGTTACAGTGTCTTCACCTGGAGTGCAGCAAGGACTGTAACCATTCCAGAATCCGATTTGGCTGGTCAATACCAAGCTTCCACCATTTATTCTCTTTTTCCCCAGTTAAGAGTCTCTCAAACTCCTAACCCTAACCCATGGTTTGAGATGATCTGTTTTTTTACCTTGATTTTTTTTAAAGTGTTTTCCCATATGTAATTAGAGGGGATCGTTGTTCCAGAGAGGGGAGGATCTCTGCAGATAATCTGCCTCCTAGTTACCTTTAGGGGTGCAACGGATCACAAATCTTACAGTTTGGATTGGATCACAGGCTTTTGTCATGGATCAGACCGATTTAAGAAAAAGAAAATAACATTTAAAATACTATTTCCTACTTGCTCAAACTGCATTTTAACAACAAATCAAAGTGCATCATGCATGTTATAATGTGCCACATCCTCCGTTTTTCTCTGACCTGATCTGCAAAAAATATAATCTAGAACAAGCTTTGAGATGTGGAACATGTTACATACACACATCGTTCATTTATTGGATGTATGTGCATCTGTGCACCTGCAGCAGTGTTGAGTCTAGTTTCCACAATGATATTACATTTACCATCAAACAGTGGATCTCATGCAGTCTGAACCGTGAGCCGTGATCCGAATGGACCAACTGTTATACGCTGCACTGCATCACTGAAAGGTCATTTTGAGCTCATTTTGCAAAGCTTAGAGCCCGCCAAGCTTCTGCTACAGCATAGCTCACGTGTACCAAAATGTTAGACCACCTGCAGCTTCTTGACTGTTGATGCAAAGGTTAAGCTTTAGGGGACGGCACTTCAAAGATGTGATAATCATCTTACTCATACTTTATCTCTACTTGTAGTTTATGCTTGCTTAGTTGTGAGCAAAATCAGTTCAGCAACTGTGAGTGGTATAAAAGGCTACATCCACTTACTTCCACTGTGGTTTTCCACTCTACATTTAAGCTGTCAGTCAGTCGGGTTCAGACAAGCACTGCCGTTATAGCTTTCCCCTCCCGCTACTTCCCCCACTGCCTCGTTCCATTCCTGCTCTCATTTCCTCCATCATGATATTGTTTGGAGTCATGGCAAAGTTAGTGCGTCTGTGAGGACGCAGGTGCTGAGAGCCAAGTGTCATCCCCTCTGGTGTGTGGTCGATAATGAGACCGGGAGAGCGGCATGAATAACTCCATGAACCCTTTTTCATTTCCTTAATCTCTGCCCACAGGCCAGTCCACTAACACTGAGTCATTATTTTTCATCAGTTTGCTAGCTACTTGATCACACATATCGCCTCCTTTGGGGTCGGATAAAGACGGGAACAAAAATCCACTGCACAAATGAAAAACGCTCCGTAATTCAATATCTTTAATAAAGATGGTGAACAAATCTCTTTGTTAAGACCCATGTAGGATGATTAATTGCAGACTTCCTTGCAACTTCAAGCCTTCAAGCAACTGGTGACCCCAGGCTAACAGACCGGAGAGTATGGGTAGCCCCAGGACAAGCGTTCCCTCTGCTTCAGGCTTTGACCAAACACAATGAGCCTAACAAAGACGCATATTGTCTCTATCGCTCTCTCATTTTCTTCCCCTTGATCTTGTCACCAAGCTTGGCTCCCCATCGTGGTTCTCTGCAGTATCCTCTTTCAAAAAATCCCAGGTTTGATGTGCTTCCCGGGGATCTGGTAAGTGCTTGGCAGTGCACGCCGGGTGACTCAGCGAACACGGATTCATCAGTCCAACACTATCGCTCCTACAGCAAGGGCCTGAAGCGAGGCTAAGCACTCACAATTGATTCAGTCACTTAGAATGGGAGCAGAATATAGCAAGGCTCTGTTCATGTCTCCTCCTGCTTTTAAAAGCTTGGCCACGCACAAAAGGTTAATCAGATATGGTGACCTACTGGAGCTGAGCTATCAAAGTAGCAAGGGTTATTTTTCAAAAGGGACGGCAGATTAATCAATCAATAATGCCATCCACTGGGTCACTTCGACACAGTCTTTATTCTTTGAAATTCATGTCAAAATGTCTTCAACAAGAAGAGAGAAAATGGATGAAAAGATGTGGGATAGAGGTGGCAGAACATAAAACAAAAGTAAAGAATGCAATGACACGAAGCAAGTGCTTTTTAATTCTTTATATACATGGAAATAATTCTATAGTTATTTCGTTAATACATTAGGCATGCCATTCAGTATGTTTCTATGGTGATAATAACGTCAGTTTATTGTCTTAGTCACTTCAAATGTACTTTTGAAATACTTGTAAACATGTTAGTCCGACTGATATGGTACTAAGCCGAAAACATCCGACTAAGACACATTGCGGTTGGGGGTCAATCTACTTTTGCATGTACTGTATACAGATCTGAGCATGCTTCACACTCATGCTGAACTTTGACCTGGAAGTCAACCAGCATAAATGGGTTGAAGAAAGCCAGGAAGAAAACAAGACAAAGGTTTCAACATGGCGAGCACCACCATCTGCCTTTAAGTGTCACCATAGGCGTGATGGATAGCATGCATTTCCTTTCTACCCAAAGTAAAGGAGAGAGTATGTGTCAAAAGTACAGAGCTGTAAATGTGTCCATGTTTAACAGTCAACAAACAACCAGTCTGCCTCTTGCTAACTCTTGCCTCTTGGACGAAAGTCCAATAGTAGCCAGCTGAAAGGCGGCATATTGCCACCTACCGTAACAGAGTCGGACATTCTTTTGTCAATAATTTGATGAGATCCCTTGAGTGCTTGTATAGTAGGACAAGGACAGTAGTGGCCTAATCAAGATTGAACCTTAGCTCTCCTTAACTGTGCATGTAAATGTACAGTCGGTTTTTTCAAGCAAAAGGCCAAACTTTACTCACCCATGCAGACAAAACTGTGATAGACTGTTATGTAAATGGCCCTTATGAAAGTGCAGTTTTAATTGAAAAGTCTTGTAAATTAAAAAAAACAGCAAGTGACAGATGAAACCTGGGCGGCCCTTTTCTAGGCGGCTGTGGCTCAGTTGTTATAGTTGGCTGTCTCTCAACCGGAAGGTTGGGGGTTCGATCCCCATGTACGATGTGTCTTTTGGCAAGACACTTAACCCCAAGTTGGTCCCGCTTACATGAATGTGTATGAATGGGATTAGTTACTTCTGATGGACACTTTACATATCAGCCTCTTACATCAGTTTGTGAATGGGTGTGAATGTGTAGGTGTGACATGCGGTGTAAAAGCACTTTGAGTAGTCAGAAGACTAGAAAAGCGCTTTACAAGCTCAAGTCCATTTACCATGTAGGCCTTTGAAATTTGTGCAGTGTCCGCACCATCACCATTCCCCTTGACACAGATCTGCCACCACCACCAACGAAAACGGACTTGAGCTTGTAAAGCGTTTTTCTAGTCTTCTGACTACTCAAAGCGCTTTTACACCACATGTCACACCTCATTCACAAACTAATGGCAGTCATCAGAAGTAACTAATCTCATTCTTACGCCACCGACGAAGCAGCGGGAGCAATTCAGGGTTAAGTGTCTTGCGCAAGGACACATCGGAGATGTTGCTGCCTGTGCTGGGGATCGCATCCTCGACCTTCCGGTTGAGAGACGACGACTCTATAGTTAACTAAGTGTCTTATATTTGTGCCTAATCTTAACTCAACTTCAACATTATTGTTAGTCAGATGTTCTGAAACAGTGAGTTTTTCACAGTTCTGAAAGAAGGAAAAATCTGAAAAAGCTTACATAGATCAGTTTGCATGGCTTAAGAAAAAAACATTTCTTTTCATCATAGGTATCAGGTTTCCAATTATAGAGACATAATCACTATCCCTACTGGATCACATAAACATATCGCATATACATCACTACATTACATATACCACATTTAATAAATACATCAAAACCTGGTAAAGTGAGACCCATCCATCTGCCTCATTAGGTAAATAAACTATGTTCAAACTTGATTTGAACATTGGTGCGTTGATTCATTGATTTAACATCAGCACTGTTGTCATGGTTACTAACAGTCTATTGCCCATGCAAGGACTTGCAGTTTGCATTGATGAATAACTGTAGATTATTGATAAGATGTCCTGATGTACAGTGTTAATGGACACATGCCAGCCATTTAGAGAATTTCTCATGAAAGGCAGTCTATTACAATTACCCAGCTGGGAGTTATGCTATAATTATTTACCATAATTGTTTCATCTTCAATTTTACAGCTATTTTGCCTCTTCTAAGGAATCTAAGGAAATACAATTTGGAAAATGTTTTTTTTTTTCAGGCGTAATGTTCCCATATTTCGTTTCAGTTATTGCCTAAACAAATCTTACTATTATGCAAGTGTTTAGCTGTGAAAAGGGATTACAGCTCCTGTGATTTAATTATTTTTACTGTAATTTGTTGTAGGAAAGCATTAACCCAGGGGGTGTGACTCTAGGATTTCCTTGCTTGAAAGCTTTATGAGGTTGTTGAGAAAATGTCAAGGGTCTTACTACGAAACCTGAGGACAGCCCCTCGACACAGACACTATGGAAGGAAATGTGTAAGTGCATATGTGTGTGTATTTAGCCCGGGTGGGTTAATTTGCGCTGCTTTGCTCTTGTCCATTCCCATTTCTCATTATTTATTTAGTCAGAGTACGCTCTTAAGCAGTGTGACCTTTTAGCACAGATGTGATTGAAGCAAGCTTGTGTAGCTACCAGCAGGCCCTTAAAGGTTCATTCATAGGAGGAGAGTAGGTGATGCTCTCTGGTGTCAGAACCTCTAAAACCACATGCCAGGCCTTGGCTGAAGAGTCACATATCTGCACAATGACAATGAGAAAGGATTTATGTAGGAAAACAATATGGGCTTCTTTCCCGGCAATTAGCTTTGACTGAATCGATGAGCGGCTGGATTGTCTTGTTTTTCAGCGTAGATAGTATCGGTATTGTTAGAAAAGTCATATCTGCATGAAATGATATCAGATTTGTTCGGAAAAGGTCTTTTGCATGGGTCTCTCAAATCCACTGCTTGTGGTAGAGATTTAGCCTCTCAGATTAAGTGGCTCAGCTGCATGTTCACCTCCATCTTTGGAGACATTTCAATGACGATACAGGCTGAGGCATTGTTAAAAGGGGAGGGGTGGCGGTGTCCGTTTACCCAGGAGAGAGCTGGTGTAATCCATCAGCCTGGCTGCTGCCCGTTCAGCACAGCCGGCCCCAGCTGCCTACTGCTAACCAGCCCTCCACCTCCCGCTCTGATTCCCTGCCCTCCTCCTCCCTCTATCAACATCTCTCTCTTTCTGTCATTTTTCGCCTCTCTAGACTCACTATCTACTTCTGTACACTAAAAGCTTCCAAGAATTGTATAATTTATCAAACCGGATTTTCTCTAGCTGACGTGCACTAACAACAGCAAATGGAGACGCCATACTAATATTTAATGTTAAGTGATGCATTATATACCACACATGTTCTTTGTAGTAAGCCTGCATATACTTAAAGACGTATCAGGGGTGCTCCTTCTGCTTTTACAGAAACCTTACATTTTTTCCTACTGTTAAAGGGATACTTCACCCATTGAAACATAAATCTGTATTGACATTGGGTCATATATGTAGTAGAAATGTGAAATAAATTTTAAAGTCGGTGCCTTCTTGACCGAGAAAAGGCAGAAAGTGTCTTCTTGGCTCATTTGGATGAAAGACAACAACTCCCAGCATGCACAGCACCGTAGGCCACTCCCACTGAAGCTACGGTGTATTTACAGTCTGTCTACAACACATACGGCCGTTTTCTCCATTTTCCCATTCCTCCATCAGCCTCAACTGCTCAACGCTATATTGCGGCTCATAGAGATAGCCACGAACATCTGATTGGAGCACAAGACCTTCAAAATCCCCTTCATCCATATCAGTTTGAAGTTGAGACATACTTTTTTCGCCATTCTCGGTTCTTATCAGCTTTCTCCATAGAGCCTGGTAGCATAGCTTCCTAGCAAGATGGCGGACGTTAAGTTTTGATTCTGGCAGTGAGGTCTGCCTGTAATAGGTCTGTAGCTTTAGTGGTTGAAAACATGAGGAACTAGCGATGTAGTTTCACCCCTGCTAACCAAAACAGCCTCCAATGACGCAAAATTACGATTGTTGCGTCATCAGAGGCTCCTTTTCAGAAAAGATATAAGGAGCTTTCCTGTCTCAGGGGAAAATGAGGGTGGGATGCACGACCATTCAAAAATACTACCAGGTTTCTAATGATACAAAGCTTAATGTAAATGGTGAAGTATCTCTTTAACGTCAACATTTCTAAGTTTCAGCTTTTCTTCCCAATCAGCGCTAAAACTGTTAAAAGGGCAAAAAGGTCTTTTTAACATGTATTTTACATTTTTAAAAATGTTCTTTACTGGGAGATACACCTTTTGGGGAATGTTTATGGGGGATTATTTTCAGTTATGATTAATGCACCAGGACTTATGATATGATTGATTATAGGAATGATTAATGGTGACGACATTGAATGTATGTCAGAGCATTTATTTGCTGGATGACATGCCTCAGTGACGTTAACCATTGGTTTTCGAAGAGGCGTTATAAGGCCAAACGATAGCAGTCCCCAAATGCCATCCCAAACGTACTTTTGATCAATCTACAAAAGACAAAGAGGTAGAGCTGAGGTTGGTTAAGCCAAGCCCTCAATTTAGCAGAGTGGGATTTTCCGGCACAACTTCACCAACTACCAAGGTGCACGGAGAGTGAAAGGCTTGAAAAGGTCAAAAAGCTCCAGCAACACTTGTAGTATGAAGATCAGCTTTATTAACAACTTAGAGCGACGCGTTTGGGCTTGTGGCCTTCATCAGGATCAAGCCCTTAATTTAGCAAATTTATGAATAACACTCATCCTTCACATAACCATATTAAATAAATTATTTTAAAAAATCCACCCCATGTACAGTTTTTACCAAGAAAATAAACAAGCTATTCATACCAAAACTGTTGTTTTGTACCAGGCTGTAAACACGTTTATTTCTGCTGTAAAATCTGCATTTTAATACGGGACCTAATGAGGACTCCTTGACATTTGCTGGCGGCGTCAAACTGCAGTTTTTTGCACTTCCACAGTGGCTTGTCATGTTCCCAATATGTCAAACTTTTCCTCTACTTTAAGTGACAGTAACATTTCTGTGGTAAGAAAAAGCTATTTTTAAATAGAACATACGAGCAAGCTTGAAACTTATTGGTTCATTTGATCATTACCATAAAATGTACAAAATAAAGTTAGCTCATTTTGTCTGGATGCCACATGATTAATGATATACAAGATCTGATCTCAGCTGTAATTCATGCTTTACATTCAGATTTTTTTTCACTGTCTAAAAAATGGAAACTATCCCAGCCATTCAGCATTGTCACAGTCATTATTAGCGACCAAAGAACCAAACGCTAAAACAAAACGGCTAACATCCTGCCAGAGGTGCAGTATGATGAATAATCATGCCTTGATAATACTTGAAGTCTCTCTGGTTGTTGATGAAAAGCCTAAGGAGAACCTGGAGTTAATTTGTCCATATTTGCAAGTAAAACAGGCAAAAATAAAATGAATTAAGCTGCTGAACTTCAGTAATTAGCGCTAACGTAATTCCCCTCAGGAATTAATGATTCATGGGTTAATGTGAAGCTCTCTAATTTCCTTCTAAGGATTTAATACATGCTCTTGCACCTTGGATGTAATCTCTTTGGTTTGCTGTCCCAGTGATAGTGTATGACTCCGGCTCTTTCAACCTCATTTAGCACCTGAGTTTTCCAAGTGAAAGGTTCACAGACAAGTAAAAGTGGACTAGGCTTTCAGTGTTTCCATGCCTGGAAATAAGAGAGCAGTGTGTATCAAGTTCTTGTCCATTCAAGGATATCACTTACTGTAACTTTAAACTCTGCCATGGGACACTGAGTAGACGCTGAAGTACTTTTAAATGTTGTCCAAACTGTGTCCAAAGCTATAAGGAGTAATGTTCTTATCTTCATAGTTAAACAGGCTGTCTGTAACGTTCTCTTTTTCACTAATGCATGAAACTTACCACACATGTACAGTTTGAAACCCTCTTGACCTTTGAACCTTTTTAGAATCGCAGCATTAATAAAAAGCCATGTGGCTGCTGCTGCATGCAGTTTAATTTCTACATTTACCAAATCTTGTATTTTATATGATATCTCTTGGACTACTCATAATAACACAGCTTGAGTGTTTTCCTTCATTGTGATGGTTTAGTATTACAGATACACCGTACACTCAGTTTGTTAACATTTTAGAAATTGTTTCAACACCATATGTTTTTGAATGATACAGTCTCTTGTTATTCTAATAATTGATGAAACAAAAAGAGTGATGAGAGGAACTAATCTATCAAAACTTGCAGACAAACACCTGCACACTGTCTAAATTGCACAAAAACATTGGCAACGTAATGTTTTTGTGCGATTAAAACAGTGTGCAGAAGTTTGCCTGCAATTTTTGGTAATTGAAAACAAGAAATGACCAAAATATTGGGTCCACACCACTTCTATTTTTCTGCTGTGGTATCAATGTTTTCTGATTGGATTTTTAAATGATTATTTTGGGGCTTTTTATGCCTAATTTAGAGATAGGACTGTGGATAGATTCAGGGAGAGAGAGTATGGGAAAGTAGCCACAGGTCACAGCCTCCACACATAGGGCATGCACAAATCCTGGTATTGTGACAACCTTACTGTACACAACAACATCATGAACTGTTCAGGTGGAAAGGTCATCAATAATTAAGTAACATGAGAAGAAAATACACCTGAAAAAAGAGGCCAAAAATATCTGTTATGTAGCTTTATAATGAATGTGTAAAACTCCATTTCTTAAAAAATATTCCAAATAGCGGCGGGTACTGATGGCCACTTTACATAAATGGTAACTTCTTCTGGTTACTTAAAGCGCTTTTACACCACAGGTCACACCTACCCAATCATACCCATTCACACACTGTGTCAAGTGTCCATCAGAAGTAACTTATCCCTTTCATATACATTCACAAGCTGCAGACGAAGCAGCGGGAGCAAATTGGGGTCCTGCTCAAGGACACATTGGACATTTAGCTGCAGTAGCTGGGGATCGAACCCAAACCTTCCGGTTAGGAGACGACCGACTCTACCAACTGAGCCGCAGCCTCTGCCATCAGTATGAGTGGGTATGAATGGGGTAGGTGTGACCTGCGGTGTAAAAGCGCTTTGATTAGTCAGAAGACTAGAAAAGCGCTATACAAGCTCAAGTCCGTTTACCATTGATCATAGCCAAAACCTTAACAAGTGTTTAAACTTTTAAACTATTGAGAAGAAAGTGAACATTATTCTCATAAATCAGTTGGGTTGTAAGAAAAAAGAATCTGATGGCTTCCAGTTAAAGGGTGATCATACATGCTATTAAATGTGCTAAGGCGTTTTTAAGCTGCAGACTAAAGCTTCATCTTTTCTTGGCTGCTTTTTCATTGAGGTCAAATCTCCCTGTAGTAAAAAAAAATTAAATATAAAAACTCTCATACAAGTCAAGTTATTATTAGGAAATATGAGACTAAGAGAAATGATCACCCCAGCTGTATTAATATTTGATCATTGTGAAATCATTTTAATCTCCTTTTGTAATTAAACTTTTGACAGTCATGTAATGGAGGTTCGGCAAAAAGAAATGTGGAAAATATCACATAACTATTTAATTAGTTCCAAAACTCATTAGAGTATTTCTGCATATACATTGCCATTAAATTGGATGATTCATATGAAAATGACACGCTGGGGCACTTTGAACACCGAAAATTCTTCTTTTTTCTCCTTTATACGTCACATTTAAATAACTAAGCTAAGCTGAAATAAATAGTCAGTTATCTTTGAGACTTTTTTTTTGCTGAAAAAATGCTGAATTACCTGCTCAAACATCTTGTTCTGCTTATTTTTTCTCAGTCTTATTGCAGCCTCAGTAGGGACAGGCTGTCACAGGGCAGAAGGAAAAGAAATTGAGTGTATTCAACAAACACAAAACAGAGTTGTTTGTTCTGCCTTCCCTGCGGATTTGAGTTCATGGCCCAAACATTTTCTTCCAGCGCGCTGTAAACTGTAGACCTGAGATTTGTCCTGCTGTGTTTCTAGGAGCTCAGATCATGGCATCTTCCTTACACCAGTTATGACATTTTACATTTAAAAAAAAATATGTTTTTTATCCAGAGTGACTGAACTTTGAGTGCAACAGTAAAAAAAAAAAAATACTTCAGTTCCTTGGATCACAAGCAACCAAAAATAAGAAGCACATAGGTTTTTCGGAAGCTCCCTGGCCTTGAAATATTCATGTGACCACTGAAGGATCATGTAAGTGCAAAGAGGAGGAGGAAGGAAAAGAAATAAAAGAAGAGCTAAAGAAGGATAGAGGAGATTTTTCCCCTCATAGGAGACATATCATCCGTGCAGCTGTGCTAAGCAACTCTGTCGAGGCAGTGGAGAGTCACTCTTCCCTCTTCGGAGCCTTCGGAGGCTCATTAGGACCTCCCTCATAACACTAAAACCCGTCATGGTCCGCTCCCTCAGCAGTAAGACTGGAATCTTTTTTGGCATCTGGATGCTTCAGAATGTCTGACCCCTGCTTAATCAAGACATTTTCTGTTAGATCGTATGTCTAGTTTTTCTTTGCTTAAGTTTCTCGCTGCCCAGCAGCTATTTCCTGCACCAGAGTGGGTCAAAGTCAAACACAAGGACAGGATATAGTGTTCTTTTGTGTTGCGCAATTGTGAACTCTTTACAACCCATTACATAGAAGATGCTCTTATGTGTAATGGGTCTCTTGCATTAACGTAGCCAGGTACACTGAGCAGGCAAATTCAAGTTAACAGTGGTCATAGAAAGTGTAATTGGAACTTAAAGCCCTTATATATACGTTTGTCAGCCATGTCTGATAAACGCTCATTTAAAAACCCTGAAGTAATTAAGTCATTAGTTATTTTCTAGCACCACAACAACAAACTGTATTACATTAGAAACACTTTTTTGTTGTGCATAATTTCACAGCATTTTTAATTAATAACAAAATGAGGCCAGAAAAGTCACGTCAGACTCTCCTAACTTGGAGGCTTTGGTGCCTCAGAGTGTAATTATGTTTAAACATTTTTAAATATAAACTTATCAGTAAGATGTTCCACCACATTGGCATGAATGCAACTCCAAGATGTTTTGCGTAGGGGCTTTTTTCAATTGTGTGTATTCTTTGGTTTAAAGAAGATCAAGCTGTTTTCGGAGAATACATGAGGAAAAAGTAGATTTGGTTTCACTCTTCATTTCAAGGTGAAGCAGTGAGTTGCTGTCCGTCACTCTGATCAAGTTTAATGGCAATACTTCTCATTAGCTGTTTTAACACATGCACTCCTGAAAATTTCAAGAAAATTTCAGGAAAGCCAGCCCCTGGAATCGTGTTGAGTTGCTTATTCACAAATGTCCCTCACAGTGAGATGTTTTCTATGTCGGATGGGAGGAGGGGCGGGTCTGAGGAGGCAAGATGAGATAAAAATGATGCTGCGGAAATCCAAGATTGCAGACGAAGCGACACAGTCCGGCTCTATAACGTCAGCATATTACCTTTATATAAGTGCTGCATGAATCGGACAAATTCAAAGTCTCAACAAAAAAACGAAAATGAACTTACTAGCAAGCGGAAAAACATATGAAGCAGAATAATTGCATGTGCACAACGATCACACCGGTAGGGCACCAGTAGTGTGACACACTCAGCACTCCTGCCCCTGTTTTGTTTGTGCTGAAATTTTCGGAATATTTCTTGCTGCCTTCGCTGTAACTTCACAGCGAAATGTCTCAAGATGAGATGAAAATTGTGTCGGTTAGCATTCACACATGGAGCTCACCCTGAACATAGCAGAACATTTTATGAAAGTTTCATGCATGTGCAAAAACACCAAAGTCTGTTGTTTCAGCTACCATCTTTGCTATGTTGTTTTCAATCAAAGAGGTCTTTTACTCTCACTTACAGCAAGTTATACTTACTTTATGTAGAATCTTATGGATGTTATACATTTCCCTGATAAAATGCTCCCAAACCAATCAGCATAACTTCCCTTTTTGAACCTTATGTCACAATAATGAATCAAAGCGTTGTCCTAATCATGCACTCTATTAAATCATTGTTTTTGTCTTTCTGAGTGACTGCTGTGAATGCTATTTAGCATAAATCAAATGAGCCAACTGTTGAGGCATTATGCCCTGCCGGTTGGAGAAAATAAGTTGCCACGCAATGTATATAATCCAGTACATTGCACATTATGTGTGCATCAAGCAAAGCTTTGAGACAGCAACTGCAGTCTGCAGTGAGTCTGAGGGATCGTGATTATAACACTTTAGGAGAAGGAGGGGATGAAGTTCATTTCAGGTGAAGGGAATCTGCTATGAGAGACACACGCGTCTCTTAGACGAGCTCATGCAGTTTAGCAGAATCAAAAACAGAAGTACTTTATTGACCCCACAGGGAAGTTAAAGATTTATAAGGAAATACACTGAATGGCTTATAAAAGATTCAAATGAATTTGATAAATGGACAGATTCAGGCGTGCACATCAGTGTAGTGATCATGTACTCAGCCGCTGCTCTTGTTAATCCCAGACACAAAACTGTCTGATAGTCCTCGGTGATAAAACAACAGAGGATGTATTTGTAAAGCTGATCCACGGAGTATTTGCCAGCCCCCTCACAGCGGATGCCAAACACTGTCTCTATCTCTGTGTAGAATTGAGTGTACCTCCGCTGGAGAACATCAAGTGCTGTAATTCATTTGCAATATTGATCCTCTTCCTTCTTCCATTGTTTGATGCGCGCTACCATGAAAAGATGACAAAGTGCAATCTAATTGATTTGGAACAGAGGTTGTCTGAGCTTGTTTGCGATCAGAGGACAAGTGATGCTGAGAGGCGGTATGTTTGCTCGACACCACGTTAGAAAAATAATATACATGATATAATATCGTAACCACTCACACACCCATTTAGTGCTTCCCTTTAATGCTCCATGACTTACTGTTGCAATGAGTTTACCAGAATCTGAGACGCAGTGTGCACAGATCCAAAGCTTTTAAGAGGCACTTCCGCGCTTTCATGCATTTGTCTGCAGTTTTAATTGACATGTGATGAGTAATTGAAATAAAAAATGAAGGTGGTCTAGTCATTACCAGTTATGATGATTCAGTGTATTTTGATAATGCGGCCTGAGATGAGTCCCAGATAATGATGTACATTAAGCTGCACGGTTTTCATTTTCATCTCCTAATACCCCCCCATCGTTTTTGCAGCCTAATGACAGTTTTATGGGAAACTTCATTAGGCAAAGGGATGTCAAACCGATAAACATCAGCGTATGTTAATTGCAGGGAAAAAGTGGCCTTGCTGTGGTCCTTTCATGTTGAGGTCCACAAAAACATTGTTGAGGTTGGGGTGTGACCAGATAGATGATTTCTTGTTCATTTAAAAATGATTAATCTGTGCAGCTCCATGCTTTTCTTCCCTCTCTATTCATTCACTTACACACACACACACACACACACACACACACACAGCGACTGGGACTTGGTGTTTAGTTGTCCACAGTGGTCTGCAGATAGCCTAATGAAGAGAAAGCATTACAGGCTGCACTGCTACTTTGGAATGCTAAACAAAGACTGTGATTCATCTAAGGGGTAATCTGAGCAGAGAACAGTGAATGGGTGTCTTCTAACATTAGACCAACGTATTGGGATTATGCAGGCTTTTAATAAGTATCACATCTCAGCCAGTCATGTGGTCAGCCTTTGGTATAATGGGGGTTCTTTATTGACCAAAGATTCATAAAGAGACTTGTTACAGGTTCCCATTACATGTGTTATATATTCGCTTAATCTTCACTATATTTGTGGATGCATTCCTTCTTGTCAGATATCCCAGAAGCCCCCCTCCACCACCATCATAAGCCCTTTTTATGTTCGTCCCACTGTTGATTCTGCAGCAGAGGTAGCACCAGAGCTGTAGAGGCTCTCAGGATGGCAATTTAAGGGTAACGTTAGACAAGATACGATACGATACAATGGTATACAATAACATACGAAACGACAAGATATGAAACGTGCTACTTGGCTCACGATAATCATATTATCATGATCCTGGGATTCTTTGATATAGCAAGACAGTCATATGATGATAATGTATTGGCAATCAGAGGATAAGTCACAATATGTTACCATACAATACCAGACAATATTAGATAGAGATGGGACCGATCCGATCTTATATCGGTATCGGGTCCGATATTGAAGTAATCCACGTATCGGATATCGGACTGACGGCGCCGATCCACGTCACTGAACAAGAAATATGGTTGGGCACTTTAAACATTGTCAGCTCGCACAGTCTCACTTTGAAGACGTTCAGATTGAACTGCAAGTGCCAACAATTCGTCTCCATGACGACGCTCAGACGGGACGGAACAGCTCCTTCTATATGATCTAAAGTACAACTCTTACACTTTAGTTTAAAAGATTGCAATGCAATGCAATGCTGGGTCTACTGCAGTTTTGTGTAGCCTTACAAATACTACCAACAACACCAATAATTGTATTAGTTATGATGTAAAAATATCTGTATATGTATCCGAATCAGATCGGAACAAAAAAAAGTGGATTGGTGCATCTCTAATACTCGACAATACATACGATACTATACGATAAAATACCATACAATATGTGGCCCTCAATGATTGTATCACCATCTGGCCATTATGCAATAATTGACATCTTGCAAAGTAATCATATAAGATACATCACAATATCTGATTAACTGAAGAATACAATATTCCCCCCTAAAAAGATTAAGTTCAGGATTCAAGTCTTTTTTCACAGCAGATTGTTGTCAGTTTTACATCTTATCATGCTTCATCCTATATCGCTGTCCACAACATTTTCCAGCTGTCTTCCTCTTCTTTCATCTAACTTAAACGTTTTCTTTGGCCAATTAACTTCTGCTCTTTTTACTTCCTTCATGTCATACAAGTTTGCAATAAACTTTGGGGAAGTCCAACAGGAAAGCCCACAGACGTGCAGACTTGCTGTGTAATTTAGTGTTGAGAAGTCCACATCAGTGCCCTTACACACTTGAAGATTTTCACAGCGGGACAGCACAGAGTGCTCACACACTCACCGGGAACCACCGGGACTTACCGTGCTTCAAAGCCCGTGAGTGTGGAGTTTGGGATTCAGCCTGAAGCAGTTTGTGAGTGCGATGCTTGCACTGTTTTCCACATGTCAGGCCTTTTTTCTACTTAAAAAAATACATATGGGGTAGCAATGTGACAGCAGCCATTGTGGAAAAAATAGTGAGCCTAGAGCTTATTTACAGCATTTAAAAAAAAGGGCTAGTGGGTCATGCTGCTATAGGCTTGTGTATGTGAATACTCAAAAACACCTTTCTCCAACATGAGCACAATCATTCAGGTACTGCAGAGTATTTCAGTTAGCTTGTTCTCACCCATCATTTGGGTTGTCATGTCCTTTTTAAGATAAGGCAGCAGACTGAATCCTAAACACATGGTGTTAAAGTAATCTTTGAAAAGTTGTTTTACTCTTACTTGGCATGCATCAGAAAAAACTCATCTCATATTGTTCTCTGGTTTTCTTCAGTCTAGTTTGGCTTAAGAAACCAAACAGAGCCTCAGCACCAAGATATGATGACCCAGGGGTCACAAAGAGCTCCACTGTTGCCCCCACATCTTACACACTGCATATGACCAGCAAGTTTGAGGCCCATTCTATGTGTCAGAAGTGTCAGCTTCATCCTGCGCCTTTCAGGAATCCTCCGAGAAGTTTATGTTTTCTGATGCATTGTGTGAAAACGGAATATTTCCTGAAAATATGAATTATGTATGGGGGAATAATATTAACCCATATAGGATGTTTGAGGATCTAATGATTCCAAATTCAACATCTCTTCGGCTACAGATTAAAAAGTGTTCAGGATAGATATGATTTGGATCTTAACATCCACTCCATATAGCAAGGTCAGCAAATTATAGCGTGTGTTTTATTATTATAATATTTACACACAACCTCACACTTCTCTCGGGAGTTGATGGCAAAATCACTGAGACAGCTCAAATGCAAGTTTATTCCAGCAGTATTTGTTTTCTCAGGTAAATATGAACTTATGAGACTTCTATTGTTTCTAGATACGCTTCATTCATAATAAACTTCACTGGATGATTGAGGTGGTTTCCAACATTTGCATTATACTGCTGATGTCTTTGTCATATTATAAGCATTATAAGTCTTAGCATTAATATGGTGCTCAAACAAACATGCACCAATCCCATTGTTTCCTGCATCTGCCGTCGTAAACTGCTCAGTGAAAATATGAATGCATCCTAGAGACCAATATGACAAGAGAATGAGCTTCTTTTATCACTTTTATTTGCAGACAGGTGATGGGAAGTTTTTTTTTCCGAACACAAATATGTTGTTCTTATTGTCGTCTGGTGTACGGCCTAATTTTCACTTTCTCTCACTTCACTTTTTTGGCTCATTTTTTCATTTGAAACCACAGGTGATCTTAAGCAAAACAAACCAAAACAACATCAACAACCCCCCTGTTGATATCATCTCCCACAAAACCTCCATCTCCAACACTTTGCTGTATTCGCTGCAGCAGCCGGAGATTTCACGGATGCGGGTAAATATGTACAGCAAAATCCTGTGGCAGGTTGAGAACACTTTGATAATCTCCTTGTGAGCAAGTCTTTAAATGAACAGGTGCCAAGATAAATGTGCCTTGAGACTATCCTAATGATAAGCAAACAACACAGGCCTAAAGTAGATGGAATGCTGCCACATAAGGTAGACGCCTTAAGCGATTCTGGCATCTTTGAGGAAAGTCGCACCCTTAAAGCCTTAAAGAAAAAACAAGATTCTGCACTTTGAACAACCCCGCCACCCAAGGGGATCTTCAGGGAACTTTAATGTTCTTACCAAACCGTTTCAAATCCGACTCACCCTGAGGTTGACAAGAGCATTCCTAAAGATCCCATGATTTCTGCAGTGAAAATGTTCTTTTGTATTTGTCTAATGCTTCAGCCATTACCACTTAGTTTGGCGGATTAAGATCATGTGAGTCTGACTTCCACAGAGATCCCCAGAATGGAGTCCCTGACTGGCTGGATATGTTTATGATATTTCGCAGGCCGGATACTGAAATGAAAGAGGCACCACTCGAGGGGCTCTCTGTCTTAATCCGTGGACATTATCTCTACACTGTAAGCGGGTCTTGGCTCGTTACCTCGCAGTAGAGAGCCAGACTGGCAGGGTTGCAGGGAGAGAGGCAGAAAGGGAAAGGGAAGAAGGGAGGGCCTTGCCCGGCCGCCGAGAATGTAATCTCCAGATTAGGGGGCGAGACGAATTCCTGCTGCCAGCCTGACCTTGTCAAGGCAATGGAGGAGCCAGAGTGAAATTGAGATTTCAGGACAGGACCGAGTCGAGGCGCTTTTTTTTTTCTCTCTATTTTTTTTTTGCGTTAGCATTTCTCTTTCAAGGGTCACAGCCTTGACACTATGATTCACGCTAAATGTGTGTGGTCACACTGGTAGCACGCATGATATGTGTGTGGGGCAAACTGTTTCTGGCACTGACCATACTGCCTGAAAGCCTCAGCAGTCAGTTAGTGTGCTGCCGTCTCAACAGGATGAAGCAACAACATAAAACATGTCAAAAGAAACACAGTTTGTCTGGATTTATTGAGACTGGAAAAACAGCTAAAGTTCTAAATTCCCTTGTAGCATGTCATGACACTGGATTTCAGTATTTAGACAGGAATAAAGACTGTTTCCCTCAGTTATACCTTACATAATAAAAAGAGTAAGAATGCTTCCATTTTCATCACAACAGAAAAGAGTTGACTCCTAAATAATTGCTTACAACGACCCCAGTACAAGTTAAAGATAAGGAATTTCAAACATGCAATTAAAAATGTGATTAATCGGGATTACATATCGAAATCTAGCGATTAATCATGATGAAAAATTTGAATCGTTTGACCGCCCTAGTTTAAAATGTCTTCTTGCTTTATGATTTCCACTGTGCTCCGCAAAGTCCACAAAGTGCAATTTCTGTGCAGCTCTGTAGCTCTTGCCAACTGTTTCTGCTTTTTGGATTTTACTAGCTTCATAGTACGTTAGTTGAGCTCTCAGCCTGCGGTAAAAGAATTATGAATTATGGACCAACAGCCTGCGGCTTGTGCTGCCCACCTCCGCTGGTCACTCTTTGACTTTAATTGAGGAGTCTTCCAACAAAACCAGCACTCCACAAGGATTATTTACTGATCAGTATACCACCGTTTTATGCACGATTATGATCCCGTGAGGGAGAAAACATGTTAAACAGTTGTGCTGCGAGCCTGGTCTGCGTCGCCATGTTTCCCAGCACAGCTTGTGATACACAATGAATTTTCAAACATGTCATGTCGCGTGCAATGTGGTATTGTTTGCATAGTACTCGCGTTAATGATGTCGCGTGTGTCATAAATGTTATACTGGTATATTGGTTGCACTGAAATAAAGGACACAGCCAAATTATAAGATGAAAAAAAGGTATTAAAAGTGCGTCTTATCACCGGCTTTTACTGTATATGTAAGCTTGAAAATGTAAACTTATTGACCTCAATGTCCCTTCACCTGTTACATATAAACATGTTCTGGTGGAATGAACCTAGAAAATTGGAGTAATGATATAACATCCCTGTTGGAGCACTTCATTCATTTGACCTTTATTGCAAAACAACAAAATAATGAGTGTGTCTGGCCCAGACGGCAGCACGCCGCATCAGCTTCATAAAGGAAGTGGCGGAATGCAGCCGATAAACTAACATTGCACTGTTTAGAACAGATTTATTCTTATTGTCTCAGATGTTTGCCGGAGCAGAAAGAAAAACTCACTGTCTTCCAATTTTCAAATCAATTATTTATGCCAGTAGAGCTTAGTTTTTCTATAAAGTTGCATCCTGTCTGTGCTCTACATGAACGAAGACAAACAGTCATAAAACACAAATTAATATGGAAACGTAATCATTTTGTGTATATTTGATGATCAGTAATGCGTGAAGCTTCGCTTAGAGATAATAAATGCGACTCCACACATACCTTTTAAAATAAAACACAATCATAGATACCACACTGTGATGATTAAAATCAATGGCAAACATATCTTATATTATTGGAGATGATTGTTAGATGGGTAGTCAGATAACCTATAATGGTAGCTGGATAAATACCAAAGACTGTATAAAGCATGGACGTAGTCTCAGTGACGTTGCCCATTGGCTACTGAAGAGGACTTTTGAAGCCCATCAATGGCGACCACCATATTAAAAATGCTGCCTTGACTTAAAGGAAGGATGTGCGACTTTGTGATCCAGTATGTCGCCCTTGAGCACCAGCATTAAACCAAAACCAACTGCTGTTTGGCGACACCTCTGCTATTCTAAAGCCTCCGCTCTCCTCCAGCGGCACACCTCCAACCACTCGCATTCGCAAGGAGTTATCAATAAGAACGCACCGTAATTAAGCACCATTAAGTGCAAGCGGCGGACAAAATTGTCCTTGGCTCAAGCTGTAATCGCCTGTGTCCTGCATTGTTGTGTTAGCAGGCTAATGTTAGCACACTTTGGTTAACTCATAGCTTCATATTGCACATACATTGACATGGAATGACCGCGATCTAAAGACACTTACGTGACATCCAAATAAGCAGAGAGTAGGCTGTGTTATTCTTTTCTCTAGTCTTTGACTGAAACAGCTTTATACACCAAACCGTCCCGTCCATGTAAACATGATGTAAACACGGCTCTGACAACAGTACAGCTAACGGGACTCGCGCTTCTCAGACAGTCATGACTCAGAGAGGCATTTATAGAGAGGATATAAATGATTACTGCTGTATTTATGTGTAAAATGTTGCACATTCTTCCTTTAACTTTCAGTCAGTCTAACAACAGACAAAGTGCCGGAGCTGAGGCGGGCCTAAAGCCTCCTGAAAAAAAAAACAACAACATGGAAGATCAGCCACACCCCTAAGATGAATAACTGAAACTTCATTAAATCAAAACAGAGTTATAAAAAATATGCCACCCGACCAGTATGTGCCAATGAAGACATGAGCCATTCCGACCAAATGTAGTTTTTTGAATCTGTCTGTAAACATGTTTATTACTGCTGTAAAGCCGGCATTTTAGAATTTGCAGTCAACCTCAAGTGGACACTTAGCCTAAGTAACTGCCGGTTTTTTAACCTCCACATCAGCTTCTTTTGGGGGGAAAGAAGCTGATGTGGAAGTTGCTGCTTGATAAATTAATATAGATTCATCCACTAACAAAAAAAACATGTCCTAAAATGCTTTAAAATGTTCAAGAAATTCTAAAGAAAATTTCAGATCCGCTAAGTTAACCCGATAATAAAACAAGATGGTTAGGTTCAGCTTCATGCTTACATATTCTCATTCACAGCGTCACTGACAAATAAAAAAGACAGCCTGGAAATGTATCATTTAAACTCTGAGTCGGATTAATGCAAAGACTCAGATAGAAACTGGTGTCAGAAACCCCTTGAACATCCAAAGCCAGTATAAGGTCTGCGATAATTAGTGTATGAATCATTGCACACACCAGGGAAAATGCACTCCTCATTATATCTGTGAGCTGTGAACTTGGTAAACAATATGTATGGAGGAAGAGGAGCACCACTAAGGGCACTCAGACTGCCTTATTAGAGAACAGCTGACCCAATGCTATTTTTCACATTTAAATTAAAGCCACACTGGCTCTAAGTACTGCGATATTATTTGTAATCAGTCATAGGATATGAAACATGCATAGCTGTCCATATATTGCTATTTAAATGGAATGCAATATATTTATTTATGATAGTGTTATACTATAAAAGATGAGTGTTCTCTGCCTTCCACCCGGTTCCAATCGGGTTATCCCTCAATTTGCATTAGGTGAAAAAAACAAACCTTTTTTTGAAGAGGCCGTAAGAAGAGTTGCACTGCCCCCCCAAAAAGACGGACTTTTTTTTAGGGATTTAACCAAAAGTTTTGCAGTATTACACAGTACATTTAAAAGAAAAACAATAGATAAGTGAGGAGGCATTATAACATTTCTCTTTTTCTTTTGTTAAGTATTACAAAGTTTGTGACAGAGTTTGCAGGTACTTAATGCAACTTTAAACCAACTGATGTTTCATGTAAACCCACTTCTTGATTTGTTGACAGCTAAGGGCAGTGTTGGTAATTTTCTCCAGATACACTTTTTAAGATTTTAATTGAAACTGTCTTTAGGTCCTGACAGACATTAATAACTCATGTGCTCTGAAAAAGGAACAAAGAAAATACGTCATCTGTAGCAATTGTAAGCATGTAAAAACTTCGACCAATGTCTGCCACAAGGTACCAATTTGATGAACCAATCACGCCTCCCTGTCTCCCTGCTCGTTCTCTACCCCCAGCGTGCACTAGCCCACACTCAAAGTGTGATGACAGTTTGTACTGTGAGTTAACTTACCGCTGAATGAGACATGAGACGACGTAGTTTCTACACAATGCAAGCGAAGAGCTGAGGTCCGCTTCGGAAGCAACGGCACTCGTGCATGTAAGTGAGGGGCGTGGCTTTTGAGGGAGCACAGAGGGGAGGGGTGCGGTGTAGAGGGAGCACTGAGGGAATACTACTTTCAAAATCATGCTAGTTTCGAAAATTACCAACCCTGCCTTTAAAGAAAAACACACAAATTAATTGTTTATTTAAAAAGTAGTAATCATCTAGATGTCTATTACCAACATTTCTTTTTTTTTTTTTAAAGTTTTTTTGCCTTTATAACATAGGACAGCTAAAGAGAGACAGGAAATGCCTGGAGATGAAAGTGGGGGATGACATGCAGCAAAGGGCCAAGGTGGGACTCGAACCCACAGCTGCTGAGACAAGGACTATAGCCTCCGTTCATGGGGCGCGTGACATAACCGATAGTTTTTAACAATTTATAGGTTGCAAGGAACTGTCCATTTATTTATCCTGTGTGACCCAGTTAGACAAATCTTACTGGTTAGTGTCATCAATGTTCATGTCTGGATAACATTGTTTTTCATGGGGCACCGGTAGCATAGTGGCTAGTGCGCTTGCCCCATGTACAGAGGCTGTAGTCCTCCAAGCGAACAGGATCTGAAACCGTCCTGTGGCTCCTTTCCCGCATGTGTTTCCCCACTCTCTCTCACCCTGATTTCTGACTCTTTTCACTGTCCTGTCTCTACAATAAAGGCACAAAAAACCTAAAAATCTCTAAAAAACTTATTTTCACTTAGCATATAATGTGCAATACTACTCAGTACAATGTCTCAACTGTTAAATATTGACATTTTGTACATTACATTGCTTCATTTCTTCATCTCCCTGCTCTCTGTACTGTAGCTTTATATCTTTAATGCTCTACATGGTTTTATTTCTACACATGCTCTGTGCTTTTTGTACCTACAATTTCATTCTGATTCATATTTCTTACTGCTATATTTTTGTGTACGAACAAATTCCCCCCCACACAGATAAATAATGTATTTCTGATCCTGATTCTCGATGAAGTGGGGGAGGGGGGGGGATAGACTCATCATTGACAGCTAAAAATGAACAGCTGTATTAGGTTGGTTTATGTTGTTCCTGGCCTTAACAGAGCTGTTTCCATGTAATCTGTTTGAGGGATGAGAGGTGCAGGTTAAACATGAGTATGTCTAATTGCTTTGTGCTTGTATCTAAAGCCCTCCATGTAGTCTTAATGACCCAATTGCCTCTTATCAACTCCAGTCTCCAACACGCAGCTGAAGTCGTGCATAATCCCGCAAAATCTACCCAGCTTATGAATTTTAAATGGGGAGGCCTAAATCACAGAGCTGCTGTTAAGTAAATCCATTTTTAATAGAAAAGCAGACAGCTGGGACACTTTTTGCTGGGTGTTGTTCTCAAGGCCGATACATTGAAGAGACTGAAAATGTATTTATAATGTGTGAAAAGGTTGCGTATAGTTGACCTACTTGATGCAGGGGAATTCCTTCAAAAGCTTCCAAGAAGAGCCGAGAAAGAGACTTTTAAGAAAGAGGTCTTATATTTCAAAAACGTTGTACTCAACAAGTTTATAAATCGAATGGGGTATTGCCATTTGCAAAGAAAGTAAAATAATTTTGAGCTAATATGTGTCAGCTTTTTAAATCATGATTGTCTCTGTGGTCTTTGTGCTCAGAATAAGCCACTTTCTCGACGTGTCGTTGAATACGATGAGGGATCTGTAGCTGCAGAAACACGTCAGTTGTTCTGAATAAAGAAGAGCAGCTGAATTCGTTTCATTCCTCCAGTTTGATTTGATCATGGACCAAAGAGGCGCTGCAAATGTGCCATGCATACAGAATAGAATTTGATCCTTTTGATTTATAGGCTCCAAAAGTGTTTGATTTTGCAAAGAGCTAAGGTATACTTTGGTTTAGTTCAACATAAAGTCGTTTTTTTCTTTGTGCTGCCCTTTAAGGTTGACGTGTGCCACACTTCAAGGCCAGGTTTTTCTTCTTTTTTTTTTTTTTTTTGGACTCTTGAAGAAAAGAAACAAGAGGTGATGAATCACACAATACAGCATGCACTGTTTAGCTGCCTCGCTTGTCTTGTTGTTGCATCGTCTTGTTCACATAAGAAAAAGGTATGTGAAGAAAGAAAGACAAGAAGTTAAGTGAGAATTTTCAATCCCACACAGTTTCTCGCCTTTGCACACCTGGATAATTAGACATTAACATAATTAATCCATTAAACTATATGTGTTTGAACAATTGGTTGTAAAAGTGTGTGTGGAGGTAGTAAGAGTAGCATGCTATGCAGTGTGCTGCTGGTCAATGACATCAACACAGAATCTGGGAAAAAAAAAGTTTTGCCTATGCACATGAACGAGCCATTTTCATGTAAATGACAAGGCGCCATGTTTCCTTTATAATAGAAACATGGATGGCGCACAGTTTTCCTATCAGAGAGGGAATGTAATCTTCATTTCAGGTGTCCTCTCTTCAGTTTTTATAAACTATTTTGGGTTAAATACAACTTTTGGGAGGTTTAAAACCTTCTTACCAGACCACTCATTTATCCTAAAATTCTAAATCTGCTATACTCAACATGAGCTCCCGGGCCTCGTGCAATTCTTTTGGCATAAGTTGTGGCTCTTATAAGTCCAACTTTTAAAAAAATAATTACCCCAAAAAAGAAGGTTAAAAGAGAAAAACATTCCCAGAAGGAAAAATGACGTTTAGGGTGTGATGTCTCTTGTAAAAACTGAAACTTCTCATGCCTTCTTTTCAATATTTTTCTTCAGCTGCTTGCTGCTGATGCTGTACTGCACTAGTTAATGATGGTTGTTGTGATACGCCTTGTCACAAACAAGCCTCCACACACTCAGACCACCTGATGTGATAACGGAATACCAGGTGACTCATTTCAAAACGCGGGTAGTCTTATTTGAACGTCTTTAGCGTACAGCTGATGAAGTTTGTCAAAAGAGCAGAAACACACAAAAGAAGCTACGTAATTATTAATTTGATTGTGTTGCAATGTTTAGTTACATCCTTAATCCTTAACTCTAAGTTGTATGTAAGGGTTTTGTAGCCAAAGATTCCTAAGGACAAATAGGAAATATTTAACAACTCCTGCAAGACTCAAGTTGAAGCAAAAGAATGACAAGTATTCAGATGCTTTCAAGAAAAAGGAAAAGGGAACTTGTTACAGCAGAGACACGCTCATCAAGGGACCAGAATATACATACATACAACAATATATAGGTCAAGTGGCTTCTTCAGAGCCCACAGAGTCAAACAAAACATGCCTTGAGGGATTTTTTTTTAAATTGAAGACTGCATCCATTCACTCCATTTGGGTCTCTGAGCAGCTGAGACACATTAGCGTTATTAACCCACAAAGTCTTTCATTCTTCTTATAGCACAAGCAAACATAAGAGCGGAAAGGAAGCTTCGTATTCACATAAAAAAAAACACACACCAACAACAACATAACAAGGAAGAGAATTAGACTTCTAGTGATATAGAGGTACCAGGATTGTACAGCTCAGATTCAACAAAGGTTTTGGTTTTGCCTCTCAAACGGGCAAATTAGAATATCACGCTTTTCACTAACCATTTGCAGCTGGAAGCGAGGGGTTGCATAGAGCTGGAAGGGGAAAATGAAAGAAAACAACAGGCATAGTGCGCTCGTGTCAGTGATGCATGTTTAAATCTGTTTTGAACACTCGGTAATGACTCGGAGGTGGAGGTGGTTTTCAGTTCCTGCTGCTACATCGTCTCTCTCATACACAGAAGCACAAACAAGAGCTTTTGAAAAAAAAAAAAAAACTGTGGTTGGGTTAATTCACACTTGCTGATTGTGTGTTGCCATGTTCAGAGGATGAGCTCATTGAACCTGCTGTGTTGTTGTTTATTAAACCTGCTGAATGATTGCTGTGCCCTTTTTGGAGTTTATTTGGACCTGAAATGCAAAATGTTCTCCGTGGATAAGACCAAAGTATGTGCTGCACGCTTTTTTTTTTTTTTTTGAAATAAAGAAATTAGAGGGATTTTGCAGTTGAAACACAATCTCAGTCACGATCTCCGAACACATCAGAGCCTGCATGTTTTGAGGACAACGCCTGGTAGAAATCAGGAAACTCCGTCTTGGCATGTTGCTAGGCGATGCATTAATATTAATGTTGTCTTTCTTTTTCAGAACGTGTGCACTCTCTGCCCCCCTTTGGGATAAACTGAAGCTTAAAGATATCTGCATCTCACTCATACTCCTTTTATCCTTCGTTGAACCTCATATCAAGGGTTTTAATTACATTCTGTAAATGTGATGCTGCAGAGCTTTGTTGAGGATCACAATTGTCTTTTTACTTCCTGGTTTGCAGCGCTTGCGTCTGGCTCAATTCTGACTTGAGTCATTGATAAATATGTGTTTTATCTAGTCTTGTCTTGTTTGAACATGTGAATGTTTTAGTTTATCTTGGTTTCACATTCAAATTAAAGCTCGTTTTACTGGAATCTAATCACAATCACATCTGATTCTCACCAAATCTTCAATCATTTCTATTCGAGGACGAACTGTAAATCCAAAGCATCCTGCCCGCTCTGTTTTCATCATATCTTTCCCATTAAAAAATCATTTTGAACACAAGAAATCAATCTATTATAGAGCTGGCCCTCTGCCTCACCCTTTCCCCTGCCGGGCTTTTAGCCTGGAGTCTTTGTCGCAGCCTCCCCTCACCTCTCAGCTGCCCTCTTTGAAAAACCATTTTGCTGGCACTGAAACACAGATGTTATCCGTCTGATTAAACGTTCAAGGTTACATCTCCAAAAACATCAAAGACTACTTCTCCCAAAAGAGGAAGCGTGACAGCCAATATTTTGGTAGCCTGGAGGTGTAAGCTCTAGTGTCCCTATCATTTTTTTTTTTGTAAATTGGTGTCCATGCTTAAATTACAAAGTGTTATGGTGATGGAGACTCCAGCCGTAGGTGGGATAAATGGTGCTGAAGGGATCTATCATGGCTTGTCAATACATGCGGTCAGGAAAGGGTTCGTTAACAAGGAGTTATAGGGTTAATGAAACCTGAAATACTGCCAGGATTGTGATTCTATCTAAACAACGACAGGTTTTATGATAATTGTTTAAGTTTTAGTAAGTTGTCAAGATAATAAAACTCATGGTGCTTTGTTTTACATCACTGTAAATGTGATATATTCTGTTTGGAATAAAGGCTCTTTATAGATGTCTGGGGTAAATTGACCGAGCATTTAGAATTTTTTCAATACATTTTATAGACCAGCAGTTTAAAATGAATTTAATATGGGCGCTGGTTGGTTTGAATGCCCCACGTTCAGAGGCTGTAGTCTTTGAAGAGGGCGACTGAGTTCAAATCTGACCCTAGGCCCCTTCCTCACATGTCATTCCCCACTCTCTCTCTCTCTCTCTCTCTTGCCCTGATTTCTGACTCTCTCCACTGCCCTGTCTCTCTATTATTTAACAAATGATTTAACACATTGGAGAATCTGCTTATAGCCTCCATGATGCTCTTATTTTAGATGACAAATTAATCACTTGTTACATAATTGTGCTCAATGCTTTTTCAATACCACAAGTTTTAAAATGATAGTGTTTGTAAATGTAATGATCGTTGGTATCAAAAAGTGCAGAAGCTTAAAAAAAACCCTCTAAAGTAATCTAAAGTAATTTTTTAAACACAATGGGTGTATTTTTTGTTCAGTTTAGACAGTGTGCAGGAGTTTGCTTGCATTTTTGGGTAATCAAAAAAAGAAATAACACAGTGCTCGGTGCCTATGGTTTGATTTGAACTAGAATCGTACCAAAGTTAAAAAATGTGGAATACAGAGCTAAATTACTGATTAGACTTCCAATTATTTGAACGGTTTCTATTTGCATATCTACATGTCTTTACCAAATTCAAGCCAATGGTGATGTCATGTGCTTATATTGTTCATTATCAGTCAGAACCCCACTCCCCCCAAATCTCCAGAAAACAACAGAAGACTGCTAATTCTAATTTATGAGAAACTGTTTGAAACAGTTGAACATAATTATTATTTTTTCTGATGAATGCCAACTTAATTTCTGTAATTATACTTAATTACTAAATCCTGTAAGTTTTCCAGCGTTCTAGAAATACAGAGCTTGTGAGGCGCCAGTGTAGCACAGGGGTTAGTGAGCATGCCCTGTGTACAGAGGCTACAGTCCTCAAAGCGTGGCGGCCCAGGTTTTAATCTGAACTGTGGCTCCTTTCCCGCATGTCAATCCCACTCTCTCTCTCTCTTTCTCTCTCTCTCGCTCTCTCTCTCTCTCTCTCTCTCTCTCTCTCTCTCTCTCTCTCTCTCTCTCTCTCTCTCTCTCTCACTACCTGATTTCTGACTCTATCCACGGTCTTATCTCTAAATTAAAGGCATAAAAGGCCCAAAATAAATGTTTAAAAAAAGAAAAACAGATCTTGTTATATCATATGGCTTGACTAGCTTAGCATACAGATTGAGAAAAGCAAAAAACATCCAGCCTTGTTCTGTTCAGACGTAAAAAAGAAGGTCTATCAGCATCCCTTAAGGCCATGGATTAAAAGGAGGTTTTATAGGTTGTAAACCTTTGCAAGAACATAACTGTAAAATGAAAATGTCTCGGTGTACACTGAGTTATGTGCTGTAACTATCTGCTGCTGAAGAGGAGCTGCAGGACGTCCACGCAGACTCTCAATAGTCACTGTGAGGTTATCATGTCAGACAAAAACTGCAGTTAGAAAATACGCCATGTGTGAACACTGCAGAATATGACTGGGTCAATGGAAAAATGTTTTCTTTGAATCATTGAATCATCATGTTACTCTTCATATTACTGAGTTATTGAACCTGTACTGACTGACCAACAGTCTTTATGCTAAGCTAGGCTAACAGCATCCTGCCTCCAGCTCTGCTCTTAAAAGTCAGAGAAGCGAGAGTTAATATTGATGCTCTTACCCCTGCCTTGAAAAGAAATCAAATAAACATAACAAGTTCCCCCTGAAATAATGAAATATTCCGTCATTTGAATATGAAGATCAGTTTTATCCGCTCGGTTCACTTTTACAGGCTTGTTGTTTATTTGCCTACTGTCAACACCGACTGATTCCTTTTCTTTCTCCCTCCTCTCTAGAGATCGAAAAAATTCAGAAAGATGAGGGGAAGGAAGAGGGGAAGGAAGAGGAGAAGTTCATCGACGTCGTCATCAACAAGAACATGAAACTGGGCCAGAAAGTTTTAATACCAGTCAAGCAGTTTCCTAAAGTAAGTGCTATCCTTAACACCACCAGAGACTTCTCAGAGAATGTGATGTGCAGGGATAGAGAATTTTAGATGGTGTTATTTATAGATAATGAAGCCGACTACAGTAGCTGTGCTCTTGATTTAAATTTCTTACAACAGCCACTTGACACATTTTGTTGATGCTTTATGTTATTAGATGTAGCATATTTCGAGGACAGCGTACAGGCATGCAGCGTGTCGGCTGACAGAACTGGGGTAGAACTATATTAGGGATGTTACCTACTGAAGAATTGTTTGAGCTTTTTCTTAATGTTACAACTGTAATAATTCTCCCACTCCTCCCTCATACACACACCTCTCTATTACACTGACCTTGCCCAATGACACTCTGATGTCTCGCTATATTAATTTGTCAATGAATATTTATGAATATATGATTCAGTGGAATTATCTCGCAGTGGGTTTCATTTTCTTGAGTGTGCAGTGGATTTCTTATAATACACCTCTAGCTTTTTTTTTCAAGTTCAAGAAGTCTACTTTTCATGGAAAATAATAGCTTCCGAGGGTGAGAGTACAATTGCAAAGCAGCACACAAGTCCCATGTTCAGAGTCCTAGACAGTCGTCTTCACTGTGACCTCCACATGAAGGGGTTTTTGAGTGATAACACTGTCGCCACCTTTGAGAGCACTTCAGCGTCGTCCGCCCGCGAGGAGCCTTACCCAGCTGCAGCATTTATGGAGCCACCCACTCGCTGCATGACAGGGATTTCCCGCTGGGAGCACGACGGGGAGGTTGGTGTAAAAGTGAGAGGGGGCCGCTCTTAGATGGGGACATCACTCAAGTTTTCACCTCGGCCCTCCGGAGGGAAGGACAGCGGTAACCTGCGGTGTGTGGATGGGGAGGACAGCAGGGAGGAGAGGCAGCAGTCCGGAGTCAAACCATGAACAAACAAAGCTCACAAAACATGCTGTCTCTGCTCAATATTGTTCCAATTCTAATGACATGCACTGTTAAATAACATTTAATTAGCTCTGCAACTGTAGTTGACACCCGGCGTTTATGTAACACTTCATGGTAACTTTGAAGACTTGCCACACAACATGTCAGACATACCCTTCTGTCAACACTCTTTAAATTAGATTAACTTTAATTAAAGCACATTCCTTGTATGAAGAGAAAAAAAACACTTTATAATGTAGGAAAATCCTCAGACACCCTGTTAGCATATTAAAAATTAGCAATTAGCACCAAACATTAATTATAGCTGAGGCAGAGGAGAGTGACTTTAGCCTGTCAGGTATTTTGTTCTTAACAAAGTTTTTGATAAACTAATCTGATGAAGTCCTTTATATAGAGGTGAGAGAATAACTTGAGTTTTAACATGTCATCCTGAGCGGACCATGAATGTCAGTACAAAGTTCCACGTCAATCAATTAGAGAGCTTTATGTATTTTAATGTTTCAGTCTGGAGCAGCGTGCTGACATGGCAGTTCTCAGTGATGCTGAAACATTTCTGAACGTTTAGTCTTACTCTGAATGAATGACTCAGCTTAAATTAAAAGAATAATTAATGTTCCATTTTTTGATTGTAACACATTTGAATGCCTTTTAATGGAAGCCATGTAAGTACCAGTTACCAGGTGTCCTTTGTCAGAGTTACCACAGTGATCAAATAAAACAAAGTCTTATCTATCTGAACACATATTACATGTGAACATTCCTGTAAGATTCTGGGCACTGATGGCCTAGCGGTTAGGCCGTGCCCCATGTATGTACGGAAGCTGTAGTCCTCCAAGCGGGCATTCCAGGCTCAAGTCTGAACTGCGGCTCCCTTTCTCTTCCCCACCCTCTCTCCAAAATTCTTACTGTCCTATCAAAATAAATGGAAAAAGCCCCCCCACAAATACATTTAAAAATCCTGTCAAATCCCATAGTAATGGTATTCTTTTAATGTTATACACAGTGTTCAAATCTAGCTAGTTAATTTTTTTTAGTTTCCTCTTTTTTTACTTGAACTATAATTAAGAGTAGTTATAACGAGTCAAATTGAGCTTTAAATAAAAACTCACGTATCTTTTTACACTTGACCAGATTTACACTTGTTGCCACTGATGATGTAACCTGCTTTGAAGCATTTGATTTTTGGGCTGCCAGTGTTTCGTGCAAGTTGCTTTGACACATACTTCCACTTCAGTTACAAAACAGATTATTTGATAAAATCTTGCAGTTGTATGTGTACTTAATACATGCTTCATAAACTGCAGCTCTTTAAAAAAACTAAGACTTAAAGAACACTACATTTTTCCTAAACTTTGAGAAAGAAAGTAATTCCTCCCACCAGGAGTTGACTTACACTGATAAAAAGCTAGATGTATGTATTTACTATTAATTAGTACTAAGGGCTATATATTTATTGTGTAGTGTCATCTGGAGGCTGATCTGAGTCTCCCAGGTTCACAGCTTAACAGATTTGCTTTGACAGCTTTGATAAGTAGAGCCACTAATACGCTGTTTAGAACTCCAACAAGCCACCGAAGGAAGACAAATTCAATTTGTTCCATGTGACAGGCAGCAATGGCAAGAGTGATCGGTCTGACTTGAATGGGTTTTCTCCTGAGCTGCGAGCGTCACCTCTTGGCTTCTGGCATTGAAGTGGTACAGACATTTTTTACAAATAGCCATTTAGGAGCGGCACACGTGGAGAGGTTAAATCCATCCTCCACAAACATAGCTTTTTATCAAAATGAAACGGGGGAAAAAAACGACGCCACACTGCAAGTTCCAGGCTGCTGATACCCTGTGATAAAATGGAGCTGTTCCCCAGCCGTGATTCGTTAAACCCAACACTGATGAATTTTTAGACTTTCCAAGATATTGGCAGGAGTGATGATATTCTGGTGTTGGATGGTGTTGTTATGTTGTGTAATGGACACTTTGATGCTGCACACAGAGCTGTTGTTAAAAATAAGACCATGTTAAACTGAAACCTAGTCAGTATAGAAATATAATCTAAGAATATAGATCAAGATTTAAGCAGTGTGACACACAATGTCACTCCTACTCAGGATCTAAAAATACCCCACCTTTTGAACAAGGATGCACTATCAGCACTCATCAGTACAATTCGCCGGATCTGCTGGCCCTTTATCGGAGAGCATTCTTTTGGCAGAAAGCACCGCAGGCCATTAGCGAGGCGTAAGGAGTCCCACTGGTTTATTTCCAGTTCAGACTGTGGCTTTTCTCTGCGCTGGGAGCGGTGATTTATCCTGCTGCTGTCGTTCCTGTCCTGCTGTCCTCAGCACAATCACTCGGCGCTGGTTCTCTGTGAGCATACCTCTCGCCAGGCTCCCAGTATTACATTCAGCGAATGATGAAAAAATCTCAGATGCAAGCCCCCCCTCCCCTCCCCTCCCCTCCCCTCCCTCTCTCTCTGAACCCCCTTCAAAGTAAGTGCGATTAATCATACGTCCTTTCTCTACTCGCGTTGGCTGTCTTTCTAATCATCCACATGCTTGTTATGTATCAGCTGAACACAGTGAATGAAAAGAAAATCTTTTATATGTTTTCAGTCAATTGCTCTTTCTTTCATACTCAATTTGTATTTTATTTTTGTGTGGGACTGACACCATAACAGAGCAGCTACGACCTGTGATTAAACACATCAGCTTTTATTCCGGTGATTACAGCAGCAGCAGCACAATCCTCTCACGCAGTCTAATGACATGAACCAGTACGGGAGCCCAGGCAGGTTTTTGTAAGTCACATAATCCCGCATGATAACTAAAGCATTAGCAAAAGCCCAGAGCATCCATCACAGTAGGAGTCAGACGGATTTTGATTTCTGATAAACAGAAGGGATTACATTTATGTGTTCACTAAGACTTAGAGGATTGTCCATACGAGGAGACGCGTGTGCCTCTGCAAACGTATCGACTCGGTGCTGATGTGTTGAAATGTCGAGATTAAGACTGACATTTACTGGCATTAGTCAGACAAATATAAAGCAAATCTGCATGATCTCTGTTTAAATAGTCAAGAACTTAAAATAGTGCCAAACAAATACCATTACACCGTGTCAATATATTCTCTATAATACTGTCTGAAGTGACTCCAGAGAATGCGTGCATGGGTAAAAATGTATTCCCATGGCTGGATTAAACTGCTACAGAGCCTATCAATTATTAACCCTCTGTTTCTTTCCCGCGCTGTCTGTTGTGTACAGCATTGTTAGACTAAAATGAAACTACTGTGTGATGACTTTTTATTAACTTAGTTAAGAATATCTTTAAGGACACTGAGGTATTTGCATATTTATAAAATAATGAAGGCCTAAAGTTGATCTTAAAGAGGACATATTATCCCTTTTTTCACCTTTTCAAACAGTCCCCTGTGGTCTAAATGAAACATCTGTGCTGTGCTTTGGTCAAAATATAACATGAATCAAGCAGCAGAGGAGGTTTGTGACCCTGTATAAACCAGCTCTCTCAGAGCGCTCTGTTTTGGTGTGTGTGTCTCTTTAAATGCAATGAACCCCCCCTGAGTTTTCCCGGTAGACATCACTCCTTCGCTAGCGAGAATAAGATGGCGGACCTGCGCAAACGTTTTGCTATAGGCTGGGGGTGGAGTCCATGGGTGGAGATACCAGGGGAGGGGAGGGTATTTTTTTTACCACAACCCCACTTGTGAGGTAACAAGTTGAGAAAATTTGAAACAGAGCATGTTTCTCTGTGTTGTAAGACTTATGCAGACCACAAACAAAGGACTGGATGGATTTATTTCACATTTTGTGGGTCGATAGACACTCAGGTCACCCAAATATATGTTCATAAACACTGTACAAGTGGATTTTTCATTAAAAAAAATTCCTTTGTGCATGGATACATTTGTTAATGAATTAAGCCCTCAATAAAAGCAGTGTGTTGTTGAAATGCTTTCATAAATATCATTATTATACAGAGTGAAAACACCAGTGACAGAATTAGAGCTAGATTGAAACTCTTACTTGGTAAACTGCATAAGATACAAGTCAACTGAATAAAACACATATATATATATGCTCATGTTACATGACGAATGTGTAAGATATCTACTGAATTAAATCATAAAACTATATCTTCAGACATTAAGGAAACATGCTATGTTGAAGTGCTGGCTTCTCTGACAACAATGCAGCAGTATGTCCTCCTACATTTTTGAGAAGGTAGACGGTTTTAAAGCACCCCCACACGGCCGTTTTCCCCTTCGCCCCTCAGTTTGCCGTGCAAATGGCAAACCAACAGGTGCTGCAGTGATGGAGGCGGGCAAGCAAACTGGTTTCAGATATAACTACCAGACTTAAAAAGCCTCGGCGTTATTCTCATAAGCTACACGAGCAGAAACGTGGTAACTAGGATAAATATTGGAGATGTTTTTGTAAAATGGAGAGAGGTTAGCACAATTATTTTAAAATGTTATAGGCAAGCAGCATTAGTACTGTGCCAAGGCAGTAGAGAGAGCTTTATGTATTTTAATGTTAGTAGTAGAGAAGTGCCAAGGCGGGCTCTTACCGTGCTCTTAAATATTATCAGAGCAGTTTTATTATTTTCTTAAAATTAATCTAGGTTTTACCAACATACAGTATATTGATATTCCATTTGTCCAATATGTGTTTTTGTGTGTGAAAGTGTTTCTAGGGCGTATATTCAGACAGTTGAGCAACAACAGAAAACAAGAGAGGGATAGATATAACTTAGGTCCCTGGGCAGAATGACACTGGGGATTTGTGTAGGTAGTCCTCCACCTGCTCTCCATCTTAATGCCTACACCTCGAGGGATCTCCAACTTCACCAAGATTCTCTTTTTTTTACTTTGCACTTGCACAAATAGGTTGAAAAACTGGACCTCTGCCCATATATATATATATATATATATAAAAATGAGAGAGAAATGACATCCCTAACGAACATTCAAGTGTTCTGTTCCTTACTGCATTTTACACTTGTCTTGTTTGGAGTGACAACATAATTAAATAACCCCAAGGACATTAATTTAACATGTTATTTAAGAATTGACATTCAGTCCTGAAAAACAATCAAGCTAATAATGCAATCTTTAATTAAAGGAGCTATCAGAGGAGGACTTTGTTCAGGTGTTCCTGTGGATCATTTGGTTTTCATGAAGTTATGACACAATGATGTGCTGGATGTGAATTAAGACAATCAACACTACAGATCTCTGGATCTTTCCATTTTAAACTGCCCACTTCAGACAACATTGTATCTTTTTCCAATCCTCAGCTCACCCACCAATCAGAGTCTAAAGCCCTGGTATACTTGCTTTATATGCAAACACGAATTCATGACATCAGCCTTGCGTACTCTGCAGTGGTTTGGGGCATTAATTATGCTTTCTCAGAATTTAACCCTACGTGTCTGTGAGATACAATATACATATAAGCACTAGGGGCAGTGTAGGGTTGTATGGTGATGAGACCGGATGTGACAACATCAGAGACACCAGAGAGCTTTAAATCTGATTGGTAACCCCAGGTGCCACCCCAAAATCCAAATCTATGATCGGCTATTTGCCTAATCAGAGGTGGGACTTAAGTACAAATCAATTATTCTGGCAGTTTTTCAAAAGGCTAATGGTAGTACTTTCCGCTACAACAGTGGCAGAAAGTTTTGAAGAAAAGTTACTAGTTCAAGTCAGCAACTACAGCCGTGATCTGAGATTAAACATTAGATGAACCTCATCAAGTGTCACCATGTTTGTTTACATTAAACAATGCATATCCAGAATCTTTACTTTGCTGTTTTACGCAGTATGATTTATGTGGTGCCCCCATCTGGATGAATCCTCCAGTAGCATGCAAAGTACATAGGCAAGTATGAGAACGTTTAAATTGGTGGTCAAAAAGATGTATATTTGAGCCTTAACTGTGTCGCTGGTGTCAAGGAAACTCAAACTAAATCCATGTTTGGCTCAATTTCTGTAACAGTCTTTTCAGATTTTCCATTCATGTAAATTTGCTCCTTCAGTCTCAGCCTGATGTCCATGTATGCACAGTTGCTACACAACGATTTGAAAGAAACTGTTGTGCTTAGTTATTATCAGAAAAACAGCTTCTCTCAAAGTGTTTTTACCCTTTGGCGTTTAGAACACCGTTGGGAGACTGAGGGCTGGGGACAAGCAACCCGCGCAAAAGCTGCAGAAAAAAAGAAGTCTGCTGCTGCATGTGTGAAATCACTGTTCAAGGGAGGGTACAGCTCAGTGATCAAGGCTCTATCCAGGTGGAAATGATGGATGCACGGGGCATCAGTTAAACTCAGCACATTTAAAACATTTCCTGACACCCTCTGTTCGCACCGCTCGCCATGTCTCCTTTGATGATCCTTTTGTAAACGTGAATACATTAGAGGCAGGACCGATCATGTTTGCTTGGAAAAAAATCTAAATGAAACATTCCTGACAAAGAAATGTTAATTACTCGGCACATTTTTTTCACTAGATGTTTTGGAACATTTTTGGTGATGTATGAAATAAACCAGTGGAAGCACCAGAGTCCTAACACTGTTTTACATATTCATCAATCCAAGGTCATAACTTTGCAGGAAGCCACTCTTCCTATTGTGAGTGTAGGAAAGGATTCAGCACAGCAGGACAATGGGTTTTAGTTGTTCTCACTCCCGATTAGTCAAACAGGACAGATCTGGCACACTTCAGAATATGTTGTGCAGATACTCCTTTTTAGCATTGTTTCTGATCATTTCTGGACTCTGTTTCTTCTGCTTGGTTTGATTTGTGGTGTAAGTGACTGAACCAAGGGCATAACGTCAGCTTCTGGTAAATGTGGGGGGGGGCGATGGATGTGTCAAATATTGACTTACTGATTAATAGTTGTGTTGGTTACATAAGTAACCTCCAATGTGCAAGTAAGTCATGACAAATGCTGGTTTGCAACATTATTCCTTACATAATGCCATTTTTTCTAACCTTACCAAATAGCCCAGGTGACAGAAATGTAACTCAATATAGTGGTGCACCAGATTTGGTTGATCCTCGATCTGTGATCCATGATAATGTACGGATCACTCCCAGTGGTTTGGAACCAGGTGTTTAGCAGATCGATGTCAAATTTTCGTGGATGGTGACTTTGTAACGGTGTGTCCACTTTTATCTGTATACTCTCACTGTGTCTGTATTTATCATGCATCATCGGCTGTGGCTCCTTTGACAACAGTCAGTAGTTTAACCAGAGATGCACAGATTGCAATGTCTTTGGACGATTACTATTTCCAATTCTTTCAACATCTGAACATACTCGATACTGATTTTGGCAGATTTTCTTTCTATAAGGAACTTTTGTTAGCAAAAACATTTGTTGGAACTTTTCTTTAAGAAAAAATCTATTTAATCTTTATAATAAAACACTGACTTTTAATTCACCGTTATTAAAGAAATAAAACTTCCAAACTGCCCCAGGTGACATGACCATCTCTTATCGTCACTTAACATAATCTCGCTCTGAATATTTTGCCTGTTAAAACATACATGTCCTGTATTCTTGTGAAATGTAAGCCATGACTTATAGTGGAAGATTCTTTATATGTAAAGTAAAACAAAACATATTTGAAAGTATCTATTAAAAATAAAACATGGGTTGCATTTTCTGCATTACGTTTAAATACAAGAAAGAGTTAAACAGCAATTATTAACATTCTCTTAATCGTCCAATTTCAGTCATCAGCCGATTGATTGTTTCACCTTTAATCTTAAAGTTAGTGACGTTACCTCACATCCTGTACTCTAGCTCTAAACATAGAACTCAATTAGACAGCACTGTGTATGGTCCAACAACTGAACATAAAGTCTCTAAATGAACGCTTTCTGTTTGTTGTTTGCTCTAACTCACACAAAACATGCTCCATATGTTACATGTCCAATATTGTCAAAGCTCATACGAGAAAAAAATCTTGTTTTTGTAAACGGTAAATGGACTTGAGCTTGTATAGCGCTTTTCTAGTCTTGCTACTACTCAAAGCTCTTTTTTTTAGGTCACAATTAGGGATGCTAGTGATTAATGATTAATCGATTAATCACTTAACCGACAAGCTGTTTACAATTTTACCAGCAGTCCATGTAGTACCATTTTATACCAAAGTCACCTTTGTCACCTTTGCAACTCACAAAACAACTGAAATTACTACTAAAGGAAGAAGCCGTACTGACAGAAGTGAGGCTAAAATGAAGCGGTCAGAGAGAGTTTCTGCAGCTGGACTTATTGATAATTATAATTAATTATATAATAGACTGTGCACATGACTCAGCCCTGGTCACTTAGATGTGCTCATCTTTCTAAAAAACAAACACTAGACCGTACATATGTTATGGTGAGTAGAGGAGTTTCATTCGGTCAGCCTTGTTAGTCTCGAAACGGCAGTAGCGCCCGATTTGCGTTGTTTTGCTTGCAGCTCCGTTAAACAAGGTCAGTCATACGCTTCAAAGAGCAGTTTTCCAGCGAGAGCCTTGTTGTTTTATTAGTTTAATCTGTTTGTATTTTATTAAATAATGTATCAAGTAACTATTGTGCTGCTGTAATGGTCTCAATAAAACATAAACTGAGAAAAATACATTAATTTCGTAGCTCATTAATTATCAATGATTAATCGAAACTCGATCGTTAAGGTGTTCAACTATCGGTTAAGGAAAATAGCTGACATTTGCATCCCTAGTCACAACCATTCACACACTGATGGCAGAGACTGCTATGTAAAGTAACCATCAGAAGTAACTAATCCTCTCATACATATTCATACACCACCGCAGCGGGAGCAATCTGCCGTTTAGTGTCTTGCCCAAGGAGACATCTAACATGTGTCTGCAGGAGCTGGGGATTGAACCTCCAACCTTCCTGTTGAGAGGCGACCGACTCTTCCACTGAGCCACAGCCCATGTTTTTATAGATTACAGCAGACTTGTTATTCACAGAAGGATTTCTTTGTTATGTTGATATACTTAGCTAGGGGGTAGTGTTATAAAAATGATGCAGCTTTCTATAAAACAGACTATTGTAATCAGATGTTTTAAATCTACTCTAAAAATGACTGGTAGTTGTAGTTTTTTTTCAGTAACAGAAACATGTATAATTCAGAAAATTGAGAAAGTGATACAAGATAAAGATGTGTAGAGATACACTGTAATCCATTGTTCCTTCAAATGCACAGTTACAATCATGGCAAGCTGACGACAGGAAAAGCTATCAGTATTTTTGTGGGGGATCTAGAAGATGTTCCAATCCATGACAAACATCTGTGATCAGATACAAACCTCGAGATTTGTCATTCATTGCATCTTCTCGCAGTTCTGTGCTTCAACATAATCAAAGTGCAAACTTTGAGCCACATTAATGTTGCAGTTCATCAAAGTCATAGCATCTTTTTAGAAAGCTTTACTCTGGAAGTTTCACTGGGCCTTATGGGTTACTTGACTGGATGTTAAACTATTGCTAACGTCCAGCGCCAGCACGTGCAAAACCAATGCTACAAACACTGGGCCACTGACCATGATTCTATATTTGATAAGATAGCTGTGAGAACATGTTGTATTTTTATGATTCAATACAGTATCAGGAAGCGTAGTAATTATAAAAGTTGAACGAACACACAGTGAGAAGAACTGCTGGATTTCAACCTGGCCAGAATGAAAAACCCAACAGTATGTTTCTGCCTTAGAGCGAATCTCTAAACCTCCACTCTGAAATCCGTCACCCAGGAATTGGCAGGAGCCTCCTAATAAGCACTCTCTTTCTGAACAAAAGGCAGGAGTGATATAGGTGAGGTGTAGAGCCAAACAGGCTGCTTCTCTTTTACCTCCTTCTAGCTAATTGATGACTTAGATGGTTGAGGGAGAAAGAGCTGAAAAGCTGTTCAAGTAAAACATGGAAACAGGGAGAACAGCATCATTCGGGGCCTTTTGTCTCCCTGACTGTCTGCAGCTGCTGCTGGGAAAGTGTTCAACCTGTGTAAAGGTTGTATGACTCAGACGTGTGTCTGCACACGGCCTACCTCCTGGACATAGTAATGCATAACATTTGGGTTTCATGTATAAAAAGCGGTGACCTTGTGAGGTAATCTAAGCTGTGAAGTCTTTGATGGATGGCGACATGCCAGAGGTGGTCAAGTTCGATGTTAGCTCAAACCGTCACATTATCATAATGTTGCAGATTGAAAGTTTAGGTACATACGCTGCGTAACATGCAGGTCAACCAGCGCAGGAAATCTTCTGGACTGATATCATAAATGTTCTGATTTCTTGGAAGGACATCTGCAGAAGCTACGGGCAATATGAGGAGGAAAAGAACACTGCATATTTCATGATGAATGTAATATGCAGTAGTTCATTATTTTTCTGAACTTAGTTAAAGGGGTTCTCCAATTATACATTTAAAAGTGATTTGCAGGTCAAGGGAAGAGAAGTAGTGCAGTAAAATCATGCAAATAAAGTCTAAACATCAGAGAATGACGCACTTGACTTCCCATTGATGGCTGCTGCATTGTGGGAAATGAATCTAACTGTAAAGATTGAGGATTTCTTTGATTCTCCTTCGTGGATTTTGACCATTTTCTTTGTCTACCTTGGAATTTTTGATAATTAATATCAGAAAAAATGTCATGAAAGTGAGTTAGGTTTGGTTATGGCACCTTAGTTCTCTCTCTCTCTCTCTCTCTCTCTCTCTCTCTCTCTCTCTCTCTCTCTCTCTCTCTTTCCCATCATATCTCTAAATGCATCTGTCTAATAAAAGCATCAACAAAAACATTAGAAAATTGGTTTATTTTAATGATGTGGATTTATTTAATTACCCTACAAACATGCAGCTAAGCTCTTAATAAGCTCAACAAAATGTAATTTGCATCAATAACAACAATCTTAAAGCGATTTTCTTGTGTGCATTCACAGCTTATCTTCGTGCATTATGAAGCTTTAACCCGTTGGAAAGTTGACACGGTGAACCTGGGATATAACATCTCAGAAATGCTTCCATACTGACTCTTATCCACACTGACAGTCAAACCTGCTGATGAGTTTTCATTAGCTTCACACTCTGAATGAGCCTGCAGTGATTGACATAAGCCATGTCTTTGCTCTTTATCTCAAACACACAGATTCTGATTGATCTGCGCTCTCTCGCTCTCTGTTGCAGTTTAACTTTGTCGGCAAACTCCTCGGGCCACGCGGGAACTCGTTAAAGAGACTACAGGAGGACACTCTCACAAAGATGTCAATTCTCGGGAAAGGATCCATGAGAGACAAAGAAAAGGTAACACTCAACAGTTTTTTTTGTCCATTTCTGACCCTGCTCTCGTTGCTCTTTCACTCTTCTACCTCCACATCTTTTTTTTTTAATCTTGCCATGCTGCGGTAAGTCTTTCACAGTTTGAAGCGAAGAGCGGCTGGACCTACCTTTCAAGTGAAGCAAGGGGAACTTTAATAAGGAGGGCCAGTGAAACTCCATCTGAAATACACATTTTTAGATGAACTAACGCATTGATACAAAGTCACAGTTTGCTGCTAACAGATATTTATTCAACCACATCATCCAACAATGAAAACATTGAAATTAAAACAAAAAAAAAAATCAGACATTAACACAATATATCTTTATTTTAGTGTTTTATTGAGTAGATGCCATTTTGCACGTTTCAACCTTTCTATCTCTTGTTTTTTTATTGACATATTTTTACATGCTTTGAGTAACTCAATGCTCAACTTCAATGAAAGCTGTTAAACACCTGAAGTTTTCCGCGTCGACCAGAATTTCTGCAACTCGCTGTCCTTTTGTTGGTCTTAACCACAGCACATCAATGACGTATTCCTATAGACATACAAAACAAAATCAGTTCACCTTTCATAGCTGCAAAACACTCATGCTGCATGGTAAAAAACCTATATCCATACACAAGATGGTATTTTGCTTATTCACATTTAACACATTTGTATTTGACTATTATATTCCTTTAATCAGGCGTATTCATTTCTAGTACAAGTACCTTGAGTACATATAGACAAGATGATGTATGTGAAGCACAACATGCTGCTCTCTCCGTCAATAGAAAAGGGAATAGTCTCATTTCAAGACGATGCAATATAATAAGATCATATTCTCAAATATTTTCAACTAGAACATTTAGTTAACACTTTAAATTAAGGTCACAATATTCACCATTAACTAGTTGCACATTAGCATGCTAATTAGCAACATACTGGCTGCATATTCGTCATTATTGACCGCCTATTAGTGCCTTATTCAAAACGAGTTTAAAAAAGGAGAAAGTGAGACAAAAAAGGCACAGTAGGCCTCATGGCTGTGTTTACAGTGTGCAACACATCGTAAATATGACCTGGCCTCAACTTTGTCTTTTACTTTGTTGTTTTTAAACAAAACGAGTTTAAAAAAGGAGAAAGTGAGACAATAGGAACAGAAAAAAAAAAAAAAAAAAAAAAAACAAGCCCTCAGCTAGTCCCCTGTCATACACATGACCAGAGTGTATAGCTAATAGTCCATTCACTTAGAGTTTGCTGTCATTTTGCTAACTGATAGGAAGTTAGGAAGTTGTTTTACATGAATTAGGATCTTAATATGCTTTGCTCACTTCTACCTTATAAGGGAAATACTAATCAAAGCATATTAATAAAATCATTCATGTTCAACACCTGACTTCTGGTGAAAAAAGCACAACAACTAAAAATAATTCCTATTCTTTTACTGACAGAGATAAAAAGGTATTTCACTGGTCTGTATGTGTTTGTATATGTATATGCATATATGTGTGTGCACTAATGTATACGCACATATACACACTCTGCTTACCTCCTTTTGTCTTTTATAGCCCCCCTCGTATAATGTGCTCTCTTTACCTCAAATACTCATACTGTGTTTATTTATTTCTGTAACTGGTTGAACGGCCAAGCTTTCGGTTAATTAACTGAATAAAAGTTGATAATTAAATTACTTTTGCATCAGAATGGTTCAAGAGTAAATTGTTGACTGTTATTTTCTGAATCAAAAGTAATGTTCCTGGGCCAGTGGTTACAACGGTCGGGCCAGTGATGTTTGAAAACCAATCGCCCAGAGGGCCAGTGGCAAATTTAACTTAATGTCAACCCCTGTGTTGTGTTGTGTTGTGTTGTGTTCCAGCTGTCTCTTCTTTTTTTTTTTTTTTACTTAAAACTACATTTATATCACTGAAAAAACCCGTTGAACTAATCTCTGTAAGAAACAAAATTCAATAAAAAAGTTGTGAAACCCCCCCCCCCCCCCAAAAAAAAACAAAACAAAACAAACTTGGTTACACTATAAATTAAAGTTGGTTACACTTTAAATAATACAAACTTAATTTAAAGTGTAACCAAAGTTGTATTTATGTTCTGTGTAGCCTGACAGCTGATTTCTTTAGTAGCCTGGATGCACTAGTTCAATCTGACACTAGATGTTTCTACTTCTTTATTAACATAAAACATGTCAGTGGAAAATGATACTTTCTCTTAAGTACAAGTTGTAACTTTTCTCCATATGTTCAATGTTTTTAAAGGAGCTGACTTGAAGCAGTTTGTAGTCTGAAATGTGGTTGATACATTTTAGATGACAGGAAATCGAAAATGAGAATCTTTAAAGCTGTAATTTATTTACTCTTACAAATATGAACACATGGAGTAAGTGTCATCTTTTTGATTTTTGTTTCTCTTAGCTTTTAATGTGTGTTGCATTTTAGATAAGCTGCAATCATCCCCCCCCCCGCACCCAACCCGCCCCCCCAGTAACTCCGACTACATTTGACTGACAGCTCATGGGTAACATGGTCCATGTTACCCATGAGCTGTCAGTCAAAACATACGGTTTTGAAAAACAGCTTCATGTTGAAAACAAATTTCAAAAGTTTATGTAAATGTGAATGATCTTTGGGTCCAAAAACATCTCTCACATCTCTCAAAGGCTGCTCTCACATCATAAACAGAACACACAGTCATATATAGAGAGCAGACACATACTTCTCTCAGAAACTCTCTGATTCAAAGAAAAGAAGATAAAAAAAGAGGATGTGTCTGAAGAAACGTCTGAAACTGGAAATTTCAAACACAGTGCAGTTCAATGACCTCGATCATCAGTGGTGGGTACATAAAGAGAGGATATACATGTCAGGTCTTAAGCAGCAGAATTGATAGCAGACTGGACTGGTTAACAGAGAATAAATCCACTTCACTCAGCTGGTCTGCATCCCTCCTCTCGGTCTGTTTGTCAGGGCTGATTTGTTGGCAGCGTTGATCCGCCACATCATACAACACATTCCTTTTTGATTGCTGTGATCAATAGTCTTTGATGGTCGACTCCTCTTGAGAAGCTGGAGAAAAGATCTGTCATGGAGATGTGCTGACCTCGGCAGCCCTAACCTGTCTGCACAAACACAGTACGGGATTTATGACTGACAGCTTTCTGTCGAGGACACGCCGAGCAGCGCTGCTTCCTCTTTTTTGTAAAGGGGGGGGGATACACCCTTACTCCAAAAAAACTGTATTTTATCTTCTGCTGGATGCTGACTTTCTGCTTTCAGCTTCATGAGATGTGTAATCATCGTTTTCAGACCTTGAAATGCCTCTTGTAGGTCAGGAAGCTGCAGAAAAAAACTGGTCTACTTTCAAGGCTTTTTCAAGTGCAGTAAAACAAAGATGTCTGCTATGAAAAAGACACTGTCGCCTTTAAAGACACGTCTCTATTCATATCGAAATACTTAACATGCTGTACTGTATGTCTGGATAGCCAACAGGAAAAGAAAGGTAATGTACAATTTCCACCCAGCAGAACTCATTAGATGGAGATGTAATGGCAGGCTTGCCCCTAAGAAAATACAGTACAATAGATGTGTGGGAGGCTGAAACTGTACAATGCTCAGTGCATTCCCTTTTAAGCTACTGCATACGGCGGAGTTGCTGCAAAGAGCTGGGATAATTGCTCAGATATTTGCTGCCGCACCACCTTGATCTTGTGTTGACAAGAATGTGAGTGCAGAGAGGTTGAAAGGCACCGAGCTGCCGGAGTCAGAGTCTCCCCGCCTGGTTATGGCACCTCGGCTGTCCTGCCGCTGTCAGAGCAGGATGATGTAAAGGCATCTGTGTTCCGCGCCCCTTCTCGTTAGCGCCGTGATTAACTCATCCATTTTCCTTCCCTGGGACTTGTACTCCCTCTTTAATTTTCCTGATAGACAAAACCATCACATCGTCTTCGATTCACTTTTGCTGAGTCCTGCGTCGGCTCTAATTGCCAGCTGCTGAGAAACACCTTCTCTGTGTAGGAGGATTGGTCTGTGTGTGAGAGAACAAAGAATTCACCAGCTGTGCATGCATGTAACTAGATCAGGAGTCTGTTTTCATTTGGAGATGTAGGAAAAATCTTATTTGAAACACATTAACCCAGAATATGCATTTCAGGCGATCAAGCGTGTGCAGCATCTCTATCAACTTCATTGCCTAAACTCTCAGTGTGTCCGGATTTTAACCCCTGTGGAGGTTGTTATGCCTGCCTTATATATGTTCTTCTTTGGAAAACATGAAATGCACATGACTCTATGGAATAGCCCTGTTACTAGAAGTAGCTAAAATACTTGAATATATAATAAAAAACTAAAAATATCAGTTGTCATGCACCATTAATAAGAAATCTTTGCAACCAAGATTCATGTTGGATAAAAAAAAATGAATTATGTTCAGAAACCAACCAGAGGAAAAGCAAGTGAAAACAATATATTCATGAATATATTGATGCGCTATAATTAGAGCCCTATCAATGACATCAGAGTTACATTGTTGCATGTAATCATAGTCTGTTGATTTTAACCATGATCATTGTATTCATGTGAATCTATGAGCTGCTCAACTTCAACTATTATAATTACCATCATCTGTCCTTCCCATTTCATAGTCATTTAAGTCGCTAATATTAGCCTGATCAGTCTATTATTATACTTCAGCTAATAGCACACATACTTTTACCATTATTACTGGCATTGTAGCCATAAATCTGTTTTATTCAATGTTGTTGTTGCTCTGTTTGTCTCCGTCCATCTCTTCTTTCTGCTTCTCCCTCTATCTCCCTCTCCAAGCTCCTCAAAGTAGCGGCAGATGGCTGTTCAACATGACTCTGGTTCTGCTCGTTGTTTCTCCCTGTTTTTATTTGCCACTGCTACTTTGATAAATGTTGCTTAGTGCTGTTGTCACGGTGGATTAATGTTGGATCTTTGTAAGTTATATAATAAACAGTACGGTCTAGACCTTCTCGTTTGGCAAAGTGTCTTGAGATAACATTTGTTGTGAATTGGCGCTATACACAGCAAGATTGATTTATTGATAAAGATTGATTTTGGCGCCTCTTGAGGACAAAGTATTTTCAATGGAAAAATCAGATCCTGCTTTCTTTTGTCAATCAAGTATCCCTCATTGAGAATCTTAGCAGAGGAAATGTAAATAAAAGGCTGTTTGTGTTAGGGTGCTGTTAATCACATCGTCTGACACCTACCATGCAACATCGGTTTTAGGCCTTAGAAGTTACGATATAGAAATAATGAGTGTTGTTGCTGATGGTCTCGTTTGCTTGAGTAATCTTTAAAGAGGCATCAGAATGACTTTTTTGAAAACTCCTCTGAAGGAGGGTGTAAGGCCTTAGTTGTAATTATTGTTTGACACAGGACTTTGGATGACAGTATGTTTCCTGGGAAAACAAGTCAAATAGTCATAATTTAACTGCAAAAGAACCCTCTCCAGAGTCAATGTAGTACATGCAGTTTGCCATGTTGCAGACACAGAAGCTTCAGTGTTCAGCCAGCTCTGCATCAGACTTCAAACATTTCTGCGTTCTTACCTCTCTCCATTTTTCAAAATCATCTCCAGTATTCATCCTAGTTTGACCATGTTTCTGCTCGTGGAGCTTATTAGAGGAATGCCGAGGCTTTTTAGGTCGGGTAGAATCAGTTTTATCTGAACCAGTTCGCTTGCCCACTTACATCACTGCAACACCTGATTGTTTGCTGGTTGTCCAAAATGGCCGTGTTAAGGGTTGCCTTAAAACCGCCTACCTTCTCTGATCAAAACAAATAGAGACCATTCTGCAACAGGATAGAAACTAAGAAGGAGGACATACTGGCTGCTGCATTGTTGACAGAGAAGCTAGCACTTCAACACAGCATGTTTCCTCAATGTCTGATGACAAAGTAAGGTCATTTAGTGATTCAATTCAGTAGATATCTTACATATTGCTCCTTTAAGCTACTTTCAGGAACTTTTGTTTTGTGTCGGTGTGAAAACACTCTGGGCAAAGTGGTACTTCTTGTCTCTCAGCTTATGTGCATATACTGTATATGTTTTCTGAAGAAAGATTGTTCTTGAGTTTTTTTACCTGGCTTATGTAAAACTCTCATGGTCATTGTAGGGGTCACAAGCCAAAAACGTTTGCTTATGGAAGTAGCTTGTTCCTTATGGTCTCATTTTCTCTTTTAGCTCATAAAGACTAATACCCTTTTCACACATAAGGAAATCTCCACAAAAAACTCCAGAGATTACCCGGAGGGGTTGTATATTTGAACTCAAACAGACGAATTTTTCGCTCAGACTTCACCCGGAGTTTCTCCTGCCAGACCCCTAGTATTTTTTTCCACAGCAAGTCCGAGTGGGCTGATGTGAGAACGCCGCAGGATATTCTCCGGAGAATTCACCTTGTGCCAATAGGAGGGGAGTGACATTTCTATACTGTTACTGCTGCACGGTACATAGAGTTTCTGCACGCGACCACTACTACTATATCCGTGCACGTAATTAAACGGCTGCATTAGGTTTTCTGTTCATCAGTATGTTGTTCTCCGCTCTTTTGTTGATGTTGTCATTCCGTTGAACTACACGTAGCATTGATATGAAGGCAAATATTGTCATTATAGCGTCATGTAGCGGACTCTGTTGCTTCTTCCACTACTTCCGCGTTGTTTTTTTACGTCACGTCTTACCTCAGGAAATCCCCCGTCCCCCCTCCTGTCTGACAGGGATAGTCTCCAGCTCTGAGGAGCATAATGTGAACGGCTAGGTCGGGAGAATCTCCGGAGCAGTCCGCCTGTAATTATCTAGATATTATCCGTAGTGCATATTTGAAAACGGCTAAAGACATTAACCCCAATCTGTTGCAGTTGAAAGCTCTAACTGTATGTTTAAATGAAATGATGACAACAAATAATTGATTAACATTATGTGTCTTAAAAGTCACTGAAGGCATACTAGATTGTTCATTTGAAAAGGTTACCAACATAAAAGTCTCTATCACAAAGCTTCCAGAGTCCAGAAATGAATAATTAGCTTAAAGGTCCCATATTATGCTTTTTCTGGTTTTATATGCTCTTTAGTGTGTTTTCCAGGTGTCTTGTGCATGTTTAGGCACATCTATGTGCAAAAATTGAAAGTCCGCGGAAACGCGGCTTCTCCTACCTCCTCCTGTTAGCTGTAGCAGTAGCTGCATGTAACGCTCGGTTCTAGCCCCCCTCGTTGAAAATTAGCAGTGTGACATCACACTGCGATGATGTCACTGATCCAAGCCCATTGGCTCGTTGTGGCAAGCACAAGCTCATGCTGCACATTAGCGACATTCCCAATATGGTAAAAGGGGCGTCACATTTCCGAGAATTGTCCGAACAACTGACCAATTACAACAGAGCAGATCGGCCAACCAATCAGGTCAGACTTGGCACACGTGGGGACCCTGCTCGGGGGGGATTCAGAGCGTTGCAAACACAGGCAGATGAGACGGGCTGCATCGATCGTCAGTACATGAAAACAGACACTTTTTTTGAACATTAGCGATTGTGAACATACTTTAGTAGGCACATAAATTAGATATATGAACCCCAAAAAGGGCATAATATGGGATCTTTAAATTGAAGCCCATCAAAACAACTATGTTTTTAAAACCAATGTTAGCAATCCTTACAATGAGTCAGAGGTCTTCAGTTGCACAGTTCCTCTGGACCTTGAAGTTGGCAGAAAAAAAAAATATGGAGGAGCACAACAAAATGTCTGAACTTTGTGAATAAGGGGAAGATGAGGTGAGTCACATTTTCTTCAGTATTGTTATTACGATTAGTTAAGAAAATACATGAAACGTGGAAACCCTGGAATGGTGCATTGATGTCTAAAGAATGCATATTAAGTTTTTCTACTTTTAAAGTTGCTTATATAAGTTCATCTTAGAGCTGAAAGTCAACTCAATTTGTCGAATGGAAGAAAATGAATCACAGAATATTGTGAAATTTGTAGGTTTGACATTTTTCTTACAAGAAAATCAAACATTTGCTGGTTTCATCGTCTTCAATGCGAAGATTCTTTGCTTTTTGTCATTTTTTAATTGAAAATTCTTCAAAATTTGAAGTATTGCCTCAAGAAAAATTGCAATTTGAAAACTTCAATTTGGGCTCTAGGAAACTTTACTGCTAACTTTTACAACTTATTGACATTTTATAAGCAATTAATAAAAAAAAGATATCCACATGTTAGTCTTTAAGAAAACAATCACAAGTTACAGCCCTACATGTCCTTTGTCCATGCTTTCATCTTCAGTCGACTTGATTACTGTTACAGTGTCTTTATAAGTCTGCCTAAAACATTGGTCAGACAACTGCAGCTGATCCTGCTAGAGTCCTCACCAAGACCTTTACCCTGGCCCCCAGTCTGTTAGAGAATAGAATTTAAAATACTGCTGCTGTTTATAAAGCGCTGAATGGTTTAGTAAAATACATTAGTGACCTTCTGATTAATTACGAAGCATCCAATTATTATCAGGTCGTCCGGGACAGGTCTGCTGTCTGTCCCCAGAGTCAGAACCAAACATGGAGAAGCAGCGTTCAGTTTCTATGCTCCTTATATCTGGAACAAACTCCCAGAAAACTGCAGGTCTGCTGAAACTCTCAGCTCTTTTATATGGAGGTTGAAGACTCACCTGTTTTCAGCTGCCTTTCATTAAACAATTTTAATACATTTATTTGAGAGATTTTAGACTATAACTGTAACTTTTACTAATTTTTTAAAACTCTTTCTATGTTTTATTTTTCTTATTTTATTTCAATTAATTTAAATTCAAATAATTATTATAAGAAATCAGTTTTAACTGTTTTTTTATTGTATTTCAATTAATTTAATTTTAAAGATTTTTAATATTTAATCTTTTCTGTGATTATTTATTGCCTATTTTTGTGATTTTTTTCCCCTTTTTTCAATGTTTCTGTTTCTCTTTGTCATGATGCTTTCGTGAAGCACTTTGAATTGCCTCGTGGCTGAAATGTGTATGAATAAAATTGCCTTGCCTTGCCTACAGTAGATTCTTTCATAGCGGTATTAAAGTGGAAATCTGATCTTCGTGTTTGGAAACCACTTTGAGTGTTAGTGTTGATGAACAAGGAGTTCAACAAAGTAGATATCTACTTTTTGATGCGTCACCTCTCACCCAGACAGAACGATATAATTCGCCAACCTGTTTTCAAATGTCTGTCCTTAATTTCATTTGGAAGTGAATGCTCGACTTTATTCTATACCTCTTGGCTCCGTCTGCAGGAGCTCGGAGTGACGTGGCCTTCTGTTCCTACGATGAACGTCTTTTCATAAGCAGATTTACAGAGCAAAAAAAAGTGTAAACAGAAGGAAGATGCTTCCAGTAGATATGAGAAACAGACAGCTGTAATCTCTCACCGTTGGCTGCTCAGCTGCTAAAGGACTCTGCTGGATCAACGATGCCTCCTTATCAGCGCTGCATGGGAGAGACACCCAATACATATCAACTGCTATTATATCTTCTGTATCATATGCAAATCATGTGGTCACACATACAGATCGGTTTCATACCAAAAAAGATAGCCTCTAGCTATGACACCGACCCCTTGAACATGTTAAATGGACTGCATCGATGGAAAGATGAAGGAAGAGAACCGATACTTTTAGAAGTAAAGACTACTCATGAGTCACGCTGACATACTGTACCACTGGACTGTCTGGTTTCTGGCTCTTCACACAGTTAAAGCGCAAGATAATTATTGTTTTGCATATCTTTCCTTCATGCAAATATACTAAGGAACACATGAAAGGGATGAGGAGCGATCTGCAAGCAGCCATCTCTTCCCGACACCCTGCTCACACTCCCGGCTCGACACCAGCAGCTCCGTCAGCGCTGCTGCTGCTGTGCGCAAAGGAGCCCTCTGCTCGTAAAGCACAGATTTATGAGGGAAATTAACATATCATTAACATACCACAGGCTCTCTTAAAAGAAGGTTATTTATAATTAGGTGACATCAGAGACACTGGCGTGCATGGTGCTGGAGAGGGAGAGGGGAAATAGGAAGTTGCCACCACTGGAGAGGCCCCAGAGAAGACTCTTTTTTTTCTGTTTTGTTGAAAAGAAGAAACTGGGACGCAGAACCTGTTGTTTCCTTTGTGCAATGTGTTGGGGAGACATGTGGGGTTTTCACTGTCCTATTTCTCGCCATCAATAACTTCATACTGGCCTGCTTCTGTTGGGCCTGAATGGCCTGTGCAGCCCCCTTACTGTTCACATGGTTTGCTTTTCTATTGCTTTCTAAGTGATGTGTGCATTTGCAGGCGAGTGAGAGGAGCGAGTTACATATGCTCTACTTTCAGGGGTTTGAATGTACACTCACCGAACAACATACACATGCTCTTTATCAGTAGGTCAGAACATATAATACTAAGCTAAAAGCTAAATCCAGTAACTTTGTACTTGTTGTCATGGCAACAGGTGGATGCATCGATGTAAGGACCTCAGCGAATGAAGCCTGCTATTTTTTTTATTTTATTTAGCCACTGAAAACAGCCAGTGAAGCGAGATACTACCAAGTTTATGTTGTTGAGAGACGCAATATGAAATGTCAATCTGGGACAGCAGTTGTTTGAACAGACTTTATTGGCAGCACCAGCCTCAACATGTCTGACATGACAAGCTGATTGACTTTTTTTCATTTTATCAACATCAGATGTTTTGGGTTCTCTACCATACAAGAGGATGAATCATTTTATTTATGTTGACAATGTCTGAAAATAAAGATGCAACAAATCAGCTCTCTAAACTGTGTTTACTTGTTGCTTTTTGGATTAGTACTGATGGTTTGTGTCCTATTTACATTTGAACTCAGTTTATCATAACCAATTTCATTTTCATTTTTTCGCATTATAGTTGTAACATATCTACAAAACTTGATTATTGGACATTATTTTCTCAATAATCTCAATTAAAGGACCAATATATCATCAGTCATTAACCCCTGAGGCACCCTTTAAAAAACTTCCTCTTAAGTCCCAAAGGCCCCAAACGGATCCCTCTCATAAAAATGTAATTTATAAAAATTTTTTTCAATTTCACCGCATCAAAGTCTTCAACAACTTCAGACCTAACCATAGATGTAAAGTTTTATACAATTGTTTTATATATTTTATGTTTTTTTGCCCTTTTTGTCATAAGAACCCCTGATTTTTTCAATACAAAAAAACAAAATATGCAATATTTTTGAAAAAAAGAGGCGCAAAGTGGAATATTTGGGATGAAGTTATTAGAGCCTTGATATGCCCAATAATTGATAACAACATTCATTTTGATGCATTATTATTTTTGGAGCAATGGGAGTTTATTCACAAACACTTCCTCTTAAGTCCTTAAGGCCCCAAACGGGTACCTCTCATTAAAATGTAATATATAAATATTTTTTTTCACTTTCACCGCATCAAACCTTTTCAACAACTTCAGACCTAACCATAGATGTAAAGGTTTAGATAATTTTTTTTATATATTTTATGTTTTTTTGCCCTTTTTGTCATAAGAACCCTGATTTTGGCTGCTGAGCCTGAAAAGTGTGAAATAACCAGTTTTAACTACGGGCAGACTCAAACTCGACATACACACAAAATATATTTTGTAACCACATTCACACAACTCTTCTATATCTATCCCAACACATCAAGACCATTTTTGTGATGTTCAGCTTTTTTATTGCTGAGCATTTTGCAAGTAAAGACAACCAGGCCTCCATTGAAAATGTATGTGATAAAGTCTCTGCTGCCCCCGGTGGTTTAGGGGGGTCATCACATCTAAAACCTGTTTTCCCTGTATTTTGAAGGTAGAGGCTTAGATTTATTAGGTTATCATGGGAAAAGCATTATATTATGTCAGGATTACAGTGTATCAAACATAAGTGGTTATAATGGGAGTAGATGGGGCCAAATGCGGCCTGAGTGACTGGAGAGAGACACACATGTGGATCTCCTATTCTATACACCTTGCAAACAAGGTGATCATGGATTTTTAAAATTAATAATAAAAAAAACATCTTGGCCAAGTTTCATACAATTAGCATTAACATTGACTGATATATTGAGAATTAGAAATGAAAAATACGCAAAATGTACACGTTTGGGCCCTAAGATGCCTCAAGTTAAGGAAACATGCTGTGTTGAAGTGATGGCTTCTCTGACAACAATACAGCAGCCAGTATGTCCTCCTTCAAAGTTTATATTCTGGTCTGGAATGGTTTGTTTTGGTTTTGACGAGAAGCGAGGTGGTTTTAATGTACCCCCACACGGCCGTTTTGGATACCCCTTGGTTTGCCAAGGAAAAGGCAGACCAACAGCTGTTGCAGCGATGGAAGTGGGCTAGCGAACTGGTTCAGATAGAACTGATTCTACCTGACCTAAAAAGCCTTAGATTTTTTCTAATAAGTTCCACGACCAGAAATGTGGTAAGACTAGGATAAATATTAGAGATGCTTTTGAAAAATGGAGAGGTCACAGAAATGTTTTAAGTCCAATGCAGAGCTAGCTAAACACTGAAGCTTCCGTGTCCTAGCCTAGCAACCTGCGTGCTCCTCGACTCTAGGAAGGAAGGGGCAGGGAGAGACCGATCGCTTCAATGTTTAGAATTTGGACTGCAGTACCCATTTTAAACACTACGTGTCCGAGTTACATGTCGCTCCTTTAAGAAAGTTAGTTTAACCACAGCATCATCCATCAGTCAGAGTTTGTTTTAATCTGTGGAACAACAATGTTAGAATTTGTTAGAATGGCTGATAAACTTCTCTATGGTTGCCTGGGTTACTTCTGTTGTATGTCTCATTATATTGATAAAGCTCCTGTGAGAAACCTTTGGACTGAGTTGTTTTTTTGCATCCCCTGCTTTATTTTAAGAGTCAAACAAAAAAGATTCACTCATTTATTTTTTTGCTTTGGAAAATGCAATCAAAGACTGTTTCTTCAGCAAGCAGTCAATTACTTCATCTGTCACCTACCCCGCAGCAGTTCTGACATTTCAACAAATAACGTTATAGAAATAATAAGTCTTGTCGCTGATCTGATGGTCTGGTTTGTGATTTTATTTCACTGACGGATGATTATATGGCTAGTTTATTCTGAATACAGGGTGCAAACATAAAGAAAACACTCAGATATTGCATTAATGCTACTCGTTAGCCTATAAAACAATCTGTAGCTGCATTAACCGGGGAACTGCAAGGGTTAACCAGCTGGCAAAAAGAGGTAGTTGACTGATTGCAAATCATATTAGTTCATCAGTTAATCATATGTACACAAATATTTTTGGCAAACGTGACCCTCAGATAGTGATCAGAATTGCCCACTGGCTGCTAGCTAGCTAGGCAGCTTGCAATTACAGCTAGCCAAATCCTGTTATCCATGGTTATTAGCAAACAACAACCATTAACTTCAGACAGAACAGGGAAAGTAGAACTCTTTCTTGTCATTCTTGCTTTATCATTGACATCTGACTTCATAAAAAAAGCACTAACACTGACATTTATGAATGAATGAAAGACTTTATTTCGAACCAAAAATTAAAACAAGATAATAAAAAACAAACTAAACAAACGTAACAGTGTCCAAAAAGGAGTTGGTAGAAGTAAAACTTGTATATCCCTCCCTCTTTATGGGTCCTAAGTCTCTAACTAGACTATTTTCCTCTGTCGCCCCCTGGTGGCGGAACAAATTACCAAACTCCATTTGATCTGCAGAGTCCCTTTGCACCTTTAAGAAAAAGCTAAAGACCCAGCTCTTTCATGAACACCTATGCACTTAATGATATCATTGATGACGACAGTGATGATGATGATGAAGGTTTTGTTTGATGACGATTTTAGGATGGTTTTGATGCTGATTAGAACTCTCAAGAACAGCTGTCAATGTTGTGCTTTGCCTCTGTGCATTACCCGTGTGTCCGATCAGACTTAAAGCTATTAGCTGCACTGACTGACGTTGTTTCCTCCTCTCTAGATCCTTGCTTGTGTTGTTCTTACTCTCTGATGTACATCGCTTTGGATAAAAGAGTCTGCTACATAAATTGTAGAATTGTAAAATTTCTCACTTTTTTAACCTTTCTAACTTTTATTCAAACTTTTTTTTTTAAATCATTGTATTGCTTTTTTTCAACTTAAATTACACGTACCTTGTTAAAAACATCCAGTCCTGAACCCTGCCAAATATATTCCTGATTGACTTTATTTTATTGAATCCACAGTGATCATGTGTGCGAGATAAAACCCAACAAGCAGAGCAGAAGTGGTGATAAATTTGTTTGAGAGCACGTACTCAATCTGTGCATTCGTTACGACGACGGGCAGCTGTGTGGGGACGAAAGCAATCGCTTAGATTTGACAGCCGCAGTCAGAAGGATTGTAAGGATTGACTGTTTGCAAACAAAAGTTTACAAGAACCCACATAAATATTATCTCTCCGCTTTTCTGTTACTCTGCCGCACTGAAGCATCTAACCTCATTATGTTACAGTTATGGAAAATCTGTGCAGTAAATCCTCCCCCAAATAGAAAAAAAAACAAGATAGATGTTCCTGACTGTGACAGCTAACCCCTGCTCATTCTCTAGACAGAAGATATATGATACCAAACTTTTTTTTCTTTTTGTACCAACAGGAGGAAGAGCTACGGCAGGGTGGCGAGGCCAAATATCACCACCTGAACGAAGACCTGCACGTGCTCATCGAGGTGTTCGCACCGCCGGCTGAGGCCTACGCCAGGATGGGTCACGCTCTGGAGGAGATCAAGAAGTTCCTCATACCAGTAAGTTTTCTTCTTTCCACACACTCACACACACTTTTCTCTCTGCCTCGCCTTTTCCTCCTCCTGAATCTCTGCTCAGCTGCTCTTTGGCCCCGGCAAACTCATTTCCAGCCTGTCCACAGTGAAACCAGTGAGTAACAGCAGAGACAACCTGCTCTTTCACACACTCTCTTTGTCTGTTACTCGCGCTATAAATTCTCTCAGGGCAGTCAGAGCGTGTGTGTGTGTGTGTGTGTGTGTGTGTGGAAAGCATCTGATTCAGTGTGTGTGATCCTCGGTGGGAAGTCGTGGATATAACAAAATAAAAAAGCGCAGGAGGGAATCTCTGCACGGGCCAAACCCTCGTTGGCAGCAGCATGCAGCGTGGAGCTTATTTACTCTTCCTCCATTCATTATGTATGATATCTCCAGCGCTCAGAGATATGATGATTTACATCTTAGCATTAATTATGAGCAGACCCCTTCCCCCCACTACCCCCTGTCTGTTTTCCCTCTGCGGCCATAAAACATATTTATTGATAAAACGGACACATGACAATAATATAAATTGATTTGAGATAAAAGACGTATTTCCAAGTTAATTATGTGTTTTAATTTAGCGACAAAAAAACAACTGTGTGAGAAGATAAAGGCAAATGGGGTCTCGAGGATTTATCAGCGGGAGATCTGAAATGTTTTGCTGCCTCAGGAACAGCGGTCACGGCAGCACTGTAAAGTACATTAATTAGATATTCCCGGAGCTGTAGCCCTGGAGATAAAGGAAGAAATTTAATACAGTGTAATTGAAAGCGAGTCTATTGCTGTCTGCGTGTGTGTGCCCACGCTAACACCCTGCCTCTCTGTGTGCAGGACTACAATGATGAGATCAGACAGGCCCAGCTGCAGGAGCTCACGTACCTGAACGGCGGCTCCGAGGATGCCAAGGTGCCATCGGTGAGGGGCAAGTCAGCCGTCCGTGGAAGAGGGACACCTGTTCCAGGGCCTCCCAGGTAACCTGCTTACAAGTGTGTGTGTGTGTGTGTGTGTGTGTGTGAAAGAGTGTGTATAAGATTTTGTGTGTGCACTTTAGTTCAGCTTGGGAATTGGTATTATTTACAGTTAAGGGGCTTCTTGGAAGGTTTGTGGACGCGTATCCTTTTGCATTATGGTGTCATTTAGAGTTACAGCGCATTAAAGACTCCCTCTGTCTGGTGCAATAATAGCAGAAGAAGAGAAAACGGTGGATGTCACTTTATATTTTCAATGTTCTAGGTCTTATTTCTTGGTAGAAAGCTCTTTGTTCTGAGTTCAAATGCTTGAAACAATTATGGCCTTGCTATATTTGTCTGAAAAAATGTTGCCGCAGTTCTCAGCGTGGTTAAGATGTGCATGTATTAACTAAGGCAGCAGCTCATTACTCAGTCAGATCCTGGACTGATCCTGGGTCTGCTGTCCTGAAACATGCTGGGAGTAAAAAGAGAGTGCATCCAGAGGAGGGAATTTCATTTTCTGGAAAAAACAAATTTAAAACATTTACTTTGACAGAAGTTGTACTTTTTAGGAGAGAGAAAAAAAGGTTTTATTCCTCATTACATTACAATAAAACATGCTCTTACCACCTCTAATATTAATGCAACAGGAGTGGAACAGACCTTAAAATGAAAAAACAGATTTATTAAATATAGTAGCAGCTCCATCAGCTCTCAGAGCAGCAGGTTTAAGTGGAGATGATGCTGATACAATGGTTACTTTGCAGGCACACTGAGGTAAACCATTTCTAAGCTCTGTGTCTTGTCAAAACAGAACAGTGCTGTTTCATCATACTGTGATTTGTTTTGTTGTTGTTTTGTTGTGTTTCTATTGGTGACAAAACATGACAGAGCAGTGACATTAAAGATAAACAAAAACAATTCTACAAAAGCTGCACAGTGACACGGTTGACAGTAAAAACACAAAGGTTTGTAGTGATGAATGAATGTTGAAGATAAGTTTGGTAGTACAGATACTTTGGAGAAAGAAAAAAACAACAACAATTATAGTCAAACAAAGGAGAGAGGAGAATGAGGAGGAACTGAACAAAAGTGTGCTGAAATAAAAAAAGGCATAAATTGTTGATTTCATTTGTGTGAAGAATGAGGGTACCGTATATGTCAATCAATCAGTAAAGCACCAATTCATAACAACTGTTATTTCAAGAACTTTACAAAAAGAGCAGGTGTACACCGTACTCTCTGTTTGTACTATTTACAAAGACCAAACATTAATCCACCATGTGCACACAGCACTAAGCAACATTAAGCAAAGTGACAGTGGCAACGAAAAACTTCCTTTAAGATGCAGAAACCTCGAGCAGAACCCGACACATGTTGAACAGCCATCTGCCGAGACTGTGCTGGGGATGTGAGGGGATAGAGGGAGATACAGAAAGAGAGAGACGGAAAGAGAGATACGTACGTAAAGGGAGAAATAATGAATAAGAACACTAGAATATAAATAACAAACAGCTACCAAAAAAACAGTCAAATAGTATCTCCTGTAATAGGGCTGGGAATCTTTGGGTGTCTCACAATTCGATTCTTGGGGTCATGATTCGATTGAGAATCTATTTTCGATTCAAAACGATTCTGGATTCATGGATCAAAGTCTATTTTTGAATTAGTACATACTTCAGGATCTACTCCAGTCATCTGTGAGACTGGCTGAATTTCTTGCTGCTCCATTTGGCCTTCTACTGAGTTAAAGAGCTAGCCTTAGCACTTAGCAGGGAGTGACTGATTAGCGCCCCCAAAAAAAGAAGATTTTTGGAAGTTATGATTCTATTTAAAATCTCAGAAGATTAGAATAAAAAAAACGATCTTTTCCCCCATCTTTACTCTGTAATATGAACACAAACCTCAACTCTACGCTGTATGGTAAAATTAGCTAAATTGCATAAACGGCCCCATCTGTAGCATTGTTTAGCCTTGTGTCCGTGCCTGCGCTCCGTCCGGTTTCCCAGGCGCTCCCTGTGTAGCAGCCCCATTCTGACACCTCTCCATTAATGCATGTCCATGAGTCCTGTTTGTGCATGTGTGTGTTTCTGACATAAAATGGTTTCATTAGAGTGAAATGATATGTAACCAAACAAAGGCTTCACACTGTGTGATGGGTTAATGATCCTGTGCTTGTATTTGTATTCCTGACCATTGTGAGGATTTACTTCTTTTTAATAATTTTGTCGTGTTGTATTTTGTACCAAAATGGGGGGTTTGCAGCCATTTTTGTCACAGGACTTAATCTAGTGTCAGAGTGGTAAGTGTTGTAAATCAGACACTGAATCTTTATTAATATGATCATGTCATCAGAATGTGATGTCGTTAAACTAGTGGCTCTGGATCAAACTGCTTTAAATAGATGATAATTCATTCGTGCAAGGATAGAGCCTCTTAGGCAAAGACTTATTTTGGTGAATCTAAGTGTTTGTTTTTTGTAACTTGTGCCATCATTTACCCAAACACTAGTCCTCTGTGTGCTGAAGCAGCTCACACTGGGCATTTAGGGAGGAAATATCCTCAACAGAAAGACAAAAGTGATAGTAAACTGTGCCTGGTAGTACCCAGTGATGCAATGTCTGGTGTCCATAAACATTAGCAAAGCAAAGCCACATTTGCATAACAGCCTTTATATGCAAATGATCCCTGGTAGATGCTTGCCTCCCTCACTATCCCTGCGAACCCACGCTAATTCCAGCTCCTCCGAGACCTCATAAGACTACAAATAAAAACACTCACGGCCATTAGAAGACTTTTACCCACGTACACACACACACACACACATTACACACACATGCACTGCGTCGATGCTGTGCTTAAAAATGAGGAAATCCAACACAAATGAAAAGAGTTGTGTTGTTTGGTCTTTGTGTTTGGAAGAGAAAACAGTCTTCTTTCATCAGATTTGGAGATAAACAAGGTCACTGAGATTGGGTGTTTGTATTGCTCTGAGTCACAGTTTATTTAAATTACATGCTAATTAAAATGTACCATGCCTAATGTGAGTGTGATAAGACAGAGGTCCTGCAGGCTCCTGAACAGGAAGCCCACTTTCACACCTGCATGTGTTAATCATACTGATGCTCTGGATGGTGACTTTGTTCGCCTCATATATTTCATTTGCTTTCAGTTTTTTTGCATGAAGATAAGTCCTGCTTTGAAAGAGGACCTTACCCTTAGTGCTTGAGTGTTTTTTTTGTGTGTGTGTTAGTGCTTGAAGGCGGTCTACTTTCAATCAAGTAAACATCCTCCACTATCCCCGTTAGTCAGAAAACTACAGAGATTATTCCTTTTTTTTTTTTTCTCCTCCTGACCCAAATCTGTAATGTTCCACCAACATGCTGCGTGGCTGAAATGGAAAGCATTGAAAAGAAAATGACCCAGAGAGCAACCTTTGTGGTTTTCTGCTGCTGCTTCAGATCAGTTAACTGCTTTTAACAGAAAGCCCAGCCGCTGTAAGAAGCTCTGACAACATGTTACCAAACCACAAGGTCAGACTGCCTTTGATTTCCAACACAGCAGCTTGACTTTTTCCTCCATCTTGATAACAGTACTGGATAGACTCTGGGCTCTGTGTTAATTCAATCTGGATGACATCAATGACATGAGCGGATCTGTATCAGCAGCTATCATTGAGGCCAGATGATCCGGAGATCGGCACCGGAACTGGGCTCTTGGCTCCGGCGCACAGCTCTACACCGAAGCCAACCCAGCGGTCCTGGTCGGAAGTACTGCACAATAGGAAGAAACACTTGGCTCATAGGAGAGCGTCTTCACCACCGCTTACTCTCTCCAACCGCTTCACGGTCCTTTCAGATGAGGCTTCGGTCCAACCCGCTGATGCTGCGGCAACCCCTGTTCCAGCTGTGCTGGCGGACTCCGCTGCTCGTCCCGTCACTGCTGCGTCTCCCCCTCAGGTGGCCAGTGCTGTCCGGGAGGCGCGGACGGCTTCGGTTGGGAAGAAGCGACGTAGGATGTTGAAGGAGGCCGTCATCAGACGCTCAGGGGGTCTTCCCCGGGCGGATTCTCCTCTGGTTGGCCCACCTGCCCTCCACCAGCAACCACCGCTCTCAGCGCAAACGGGGAGCGCAGTGCCCAGTTCCGTTAACTCCCGCTCAACATCTCCTTGTCCCCTCATCCCCCCTACTACGTTAATCATAGGGGATTCCATAATCAGGGACATCCGCTTTTTTAACGCCATTACTCATTGTGTCCCTGGTGCCACTGTCCCTGTTATTTTGGATAAGCTACTGCACTTACTCCCTGCACTCCCCAGCACCGTCACAAATATTGTGTTGCATGTCGGGACAAATGACACATGGCGTCGGGAATCTGAACGCACCAAAACAGATTTTAATGTTCTTTTTCAAGTTTTAAAGGATTCAGGAAAGACTGTTTTTATTTCTGGTCCAATCCCCACCCTTGGCCGTGGAGCTGAGCGATTCAGTCGAATTCTCAGTCTTCACACCTGGCTAAAATGCGCATGCACTTCTCATGACCAGTTTTTTGTGGACAATTTTAACCTGTTCTGGGATCGTGCTTCTTTCTTTAAACAGGACGGGATTCATCCCAACAGGCAGGGTAGCCGTATGCTGGCGGCAAACATTCAGCATGTAGTCCACTCTTTACAACGTCCCTGACTGCTTGTGGTGAACAGCACACGCCACGCAGCTCAGATTGCTCCCACTTACAGTGTAGATGTTGCGGGGTCCACCCTGCCACCTGACGTTAGCGTTCTTTCTAGCCCCGCCCACTTGTCTGGGAGTCTCCATATATCTCCCGCCTACCTTGGCACTACCTCCACTGGAATTGTCCCCTCTGTCAGAATCACCTACAATAGACCAAAAAAGCCTGTTTCACGGCACAACGGCAGGACAATAAACTCAGAGAATTTAACTCATGTCCCATTAAGCACCTTACCAGTCTCCACCTCCTCCAGCATACCTGTAAAAAATCAGCCTTTTAAATGTAAGGTCCTTAACAAACAAATCGTTTTTATGTAATGATTTTATTACATCAAATAATATTGACATTTTCTGTTTGACTGAGACATGGTCAAAACCAGAGGAATATAGTGCCCTAAATGAAGCAACCCCTCCAGCTTTCACTTATTCCCAGAAACCTCGACTGTCTGGCCGAGGGGGGGGTGTCGCTGTCATATACAGGGAAAGATTTCTCTTCAAGTCAATATCTTGTGGGGATTTCTCCGCATTTGAAAGCCTTATATTTTGTGTCAACAAGCATCAGCCGATTTTATTCCTTTTAGTCTACCGTCCCCCAAAATTTAATTGCACTTTTATATCTGAATTTTCTGATCTCCTTTCCCTCCTTTTACTGAATTATGACCGAATCTGTATTATTGGTGATTTTAATATTCATGTTTGTTGTCCTGGTGATGCACTTGCCGGAGATTTCCTTAATCTTCTGGAGTCCTTTAATTTTGTTTTGCACCCTACTGGAGCTACACATGTGAAAGGCCACACTCTCGATCTGGTAATATCACATGGCCTAAAGATCGATAGTGTAGATCTTATTAATTTTTGTTTATCAGATCATCATTGTGTCAGGTTTAACTTGTATGCTCCTGTGACTCCTAAACTCCCACCTGCTCCGATTCGCTCCCGTATCATCAACTCAACCACCGCAAGTAAGTTTTCACATGCTTTCTCAATTATGTCAGCAGATCTGCCCCTCCCCTCTCACACCGATTATCTGGTCAACTCATTTAATGACATCTGCCGAGAAACACTAGATTCAGTAGCCCCTGTCAAATCTTGTTCAAGACCTTCCGCAAGAATCCTCCCATGGCTCAATGATCATACTCGCTCCATTAAGAGAGAGGCACGTAAAGCTGAGCGTAAATGGAAGACCTCTAACCTCCATGTTCATTATGAGCATATGAAAGCACTGTTGAAAATGTACAATGATGCAGTTAGGGATGCGAGAGCAACCTACTTTTCCACCCTGATTTCTCAGAACACCCAAAACCCAAAACTTATATTTGAAACCCTTGACCGGCTTGTTGGTCCTCCCAACAACAGCAACCTGCACCTATCACCTGATCTTTGTGACCAATTTAAAGTTTTTTCTATGGATAAAATTGTGAAAATCAGATCTCAGACCAATAGCACCAATAGTAACTACTCACCTGTCACTGAACCCTCAAATCACAGACCTTCCCAGGTTCCACCTCTCAAACTGTTCACCATAATATCCTTATTCACTCTCAACGATTTGGTCAAAGGCATGAAGTCCTCAACTTGCCCCCTTGATGTGGTTCCTACAAGGCTCCTAAAGGAGACCATGCCTACTATTGGTCCTTGTGTTTTATCTATTGTGAACAGCTCACTAACCTCTGGCTCTGTCCCTGTCTATTTTAAAACTGCTTTGATTGAACCCCTTCTGAAAAAAACCAACTCTGATCCAACCACTCTGGAAAACTACAGGCCGATTTCAAAGCTCCCTTTCTTAGCCAAGATCCTTGAAAAAATTGTATCCAATCAACTTCAAGCTCATTTAACAAACAATGATTTATTTGAAAAACTCCAGTCTGGCTTCCGATCTCTTCACAGCACTGAGACAGCTCTTCTTAAAGTCTGTAATGACCTTCTTTTGGCTGAAGATGTTGGTGACTGCTCCATACTGGTTCTTCTAGACCTGAGCGCTGCGTTTGATACGGTGGATCACAATATACTTATTGACAGACTGGAAAAATGGGCAGGTATCAGTGATATGGCCTTAAACTGGTTCAGGTCTTACCTCCATAAAAGATGTTTTTCAGTGTCAATGGCTGGGTCAGTGTCGTCAACAGCAGAGTTGGTACATGGGGTCCCCCAGGGCTCAGTTCTAGGTCCAACACTATTTTCAATTTACATGCTCCCTCTTGGTAGCATCATCCATAAATATAATGTTAATTTTCACTGTTATGCCGATGACACACAACTGTACCTCCCGATTACACCTGGTGACCATTCAAATATAACTACTCTCCTCAAGTGCCTTTCAGAAATAAAATCATGGATGTCAGACAAGTTTTTACAACTCAACGACACAAAAACTGAAGTGTTAGTCATCGGTCCCCCATCAAAAAGACAGCAAATTACTAAACACTTAGGAGAACTAGCTCATCATGTGAAGCCCTCAGCCAGAAACCTTGGGGTTGTTTTTGACCAGGACTTGTGTTTTGAGCCTCAAGTGAAGAAAGTTGTACAGTCCTGTTTTTACCAGCTCAGAAATATAGCCAAGGTCAAATCACTCATGTCGCAAAAAGATCTGGAGAAACTTATCCATGCCTTCATCTCCTCCCGCCTTGATTATTGTAATTCATTATACACCTGTCTCAGTAAAAAATCCATCCACCGTCTTCAAACTATCCAAAACGCAGCAGCCCGGCTTTTAACAAGAACAAACAAATGTGCCCACATCACTCCAATTTTAGCATCCCTTCACTGGCTCCCTGTTGATTTTAGAATTGATTTTAAGATTCTTTTAATCACTTTTAAGGCACAACATGGGCTGGCCCCTTCTTATATTTCTGAGCTTTTAACCCCTTATGAACCAGGACGCAGTCTGAGATCCTCTGGCAGAGCCCTACTGGCTGTTCCAAGGTCCAGGCTAAAAACTAAAGGGGACAGGGCCTTTGCTATCAGAGCACCCGGACTTTGGAACAGCCTGCCAGAGGAGATCAGACTTGCAGAGTCAGTCCCTTGTTTTACATCTCTACTTAAGACATTCCTTTACAAAATTGCTTTTACTCTGTGATTTTATTTTTGATTTTATTCTATTAGTCTGATTTTATTGTCTCTTTGCTTTTATTGTCTGTTGTAAAGCACTTTGTTACTTGTATTGAAAAGTGCTATACAAATAAAGTATTATTATTATTATTATTATTTGTTTGTTTTTGATTTGGCTTGCATGTTCTGTGTATTTGTTCTTAAAGCAAAAAAAAGAAACCTCCTTTTAAATGTTCCTATTAAACAGTAGATGTGTTGTCAAGAGGGCTTGTATTTAAATGTGTCTATTTGAAATCGCAAATGTGAAAAAAAAGTGACCTTCTTTAAGTAACTGACTCAGTTGCTCAGTCTTGGTTATATTAATTTTCTTTATAAGGGCCTGTGTCCACTAACGCCATTTTTTGCGCCAATACTCAGCGTTTTTCAGCCTTCAGGGTCCTGAGGGCAAAAACGTCCTCGGCTTCAGCTGTTTTGCGTCGCTGCCTTTCACATTTTCGCACTCTCAGGTGACTTTTGGAACATCGCCATGCCAGTCAATGTAACTTCTCACTCCCTTACCAATCAAAATGAATAAGGAGCAGGATTTGTGATATCAGCTTTGTCAACAACAATGACAAAAGCGCTCTGAAACTGAAGTCGATGGCGCTGCAAGTGCAACAAAAGCCGTAAGTGAACACATGCACTAAAGTTTAAGTTTTAAACATCCCATAGCAGTGTTACTGTATGTCTCCATAAAAATAAGCGTACAGCTAGATAAAGCTGGGAAACAAGGCCAGTCTGAATGTCCATGGACTGAACACTGCTAAGTTTGTGGTATACTTTAAAAATCATATAGAGATGTAACATAATTACTAAGAAGCGGAGTGCAAAATCAGGACTCTTTCTGTTTGATAAATGATTGATCAAGGTTGTTTTGGCCAATGTTCTTTATCTTTTCATTTAGTTCTTGTTAATGTTCATTCTATTCTCCTTCAGTCTTTCACTGATGATTCCGCCCTTTATCTGCTTGTACATTATTCTCTACAGAAAAATCTCGTTCTGATCCTTTTCTCACAGGCTAATGTTCTACACACATTACAGCCTCATGTGTGGTATCAGGTATCACCATTGCACCAGGCAATAAAACAATTCTTCATCAATGAAATCATAAACCACCCTAAAAATGAGATATATGAGAATGTATACACAACGTATGCACACAAAATACAGTATGTTTGTATTTCCCCACATTGATCTTAAGAGTAGTACTTGATATTGGCAGGTACTTAATCACAGGGATTTAGAATTAGAAATATTCAGGGGGTATTTATATTACATTGACTGTTTCATAACCAGGTTCAAGGAGTTTTCATGGTTCATTCGAACATTAGTAATTAAGGAAGTCATGTTTACTCTAGTAAGTGCCTTTTGACAGTAAGGTCACAAAGAGCTTCTCAAAATATAACCAAGCTAATAATGACGATAAAAATCAAAAAAGATTAACTATAAACACAGAAATACTACAACTGTTACATCACAAAAGTTACATCTAAATTACAGGTGGTCGAAAGCCAAACGTGTGTCTTAAGCTGCTCATTAAAAGCATCAGTAGAAACTGCAGAGCGTGTCAAAGTGTCAGAGCCACGTCACGCTCATCGTCTGTTTTCAATCAGACACAAAGGGCCAATGAGAACATCTTGGTCAGAAGACTTGAGGGATCCAGTGGGGAGCAGGTCAGAGAATACACAGGAGCCTGATCATGCAGGGCTTGATTGAGGGCATTGTAGAGAAAAAAAAAGATAGGTGTAATGTGATTGACCTGCTGGGCCTAGTTAACACCCTTAAAGCAGCTTTTCTGATAATATGTAGACGGTCGAGGGAGGGAAGCCAGTAAGACGCAAAAGCATGAACAAGCATCTTTAGCTCAGATTGTGAGGCAACAGATTTCAGTTTAGCAGTGTTTCTTTTTTAAGATTTATTATGGGGATTTTTATGCCTTTATTTTAAAGATAGGACAGTGGACAGTGAGAGTGGTGAACGACAAGCGGGAAAGGAGCCACAGATGTGACTTGAACCCAGGCCGCCCGCTCTTAAAGGCCTTTAATCCCTGTGGGGCACTGACCACTAAGATGTTTTCTTAGTGAAAGTAACATGTCCCGGTATTTGTTTAATATGTTGATCAAAAAACATTGTCTGATCAAAAACGATGCAGAGATTTTAAAGAAATTAAAGGTAAAGTCAAAATTCAAACCCGCTAACTATTCATGCAAACGTGTATTTTTGTCTGATTTCTGCAGAGTCCCAAAGCAAGGGTTTAATTTGCCTGAACATTTAAAAATTAACGAATGCATAGGGAAACAGGCAACAGTGCATTTTCCTTCCAACACAGGAAAGCAGCTCAGCGACAAGACATGCTGTGGAATCGACGTGACTCACTTTTTCTCGACTGGAGAAACTTGGCCTCCACCCTCACTGTTCCGCTGTCTCCACCTACACATGTAACCTGCAGCTGAATGTATCAAATTCATAGCTACGGTTGCACCAAGTCGCTCTTGCTGGTGAAGGAAATCATTTATAGAGGTGGAAGTGCATGAGACAAACTGACATACATAATAAATATAGCATTTCACCATAAAGACATGGAATGCATGTGGATGAATCCTACTTGTAATAACATTTGTTTGTGCTTTTAGAACATCCCAAATCTGCACATACAGTATATCAAGTTTTACCTCCAATTATTAAGATTTCAAACCATTTTCCCCCAACAAATTATACATATGTGTTTGGCTCTTTTATCTAAACCTGGGCGAATGTTTGTGTCTTGTGCCAGGACTCGAGGAGGAGTTCCTCCCCTGCATGCAGCAGTGCCCCGGGGAGCAGCACCCAGAGGAGCCCCACCCAGCCGGGCTCCATCTTCCAGAGGGAGGGGGGTTCAGAGAGCCAGAGGCACACCTCCAACCGCCGGATACAGACCAGCTCCTCCCATTGTTCAGGACACATATGGAGAATATGTGAGTACATACAAACTGCATCCTAAAAGGGGTTAAGACAAGTCAGCAAATAGATCACATACATTCACAGATATACTTGAATTGTCTCCACAGAGCTGTGAGGGTCATTTTCTTTCTCGTATTGTAAAGTAACCTGAAGTTGGTTGTATTGGTTTCGCTGCTTTATTGACCACACACTAACTCTGTTGCTATGTCAGGATATGTGACCCCATGCTTGTGACATTGAATAATATATAGTTCAACTGCCTTTGTGCCACATTGCCACAATTTGTGCCAAAAAAAACAAACACATTCCCTCCAAGAATCGTAAAAAAAATCATGAGCCTCATACTTTCAGAGTGGGTATTATATACACTTCCAGAGGATATTTAGTTACTTTAACCACATACCCCCATCACTGAGCTCAGAAACAACTGAGCACCTTATAACTGTAGAGGTTGGATAAGAACCAAGTAACTAATGTGTTTTCTTTGGAAACATAACAGCCCTTGATTGTTGTCTGTAAACAAATTGCGCACATGAACTGCTCGTAGCGAATTTTGGCATTTATATAAGGGTGCCAATGTTTTAAAAAAAAAGAAGCAAAATGATGTCAACTTCAACTTTGGACATTAGTTATAATTGACTGCTAACACACAAAGTAGGTTGTTGAGGGTTGTTGGTGTCTCCGTTTTGTCCGAAAGGAGGCTGTACTGTATCAAACTGCTCTGGACACCGTCCCAGTTTAAATGTATTATTTTATAAGCATCACAAATTCAGCTCCATGTACATTTATTGTAAAAACATGGCAGCAGAAATAGAATTATAGAATGTCTCTGAAAGGAGAATTAGAGATGGATAACTCAAAACCCAAAGTTTTTACATGACAGGTCCATGAACTGTTTCCTCAGGACACATTTCCACTGCAGATACTGATCACATCAAAAAAGAAGAACAATCCACCAGGGCAGCATGTGCCACTGTTTGGGAATCACTGGCCTTAATGCCACTTTATCAACGAAAAAAAGAAAGCATGTACACGCATTCAATGACAGATAATACTGAAAATAGCACAGATTTTTGACACTTGGGGTGGGGTCTTGGGTATCTGTTTTTTTTTAATTATCACCCTAAACTAACACCAGAGTGTCAAAATATTGAGATCAATTATTTTGTGCCATGGAGAATGTTTGCAGTCTTGCCTTGTTTTTTTTATTTTTTTTATTGCCCTGCACATATGAGATGTGCATCTTCCCATACGACAATTTAGCGATATGTGTGGCTATCTTTGCCTAAGACTTTGGTTAAATTCGCCTTTTAAAGCACACAAAGTATAGCTGCTTTGTATGAGTGTACCTTCTACATGAAGTACATTACTATGTGAGGTGTAAGCATAGCATGTATTTGTTATTTACCATTATTCTTATTTGGTCCTGCATACCTGCACAGTCTTATGGGAGCTGGCTGTAATATCAACAGCTACCAGAGATGAATATATTAGGCTTAGAGTCAGAGCCTTTGTGCGTTTGCCAAGAGAGTCCCGCCGCACTGTCAAGGCAACTTCCCCAGAGACCCCGGCATCAACATTGCATATTTAGCAGATAGAAGGAGGAGAGGAGGTGGCCTGCGTTGGAAAATTGCCCCAGCAGCCCATACCTAACCACATCTGACAGGTTTATTCAGAGGTTGCAATTCAAATGTGTGGAGGTCGTGGAGAATGGCTCCGCGACCAGCTGTTTCCCATCATTGTCACAGTTGTAACTGCATCCCTAACACCTGCACCTGTGTATGTGGGTGCAGACAAAGGAGCCCCAACATCTGCCAGATGATAAATCGAACAACATCACAACAAATTAGAGGTAGAATGTGTTTGACTCTATATTATCCGAATAGATCACTTTCCCAGGACAAGTGTTCTCCATCGGGCGCTGACAAATAGGCTCTTGTATTCATCAATGAAATGACAAAGAGAGGTTTCATGTTCACATTTGTGGCCTCCATTTGTCTCTGCTTTATACCCACCCATATGCGTGTTCCCACCATGCTCATTTTTCTGCTTGACATCGCCATGGGCCAAAACATTTGTTCAGCTGGAGGCGTTTTCTTCCCCTCTTCTTGTTCTGACAAACAGCACCAGACCTAGGCTACCTCTCAGTGATCTTGTCACTAAGACACATGGGTGTACATTATCTTTGTCTGGATGGCTTTTGGTTTACACAATCCACTCGTGGTCAAACTTTTATTTAAGCATTAAATGACTCTGAATCCAATTGTTTCCAAACTAAATCACAGAGATGTTATTATCCTCTGATCCAGCCTTGGCAGCCCCATCAGTCTTCAATGGTTGCAGCCAAATCTCATTTCATGTAAATCATCAAGTGTATTGTGATCTCCATCCTACCTGCTGCTAATCCCATTGGAGAAGAATTAAACTGGATGTAATTCTCATTTCCGAAATGAGGCTGCATGTCATCTTTGTGTGCAGTTACATCATTTGCCAATATAAAAAACCCACAGAGGCTAATCAAAGTCCCTGAGCTCCACCTCTATCCTTAATCTAAAGCCTCTATGTACTTGCAACACTATGCATTGTATTCACACAGAAGCTTTATTCCTTTAGGTGAGTAGACCATGAAATGTGAATGCACATGGGATGCAAGTGTTTATGTTAAATCCTCCGGACATGGTAATCTTTTTTCTGAGCCTTGTGGGTCCTCGCTGAGCGTTTAAAATAAACTCTTCCCTTCAGGCGCTTCTCTGCTTGTCCAGTCCTGCTGAGAGTCAGGCATTGTTAATTGAATCATGTTCTTTATGGCGCCCTCCTTGAACCGTTTTAAAAAAAAAATCTAAATAGTATAATGTGGTGTGGAAAACATATTTCAGAAACAGACTTAAAGATAAGATTGATATTTACTCACACAACTAGTTATATGTAATAACTGCAGATTTTTTTTTTCATCCCTTATAAATGTGAATCAACTGAAAACCCCATCAGTAGTTTGAGTATTTAAATAATTATGTTTGCACTTCTGCTAAGTACGGTGTTATTTTTAACGTGAGCATTTTAGCATGCTAGCATTAGTGATAAGTTAAAGTGCAATTTATTTCCTACTTGACACTTAGATTAGGGTCTAGCAAAGTGCCTGTCCAGATGTCAAATGTACATACCAGATGTCACTTCCACATCCTGACAGACAGTTTGCTCTCCATGCTTTCTTTCATCCACACAACACACACACACACACGCGCACACACAAATGCACACACACACACACACACACACACACACACACACACACACACACACACACACACACACACACACACACACACACACACACAGGTAACGTAAAAGTACATCTATTGGCCTCAAGCATATTAACCAGTTCCAACAACAATCATATCCACACATATTTATATGCTCAGGTTTCTTGTGTAGAGAATATTGACAAGCTACATTTTGGCAGCAAAAACAAGTATAGCAAAGATTTTTGGTCCTATTTGCATTGATGGTAGGCACACAGACGGTCTCTTACATTTGTGCATGATCACGTGTTTTAAATTGAATCTGGGATTGAAAAAAAATCAAATAATTTCCACTGTAGTGCCTCATGCATTAAAAGCTACAGGGTCTCTTTAAGTGTGTAAATTGTCTTTTGCTTTCTGCTGCAGAGGGGGTTCACAGTAATTCATACAGAGGCATGTCTGTGCTCAGTTTCTATGAGTGCAAAATAGAAAGAGAGAAGTTAAATGAACCAGATACAGTATCTGACACAAACCTTCCCCTTTCACATAAACGTCTAAATTCCACAAACACTGCTCAGACTCATCTGGCTAATGTATGGTACAGAAGATGAAGCTCTGTTTGTTTTAATCATGTTTTATGCAAAACACCAAGGATCAACCAACAATCAATTAAGAGACTTAACACAATTGTTGTGTACTTTGCACTTTACATTGCGCCCAGATTATGTGCCCTTTAATGTGCTACAAGGGCCCAAAATGCACTGGCACCATGCATGTCCTATGAACTAAGGACTCTTTCTCATTTAAAACATACAACTACACTAGTCAGCCGTGACCATGCTGTGTACAGCTTGTGTTTTCCAGTTCTTCCCACAGTCCAAAGACATGCTCTTTCTAATAACTCTGTAACACCCTCAGGTTTGAATGTGGGTGTGAATGGTCATCCATGTGTACTCTGCCTCTTTTCAAAGTAGAACTTCAAGAGGTCCCAGGCCCTTCTGCAGAGGATAAATGAAAACACCTTGTTGCATTATAGTTAGTGATATTGGATTTCATTTCAAAGTTACGCTGTTTGCCAGAATAGGTATGACATGAGTTTCCAGGATAATACTTATGTGACAGCTGTGGATGGACTTAAATTTAAAACATCAACTACAAACTAGAAGAAAAAAAGGCAAGAAACCAAAAGTAGTAAAGAAATAACGGTAAGGAAAAGTAAGACATTTGTCAAGTGTTACACAGGGTAGTGATACTTCAACTTGATGCATGGGACAACTTTTTTGGCATCCTCAATCTGATCGCTTGAGATGTATTTCTACCCTTGCAGCAGAAAAGTTTCAGCAAATGAAGGCTCCTTTTTTTTTTTTAGCTTACTGGAATGCGCCGTCAGGAGGAGCTGAATAAATGACACCCAGCTTTGTGAAATTTTAAGACCAAGACAGACGACCGGAGGGGTTACAAATGCTTGGTTATTTGTTTTTCTTAAGGCAATAACATGGGGTGTTATTTTGCTTTTATAGTTAAAAAGTTAAGAGCAATGTGTGGCACAGCTGTGCGGAGGCGCAACATTTATCTTTGAACAGATGGTATCCTAGTCAAGCCGCCTGAGAACACGGCTTTACATCTTCTTTTGATTTGCTTAATTTTCTCGCTTTGTTGTTTGCCTCTCTGACACCTTTTGGGTCTCAGCACAGACCGAGCAGCATGTGCAATTTCTACAAAGTTCATAATGTGAGGGCAATTTGTCGTTAAACTCATTTGGATTTAGTACAGGGAACAAATCCAGTGGCTGAAAAGCTTGCTCTGGGTGTCAGTGGCATCCTATCTTTTACAGTAGTATTGTAGGGCACAGTGGAGCGGCTGTGATACCGCTGTCGTAACATGCAGTGCCAGGCCCTCTGTTAGTCTTCAGTGGCCTCTGAGGCCGGTCCTTATCTTTTAACAACACGCCTCTCAGCCATCCGCTGGCATACAAATGAAAGACTCACTTAGGGGCTGCTCTCGCTCGCTCCTCACTCTGTCTCTCCTCCCCCATCCAACCTCTCACTGTCACAGTAATCCTGTTTAGTGATGGAAACACTGCACTGATGCAGAATTGTGCTATTGTGCTCTCCAAGATATTTTGAGTAAATTGTATATCAATTTAAAACACATCAGATACAACAACGACTTCAATCACACTATCGTCACTGCTTTCCATTTTAAACGTGTTTTTCTTTGTGTCGGACTCTGAAGAAAAGAACCATTTTAAATGTGTCAATGTGATTTATAAACCGGGCATGTTTCTCCTCTCAGCTCGCTTGTAACTCAATTATAGAGTAGCTCCTCTAATAAATGGCAATAACATGCCATTGTTAAACTTTAATGTGGTCCTTAATACCAGGCAGTGCTGTCCAATGTGAGTGGACAGCACCTAGATAGAGTCACCATTCAGACCAGTGAAGGACTCAAGACTAATGACAAATGGCTTGTGTTGAAAACTAATCAGGGCTTCCAGTACCTGCTCTGCTAACACTGTGAATGACCTGCATCACATACACTGCTCTGTGTGTAATGGTACCAAACTGTATATGACAAGAAAATATAGGTTGTGTTTGTAGTGCAGTGGAGTAAAGTAGAGCCGATAAGAAAGATATCGGCCGATATATTGGTATCGACATTGTTTCTCTCCTTAATATCGGTAACGGGCCCTAAAATCTCTAATTGGTCGGGCCCGACAGTAAAGGCAGAATATTTGTCCCCAATAGTTTTTTACGAATCATAGGACAACGCCTTGTGGGCTATCTCCACTTCTATTATCCTGTCTGGAAATAAATCGCCTACAATGGTGATGTCAGCTCGTCTGTGTCAACCACAGATGGATATTTTCAAAACGAGATGGATACCTCCACACTTGGTTACCTTTTTTTTTTATATAGTTTCTATAATACTATCTTTAAATCCAATTGAAAAGGTATAAGGAATAATAATGTTCATGCTCCCCAGAGGATCTATTCAATTCAACATCCAGCCCCAATTTCACGCAAGAATACTCAAATGTTCAATTTAAACATCAAATTGCCATTATATCACTGAGCAAATTCATGCTCCTCAGAGGATAACCTTTTTCATTTGATCACCTTGTTACTGTGACATGATCTTCTATTGGTCCCAGGCCTGGTGGAAGATGTGCTAAAACTAATGTGTGTAAGTTAGAATTTTCAGCTTTTTTTAATGCATCAGCACCTCTAAGAACCCACTGACAGATAAAGTCCTACACTTGGCCATTTGGACAGCCTCTGGGCAGGGTGTACAAAATAACTCTTGTTGGCAACTCGATCCCTAGCTCCTCCTGTCCACATGTCAAAGTGTCCTCCAGCAGGACATTGAAGCCCATTGCTCCTGATGGTCAGCCCAGTGTCTTGCATGGTAGTTTCCAAACACTATTGTGTAGCTGATGAAATCAAACTTTCTATCTAATGATTTTCATACCCATTCCATCTGAGCAAATTCACCATTCATAGCTGATTATAAAAAAAACTTAAACCTCTCTTTACATAAAGGATTGTATAACTTTAATAACATACAGACAAATTAAAGCAACAAGTTTCTAATGTCACATTTTAAATTATTGTGTTATAGAGACCATCATGTTTTGTTCAAAAATAAATATGATGCTCTGAAAAAACACGAGTTGTCATTTCCTAAACAGGGGTAAATAAAGTCGATTTCACTTAAATTGGTCCTAAATCCTGTTAGCAGAAAGCACTCCCATCACCTCCGCAGCATGTCACAATCACAGTGCTTACTAGAGGTGTTATATTTGTTTAGTAGTACCAAAGCACCAAACAACACCTGTGATTATGAAGTTGTAAGTTCTTTTTTTGGAAAAGGGTGTAGTAGATAGTTTGCAATATAAGCAAAATAGCTTATCTTTGAAATAATAATGACTCATTAAGCCAAGCACAAGAAGCCATCTTTTAAACCTCTGTCTTAAAGTTAGTGCGTAATTCTTTACTAGCTGACGTTAGCTAGCTGTAAACTGGAGAGAAAACTGAATTAATTCAGCCACTGTAACTTTTCAGGCTGACTTTACTTGCATGGCATTTAATGCAAGAGCTGACTTTTTGAACCAACCAACACCATTTTAATGTCATTATCACATGAGCTGTCCTGCAGGACATCAGCTTAAGTAATGATTGGGTCTTCAAGGAATGTATGTGAATTTCAACACAACTATATAAACTGCCAATATTCTATGTCCTCACTTGGAGACTAAAAAATGTAGCGGAGCATCTTTCTGGCGTACTTCAGCTGCATCACACCTCCGGTGCTTCCTCCAAGAAACACAGGACTAGGCTGTCACGCTATGCCCTGGTGTCAGACTGTGACAGGGAGGAGGCTGTAGTGATGGGTTTGAAAAGGGGAAAGGAACAAGGGGGGGTTTTAGTTTGTGTAGAATGTTCTAAATACCATTGAATACCAATATATACTGGTACAGGTATCCGTTTAAATATGAACAGTACCCAACCCTCCATCAATGGCATACACAAATCATTATCTTTAACGAGCCATAAATGTATCTATCTATCTATTACATTTTTGTTAACATGCAAATGTTTTTGGTTTAGATTCATTTTGATTCTTTTACTCAGATTTCATAATGTATTATTGTTATAATGTGGGTTATAACAGGGACTGTGATTCATACTATCGTCCTGATAGCATTCAAATGCAGCCTCATGGATGAGGCATTCATACAAGCTGCTAATTATGCATCCTATATCTAACATTTTATGTATTGTATTGCAGGAAGCTTACCAGTACACAAACAACGAAAAGCTTTTTAAGTGAGCTGTTAAAGCCAATGTGTTTGTATGATAATACAAGTAGAGAAAAAGACTACATGTGGGGGGCTTTACATTTTTTGAATAAACCTCTAGAGGTCTAAAATGAATGTAACCTAATTCTTCTTCCTTTGTTTAATTGTATTAATATTTTTTGTATGAAAAGCAGAATGAGTATTATATATATGTAAATAATCAATGTAAACGACTGACTCATTCATTAAAAAGTTGTCAGAATTGTCAGTACTTTTTCATACCACCAATCTTCAATATTTTAATGAAAAATTGTATCAAAAAGTACTAAAGAAATACAGTTTTAACCTAAGGCTGACACACGTGAAATAAAGAGAGCAGCGATGATCCTCTCAAATCCACAGGTCTGAAAATACTGATGTTTCTCAAGTCCTTTTTGCTTTCATGACGACAGAAAACTTACGTTTTCGCTCTTACAAACAGACGGAGATCAGAGGAGGCGTCAGCGGAGGAGAACTCTTATTAAGCACAAATTCATTGGCAACATTTAAGCACCGAAATACGCTAATGTTATGGTTCAATTTAGACAGAGGAGGTTGCTTGCAATTTTTAGTGATCAAAATGAAGACATTTTCCAATATTGCATGTCTAGGACTTGCTCAACCGGAAGGTTGGGGATTCGGTCCCCAGCTCCTGCAGCAACATGTCCGAGACACTTAACCCTGTATTTCTCCAGCTGCTTCATCTGCGGTTTATGTGTATGAATGGGAATAGTTACTTCTGATGGTCACATTACATAGAAACCTCTGCCATCAGTGTGTGAATGTGTAGGTGTGACCTGCGGTGTAAAAGCGCTTTGAGTAGTCAGAAGACTAGAAAAGTGCTATACAAGCTCAAGTCCATTTAACATTTAAACATCAATATTGTTAGATTTGTATTAGTGTTATATCAAAGTTTAAAATTCTCTAATACAACTCAAAGTCATTGTTTAGGTTTTGATCATCCATGCTTCTATTCTGAAGGGAGTTGTGTTATATGGGGACTGAGGCTGCCTTCACAATCACAGCTAACGTGATTTTACTTCATGTCTTCTCCCTGCTTCATTTAATATTCATAACTGTGCTTGTTTATTCCAGGCTGCAATAGGTACGGTATAATAGAAACAGCTTTTAAATAGAACGAAACATTCTCAGAGTTTTTGTAAGAAAACAAGCATTTTCCAACAACAACAGAGACATTATTTCAATTTCAAATGGGAACACGCTTTTTGAAATGCACAAGCTTTCTTTCCAAAGAACATTTTTGGTTAAAGCTGTTTCCGTTTCAAAGACTGTAGTTGTGGCTTTGAATAAAAAAAGTGTTTGTTGTGTTGTTTTCTTACACAGCTAATTGTAACCTGATGCTTGTGTCTGTGTTCTGTTTTGGGCGGATACTGCTGATGTGGTAGAGCAAGATGCTGTCGAGGAAGGTGTCTGCGATTATATTATTCACTAACCTTGTTTGCTGTATTTTCCCTGAACTAGAACCTTCTCTTAAGTAAGAAACTATACTTTCTATGTGAGTCACAACTAACTTCAATTTCCAAAGATTAAGGTGTTCAGACAGAAGATGAGCACACACAAAGACCGGGCAATCAAATGAATAACAAACAAAACGGCACACATAGCAAGAGAAAGTATATGCTAAGATGAAGGGAATGTCTGAAAGATAAGAAAAATACAGAATAAGAGTGACAGCTACTTGACGCATAGTTGAATAAATGTTTGCTTAAGTCTTTTTAAATGATCACAGAGTTTGCATCTCTTAAATATTTTAGTAGAAAGCTTCAAAGTTTGGTCCAAAGTAAAGTACAAACAAGTTTTCTTATTTGTGTGACAGTCTGTTTTTAACCCTGGCTGCAGAGGATTTCATAATCTGTGGAGGATTGCATTACCACAAGGAATTAGTAATGTTGGTCTGTCAAAAACTATTATAACACTTGTAAACGAGTAAAAGAACCGATCATAAAATACAAAAAGGAGCTAGTCTTGGTAGATTCAAACTGGGGGTGATATGACCCCTCTTTTTCTTGTATAGTAAAAAGCCTGGGAGAAGAGCATGATTGCTTTGGAAGACCACTTAAACAAACATTAAAGTGGCTTTGAAAAGCTCATTCTTTGTAATGGTTTGTGAATGAGAGAAAGCTCTGGGTATTTCTTTTAAATGACAAGACTAGTTGTCATTTTGTTTCTGGACCAATTACCAAAGTTAACACGTCCATCAAGCAGATCAAAAGTGTTAAAAAGGAGAGATACTTAAAAATAAGATTGTTTTTTTTATTTCACTTTCTTTCATTAATAACTGTGCAATTGTTAGATGGGGTGTTGCCTCGATTTCAGATCTACTCGGATGAACCAGGGGACGTTGGCACAGTTGCTGCCCTTACACAGAGCAGAATCAGCCCTGCCATAAAACAGATAACATAAAACACTTTAAAACCGTCAGACATCTTTGTTTTCTTTGGTTTTCACCGCAGTTTGCAGAGTCCTCAGAGCAGACTTCTTTTCAGCCAGCAGGAAGTTAATACAGCCATGGCATTCTATCATACGAAGAAAAATGGTTATTGTAGTAAGCTAACAAAAATCTAGTGTTAAGATAAATCTTTACATATACAATGGAGACATTTGCAGTGTGACAGCAGCAAAGCAAAAGGATAGACAAATAAGAGCATGCAGTGCATAATAAGATAATTGAGGAGCCCAAACAGAGCTGCAGTTGTTACAAATGTGGTCTGAACATTCACAGTTATATATAATAAAAAAGACTATCGTGCACACAATGGCGGCTGTGGCTCAGTTTCTTGAGTCGGGCGTCTCTGAACTGGAAAGTTAGGGGTTCAATCCCCAGCTCCTGCAGCTACATGTGCCCCTAACCCCAAGTTGCTCCCACTGCTTCGATGGCGTTGTATGAATGGGATTAGTTACTTCTGATGGTCACTTTACATAGCAGCCTCTTTCATCAGTGTGTGAATACGTAGGTGTGACCTGCGGTGTAAAAGCACTTTAAGAAGTCTGAAAACTAGAAAAGAGCTATACAAGCTCAAGACTTTTTACCATTTACAGTACATAAGAACATTGTATGGCACCATGGTCCATATACAGTAGTATTACACTTCAGAGGATATTGTAATATGATAGATATTGTATACACGATAACATTGCATGAGTGGTTGGAGTGAATTGTTTCCAGTTTGTGTGTGAGTGTTTATTCAACAAAGTTCCCGAACAAATCCCTATCAGTCTATATTTTGGATGCAAAAAAATCTACAAGATACAGAAGCTAGCATTCGAAAATAAACTTAAAACTCAAGTTTTTACCTTCACAGTAGTATTGATGCTTTCAGTGTTTGTTTGTTTTAGTTTAAGGACTATAAGCAGACGAGCACATGATACCAGAGGTTGAAAATTCATCTAGACATTTTCTGTTTTTCAAATTGCTTTTGTAAGCTCTCCATAAACCGTGTTGAGTCTTCATCCACCTTTTTCTCACTTGTAAATATAATCTTTTTTTGTCTGTTTGCAGTGTTGTGATGATTATCTTTCACGGAAACTATCGAGAAAGTCAGGGAAATTATTTTCTTTTCAGTGTGTCTTTTGGCAGAAGGGGTCATGATGAGAAATTGCAAAATCAAAGTGTTGCTTGTAAAAGTGCGTTTAATCACAACCTTTCTAACAAAATTGCTCTGCTCTTTGAAAACTGTTGCTTGTATTGTTTAAAGAAAAAAAAAGGCGTACAGGGGTTTAATATTGTTTAAAGTAAAGTTGTTGACTAAACTTAGTCCTTGCATCAGCTTGGGGAATTGTTGACTTTGCAAAAAGCTCGTGTAACTGCTGAATTACAAATGTCAGAAGGGACTTGAATTCCCTTCAAGCTACCTCGAGACAAATAGACAGGAACTGACAAAGACCTTCACAAAAACCAACAGACCTCCCACATACATGCAAACGACAAACGAATCACAAACAACTCTTAAAGCGGCCCAGTGGGAAGACCAAGGAGAGGTTTGATCATAAAAAAGAATCTTAAAATGCACCTGGCATTTAACTCAGAAACAAGGAAGTACTCATACATCCAGCACCTCTGCAGAGGGTCATATGTAGTTCTTCTACACTTACTTCACTTCTACAGGATTTACGATAAAAGACTAAATTCAACTGCTGTCGTTTGGCAAATGTATGTTTCTAATCAAGAATTAGGTCCTTAATAATAATATGGTTTTGATGAGCATTCTCGTCTTCATGTGCTAAATCTTACAGACATTCATTTCAAGCATGCAAATCAGGGGCAGATGGAATTAGCCACGAAGTATGTGGGGGATGAGAGATGTGTCGCTAGGGGTCGATGCCTTTTGTGGAACATAAGTCCCATTTATCCCAAATTAGGACGGGTGCGGCACTGGTTCGCTTTGATGTTCCTCTTGGCGGGGGCCTGGGTGGAGTGCGGAGGAGTGGGGAGGGGGGAACAGGGCAGATTGCTGGAGCACAAACAGATGTTCAAGACTCATCCTTTGAGGTGGTGATGAAACGTTGCCTCAGCGAGAGTCTTTACATCCCACTGTCAGTCAGTTGACATCGAGACAAGGGCAGGGCTGCAGTTGCCACTCTAATGGCTGCTATAGCAGCAGCAGCAGCAGATGAAGCAGTTTGACCTAAATCTGTGCAAAGTTGAAGGCTTCGATGTGTTGTTGAAAAGAACAACTCTGTAAGGATTTGATGGATACAAATTATTTATTAGACACCACGCTTTTATAAAAGATGCTTCATCCAGCAACAGATATTTCAGTCAAAGTTGTTTGGGTCATAATTTAATTTTGTTCAACTTTTACTTTTTGGTTTTACAAAACCATGTAGCTGTGGAAACCATTTTTCGTGCATACATTTTCTCAGCCTTCACATTTGAACATGTTTATAACATTTCCCAGGTTCTAATATCAACATCTTTTGAATGTTAAAATGTCTGCTGAATGTTTTCTTCTCTGCACCTCATCTAACGCTTGTATTTTATCTTGTTTATCGCAGGAATACGACGACGGCTACGGAACAGCTTACGATGACCAAGGATATGAATCTTATGACAACAACTACAGCAATCAAGGACAAAAGTATGTGTGTTTTTTTTTCTCCAAATAACCATTAACAAGCTCAGTCGTCTTTGGTAATATTCACTTTTGACAACTTTGCAACATTAGCCTTTTTCTGAGTGCAGCTGTACAACAACGCCGTTGTCAAATGTAGCCATCTTTGTACATTCACAATGGTGAAATTTTATAGTGTCCCAAGTCTGTGAATTTACATTGTGTTACACAAAGAGAAGCATGACATGAAGGGAAACAACGACAGCTCCAAATACACACACACACTCACACGCTCACGCACATAGAGCTGTTCTCCCCCACTGGCTCCGTGGATCACGCCTGACCCCTGTAATGCTCTGTTACTACCTTTAGTTTGAAGACGGTATAGATGGGAGATCACACACCCCCCATAACGTCTCTGTGACGTTCAGAGTAAACACAAGAGGTCACATTGAGTCTGAACAGAGCATAATTGTACGTTTTGCACCCAGGACAGAGAGGAGACAGGAACATTCAGCACATTCTGACTTCCTGGCTACGGTGGCTAGAAATCGTAACTGTCTCAGCTCCACTAAATAATGTCTTTATATCACCTGTATATAGAATAGTTATTGTTATGTACAAAGAACCACATTTACCAAACCTGAACACAACTATCATCTGATTCTGCAGATTCGCTCAGCTATACTGACTTGTTTAACTTCTTTTAACACATTGTTCAGGTCCTTTTTTGGCACACTGCTCTCATCAACCTCTTTACCTAGACAGGACGTAAAGAGTAAGACACTAGCTATGGAACATAGATGAGCACAAAGAGCATGGTAGTTGTCTAAGGAGTTAAACGTACAGTATGTAAAATCTGCCGCAAGGGGGCTCTCAATCAAAACAATAACAAAAGAGATGACGTCGCTCCTCGCAGGGTCTCATGGGATACCCCCCCCCCCCCCGTGAAAACGAACGAACTCCGTGTTGAATCAATACGAACGGGCAAAACCGACCTGAGAAAGACAATATGTGTACTGACGATGTATCCAAGTATAATTCACATGAAGTTTTTTATCACAGCAGCACATACAGCGACAGAACGGCAGCTTTCAGTAGCAGCTAGCGCTAGCTTATGCAGCGGTCTTTGACGTAACATCCGGTGTTTCCTTGACAACGATCAACATTTCGTGTCTGCCATGGCGGCTCATCATGGCGGCTGCCTACAAGACACGTCCTGTTACAACTATAAAATTACGGATTTCTCTGGCTTTGATAACTTTTGGAAATATTTGAGGTGATGTAAGTACTCAACTAAAAAATATATATAACATGGGTTTAGTCAATTTTTAATTTAAGTTAGATATTTGAATGTAAACATTAGCATGCAATCTTACATACTGTACCTTTAAAGGGACCACAACAAGGGCAAAAGAAAAAATAATATTAAACTTACATTTTTAAACAGACATAGAAAGAACAGAACAAAACCTAATATTATCTGTGTCTCACTGATGTGTGAAAGGTGAATGCCTGCTAACACATTTTCAGTACCACAAGGTCGTATCTAGATGGTAACCCCCGATTTACTACAATATCAAACATGCACACCTGCGCTTTTTTTCATTTACAACACGAACAATGTTTGTGTCTTGGGTGACACATGTTTTTATTTTTTATTTGCGATGAATCTAAAACAAGTAGCTTTGGACGGATAACTAGATAAAGTACTTCTGGTTTTGGTGCCTTTACTTGACCTAACCTTGTCAAACCCTATCAGTTTGGTTAGGTTTAGAACAAGATCTAGGTTTGGCGTTGCGCTGATTGGTCAGTGTTGGGGATTCAAAGGGTACTAAAACCTTCATTTCCAGCTTTAAAGTGTAATATTTCATTCATCATGAGCTGCTCCTTATATGGACTTTGTTGCTCTTTATACTACAGTACACAACGTTCAAATTACTGTCATGCTACTTATGTTAGCCCTTTAATGACAATTTCCATTATGTGTTAGCATCAAGCTAACAAACTAAAATGAACATCAAGATTAAGGATTCAGGAGAGAAGTTATTTCAATGCTGTGACATTAGCTTTAGCTGTGTGTATCTAATATACTGGCAGCTGAGTGTATGCGTCAAACTGATACATTCACTCTTGAGTTATCATGTTTTCTAGGAGAGTTCATACTTGTCAGTAACCCAAATACACTAAACTTCAAATGTTAGAAGTTGTGTCTTCATATCTAAATCACACATTCATGAGCAGCATTTGAAGGCAGCCAGTTTGCTGCTGTCTTGTCATTAAGGCTACATTAAATGGAAGAGAATATGAGGTCAAATTGAGATTTTGGATTCAGAGCAGCTGGATTATGGTGCGTGAGCTGTTAAGAGTCATCTGTGCTCATTTTCTGCCCCGTTTGAAACTCCTAAGAACACTTCCTCTTAATGAAAGTATTTTGTGAAGTGTGAAATGTTTTGACTGACCTTTAGGTTGCCCTCCAGGATTGACTTAAAAAGGTGAAACGTATCATAGAAGGTTACTTCCTGGAAACTATCAGTCAGGATTACAAGATTTACAAGCCTGTAAACATTGCAGGATCTCTTATTCAAGTCTTCTATTTTTGTTTTTTATATCTCAAAACAGAGTCGCAGTGATCACATTTCTTACAAGGAGTCAATTGCAGCTCCGTACATTAAATCTTAGTTTGAATCAGCACTTAAAATATCTTTCCAAAGATGCATTTAGCTCATTATGTTTCTCATGTCAATGCATAAAAAAACAGAAGTATCCTAGGGGTATGTTGCTCTATTTAACAGAAGGTCCTGCACAGCTAAATGCAGAATATTGATTTCTTCATGTCCAGGGAGCTATCACACTCTTCAAGCAACACAAGGTCAAAGGCTTTCGCTTTGGTTTGCTGGCGTCCCACTGTATTCAATCAGCACACAATGTGCAACATTTATGTATACCTGCCTGTCCTACTTCAAAGAGTGATTGTTCCCACATTTAGTGCGTCAAAAAATGGTATTGTATTGGCAGCAGCTGGAAAACTGAAGAAAAAAACCAACATCATTCTGTCCCTTGGTTTTTGTTAGCAGGGTGGTCGATGTTTTCTTTTGTTGAGGTGTCAGGATATATGTCACCCAGGCTTCATCCATCTTTTGTACTATCTCTTTTTTCGGTGGGCTGGATCACAACCCCCCCCCCCCCCCCCCACACACACACACACACGCACGCACGCACGCACGCATGCACGCACACACACACACACACACACACACACACACACACACACACACACACACGCATACACACTCCTCACCCTCTGTAGCACAGCGAGCAGTGTCTGGAGTGTTTGGTGGTTAGGTGTAGAGATGCATGCTGGGAGGGAAAGCAGGTCCGCCTCAGGAATCTGCAGCTATTTGTTTTAAAAGCAGCCTCGTGAATAATGGTGGGGAGGGGGGGGGCGTTGTTGTGAAGGTGGGAGCAGGGAAGGGAAGGGGAGGAAAGACAAATGGAGTCCATCATGTAAAGGCTGGAGGCTGGGTTGACTCAAAGAGATTTTCATGTCTGTTATCAGGAGGGAGACAAAGCAACTAATAGGACCCAGACATCGAAGCCTACGCCTCCAGAGACAGCTGATTCACTTACTTCTTCTCTTATTTGTGCGTCCTGTGTCGTGAATTTAGTTGAAAAGCTACAGTTACTGCAGGCTGACATTGTGCATGTGTACAACAGAGGCTTAAACCAGTATTCCTGTGATATGTTTAATGTTTGACAGGATGAATTTTGACATTTGTTGCATAAATGTGAGATCTGTTTTGTGGCATGTTCATTTTCTTTGTCTTTAGAATACAGAGAGGGAACAATGTACCTTAATATAAGAATAAAAGGCCTTTTAATGATATCAAAAGGCAAAGGTCCAAGGTTTATATTACACCACAGCTCCCCAGTAATCCATTTATTACCTTTTCTTATTGCATTTTTGAAACTGCGGTTAATCCTGCATCTTAATACAGTCCTTCCAAAGCTTCTCTCCTACAGTCACATTCCTATTTAGCTTTGCGATGGACAAAGGTGAATTGTTTTCAACACGGGATTGAGGAAAGTCATAGCAGGTCCCAGCTGTAGCAGGCCCTCAGGGAGAGAGTCTGGACATGTGTGTGCTGCTGTGTCTGCGTGTGTGTGTGTCTGTGTGTGTGTGTGTGTGTGTGTGTGTGTGTGTGTGTGTGTGTGTGTGTGTGTGTGTGTGTGTGTGTGTGTGTGTGTGTGTGTGTGTGTGTGAATGTGTGCGTGTGTGTGTGTGTGTGTGTGTGTGTGTAGGTGTGTGTGTGTGTGTGTGTGTGTGTGTGTGTGTGTGTGTGTGTGTGTGTGTGTGTGTGTGTGTGTGTGTGTGTTGTTTGTGTGTGTGTGTGCATGCGGACAAGAAGTCTACTAACAATGTTTCTAGAAGCCTAAGGAGCTCCCAGTCACCAATCTGAGCTCTGACTGCATGGCAGGATTTCAGTTGCCGGAGGATAACAAGCAGAACAATTTACAGTCTCTCTGTCAGGGTATTACCCCGATGGCTTATGCTAGAAACAGGCCTGCCATTCGAGAACACAAAGGATAGGAAGAGGATTGTTATAAAAGGCCTCTGCTCTTAAAAAGACTGTGATGCTGCATCAGTGGATTTGCTGATACCTAATTTAGATTTGAAATATGTTTTCCATGACACTGAAATACTTTAAGGTATAGATGGTTATCAGAGCGGGGGTTGTCAGTTAATAATAGATGTATCCTCATGCAATCCTAGATGATGTGATAATGAGATTAATCATATTAAATAAGATAGATAAAGTAGTTCATCTTTTTGCAAGAAAAAGCAGGGGCTTCTGACTTTTTTGGCCACACGATGTCTGATTGCTAATGACCTGATTTTGTTATCTGTATGTGATTTTCAGCGTTTTTCACAGATGGAGTTGGAATGGACATCTTAGTTCGATAGCTTGATGCTTACAAATAATTGGAATTGCCATTAACTAGCTAACAGAATTAGCATCTCAACCGTCGTAAAGAAAACCTGTATTTGACTTAACAAAGTGCAGACGCTGAGTTAGTTTCTTAGCATTTCTACAGTCTGTATGCTACAGTTGTGTCATTGGGTAAAGGTCAGTGTCGTGTGGGCTGAATGAACTTAGTCCAACTGCTCAGCAAAGTGGTGTGGTGTAAAATGAAGTAGGACACACGGGTGAGGCACATTTGTGCTTTTTCTGCATTTGACTGGAAAAAATACTTGAATCAATTATGGATTTTTTTTATTTCTAAAGCTTTTAGTTAATGCAATCAAAATTCAAGGTGAAAATATTCCAAAAAAGGACTTCACAAAAAGCAACAAAACAAGCGTTAGGGCAGGTAGACTTGTGAGAGTTTGATTTTAATATCGAATCTGACCCTATTTGTACTAGAATAACTTGTTGCCGATTAGAAAGTTAATAACAATTGCTTAATGGCTTTACTTAAATTGCATATAAAATGTTCCCTCTCAGATTAATCAATCATAAAATTATTTTAAGCTCAAGCACTATTGTTTTAAATTAAGCCTTCTTGAAAAGCATTTTCTTATTAAAAAAAAGATTCAGATTCAGACGACTTTATTAATCCCAGAAGAGCAATTCAGTTCCACAGCCTACCGAGTCATTGAAAGAAGCCAGGACAATAATCAGGAAACAAACACAGTCACAGCAGCGTTCAAACAATTACATTCACATGTCAGTTACAACAATTTAACAGCCGAACAGGTCGCCCAAATGAGAAGCCAGAGCTAGCAAATCTAGAAATGAATAAATACAAGGGCAGAATTGTATCTGATAAATAGTTAATACATGAATGGACCTTACAGGTTACCTAGGTGTGTAGTAGCAGTTTGGTATTACGCATTGTTCAAAACAAGTAAGCTAATTCAAAATGTTTCATTGCGTTATAATATTTTATATATATAATAATGTATGCTCTGTGCTTACCGACACAATATGTAAATTACGCCTCCAGGGGGCTCTCAATCAAAACAATGACAAAAGATGACGTCCTTTTCTTATGTAAAAAATTACAGCTTTCTCTGGCTTTGATTACTGTAGGAAATATTTGAGGTAATGTACACACTCAACAACAAACAACATTAAGTTAAAGGGGAAATATTACATGAAAGAAATGGTATTTAACAGGCACTGTGAGTACATTTGAAAACATTTCCAATAAGTGCAACACACAGACACACCCGTTTTCACTTGGACTGCCTCATATTGGTGTTAAAAAAATCTGTGCAAACTGCATAGTTGAAATTTCAGTGATAGCATAACTTTACATACACCTTCTTTAAAAGCTTTATTTTATTGCTAGCGCCAAAGTACATAGACTCTTTGGACTTTCTGTTTTGGGCCACGTTCAGTGATAAAATCATAATGTTCTCCGCTGGGTTTAAGTGGAACAAAATGTTGTACTTGTTACACTAACCACTGCCAAATGAGACAAGACATCCTGTGTAATTACACTGTACACAGTCTGTCACACAGAACAGCCAGAATTGAGTAATTTAGACATAATTCAATTTGAAAGGCAAATAAGGCACTCGCAATCTTAAGACATGAGACTTAAGCTCAAAAAGCTGTTTTTGGATACCCTGAGGACGTTTTGCAACATTCACGTGTTTCAGAAGAGAGCTTCCGCCTGGGGGGGGGGGCTCGTGGAACAACCTCAGTATGACAGCCATGGAAGTGATGGTCCGCCAGTTCCCCGATCACAGCCTCCTCTTACCGTGTTTTTATACAACACTGAGAACTGAGCCATCATCTTCTTCTTTTTTTGGAGAGGCAGCAGAGAGCCTCATCTCAGCAGAGGTATCTGAAGCTGCAGTGCATTGGTACCAATCAAATGTTAAGGTCAAGGAGGTTAGAGAGCGCTGCATGTGTGGAGAGCCTCTTTAATTTTATTAGCGGAGAAGGTGACGTCTCTGTAGGGAAATGAGAGGGATGACAGCTGTGGCACAGCCCTGGCTGGACACTTGGGGAGGTCACAGTGAGGTCGTCTTTAGCAGCTCGGGTGTGATCAAAGCGTTATTTCATACTTGACACCTCGGAGACTGTTGGCTGCTGACACCTCACACCTATCCTCGCATCCTGTTTTGGTTTGGTATATCGTAGGCTGGATCCCAGAGGCTTGAGGGCACAAGGCGAGCTGTGTGACAGTGTTTTAAAGGGCAGACACATCCCTGAGGAAAAACTGTAAATCTTAGTACAAGGGACGGGTAAAGAGGAAAAGAGGGAAGAGTGGCTGGATTTCTATGTTTAAAGATGTAACTGTTTGCACTGGATTACTAGAAAGAGCCAAAAGATTAATGAAAAGATGTCCCATCCCATATCACATAAACCTGAAGTCTTGGAGTTATTCATTGAAGTATGAGGGGGCTAGTTTGTAATTTTTACACTTTTACGCACAAAAAAAATACAAATATGTCTGTAGGGGTTAGTGTAGAGATATAAGAAATATCTCCATCAAACACTTAAGAGAAAGATATCAAACCATGTCAACGGTCCTGACAGTTTCGTCCATCGTGAACGTCCTTCTACATTCAAATAGAGAACGCAGATCAACACATAGAGAGGATTTGAGGGCGCTAACACTATAAAACAAGTTCCCTTGCAGCAGCTAGCTTAAAGCAAGGCAACAAAATAGACACAAACGTTCAGCTTACTGCTATAAAAATGTTGTTGCTGTTGTCATCAATCAGATATATCATTAAAGTAGGGGTATGAATAAAGGTTGTTTAATCCCCAGGTGTTGCAAATGCTGAGCTTCTTTATTGTAATTAAGGTGGGAGATCAGCTTAGCAGTCAGAAATGGAGAAGCCGGAGTTTATGCTAGTTAGGCGACAACAGGTCGCTGATAATAGAAAAATAAATAACTGTAATGTCAGCATGCCAACATGCTCACAATGACAATGCTACTGTAACATACTGGGGTCGACTTTTTCCATCCCTAAAGCCTTGCCATTTGCTTGGCTAACAATAGCAGCTTATTTTAGTGGTTGTCAAGGAGCTAGTCCTATTTTAAATGCAATGACACATCTGTTGATTCTCCAATGTTAATGGATAATTGGTGAAGATATGTATAGTTGATGTCCTAGTGCAGGGATGGGCAACTTTGGTCACAGCAAGGGCCACATTCATTTAATTCTCACTGCCAGGGGGGCAAATATTAGGATACAAAAACGATTACAGTCAATTATGTCTCAAATTTAACTCAAAATACCAGTGATCAAATATTATTATGGACATATTTCTGGTTTTCATGATTTAGTGGCAGATTTTGTCATGTTTTCTTCATGTTTCCAATTAATTGATATGTAAAAATTGACCTGAGGGCCACGTTGAGGGTTGATGGGGGCCGCATGTGGGCCCCAGGCCGCCAGTTGCTCACCCCTGTCCTAGTGTATTCCATTGTTTCCAGGTCTGCTGGCATATGATTGATGGAATTGTTTGTTTTGAATATTAATAATTATTTCTACCTAATTTATACCTCTTTTATGCAAAATAACCAGTACAGAGTCTGTTTAGGTCTCTGATACAGAATACGCATGTCAGTATCATCTGGCTTTCAGCAACAATCGTGTTCAAAAGGCAGTTGAGACAGTGGAATTATTCGCCTGCCTTTGTCAATGCTACTTCTTTGAGGTTTGCTTGTTTTGTCTGGGCCCTAAGGCAGACGACATCCATTTAGTACAAAAGGAATATCAACATTGTGTCTTTCGAATCTTAGTACAGATTGGCTGTGTTAGCTGTCTGCCTCTGTAATGCCTGCGGTGCTTCACAGATGCTGGGTACCGAGATGCTGTTTTCATGGTACACAGCTTGTCAAGATGAGTGACAGGCGCTGTGGTTGGAATTAGACCAACTGAGGGGAAGGAGGGCGGGATTAACATCACTCTCTCTCCCAGTCTCCTGACAAAGAGCTGCATTTTCAAAATGTAATGTCCCTTCAATGAGACATAACAAAGCCCTCCACAGATTTTCTTTTAAATGGTGGATTTAAAAAAAATCTGTGGATTGACTTGACTGGAAGAGGCAGTATATCCCCTGAAGCAGGATTTCATGTCTGTTCCGAAATAAGGGCAGCAAAGTGACATAAATGGTCATTTCAAACCCAGAAAGAAGACTCATTTGTAAAGTTAAATCTCTGCCGTAGGCCATTTTGTCCGTCTTTGTGGCTCTCCAACAGGGGGTCAGCATTGGAGATAGCTCTGCAATCAGCCACCATACTGAGCAATCACCAGTGTATCCATAAGGAGGGCTTCCATTTGAAATCACAAGTTTTATTTCATACAAAATCCAGAAAAGAGAGAAAGGTAGGGCAGCTTTTTTTTTGCCATTTTCATTGCATTGTGTCCGTGGAGATCACCACTAAGTCTTGTGTCAAGGAAATAATTTGAAGTAAGTCACAATGAGTTAAAATGTGCAATACGCAAGAAATAGGCGAGCAGAAGAAAAGCAGCTTCCCTCCACACCAGACTTGCATCGTATTACCTCTGCAGCCCCTTGTAATGTCCTACTAGATTTCTTCTAATCTATCACAGAGGACTAGAAGAGTAATGGCGATGTAAGAAAACAAAGTCCACCAGGGACGTGTACTACATCATTCAGATTTAACACCGCCATCTGTTTCCCGTGCCCAGGAATGGCAACATCAGTGCTTAGGACAAAGCATTTACTGAGATGACAGATGCTCCAGTGAGGCAGGGTCTTTACCTGTGGAAAAGTAGGCCTGGAATCAGACGCCTGATGAAAGAGACACACTTATCTAATAGGAGAAGGGTTTTGCCTCTTGTGTTGAATGTCTGCAATTAAAACAGATGTGCTTTTTTTTTCTAATTCTTGGCCTGTGAAGTTTGGGGAGACACAAACCAGCGGCCGCCTTCTGCTAATGAATGTCAAATCAAAAGCTGACCTATTTAGAAAGCCAGAGCTCCTTCACACCTATGACAGGGCAATAATCTCGAGTGAAATCTAAGCACCCCAGAGGCCTCATCTCCTGCTTGTGTTACAGCTGCCAGCTGTGGACTTCAGACAAGGCGAAGCTGTGATTTAGGATCAATGATGATGAGTGTAGAATGTATCAGGCAATGAAGAGGCTTTTCAGCTTCAAGTTTCACATTTTCCCACCTATTTATTATTCTCTTCTTCACTTTCTTCAACTTTACACGTTTTTATTTTTTATTCTGAAGGAACATGAAATATGCAAATTAAGCCAGTGATCAGCGATGAGCCTTTATGATTCATCTGTGTGATGGAACGTGTGTTTGGAGATAAAGTGTATGAAGATACTCCTATTTATGATTATGCAAAACAAAACATAGTCCAGTTTTCCTGCAGAATTGTTTTTTAAATGCCTACAATAATCCTTATAACGCATTTAGGGGAAAGAAGTACATGATAATGATACTAAAAAAATTAGCTTAATAATGACCTTATATTAGCATCTTGATGTCTGATTGCTGCATACTTGTTTGCAGTGGTGTTGCATCTCCTGGAGAGGTGTGTCCTCTTAATGTGGACCACGATGTTTATTTTCATAGCAGCACGTCTAGCAAAGGATAAACGCCTCGTGTCATACGCAGTGACTACAGAACACTCTTGTATATAATTCACCGAAAGATGAGCCTTAAGTATTTGCACAAACTGAATACAGCTGCTTGATGTCAGGGAGTGATGATCATTATGATATTAACAATATGAAGAGGTGCAGATTTTGCATGTGTATACCAAGCGGCAACCACCGGTCTTGAAAAATTAAGCCAATGCAGAAGTGCAAAATCCTGCAGTTCATCGAGTGTCCGCTTGAGGCCGGCTCCAGGAACACCGGAGGTCACATTCACACAACAGGCAAATAAGTAATAATAATCTCAGCCTGTCGTTGGGTTGACTGAAAGTTAGACTGAGACAAGATTTCCAGCATGGAGGCTGCTGCCGATGAGCCTCCAGAGCCCCCCTGTAGTAACAGATGGCTGACGTCCCTCAGGTTTCGTCCATTGATATTTACAGTCTATGGTGGATACTGGCCCACAGACTAAAGGTGGAGAGTAGGGTCGTTCATGCCAATTGCCATAGAAAAACAAAATGTAGCATTACACTGACTGAAGCAGAACAGAAGGGATTAAGAAGTTGCAATGCAATTTAAACTAACAGACAAATACATATACGCAGTATACCTGAGTGTTGCCTGCACTGCACCTCTACTTATTGCTGGCCTTGCTAGCTGATGGGATGGCTTGTTTTTTGAACGTTTTACATTTTACCTGTATTAAACTAGTCATTACGTTACAGATTAAATTGTTTCCCATTCGTTATAAGAGATACATGTGGAATGTTTTCAACCCCTTAAAACCTGCTTTCACATTTTGGCAATCTTGTCTGCAACCTTTTTTTTTTTTTTTAACAGTTTAAAAAAGAAAATAAATAATTCTCATCCAAAGACTAAACATTATTATAATGATTATCATCATTGATCACGATTATCCTGGCACTGAAACTCTTTACAGAAAAGAATAGAATAAAAGTATTTTCAATTTCAAAGATTAGATTCAGGTGAATACACTACAGAGTGCTGATTGATGCGAAACCTGCAGCAGATGCTTTCAAACTTTCGACACAATAAGAAGAACTTCACGGGAAATCTTTGACCTTCAGGATGCATCTCAAGACTCACCGGTCTCTGTAATTGAGGAGGGAAAGTAACTTAGGGGAGAAGTTTTGTAGCAATATTGATAAAATGTCACCTCAGAAATTAGAGGCGCCTAACAGCTTTTGTTGCACTCTTCTCCTTTGTGCAAAGAGCAGGTCTTCACAGGCAGCTTTCACCCAGGCAAACTGCTATTACTGGTCTGCTCTGCCTCAAGCAACAGAGACACTTTATAAATTGAGTAAGAAAGGTTTTTTTTCAGTTCTTGTGAGATACACATAGTTAAAATAAATGAAGAGAAAAAATCCTGGCAGCCTACAGCTTGTAAGCAAGCCTCTGAAACTGTGTTAGCACGCTGTGCAGCATCCAGCTTCACATTACCTGGATGTTTCAATTGTTGAATGTGACTAAAAAAAGCCAACAATTACCAAGTATTCAGCGCACTACCCCATATGTCTGCAAGCACCTGTGAAGTGTGCCAAATAGATTTTCTCATATCATAAAGATTGGTTTATTTAAAGGCGACCTCTCTGGAATACACTCTGCGTTTTAGCATAATGTGAAACCTAATTATTTAGTATCCTGTCAGGTCTTGTTTTGGGGTACACAACATGATGAGCCAAAACATGCATTCAGTTGTCTCTTGTCTCTCTGTCCCCCTCTCTTCTCCCTTCCTCCTTTTCTGTCAGCCAATGAGAGGTGTCGAGGATATTGCAGTGACTTGACATCTGTGGCAGATGCACGGTGGCACCTCTGCCGCGAGGGCTGACTGGAAACCTCCTGCTCGCAGCTCCAGCAGCTGGCCTGGCTCCTCACAGGGAGACTGTATTAGCACAGGGGAAAAGCCTTGTTTGCTTCTGCTGGCTTGGCATTGTTTGCAGTTGAATTATGAACTGTGTAAAATTTATGCTAAGCCTGACTTAAGGCACCAGCCTCTGTAGGGAGCTGTCTCACGTCTCATTGAGCCGCCACAGTCCCTTTAAAACGATTCCTCCCACTGTCCTCAGTTAGTCCTGTTGTCTTGTTCATCCTCACTAAGAAATTGTCACAGAACACATTACAACAGCCAATCAGTGTGTCATGTCGCTGCTCTTAGGATGCATTTGCAGTTGTAGAGGAAGCTGCCAAAACAAGATCATTCTCCCAGCATACAAGAAAGCATATTATACTGCATTTTGTCACATTAGTATTTAGCTGTGCAAAAACAGTACAGGTAACTGTTTAACAGACTTTTGTCCACACTTAACTACTGCGGAGATTACATTATTGTGTTCTCGACATTGCAATGATTACATAAAAATATTTCATATTGTTACAATATCTTAGGCTGCAACAAAAATAGGAGTTGAAGACGAGGTATACCAAAATAACACCCAATTTATTTACAATATGATCAAATTATTGTGGATCAAACAGCCGTGCCGCGATGTTTACACGGGGTCTTTCTTTTTTGTGACTAATACGGAGATGAGCTTGTGGCATTAATTGTGGCCTGGGTGCTGGACTTAAAATCTAATTTACCAACTTAAAAACACTTTGAAGTTAAACAATAGAACCCATTTAATATGTCAATGTGGTATATGAGGAGAAAAAAAATTACCAGATATTTTTACGCCCTTTACAGTTGATGTTGTAATATTAATATTGTATAGCAGTGGGCCTCGGAGGGTTTAATGCAGTTCTTCAAAGCTGTGAAAGGTATCGTCAAACCTACATTTACGCACATTGTATTCACGTGAAGTGATGACAAAAATCTTAGACAGGAGGAGCATCCAAACCTGCACTGATTAAAACAAATCCATATTACCTGTTCTTGCAAATAGCAGACATGGGAAGGTTTATGTAATTTGAGGCGTCAATGCTTTTGTCTGATATTGTTAGAATTAACTAATTGGAGCCAATGATTACCACAAAGAAGTTCAAAAAAATGGGCTGACATTGCCTATTCTGTTTAGCAACTTATACAGCATGCTGCAGCTTGAACAGCTAACTAGATTTTCCATAGCTAAAATAGAGCAACGGTCTAATTTAGCTTCATAACCGGGCTTAATTGTAGCATTGAGCATGATGTTAACTACTCCTTTTGCAGGATAGTAGATGGCTTTTTACATCTGTTGACTGTCGTAAAATCAGAGATTACAAAACATTAAGAGGAATTTATTTTGCAAAGTCTCAACAACTCTTAGCTTTCTGTTTTTTCTACAGATCTTGAAGCTATGATGGCCCTTCATGTAATGCTCCTCCATGACAGCAGCACTATTAATAAAGTGAAACACTGACATTCATCTTCTTTGTGTCAGGGAATTTGTGAAACGTAAAAAGAGAATAATACAAATTGATGTGAAGATGGATAATTACTTGAAAACGTTCATCATCATGCAGCTTCTTTTATATGAAGTGGATATTGCTCAGTGAAAAGCAGACGTAATAGCAGACAGAATTTGTTGAAATTGATTTCCTGGAGTGCTGCAAACTGCGGTGTAATTTGATAGAGGAGCTGAGTGTCTCAACCTCTCTGACTCCAGTTTGGCTTTTAAAATCACACCACGAAAAACGCTACTCCATTACAGTTACTGGTGCAAAAATGTAATCTGTTACTTCGTCTGTGGTGTGACATTACCGTCACCTCTTTGCCCTCAGCCGTCGGGGGGTGTTGATGCGGTGTGTTAGTTTTTAGATGGTGCCTTCAGCTCTCTAATCCTGCGAGAAGAGAGGTGCTGCTGTCGCTGACAGACTGACTGACAGGCAGGCGGAGAGGACCCAGCTGTGATGGCTGGTGTCGGCTCAGTGGCAGCCTTATGATGAATTGCCTCTCTTGAATGATAGCGCTGTTACTGAATGATACCGAGGCAGGATTGTTCTGTCAGCATCTCACCTGCGACCGCAAATAAAGAAATAAAGAAATAAGGGAGAAATGAACCGCTATGCAACTCCCCTCCCCATCTTTTTATTTTTCATTAAAGATGCCTCCTCTCATAGATCTCCATATGCAGTGATTTGGAACTGGAAGTTTGTGCAGTAATATGCCCGATGAAATTGCCTTGTAGAACCACAAATGCAGCCGAACCTTTGAGCGATTGAAAGCTGCCTCTAGTTTGTGTTTTACTTTGTGTTATTTTCAGCTGAGTCTATCTGTAGAGCCACTTCCTGTGTGTTTGTCTTTATTGCTACTGCATAAATTATATCCCACCGAATCATTTTAAATATCCCTTTAATCTTACACAATAACACAGGAAATAAGAAACATTCCATTTGTTTGCTCATAACTTCAATTTCTTTCCTGCAATTTGTGCTGTGTTTCTCTTATTTCACTTATATTCCAATACTCATTTCACTGTTCTCTCTGTTCACAGCTCAGACGACTACTACGAGTACGGACAGGGTGGGGAATCATATGATTCTTATGGTGAGTTGCGGACCTCTCTTACTCACATTTATTCAATCTGTCTATTTTGTCAATTTTCAGAGCAACAGTTTCTTGTTCTGATCACACACTGCTGGATTTAATTCCGTTGCCATAGCGTCCGGTTAGTAAGGTTTAAATTGAGTTAATCAGAGCCTTCATCCTTTGGTTTTATTCAGGCTCTTTGAGAGACAACATCAACAACACTGAAAACCCTAAAAACCAATAACTAACCAGTCATCTTTTTATGCATCAATAACTTTCCTTCCTCTTTTTGTTATGCAATATGTATTTATGAATGAACAACAGGATATTATCTTAGTAAACCAAATTATAAGAGTTAACACCAACTCTGAATTTTTTAAAACTTAATTTAATCCATTAAATGCACAGTATGTAAATTCCGCCACCAGGGGATCTCAATCAAAACAAAAAGATGATGTCGAGGCTGACAGGGAATCATGGGAGTCATTCTCTCTGCCAAAATCTGTGACTAAATGGGCTTTATAACTGAAGATTGTATGCATGTTAAGCCTATTATAATACTAATTGTGAACATGAGAAATTACTGATAGGATACATATCTTCTTTGACGTGTATGGCCCTATTTAAATGATCTAAAGCGCTTACCTTAAGCTCTCTACTTTTCCTAGTTAAGCGTCACACAACCTGGGCTCTAAGTGAGCACGGAGCTAAAAAGGTTGGATTAAGTGGCTTGATTATGCAAAGGTGTGTTTTGGGAGTAACATGATTCAAACCAAACAGAGTGTCAGCTCTTACTTGCCATAAGAGCCAGGTGTGCCTACAGGCAGGAGCAGATTTCCGTCTTTATTCATGAATAGTCCAGACTCTGACCGGCTCATGTATCTTCTCTCCTTCCATTGTGCCCGTAACTCGCAGAACACCCACAGGTCACTGTATGACTAACTTCATTAATTAGTAAAATATCCAGACACGCCGACACAGTCTCACAGGATTAAAAGTTGACTAGCATTCCTTGTGTTAAATATCACAGAAGTTGGCTGTTATTTGCTTATTATTGCTGCTGCTGCTTTTGCTTAATGCATGCCTATGCTCTCTATTGTGTGCATAACAGCCATGTGTTTAAAGAGCGAGCAATACAGAGAGAGCACACGCTGGAAAGCATGGTGTCAGCCTCAGGTGAAGTTTTTAGTCTGTGCAGGGCAGGAGTCTTTTTTATGGCCATGTTGATGCGCCCTTCTCAAATACAGGAAAGTACTGAAACATGGACTTTAGACCAGGTTTAGTCTATGAGGCAGTCGCTTATTATGTCCTCAAGGCAGGAACACGCCACCTATGTGCCTCACATTGACGCCCAAGGTCGCTTACCTAGGTGCAAGTGTATTTGCTATTTACACAAAGTGGGCATTGTTCGGGAAAGAGGCCACTGAATCAGGTGGAAAATACAAATGACACTACGCTGTACTCCAAAAGCTCTGGATATACAACAGTTATGTTGTGTCCGTCTTAGCTGAGTATAAAAAGGTATGGATGCTCTCATAAAGACAGGTGTTCATTGGAGCATCATCTCGTTAGCAAAATCTCAAACTTGCAGTAAAACTCAACCAGTTACCATGTGTCATCTTATTAAGCACGGTCTTGTTATGCCTTGCTCCTGCAATCAGCTAAACATAACTGTTCAATGTTTAATTCCACTTTAAATGAGTGGTGTCTGGTGCATAGACAGTTTATAATGTCTGGAAAGAGATGTGAATAGCTCCATTTGCCAGAGTTCAGACAAAGTTGAAACCTCTGACAATACTGTGTCAGCTTCTGACAGGTGAAAGAAAAAAATGGGCCAAGGTCATACTTGCTGCAGAGTGCACTCCAATGATAGTCTAGTCAACATACAGTACAGCACAGCCAACAATGGTGCTATTCAGTGTTGTTTCTTTGTTATTTCAAGTGGACCAACCAATTATATACAGATATGGAATCTATTAACATTCTAAATAATGAAAACTTCCTATACATTACAATTAATATGGAAAATATAAGAATGGCAAAACAATTTGTGGTGATAAGGAGAGATACGATGAGTACTGTTGGGTATGGATCCTTAATTACAGGAATTCCTGAAACCAGTGCAAATGTCAGCACATGTAGCCTTGCTCTACCAATTAAAAATCTGCTCAAAGATTGTAGTCCCCCAACCACTTCAGAGACTCTATGAATGAGCCTACTATTAAAACATGTAAAGCCTGGCAAACTGCATTGTCTCTGACCCTAACTGCGCCCTGAACAGTGACTTTGAAATATTAACATCGAACCTGAAATACAGGGTCCCACGTTTTGATAAGGTCAGGACTGAAGTTCTCTTTTGTTCACAAGTCTCTCCTAAAGTTCATTTTAAAGAGCTGAATCCCAGATCAAAATGTGTTGCAGGCCTCTAAATATTTGTATGGTGTTTGAATGTTGTGTCAGATGTTTGTATGTTTGTATCTTCTCTTTGATATTTATGTTTTTAATGGAGATGTGATTCAAGACAAATTCCTATCAACCATTCAATCAATCAATAAACCAATTAACCAATCAATCAGCCAATCAACAACAAATCAACCAAACAATCAACCAATCAATCCACACCAAATCAATAAATCAATCAAACAATCAATCAATCAATCAATCAACCAATCAATCAACCAATCAATCAACCAATCAATCCACACCAAATCAATAAATCAACCAAACAATCAATCAATCAATCAATCAACCAATCAACAACAAATCAATCAACCAATCCAAACAAATAAATAAATCAACCAAACAATCAATCAATTAGTCAATCAATCAACCAGTCAACAACAAACCAATTAACCAACCAACCAATCGCAACCCCACTGCTGAATAGCTCAAAGCTGATCAACCTGCAGTTATTGAGTGAACTAAAAAAATGTTTTATGACTATGAATAAGTGTGTGCATTGTTTCCCTGCTGCAGGGCTAAAAAAAACATCTTTCAGAAAAGATAAAGTTAATTTATTATGTATATTTTTTTATAAACATTTAACTCATATCGATCCCAATTTAGGTACTCTTTAATTACTGCTTTGCATCAAATAAAAGTGATAGAAAGAGGTACGTTACTTTATTTGTCGTGTCTGGAGTTGGTGTGAAGTTGATGTATTTTTACAGAAAAGACGTACATGAATACTTGTCAAAAAAGAAACATATTCTATTCTTCTGCATAACGAGGATAACATATATTGAGCCCAGTGTGTGTACTTCATGCTTTAAAAATGGGTCTTTCTTTTTTTTTAAGCCAAAGCTTTAAAAAACTTCAACGAACTTTCCAGACCAACCATGTGAGAGAACTAAGAACCTTCAGCTCATTAGTGTGCAGCATTCCTGCACAATTCCACATGAAATAAAAAGCGCTGCCGCTTGGGTCACACAGCCAAAAGGCGACAGTTCAAAGGAAAACAGATAAACAGCGTTGATGTGAATCCTTGTTCTCGAAACACAAGGTAACCTTGGTCTGTTTCTTCAAAGTGTCTGTCAGTGAAAGGGTGACAGGTTTAATTAAGGAGTATTGGCTATGTGCTGCCAACAGAGAGCCTGTACATAGAAAAAACAAGAACCCTTTGTGAGCCTCAGCTCAAGGGAACTCTCAGTGCTGGCTGAAGATCAGACAAAGGGTGCCATCGATACTGGCACTTTCACATTGACAGTACCAGGGGGTACACAGGGGCTGATTTGGGCTAATGGTAATTGTGACCTTTTTGCTGGGAGACACTAAACGGGTTCTTTTCAAGTAGCTATTTGATCCTCTCATTCAATTATCTGTGATGCATCCTTCCAGGTGAAAGTCAAGTGTCTTAGTGTGAATCGCTGTTTGATTCCTGACATGAAAAAGGTGCTTTTGTTAAAAGATGAGGGTTATTGATGCCACACATTCACAGTGCTCAATACAGTATTTGCTAAATAGACTCAAGCTGTTTTCTCACATGCACTCCTGAAATTTCTAGAAGATTTCAGGACAGCCTGCCCCTAAAATCAATCTGAGTTGCTTATTGTCATATGTTCCCACCAGCTTGCTTGAACTCTTCCCTGTCTGAGAGGAGGGGGGTGATGTCTCAGAAGGCAAGACATGACATACACTGCTGAAATCCAACATGGCGAACTAAGCAAAAGAGTCTGGTACTATTATGACAGTGTTTTTTTCTTAATTAAATCTTCATGTAATTGACTATTCACGATGGGAAAAAATGAGTGGAATCGAACTCTGGCACTAAGAAATGAGTATGAAGCAGCTTCATTTCATGCACCATTCATGTGCTATAAACATCCCCCCTTCCTGTTGGTTAGCAGTGAATTTTCCTGAATATTTCCTGCTGTGTTCCTACATCAACTTCCCCTGACTTTCTGCGGAAATGTTTAGAGGACGGGCAGGAAAAAGTCTGGAAAAAAATTGAAGAGACAAATTTGGACTTTTACATTCACACAAGCAGATAACCCTGAAAATGCCTTTATAAAAATCTGGAGTTTTGTGCATGTGCGAAAACACCAATTCATAGGTTGCTATAAATCCATCCTTCATCTATACCTCTTTTATCATTTGGTGTTACCGGGGGCTACAGCCGAGCAGCTGTTATTGGCCAAAAGGCGGGATACACCCTGGACTGTAAGGTTGCTATTAAATGAATGAATGAATGTTTTTGACCACATTTGTAATCAATCCCTTCCTCCTGTTTCTTTCCCTTTTCTTCCAAACCAGGTGTGGAAGAGTGGGCAAACAATCGTGGCAAAGCACCATCAGCACGAACAGCCAAGGGAGTGTACAGAGATCAGCCATACACCAGATATTGAACTGTTTATACAACCAACACCAGAGTCCTCATGGCTGTTTCAACCCAAGTAATGGATTTTTTATGGACATTCCCACCTTTTTAGAATTGAGAACTAAAATATGAGAAAAGAAACGGTGAAAAATTGAGACTAATGAGTCAAACGTTGTTTTCAAAAAATGTTACTCCCTTATTATATTAAAAAAAAAAACATACTCCCACTGGGTAAAAATATGTAAAGCAATTAAAGTAATCTATCCCTTCCTCTATTACAAATCAACTGGATGTTGAGATGAAGACAGATTCCATAGTACATTAAGTTTCTCTCTCAGCTATGTGATTGTGAAGAATGACATCGTATCAAGCTCTTTTACTCAGTAATGACTCAGTCGAAGCTGCTGTCGATGCGATGTTTCTACACAGCTGCCAGTACGACTTAATTTATAACCCTCTATTCTTCAGACCTTGAACTGCGTGGTTGATCACTTAAAAATGTAGTAGCTTAGCTCTAGGAAAGTGCAGTACTGTAGATATTTCTTTTCTGAGGGGTAATGGGTGCAATTGTGTCCCTTTGTAAATGAACATTTACGACTGAAAAAATGAGATGAGTCAAACTGTTAACATATTGTTTTGCTGTTTCCTCCTTTTTGTAAAATAATAGTTTGTTAGTGTTAAAGGGCTTATAAAAGCATGGTGTGCAACTGTGGATATTGTCAGCTGTTTTATTCTGAAATTTAAAAAAAAAAACACATGTAGTTGTGATCATCATAATGTCCCCCAAAACATCCACTTAAAAACATCTATAAATAACCGCTCAGACTTTATGTATACCCAACAAAACCAGAGCTGCGTAACAGTCGAGGAGCTTTTTTTTTTTCATTTATTTTGTGATTCCTTTAAAGATGCTTTAAATCAGTAACTTTGATGTCATCATTTGATTTTAATACGAGATACGTTTTGACTTTGTTTGCATAATAATCCATTTGAAGGTCCTACATCACACGCTGGTGAATTAGTCATCATATCCATCTAGAGATTTGTTCAACCATATTGATTTTGAGCTTATGTAAGCCCTTTAATATTTTTCTTCTTTGTTGATGCTGAATAAACATTTTGAAAGAAAACACTTGTGTTGCAAGAGAATAATTATGGACTTTTAAAAAAGCTTTATAATTTAAACTAACAAACCCAAAACGATCAAAGGCTGGACAGTTTCTCATATTTACTACAAGACAGGAGCATTAACTCAATCGAAACCGCCCCTCCAAAAAAAAGCCCCCAAAAAGGACACGATTTACAGTATGTTTGACTACAAATCCAAATTGGTATCAGACAGTATTACCAACAGCTTGAGGCTGTGTTTGACCTTGTAATTGACCTTTGTAATCTGATAAGAATGCTTCCCTATTTGTATTTGAACACCATGTGATGAATTTGCTGAAAATCTCCCCGACTGAGATTTAAAAGGATTTAGCGATAACAACATCACCACTCTTGAAACGGGCTCCACTCTGTTTGTTCATATAATTCGATGTGAGGCGGACGCTGATCACGTCAGGCATCATCAGTAAACACACATTAACTCTCTGAGTGTTTACCCCAACAGAAACAGCGTGTAGCGCTGCATGAAAGCCTCCTTGACCTCTAGGACGTGTTCGCATCGGTATGGGTATTGGGGTGGGGCGGGGTGGGGGTGGTTTTTGCTCTCTCTTCTTGTTTTGCTCTTTCTGCTCTCCTCCGGTCATGTGACCCTCTCCCAGTCGTTTAAAGAGCCTGCCTTTGCCCCGTCCATTAAAGAGACTCTAAATGACCCCCAGCTGACCTCCGCAGAGAGAGGATGGCAGTAGCTGTTTAAAAAGACCTCCATCCCACAAGGTAAACAACCTGACCCAGTTTAACCTCTCCCCTAACATAGATTAACATAAAACCTCTCTAAACTTAAATGTAATATGTATTCCTGTCTCTGTTAAGTCCGTAATCTAGCCACAAAGCTGGGAATAATTAGATATCTGTAACAAAAAGTGTAAACAAGTATGATAAATAGCAGTAATATTCTAACAAACTGTGTAGTGAAATAACTGTATCCTAAGACTTTGATAAAACCTATCCTCTGTTACAATAAGTCAACCATAAAATATGATATCTGTGCGATGTTTTCATGATATGACCTGTATACTATGTTCATGTTGTAAACTTGCATGGTCATGGTGGTGTTTATATTCCTTTGCAGGTGGATGACCCGGCTGTACAAGGCCATCCATACAAGTATCTCGATGGTGCTAAAGGTATGTTGTTCTATGAATAATGCATTAGATGTTAAAGGTCCCATATTATGCTTTTTCTGGTTTTAGATGCTCTTTAGTGTGTTTTCCAGGTGTCTTGTGCATGTTTAGGCACATCTATGTGCAAATATTCAAAGTCCGCGGAAACGCAGCTTCTCCTACCTCCTCCTGTTAGCTGTAGCAGTAGCTGCATGTAACGCTCGGTTCTAGCCCCCCTCGTTGAAAATTGGCAGTGTGATATCACACTGCGATGATGTCACTGATCCAAGCCCATTGGCTCGTTGTGGCAAGCACAAGCTCATGCTGCACATTAGCTACATTCCCAATATGGTTAAAGGGGCGTAACATTTCCGAGAATTGTCCGAGCGACTGACCAATTACATCAGAGCAGATCGGCCAACCAATCAGGTCAGACTCGGCACACGTGGGGACCCTGCTCGGGGGGGGATTCAGAGCGTAACAAACACAGGCAGATGAGACGGGCTGCATCGATCGGCAGTACATGAAAACAGACACTTTTTTCGGACATAAGCGATTGTGAATGCACTTTAGTAGGCACATAAATTAGATATATGAACCCCAAAAAGGGCGTAATATGGGATCTTTAAGGGTGATTTTGTTTGCATTTAATAATTAAACTCTAAGGTAAGTGTGGGGTCAAAAAAATGTCAAATATATAGAACCACTGCCATTATGGACCTCAAGGGATTCTTTAAGAGCATCCGAGATGTTTGCAGAAAAATGGTTAATAGCTTGATTTCAAAGTTCTTTCAAATGTTAAAAGATGCATGCTATATGTGCATCCTGGGTTGCCTGCCAGGAGGACTACAGCCTCCATACATGGGGCACGTGCGCTAACCCCTACACTACCTGCGTCCCTTTGAAAGGGAAATTGAAAGAGGATACAGAGTGTGCCTGTCTGAGATCTCCAGGTTTCAAAGCTCGGTGAAAGACTCGGTCACCCTTTGTGACCAGTTGAGTTTAAGGAGCCCTGCTGGAAGATCTCAGGCAGGGGTCAGGCTCATAGGGAGTTATAAAAATAATTGAATAAGTCACCAGGAGAAAGGAAGGACCTGATTTTGCTAAATCATCTCAGTTGACCAAAGAAGGACTTTATAAAAAGCTTATTTTTTATATACTGTATATACAAAACCTTAATTTTAAGTTATTAAAGATGCATGTGTGTATGACCGATTTTGTCCCTGTAAACATGATCACATGAGTAAATGGAAAGGGTCAAATATTTTGAATGACGGGATTTAATCAAGGTACCACTTTGGAAATGGTCTAAAACAAAACAGTCTAATTGCATAACGTCAGTCGACTTTCAGTAATGAGACTGTTTATTCATTTATGAAAATATGTAACAAATTATCATGACTTATAAGCACTTTTATATTGTTAGGCTGAGGGGTAGGTTCAAAACCGAGACTGTCTGCATCCCGAGGGTCAGGGTAAGTAAAATTAAATCCCCACCAGATGAAGGTTTGACCCTCGGTGAAAATCTCAAATGATGGTGTCACCTGTTTCGGTGTTCGTTTAAAAACCCAAAGCAAGTACAAAATGCAATATTCCACAGAGGACACAGTGTTATCATGACATATCAAATATTAATGTGACTTTGAGGAAAGTTAATGCTCTCTTGACGGATGTTTAATGTGAAAATATTTTTTTGAAGCTTGAGAAATCCTTTAGAAATCGCCGCATGTTTAGATTTTGACCCTCAGCTCTCCTAACATGCCCTTCCACACACCACTTTAAAAGGGGATTCCGGACCCCCTGGATTTTGAACCTATAAAATTAGTGTATGAGAGCACTTTGTGCCATCTGAGCCGGTCCTTGTAGCTTTAGTTTGAAATGATGTCATGTGCTTATACAAAGTAGAGGAACGTAATGCCTGACTGACTATCACAACGTGACAAGAGGACAGACCCTAAATGTCCTTCTTTGCTTTTTGTTTCCTTTTTTAAAGCTTACATTGTTCCTCTTTCTCTCTTCTCTCCTCTCCTAATAGACTTGACAAAACCCACACAGGAGCTTCCCTCCAAACATTCAAGCCCACACAATGTCAAACCAAATCCAGAAAAAGGCCGTCCAACCTCACAAAGGAGCCGCCCGGTGGCCAAATCTCCGACTTTCAAATTTTCCACAGCCTGAACTGAGGTGAAACCTGCAGGGGACAAAATGGAATGACCTGTGGAGATACAAAAAAAAAAGAGGGGGGGAGGGGAGGGGGAAAGATAATGCATGTATCACACATCGCCATTCTCTGGAGCGAGGAGGTGGGAGAGGAAACGGGCCTGTAAGGCAAATGGAGTTCCACATCCTCGGGGACGATCTGTCGGAGAATATTTTCTTCAGAGCTTCATTGGCTCTGTATACATTTTACATACACACAGGAGTGCTCTGAACTGACTGTGAACCTGCCCGCTGAATGTCTTGATTTAGGCTGTTGGTAAAAAGAATGAATCTACCACTTTCATGAGACATTAAACGTCACCTACTAGTGAGGATGAGTCAATAAATCATGCAATACGCTCGAAGGAGATGACGTCATATTTCTTGAGACACTTCTAATCTCATATTATGTGCTCATTAACCTATATTCAATCCACTCCAATGAATAAGTAATTCCCAAAGTGCCTTATTGTTGCATTGTTATGACAGGTTTTGATGTTTAGTCTCATTGCCAGAGTTACAATATGGGACAGTGCACAAAAGAGTAGCTGGGTTTTTTTCTTCTTCTATGCTGTTTTGTTGGTTTTCTAGTACACATTTCCCAAAGCTGGAAAACATCCCCCAGCCACACACACAAGAGTACAGTCCATCCCAGATGTATTGCTTAATCAGAATCGACTTCAGTGGATATTACAATTCCAAAATAGCTTTCCACCGGGAGAGAGAGCTTCATTCTGTCTTGTGCATAAGTCCAGATAGGCTGATCCGTATTCCTCACAGTTGTATGTGCTCAGTGGCAGACAATAGTTTTCCATTAGAGGAAGTGATTCTCTCTGGAGCCGGGGGCCAAGCCTCACACAATAACACAGCGACCTAAAGCTTGCATCTCAGGCTCCCAGAGTCAACTCTCATCACCTCCGGGGGGCTGATTTCCCCTCTGCGGTGGATTAAAAAGACAGGCTTATCTGAAGTGAGCTTGTCTAACTTAATAAAGTAAGAGCAGTTTATTTGATTAAGAATGCATACAAAGGAGGACTGCGAGATCTGTCACTGGGAGACAAGTCCATTTCAGAGTATAGATCAATGGGTCACTAACGTTTGGTACAAGAACCACTGGAGGTGTTTCAAAGGAGCATCTGGAACAGCAATATGAGAAATAAATTCCAGGCTGTGAAAGTCTCTTTTCTCAATCAGCTGCTTGCTTTGAATGATTAGGCCTTACATGAACACTCGGGGTGGGGTGGGGGAGGGGTTTCAATAGAATTCAGTATTGCTGCTATTAGCACAACAGATTTCGCATCATTTTCACCCACTATCTGCTCGGTGTCGAGGTCTAATTCACAAAGGATAGTGCGCTTATGTTATTCCTGCACAAACGCGGCCGTAAAATCTCAGTCTGAATGTAGAGCATCTTCACTCTCATGCTGACCGAGCTCAATATCGTCCACATTTAGATGACGAGCTGGGAAGGGACGGGAGACTTTTTCCAAAGAGGCCGAACCAACAAAAAAAAAAGTGATATTGATTTGACCATTTAAAACAAAGCATCCTCCCTTGATCGACCAATCAAGGGTAAGTCACACAGAAAAAAGAAAAACACTCTCATCCCCACTGAGCATAACACTTCCTGACTGTCTCCTCGATGTGGATGAAGTGTGCTCACATTTGACGGTACAAGTCACTGCCAGCCACGGACTGATTTAACCCCTGATTATGTTAATAATAATAATGTCAGAGAAATGTTGGCAGCTTTATTTACAGATCATTTATTTTGAAGTCATACAAAGGTTCCTTGATGTCCCGATCAGTGGAGAGTTTGCACATTGCATCCCTATTAAATACTGTGGCACTTTCACCACCAGCTCTCAGCAAAGGGCAATTATTTCACTCTTACTGCATATGTGGCTACTAGCGCCATCGTTTGTGAATAAGACTTTTTTTTTTGTAGTGAGGCTGATTTGCAATGAAAATTTGAAGGGGCCAATATTTCTGCAAATAGCACTGGAGCACAGAGACGCTGTTTGCTCTGCAGCGTGGTTTGGGGAACATCTCTGATGTCTGTCTGTCCTTTCCTTTCTCAGGAAAAATAGTTGTAAAAAATGGAACTATGCTGTGTATTTTCATAACCTAGTTCCGACTTTATATGATGACATTTGGTGGGTTTGCAGCGCTGTCAATCCCATCTGATCAGACCACACACACAGTCCACTCACTTCCTCGAGTTGGAAACTGGTTGGATATTGTTTTAATACTTTGGTTTATTGTCTTACAAAGCAGAAATAAAATGTGACGTTTCTGTACGTGAGCAATGAAGGAGTTGCTACACACATTTTTATCCTACAGACGACAGAATAGTACCAATTTTCCCATCAAACTCTTATCAATCTTAGCTTATCACTCCAAAAAACAACAAAAAAGGAGATTGAAATTAGGTTTGTTTGTGGGCTTCCACTACGTTCATTATTCTCTACTCTTAAATACTCTCATGGCTTAAAGTTGTTGGAAATACAGGTGAAAAAATGTGCAGTTAGTCGATGTGTTGTTGTATCTGTGTTTCCTTAGTGTCTATGGGTTACATTAGCGGGGGTGGAAACGTAGTGGTGTCTTCTGCTGTTTGCCAAAGTGTCTTATCTCCACTGTTTCTTGGGGTCAGACATTTTAAAAGGATCCACATATTGTTTTAGCTTCATCTCCATCACGTGCAAAGACAGGAAACTGGATACATAAACTGTAAATGGCTGAGTTTAACTTAAAGTGCTTTCACCCTTGCACAAAACTCCTTAAAAACTCCTGAAGTTTTCGGGCTGAGCTGCATGTGTGAACGCAAACAGCCCCATTTTTCACTCAGACTTTATCCAGAGTTTCTCCTGCCAGCCCCCTAGTATTGTTTTGTAGAAAGTCAAAGTGAGCTGATGTGAGAACACAGCAGGGTATACAGTGATCAGGAGAATTCGCCTTGAGTGAGTGGGAGGGGCTGGGGACTTTTATTCCCTGCGATCAGTGCATCAGTGCAACCATTGCGATCTCTGCGCCAAAATGAAAAGGCTGCATTATATTATCTGTTTGCCAGTATGTTCTTCTCCATTCTTTTGTTGATATTGTGATTTTGTAGAACTACACAAAGCATTGATATGAAGGTAAATATTCTATTCATAGCCTCGTAAAGCTGACCGCTGCTTTGTCCACCACTTCCGTGTCATTCTTTTTAAGCCATGTCTTGCCTCTGGAGACCCCCCGCCCCTCCTCCCGTCTGACCAGTATAGTCTCCAGCTTTGAGGTTGTAAGTGTGAACAACCAAATAAGGAGGATTTCAGGAGCAGCCTTACTGAAACTTTCGACATTTTCAAGATTGCTTAGTGAAAACGGCTCCTTTTAAAAACTGGCTTTTTGATTCTGTTAAGTGTGCGTGTCCACTTGTTTTCCCCTTGCTCACGTGTCACATCTAAAGCGGCTGCCTTTTGTTCTGTAATTAACTAGAGGACTCTTAATCCTAGTGAGATTAAAGCAACCTGATCAATGCTGTAGTGCCCCTCTGTCTCCTTTAGAAGTGGGCACTAATGTGAACACAGGTCAGCGTGTCACCTGCTAAGTAAGATTTAGAGGAATCGATCATGACGGGGCTTTGAGTGAACATGGGTGAACAAAAGCAATAATACAGAGAATGTACCACCATGATGTTGACCAATAGAAATCTTTTTTAACAACAATCTTTCCTCTAACGGGGAAGCAGAGTTATTGTGCTTTCTTTTTTTCTGCAATTATCATTTGAGTGACTTTTAGGGCAACAGCTGCGATCTTTTAAATCAGCAGTGAGGATTTCAAAATAAGTAGGCGTAATCGTAGGTTAAGACCAAACAAAAGGGGAGACGAAAGGGGAACAAAAGGTGCGAGTAGGTGCAACGAACAATGAAAGTAATGTTTTTAAAAGAACAAATGCTTTGTAGAGAGATGCAGGTATGAGACAGAATCAGGACCAAAAACAAAACGTTCTTTATTCATGTGTAAGCAAAGTCCGTATTATGTCCTTGTCAACCGTGTGTTGTATAAACTGCATTGTTCATATTGTACATCACATTTCTTTAGAGCTCATATGTGCTGTTGTGACTTTAACTGAGTCGATAAGTAAAACTATGTGGAGGTTGTAGATATCCTGACGGCTAATAAAGATTTTCCCATGTTCATAAAAAAAAGGAAGATTAGTATTCTTTTGTCAAATGTGTTGAATGTGCAGCGCTGACTACAATGAGAAGCTCCTCTTCCTTTGATTTACACACACTTCAAAGTCAGAGTATGTTCACCCACCGCAGTGTGTCATGTTGGGAAACAGATCATGAAAACTGTTCAAGACAGACATGTACAGCATAATGAAGTCTGCTCTAAATATAATTTTTTATCAACTCCTTTGGGGGGAAGCTCATGATGAGTTTTGGCAGTTGGCATGTTTTTCTTACTTCAAAAACAAAACACTGCAGGGATTTTATTTACCTTGATATGCCCTTGAAATAATAGTTGCAGATCAAATAAGTTTGTGTTGCAAAGTCTGTCTCAATCTCCAACCTTTTAAATATTGTATGTTCCCCAGCACTGCTGCTGCTGCTGCTACCTTGGATACATCTCTCTCCTCATGTAAATGCTGCTGTTCTTTATTCTTTCAGCTTTTTCCCCTCTCGCTGTTTCCATCCTTCAGGCCTTTCCACTTTGAAGATGTTCTCAGCTATGTGAAATTTAAGATTAAAGTCTGTCTGTTCATGCCCCCCCCTTCAATACATACTCACATGTAAACAAAACAAGACAAGAAGAAGGGGTTGTTGCTTTTAATAGGCCATAGGCGGCAGTATTATGATTGAGCCATAAATCATAATGTGCACTTAAAGCATCACTGGATCAATAACCTGTGACACAGGGTCACTTGTGACGAAAAGTTTTCTGTCATTTTTGTTTTACATTGTAGCAGTTTTGCAATCGCTTTTTTTTGGTGTCCTTTTCTAAAATTCTTTGACTGTTACTGATACTAGAAGCGTGTGTCTGTTTGTGAATAGCTCAGTGTGCATGTGTCAGGTGGTGGAGCAAGGGAAGAGAGAGAAGACAGAAGTGACTATGTGTATTCAGACGATGCAGCACACAAGTAACGTTGTTGACGTCGGTGTACCGGAGCAGCATAAGAGCAGCTGTAAGAGCAAAGAGTATGTGCAGTTTGAGCTGTGTGTGTGTGACAATACATGCTCCGACTCCTCAAGAAACAAGCCGGACTCTCTGTGTCGCTTCCTACTTGCTGCTGCCCAGTTAACCCTGAAGTTGAGCTACAACTTCAGCCCTGGAGCAGACCGATAAGTCTCTCGTGTGGGTTTTCAGCACGGTCAGAACGCCAAAGCAGGAAACTTTAACAAGATGTACCATTAAAACTAGTTACAGTATTACATAACAATAGAGGAGATCAAGATTTAAGATTTACCTTTATTGATCCCCGCAAGGGGAAATTCTGTTTTTACACTCTGTTTAAGTCATGCAACACACACATAGGCTGATATATACACATGCACAAACAGGATCCTATGGACATGCACTAATGGAGAGATGTCAGAGTGACGGAGCGGCCCACAGCGGGCGCTCCTGAGCTGATGGAGGGGGGGGGGGGGATTCGGTGCCTTGCTCAAGGGCACCTCGGCAGTGCTCAGGAGGTGGTCTGGCACCTCTCCAGCTACCAGACCAATTTCCAGATCTGGTCCGCATGGGACTTGAACCAGCGACCCTCCGGTTCCCAACCCAGGTCCCTACGGACTGAGCTACTGCCGCCCCATCAAATGGGAGATACTTGTGATACATTCTTTTTTCTTAATGAATTTGTCAGGACAACTTGAATATTGTATACATTTATCACAGGGCTGTGTTCAATTCTTGATTCTGATTGGCCAGTTATGCAGCAACAGCACCAATGAATACAATATGGTTGCTAGGGACGTATCTCTAATCACAAACTCTGGAGTGCTAACTGTTATCGTATCCGTCCACTGAAAGGAGTCCAGTTAGTTTGACATCTGTCTGTTTATTGTGAGAAAAAGAAAAAGGAGATGAAGACAGAGAAGGAACAAGACAAAAAAACTGGACACTATGTCAGAGAAATCTACAAAACCGAAGATGGTGCATGAAGAAATTGTGTAATAGAACATGGTATTGGATATGGGTATGGTGATTGTTTTTTTAAAGACTGCTATAAAGTAAAGAAAAAAATATCCAGGCGCTGAGTTGATTTATTTGGACCGGTTCACCATGTCTCATAGTGGAGCTCTGAAGTTAAACTTGAGTTATAACAGCTAGCAAAAAGAGAAAAGGGGAAAGGGCACTATCATGCATTTGCCGTAGCAGTCCCGAAGCTCTGGAATAGCGTACCTTTTATTAGTTAAGTGTTGAAGACACATGTGTTTTCTAATGCATTTCAGTGTCCTTAAGATCGCTGCTATTCTACCCGTTAGTATTCTGTGGTCCTAATGGTCCAAAGTGTATTTGTCTGTATTTTTAGTCTTCTTCTGCTGTATTCCCCTTTATCCTCTTTGCTTTTTACCGTGTTGTGCTTATTCTGTCGACTCATTTCATCTTATTGGACAGCACTGTCATCCAACTGTTGTTTTTAAAAGTGCTGAATACATTCAATTGATTCAAAGTAGCTTAGCTTAGCTCACTTTAAGAAGGCTACAGAGTTTACCATGTTTATGGACACAGCACCACGTGTAGATTCCAACAGACTGTTTGTGTAGAGGAAGAAATATATCGTTTTTGAATCAATAAAATCATTTGTAAATCAATAATTTTGTGTCAAATTATTGATGTCTGATTGGCTGTAACAACCTGCAGGCTAGCCATTATTACTTACATCAGGGGGGAAATAATGAAATTAGACACAATTAGACTTAAACACTGGTGAAAGGCCTTCACAGTAAAGCTTGCTTTTCTATTTGGGTGCTTTCACAATGACCAATACATGAGGTCCACACTTGGTGCGTTTTTCTTTACCGTCCAGTGTCCACTGTTTGTATACAAAGGGTTAGTATGTGTGTGTAGTAATGTGAATATGCATCACAGACATATTTCTTCCCTGTTTTATTTCCTTTCAGGTGAGAATAACAACATGTTATATTTCCCCTCATAAACTGGAGACTGAGGCAGCAGCAGTTTTGTTGGCTCTGCTGCTGGTCAGCCAGAGTATGAGCTGATGTACTCTCATGGTACCCAGCCCCACCTCTACTGATCACTTTTTTTATTCCAGCTGCAGCAGCTGTGAAGAGGAAGCTGCTCAGCTCTCTTAAACAAAGCACTACCAGAGCTTGAAGACTAAACTATTGCTTTTGCTCTCAGTGAATATAGTGAATTGTAAATAATATAAGCAGACAGAGCACTCAGAATGACATAACACATAAGACCTATTCTGTATCACTGTCAGCTCAATATGAATAGACTCATAGGGTAAGAGGACATTAGTGAGACGCCGTCATGAGGATATTTAAATGCCCATCACCTGTAGTGTTTACTTAACACCACCTTGACACCTATTTCTACTCTTGGAACATTGACCTTCTAAATGACATTTGCCTTCTGTTAAGATGAGCGTGTTTGGCATTTAAGATGTCCTTATTCAGCCACTTCACCTCAACTCTGCCCGGGAACACAGTAAATAATAGAGGGAACAATCAATGTGCTGCCCTCGTATTCTGTGTGGAAGCTGATAAAACTTGGCAATGCTTGATTGTAGCGTATTAACTTGCACTGTATTAGCCATGATAAAGTATTGTAACTAGCACATTATACACTATCCATCCCTGCCCTCATAGAAATGCTTCAGAATCATGGCCAACAGTTTAAACTTTGATTTTTTTTTTTAAAGGTTTTTTGGCGTTTTTAATGCATTTGATTTAGAGACAGGACAGTGGATAGAGTCAGGGAGAGAGAGAGGGGAACAACACAAGGGACAGGAGCCACAGGTCAGATCTGAACCCTGTGCCGCCTGCCTGGAGAACCACAGCCTCTGCACATGCGCCCCAGCAACATTAATCCTATGATGTGCCACAGTCACTTATCAGATGATTAATATTGCAACAAGTATTAACTTTAAATGTATCACTTTCCAAAAACAATATTAAAACAAATACAAAAATGACAACACAAATAAATAAAGCATAACGGATAAATAAGACCCAAAAAAATCAACTTAAAATAACTATAAAAACCTGATAAAGTACACGACAACGCCAAGTGTTAAAAAAGAACTAGCTGATTACAGGCAGGGTTGGTAATTTCCTCCAGATACACTTTTTAAGATTTTGGTTGAAATTGTCTTTAGGTCCTGACAGAAATTAATAACTCATGCTCTGAAAAAGAAACGAAGAAAATCCGTCATCTGTAGCAGTTGTAAACCTGTAAAAACTTCGACCAATGTCTGCACTCAGTGCGAGTTTTATGAACCAATCATTCCTCCCTGTCTCCCTGCTCGTTCTCTACCCCATGCATGCACGAGCCCACACTCAAAGCACGAGCTTAAATCCGCTTCTGGACCAATGGCGCTAGTGCATGGAAGTGAGGGGCGCGACTTTTGAGGGAGCACAGAGGGGAGGGGGTGGGTGAAGACGGAGCACAGAGAGAATGCTACTTTCAAAATCATGCTAGTTCTCGAAAATTACCAACCCTGCCTTTAAGGTGAGTTGTAAGAAGAGATTTAGAAGAGGAATTCCACAGCTATTGGGCCCAAACTGCAAAGGCTCAGGTGCTGCACGGTGGTTCAGTGGTTAGCGCAGTAACCTCACAGCGTGAAGGTTCTTGGTTTGAATCCCTGTCGGACAGGTTTCTTTCAGCGTGGAGTGTACATGTACTCCCTGTTCATGCATGGGTTCCCTCCGGGTAGTCTGGCTTCCTCCCACAGTCCAAAGACATGCTCGTTAGGTTAATTGGTGACTCTACATTGCCTGTCGGTGTGAATGTGAGTGCAGCTGGTTGTCTGCCTCTTTATGTCAGCCCTGTGATTGACTGGCGAACAGTCCAGGGTGTACTCCGCCTCTTGCCCAGTGACAGCTGGGACTGGCCCCAGCCCTACGTGAGCCCGAATTGGAAAAGCTGTACAGATAATAGATGACTGTGGATGGATGCAAAGGTTGTGTCACCTTTTGTGACCAGTCGAGTTTAAGAACTGCTAGTTGGGCCCTGCTGGAAGATTTCAGACAGCGATCAGGCTCATAGGGAGTTAGCAAATCATAGATACAGCATAAGGTAGGGCCTGGCTTTTTAAGGCTTTCAAAACAAGCAACAAGATCTAAATAATAAATCCCAAAACTCACACGTAGCCAGTGAGGGGAAGCAAGGACAGGTGTAATGTGGTCACTTCACTTGCTGTGTGTTAAAAATCTGGCAGCAGCGTTTTGAATTAATTGCAGTCTTTGGATGTTTCTTTCTTTAATGGCTGAATAAAGTGCATTACAATAGTGGAATCTAGAAGAAATAAATACAGTATTTGGATGACTTTTTGCAAGTCACCAGGAGAAAAGAATGATTGATTGATTTTGGTTAGTTGTCTCAGTTGGACTGCATCACCATTGTCACCAAGGTATGAAAAGACAGCTGTGGGTCAAAGATGACCCTGAGGTTGCCGACCTCTTTGAAAACATTATTAGAGAGGACACCCAGACAGGGGGAGAGATTGAAGCTTGTATTGGGGTCAGAAGAAGTAATAATAAGAACTTGAGATTTGGAGCCATTGAGCCGTAGAACATTATTTGAAATCCAACTTTTTAATTTCTGCACAGCACATGATCAGATCAGAGGTTACTGGCTTCAACAGGACATACAGTTGAGTGTCAGTGTACTGTAAGAATGAAAGCTTATGAATTAGAGGGGACCAAAAACAGACCCCTGTTGTACCCCAAAAGAAAGAGGTATTTTAGAGGTTATGTCCCCTGAGAGTAAATGGTAAATGGACTGTAGTTTTAACATTACACACCACATTCACACATTCACACATTCACACACTGATGGCAGAAGATGCTTAATAAAACCCCATCCACCTTCCCCTTGCAGTAATTGAGTTCAGTGTCTTGCCCAAGGACACTTCAACATATGGACAGCAGGAGCTGGAGTTAAACAACCAACCTTATGATTGAGAGATGACCATCTCTACCACTGAACCACAGCTGCCCCAGAATGGAGCAGGTCATTGGTTTGTTTAACTCCCGGCTCCTATTGTCCACATGTTGAACTGAGCTTAAGCAGTAATATGAATCATTTCAACCTACTGTTAAGTGTCTCTGTATAAAACATATACAGACCAGACCATTAACAAGATCTCTGGCTTTTCCTAGCTAGGTCCTAATGCCTTTCACTGCAGTCATCGGATCAATTCACCTACAGTGAGTCAAGGCAAAAACAGTAGTATGTTGCCATTTAAAAAAAGGCAGAACAGTATTTTTCTTTAGATAATAATAGTGCACATGTCTAGGGCCAAATCAGAAACTCTATAACCAAATGACTGTAGAATCAAATGACTGGACACTCAAAGGGCATGAGCGGAAAAAAACAAGTCATCCATGCAGGGTAGGAGCAGCGCTTTAAAAAGTGAGTGTGTTCGAAGGCTAGGACATGAGCCTGCGAGCTCTTCTTCACACATGTAACATTACCGTTGTCCAAACTCTTTGCAGGCCTGGTGGGTTGCTTGAATGGCTGTGATTGGCTGAATCATCATTTAACCAATCTGACTAGACCAAAAAGTGTTCATCAATGACTCGCACAGTAAAAAGTTTGGTGGGTAAAATTACCATTCAGTGAAATTGTGTGGGCACATGGGTGTAAAGCGCCTGCATCCATGATCAGAAACCTCTTGATTCTTTAAAACACTGCACTATGTCATGTGTTTTGTTTATAACATGTATTGTGAGACACAGCTATGTACAGTTAATGGAGGTCACTGCAGACATTCCTGTAAAGGGACTGGCTTGAAACATCATGTTGGCCTTGCTACAAAAGTATGTATTGTTGTGGCTTATTATTACGAGGACAAAACACTACTAAGGAATGATTAACTGAAGCTGCATCACGAAAATATTACGGAGCCAAAATATGACAGTTGCACGCTAAACAAGGTATATGAAAGGTACTTTGACGAATGAATTTCCACTGTTGTCTCAATACAGTAATCAAGGTCACACAAAATCAAGGTCAAAATTGTTACATCTGGTGTACCGCTGTTGTAAAGGACTCCAAAATCAACAGACAGTGAAATCCTTTAAAGGCTGCTTTAAACTAAAATCTTTAATGAAAACTTAAAAACTTAAATCCAATTAAAACTTTGTTGGTTGACTGCCAGTGTTTATCCCTTTTAAACAGCATGTACCCAAGCCAACTACTTAACCTAAAATCAGTTAACCTATAACCAGTTCAATCCCATTCATGGTGGCTTTGCATTATCTTGCTGACTTATCACTACTGTTACGTGCCGTATTGTTGTTCATGTGTTTTTATCCTTTCTCTCCCTCTCTCTCTCCTGTGTGCTCTCCAGGTGCTGCTTCTCAGCCTCAGTGCAGCCAACCACACCTGTGGCAATTTAGTAATCAGGGCCTGGAGTATAAAGAGCAGGAGACAGGAGGCAGCCAGTTGCCAGTGGGCTGTGTGTGTGCGCATGTTCAGGTTTCGTGACATCGAGCGACTTCAGTGTACTCCTTCTGTGGAAGCGCCAGCATCTGTTTTCAATTGTTTTCAATGAGTAGAGAGCGATTGCAGCAGCAGGTGGCCGCCCGGAAAAAAAACGCACTTCTCAGTGCCCTTTTCCCGAGCGCTCTACCTCTTTTGTGCCGCTGCTCCTTAGATTTGTGAATAAATAATTTAAAACTTACTTACGTATACTTAGTTCCTCCTTCTTTTCCCTTGGTTTGATTTTATTGTTACTCCCCTCATCCCCTAGACATCTCGGGGAACGTAACACTATGAAGATATGACATTTTATGGTGAGGATGAAAACTAGCTCTCACAATAAAATGACTGTTAAATGAAACCAATTATAGTACCCAAAGGCTTAATAAGGTATGTTTAAAGGACAAAAAGTGTCATTGTAACAATTGCTTATTTATACTTGCTGCAGATATTTTTTCACTCGAGTGAGAACACAAGGCTAGAGTTTGTTGAACAACAAAAAAAATGCTATTCCTTTTCAGTTTGACCAACAAAAGACATTTTTTTCTTAATCAGACAGACTTTAAGATTTTCTCCCGACAGTCACATGTCACCAGATACATAGCATTGATGCAAAATAAGAGCTGGATGTGGCTGCAGGCGCTGGGGATCAAACCCCAACCTTCTTGTTGAGAGGCGACCGACTCTACCAACTGAGCCACAGCCGCCCACAAATCAGTCCCTTCAGAGCACAATCTAAAAAAGTTTTCTGGCCTTCAGGTTGTCTATGCTGTGCGGTTTGCTGCACTTGCTCATTAGTGTTTCCCCCATTGGCAACGCCCACACTTTCCTGCTTTACTTTTTTTTTTCTAAGCTCTGCTAAATTTGAACTAATACAAGACCTCTGTAGATTAGAAAGACTCACTTGAGCTGTTCAATTAACCAAATCCATGGTATTTACATTATGTTTGTGCAAATAGGTGTTCTGTTCTGATGTAAAGAGTCATTGTGTCCCTTGAAAGGCACTATATCAACTCAAGCTGTTGTTAAATAAAGCTGTGTTGAGTGGAAGAAGGAGGAAAGTGAGACAGTGATGAAGGGTCATTGGGTTTTTTTGACACATGAAAGTCAAATGGCTACTGAATCCATTTTTAAAGTGTGGCATTAGTTATTAATCTTGTTATTATTCACAATACAGACAGAGAGACTTTATTGTCTGTCCTAAAGTGACAGAAGTTCTCCTCAGAAAAGGTCTGCAGTGCCATAGTAACTACATGGGGACAATGTATTGCAAGATTGCCTATATTTTTTTAAAATAAATTGGGAAATAGATTTGACTCAATATTTGTTCAGTGCTGAGGATCTACCTTCCTGTCTGTCTGATCAGTCTTTCACATCCAAAGCAGATTAGTAAACCACACACGGATTGCAAGGAAAGATAGTTTGATACAGTCAGTAAGGATACTGAGGCACCATGCTCTCCTCTCTCCTCACTCTCTCATGGACTCTTGTGTAAGCCAGTGCATGTTCATGTGTGACTTGTTATGGTTTTAATGGTGTGTTTCTACAAAGTTGCCCTGCACAAGCTTTTATTGCTTTATTAAAATTACATGTTTTAATGACTTATAAATAAATATGAAGTGTCAGTAAATTTTTCATGACACATTATTAAAACCATTAGTTTTAATGAACCTATTATAGAAGCTGTCTCATAGACAGTGGTGCCAGTGGAACTCCAGAATATGTGTTTTTCTTCAGTCTGTTCGATTTTGTCCCAGGTTCTGGGGCAATCCCCTGGGCAGCCAGGTGAACACGACTCAGCTTAAGCGTTAGATCAGTGTTGGGTGAGATGATGAAACTGTCACTGCTCTTTTCTCTCTGTCCTCAGAATAAAGTTACAGAGATGGACCTCCCGACCTCTGCGATTGTCCACCTGTGTGCCTTTGTTTAAATCTCACCATCGGGCAGGGCAGGTTTTCAAACACTCTTTTCCTCTAGGATTTTTCTTACATTCTTAGTTTTTGTGTGACTCATTTTGTTACTTTAGGTCATCCTATGTTGATTGGCAGCGGAACATAAATTATATTCTCTTCCAGGAAACATGTTTTTCTTCGGGTACTGATTGCATTATATTGAGAATATTTTAATTGAACCTTGACTGTCTTTCTGAATGTTTTTATTACAGTACCTGTCAATTAAAATGAGAGTGCTGGGGATTCAAAATCATCACACGGCCACAGCTTTCTTTTACCTCCACAGTCATAAAATTCATTCAGACAGAGAAATCTCATGTGGCTGCTCATCCTGAGAGATCATCACATGTTATGGCGGGTCATATTTGGGGCACATTCAATGAGGTAGTTTGGTTTTAGCTTTAATGAAATGGCTCTATTTAATGTGAGGGCTGTGGGAGCGGTCAGGGCGGCTGCTGTGTGTGTGTGTGGGAGTGGTGATATGATATAAATCAGCTCTAAGGAAGTTTCCCTCCTCGCTTCCAGAAACAAGAGGCACTTTTTGATGTTAATTTGTCACATTGCTGTGTGCACACGTCCCCAGGGAAAATGATAGCGGGCCTCCCTCCCAATCACAGCCCTCCACTGTTCTACAGCCGGCCCCATTTAATAAATCACTTGGGGAAAAATATCACATCTCAGGGGTACCTTAGACAAGAAATCCTCCCCTGGAGTTCCAGCAGTGTCACGTTCATACAAGGGCTGGTGAAATTTGCATTTTTTTGTCTTTATCCAAGCAGGGAACAAAACTGGGCTTCTTCAAATGACTCCCCCTAATGATACTCAAGGGTACGCTTTGCTTTTACTGTCTCACAAAAGTACAGCTCCATCCCTGCACTTCAGTTTTCTTTTCTTTCCCCCCCTTATTATACACATTATATCCATGCTCTGAGAGTAAAGACAATGTTATATTACCCCACAGGTTTAGGCTTGTATTCACTCATATTCCGTTCCTAGCATAAAGACAAGGTGTGACGCCACACGTTTTAAAACTAGCGTCACAACATCAACAGGAGATTCTATTATTTGACACTTTAAAACCAGCTGGTGTTGTAATTTGAGAGCAACACGGAAGATGAGATAGAGGGAATCGCCTTACTTTCCTTCCTGCTTCTGCAAATATCTGACTTTTGTCACAATAATTAACGTTTCCTGTGGATAGTTTAGTACCCTTCTCCTGTCAGTCACCATCTAGTCAAGTCAACAGACAAAAAAAGCTTTTTTTTGTTATACTTTAAATTTAGGTCACAATATTCACCATGCTTCGTCAGCGGCGTTTGCATGTGTATGAATGGGATTAGTTTCTTCTGATGAACACTTTACATAGCAGCCTCTACCATCAGTGTGTTAATGGTTGTGAATGTGTAGGTGTGACCTGCAGTGTACAAAGCGCTTTGAGTAGTTTACCATTTACCTTATTCTACATGACCATAGTCTGTAGCTGATAGGTCTAACGACGAGTTTGCCCTCAATACCCTCCTAATTACTGCTTACTGATAGTAAGTTAGGAAGTTGTTGAACATGAATAATGATCTTAATATACACGTATGTGCCCAAGATAGGTGTGTGGTAAAATTGTTCAAAGCGCAAAGTTAGTGGTTCTTTGTTTGCATCCATAATGTTGTGTAATAGACACCTCCGTATTTGTAGTGGTGAAAGCAGATACCTGGATTGGCTCAGGTAATGGGCAGCAGAGGCAGATCCAAGGGATGGCCCTGGTGACCTGGTCCCGACTTGAAATCCAATTGGCCAACCCAGGTACCACCCCAGAATCCCTATTTGAGCAGAGTTGACTTATTGGGGTGCGAAAAACAACGCTTTAACTCATGAGAAACATTTTTACACAAGGTTTATTTAGGCATTTTAAGCAGTCAGGGTAAATTAATTGATACAAGCAATGGCGATTTAACCTGGTCGTATGCCCCGGGGCTACAGGTCCTTGTATAGGCCCTCATCGGCCTCCCGTCGCCTCCCCCAGCGTGCCAACCCATCCCAATAACACACACGTGCAAAACAAACAAACTTGTACCCGCATCGTCTTTGCTCCAAGTCGGATCGGGTAAAAAACAATCTCAAATATATAAGTAATGGAGCAGTGTCTGTCATACAGCGGCCGTTGTCAACAAACTGTTGTCATAGAGACAGACGTGAAGATCTTTTCTTCTCAGCGAACAAACGCTTCATGCAAACACTCCCGAGCACACAGCCAGCGCTTTTCTGCCCGGAAAAAATGCTAGATGGACACGGGGCCTTATTCAGCACCACCACCGATGGACAGCGACAGATTTCGGAACAAAATAAGAAATGATGCCCTCCAAAATATCGGTAATAACAATGCACTTCAGAATACATTAAGCTCAACAAAACAAGATCCCAGGTAAACAAAAAGCTATAACTGTACTGTATGAATCATATTTGCTAACAGCAGGAGCAACGCCGACAACTGTAGTGGGGTGTTCAATTGTTGGCTCCTGCCGCTGTGCCATCCTCTCGTCTGCTATCCGCTCCACAGTGGCAGCAGGTGCAAAGGCGTTGCTGCTAGTGGATGATGTAGGCCTAGTCGTGGCTGCGGGACTTGACGTCTCATCGCCAGTTAGCTCATTTTGCTCGTGGGTTGCCCCAGTGTCATTTGCTGAAAACGACGATGATGAGGGGAGCTGCTATTCATTTTGGCCCGTTAAGCTAGGGCTAGCCGTAGCTAATGTTAGGTCCGATGCGGTTGCAATGTTACCTTTTTCTTTTTGTTGATGAGGTGGTAAAGATTTAAAGAACCCAGTTAACTTAGGCATTTTTTTAAGTAATTCCTGGTCCCGGACCTCCATTTCTTTCATTGCCTTTCGTTTCTGAGCCCCGCTCTCGAACTTTCTAGCCTCCGCCATTTTTGCTTTTTTTTTTAAATAATAAAAAAATAAAATAATAATACAAGGTAAATCCCTCTCTGGCAAATGAGAGGCCCTAGATCTTTCGAGGCCAGTGCATTAAAACGGCAGTGGATACAAGGGGGGGTTCTAAAATCAAGGCCATTGTTACCGCAGTTAATATAAAACTGAAGTTAGTTTTTATAAGTACTCCTTAGATGTAGAAACTACCACACAAGATGATGAAATATTAAAACTATATGCACAGTTCTGATGTAAAACCGTGACTATAGCTGTAACTGTCCTTGATCACAACAGAGACAAACTGTAAAGGCCTGACCTTCACCACTACCAACAGGCATCATGTGTTAGCACGTGGTTTGCAGCTTCCATTCATCAATCTTTTCTCCCATGTTGTGCCCAGCTGAGGAGGATCTAATGTGTTCTATGACCCGCTTCAGACATGAAACTTGGATTTTCTGAAAATGTAATTATTTGACTGCCAGAGAAACAATTGACTTCTCTCAAATGTAATTAAATATGACAAAAAGTGCAAGATTACTTATGAACAATGCGCTGCAGTGATTGGCAGTGGTTGAACCCCTTGAGAGTCTCTTTGGAGAGGTTGGCATGCAGGCTGAATAGCTTCAGCCGCTCTGCTAGAAATTGATAGGGCCACCATGACCATACACTCAATCCTTCATAAAAGCGTCCGCACAAGCACATAATGTATGGATTAGGCTGATCACTTTTCATTTCCTCACATGTGGCATGCAGAAAAGGAACTGAAAGGTTGAACAAATGATTGAAAGCACAAATTAAAGGACATTAAATCATCTGTGTAGAGGTCTGTCAGCAGGTGAAACAACCAACAACATCACCAGGTGTTTGGCACAAACCTCCCCCATCCCCTTTACATGTCACAGTGTAGAGCAGCATGCTGGGTAATTAGAGCAGAGCTCCAACAGAAACGTCTGGTAAAGGGGAATCACGTAGCTGTGATGAATCCTGGATAAACAATGTATCTTTATCAGTATGTCACTTTCACTTTTAACCGTGGAGCTGATTTACTTTGTGATGTTGTTTGGCTGCTTTCAGCGCTGTCCTGCATCGAAAAATGGTTACAAAAAATAGCAGTAAGCGGCATTGAGGTGTGTGTTTGTTTGTGGAGCAGTGGGGGGGTTTCAGGTTAGGAAGAAAGCCAGGAACCTCAGCTCCAGGCCAAACAATTACTGAGCCATTTGGTATTGATCAAAAACCTCTCATGGACATATTTTATGTTACAGTGCAGGGAGAACCTCATATTTTGCCTGTTTAAAGCAAACCAAATATGGCTCTGAACCAACTGATTCTCATAAAGCAGAGCTCAGACTTCATTTAAAGGATTTGGTGTGCATTAAACAAGCGCTTTTAAGAGGATGATGGAAAGGCAGCATGCATTAGAGTGACTATATTTGGTCGATGAGCAGCAAGGCTACAAGCTGTCCCTACCAGGCTACTCTCACGTTGGATAATTGACAGCACAGATTCTCACGCCCTCGCACTGCCACGCTGCTGGCCACTGTTCAACATGGGAAATGCTCATTAACATAAGTTGGGAAGGTGCTGTCAGCAAAGGGTTCTGCTTAGAATGTTTTTTTCATTATGTGAGCATATTGCGGTACGCTCAATGTGGACAGGTTGGATGGATATAAGATGTATAGAGTTATTAGTAATGGCTTATAGAATTGAAATGTTGTAGCAAGTCAGGATGGAAGCAAGGGTTAAGTTGGGATTTGTAAAGTGTGTAAAAATGTTTGAGAAGTGAAGCCCATGGCTCTGAATCCAAAAAGCTATAAAAGTCATTAAAGATACTGATGCAAATCAACCAGTAAACACACATTTTCCAAGTGAAAATATGAGTGTTATTTAGCTTTAAACATTTTAACCAAACCAAGCCTTGATGCTTATGAGAAAAAATAACAACTTAAGTGCTTTCACACACAAACCCTTTCACACATACGGATATCTCCTGAAAAACTTTTACCCGGAGGGGTTGTATATGTGAACGCAAACAGACAATTTTTTTGCGCGGACTTCACCCAGAGGTTCTCCTGCCAGACCCCTAGTAATTTTTCCACAGAAAGTCTGAGTGGGCTGATGTGAGAATGCAGCAGGATATTCTCCGGCCAATAGGAGAGAGAGTGACGTTTCTATACTGTGACTGCTGCACGGTGCATAGAGTGTCGGACCGCGACCACTACGATCTCCTTGTATGTATTTAAACGGCTGCATTAAGTTTTCTGTTCGTCAGTATGTTGTTCTCCACTCTTTTGTGGATGTTGTCATTCCGTTTGACTACACAAAGCATTGATATGAAGGCAAATATTGTCATTATAGCGTTGTGTAACGGACTCTGTTGCTTCGTCCGCTACTTCCGCGTTGTTTTTTTACGTCACTTCTTACCTCAGGAAATCCCCCGCCCCCCTCCCATCTGACAGGGATAGTCTCCTGCTGTGAGGAGCATAATGTGAACGGCTAGGTCGGGAGAATCTGCGGAGCAGTCCTCCCGTAATTATCTAGATATTATCCGTAGTGCATTATGTTAAAATGGCTATACAGAAAATTCCTGAAGATGTCATTGTTTTTTTGGTTTGGCTGAATGTGTGAACGCAAACACCTGCATTTCACACCCAGACTCTTTCCTGCCAGTCCCCTATATTTCCCCCCTCCCTTGACTGACAGGGAAAACTTCATGCCGTGAGGGACAAGTGTGAACAAGCAACTCAGGGAAATTTCAGGGTCAGAGCACCTGAAATGTTCTAGACATTTTCAGGATTTCATGGGTGAAAACAGTTCTTGTCATTGTTTGGTTGAGCTGCTTGTGTGACCGTAACTACACTAAGAGCCATATTGAGAAAGTGTTGTGAACCGGTCTGTTCAGCGTGTCTGCCCTTTATTTAGAGGCACAAGCTGCTGTTGCCGACTCATCATCTATTGCCGCCTCTTGATCTCTGTTTAAACATCATACATTAGGAATAAAAGTTGTCCTTTACTGATAATGGGTAGAAACCGTTGAACCAAAGTGAAAAGCTGTAAAGCTGCTGGCTCTAAAGGTCAATTTAAGTTCACTCATAACAGTAAGCTGCACCTCATGGACACATTTTTCTTTTTTACTTTCAACGATACAAACATGTCTTTTTATAGAGATTAATGTTGACAAATTAACAAATGTTTTCTTCTCTGGCAACCACATGACCATGATTGAATGCCTTCATTTTTATAGCATAAATTAAACACAAATAAGCCACAACTTATAAAAAAAACAAAACACAAAAACGTTTTTGAAGAAAGCAATTCAGCCCTTATCATCAATCAGTAAAGAATTTTATCTCAAGACATTTTACATTAAAAGCAGGTCTAGATTTTACTCTTGTATTATATTATTTACAACAACCCAACATTACTCCACCATGAGCACAGCACTAAGCAACATTTAGCAAAGTTACAGCAGCAAGGGAAAACGTCCTTTAAGAGGCAGAAACCTCAAGCAGAACCAGACTCATGTTGAACAGCTGTCAAGACTGTGGTGGGGATTTGGAAGTGGGATGGAGGGAGATGCAGAAAGAAAGAGATGGATAGAGACAAACAAAGCAACAATAACAAAAACCACAACAAGTAAAACAGATTAATAGCAACAATGTCAGTAATAATGCTAAACGTATGTGTGGTATTAGCAGTGACAGCAAAGTAAGTGACAAATGGTAAATGGACTTGAGCTTGTAAAGTGCTTTTCTAGTCTTCTGACTACTCAAAAGTGCTTTTACACCGCATGTCACACCTACCCATTCACACACTGATGGCAGAAGGATCAGTTCGGGTTTAAGTGTCTTGCCCAAGGACACATCGGACATGTTGCTGCAGGAGCTGGGGATTGAACCCCCAACCTTCCGGTTGAGAGATGACCGACTCTACCAACTGAGCCACAGCCAACCTAGAAGTTAGATTATAGAATAATCATTCCAATTTAAACATTACTATTTTGATAATTACTGTAGCTGTCAAGCTGTTCCAAGATTAACATTTAGATGTAAGGCGGATATTAATAGGTGTAGCAGCAGGAGTCTGGCAGATCCACAGCAGCAGGCCATCAGCTGTACTATTTTTTTTGTGTGCGTACAAATCATAACCTCAACCTAAACTGGTCTTTCAATCATTGTCATTTCGTGGCATCATCTCACTGTAACAGCCATACCAGAAGTCACTGAATTATAAATTGTGTGTGCATGCGCAACTAAGAGAAAGACAAGGAGTACAAATGTGACCCTCCTTTTTCTTACCCCCAACCACGCCATAAGCCACAGTTGGTTGCTATGGCAGCGTGAAATGAAGAAAGTTTGACAAGGGTGCCATACATTTTTAAACCACTTATTGGCATTGCCTCAAAGGTAGCACCTCTCGCTGCCCTCCCCTTCAGCTGCTGTACAGCCACATCAGTGTCAGGCCCCGGCTCCCTGGAGGAGCGCTGCCGCAGCAGGCCGGCTGCGATTCGGGAGCCTAATTGGGGCCCGAGGACGCCTCCCTCTGCTGCTACAGCTGTGCTGCCGCTGGTTGACGGTAGGATCAAAACCCTGTGACTAGCCAGGGGGTCAGAGGTCGCCTGGTGGCTGCTCAGCATGCAGGGCCAGAGGAGGACTCCACTGTGACGGCAGTCGGATCAGGCGGAGCTGTCCTGCAGTCTGGGTGAACTCTGACTGAAGCCCTCAGCTGCTCCTCCTGTCTCTGCTGTTAAAAGGAAAACGTGAAGATAAATGGTGCTGATGCCTGAATGATGTTTGAAATCCTGCACTACAATATGACCACGGCAATTCATTTCCAATCGTTCTTTTGTTTTATTTTACATGTGGATTACAAAATAAGACTGACATTTTTTGCTCTTTATTCGTTGTGTATTTATTTTGAATATACATATTAATTATCGCTGTTACTACCTCTGAGAGCTTAAACGTTAAGATACAGCTCTAAATTATCTGAAAATTAGTGAGTAGACCTTGAGGGGGTGAAGAATTAACCTTAAAGCTCTGCATGCCTCAACTTTTGAACAGATGTACACAATTTTCATTCAATCAATCAATCTTTATTTGCATAGCGCCAACTCATAATGCATGTTTTCTCAAGGCGCGTTACAGGATTTGACCCTCCTCAATAACCCTCTATTAGCACAGCACTTGACAACATCTGAATTACTGTGGCAAGAAAAATCTTCCTTTCAACAGACAGAAACCTTGAGCAGGTTCATGTTGAACAGCCATCTGCTGCAACTGTGAATGATTTTCATATGTTTACAGTCCACTGTCTGAATCTCTTTGTGTGTAATGTTATATGCGTAAATATTCTTCCAGTTATCCATCATTTATTAACCCCAGGCATATATGCGTTACAGGAGAATCTATGAAAAATATAAGCCTTTTAATAACTGTAATTCTGCATGTACCTGTCACAGACTGTGATATGAAAAAGTATTATTAAATAGACAGTAATGAGACCTCCTGCAGTATGTTATAACCATGCACGGACATCATTTCTTCCCATGGTTCTTGCCGTATTGATTATTGGTTTTCCCAGTAAATGTATGTTCTGGATCGATACAGAGCAGTGATCACATTCTCCATAATCCTGCTCAGCTCTCAAAAAGACAAATGTGTTATTGTTAAGGACATTCAGACAGTTAGTGGGAAACATTTGTCTTTATAAACCACATGGATCCGTCCAAACCAACAATCAATAAAAACATAAAGCAGAAAAAGACGTTTCAGCCAGGATTTATTTTGTGTCATTCACAACAGTCAGTGGTTTCCACGGCGTCAGCTAAGCCTTTCACTTACAGTGCATGATTATTACATTTACACACTTCATGCAGAAAAAGGAGGGGGAGGGGGGGATGATTTATTTTTGTTTATTCAAATAAGCAGTGTCAGTGCAGCGGCCTATGACAAACACTCAATTGAATCGCTATTGTGATGAACAAGTTACTCCTCAGTCACCTTTATAAAAAAAACAAAAAAGAAACAAGGCTGGGGAAACAAATACTGAGTGTTCTGGTGACTTCATTTCCATAGCAAAGGTATGAATGAACTCCGCGTCACCCCGGCGACAGCTGCTTTCATAATCCATCCTTCTCATGAGAGAGAATATATCATTTTAAACACTGAAATAATAAAGCAAATGGTCTGCATTCACATACTGTAATTACACCTACTCTATACACAGCCCTTTGAAAGTATGTCTATAACAAATATCTCATTGTGACATTTATATAAGTCCTGGTGCACCAATGTCCTATTAAATAGAATATAAACTATGCCCTCAAAAGACACCCTGCTAACGCTGAATCCTCTGTCATTTACATTTTTCTCATCTATTTGCCAATTATGGGTTGCACTTCTCCTGACCTATGGGCAAAGTCTTTAAACTTTGAAAAAAAAAAAATCCTATTTGCTCCTCATTGCTTTTTTTCTTCAGGAAGTGGGGGTGGAGGGTGGAGTTCACACTTGGACAGAATAAAACAGGAAACAAGGAGTTATGCTGTGATATGTTAACAACATTATCCTTCAACAGCTGTATGATAGTTATTTCCTCCTTTAAGAGAAGAATTGAATGAATTTAGAATGTGTTTTTCTTCCTAAATCACAATCGAGAGTGGGTTCTGAATTTATGTGCACACTTTCCACGAACATTATTGTCCCCTTTGTGTGATAAAAACAATTTCAAGTTGTTGGAAGGATCAACTTTTGGAATTGCTGATGCATTGCAGCACTGATGCATTTTCTGGGGATTCTGTGGTGTAGGTTTCCAAAAGCTCATTTGATCACAATTGTTTGTGTTTCTCCAATCTGTCAAGCTTTGTTGTGATGAACTGAATAAACCTGTGAAAATGAAAATGACAAAACATGACTTCAAAGACAGGGATGTTTATCTTCAGCTAACATTTGTTAACAATATTTCAAAAGTTGTTTTGCTCCCTTCTTTCCATGGATGAATTTAAGATGATCATTTTATTCTCTTTTTTCCTTTAAATTCTGATTTAAAAAAGCGGGTGAGTGGAAGCAATCAGTCCTTTATAACCAAGCTGCAATGCCCAGTGCTGAAACATAATGCCAATTTAGAAGTGCGAAAACTGCAATTCCTCGAGTGTCCACTTGAGGCTGGCTGCAAAAACCCCAGAACCCCAATGAGGTCACATCTAAAAATGGCCATTTTTACAGCAGAAATAAACATGTTTGCATCCAGTTTGTATCAATAGCTCATTTCTCTATTGGTCAGACTTCACGGACGATGAATCTTTACAACTCATTTGTTTGACTTTGCAAAGCCTACGAGTTATTCATAAAATTGCATAATAAGATAAGATAACATAAGATAAACCTTTATTTATCCCACAACGGAGACATTTACATTGTTACAGCAGCAAAGATCAGGATAGCCAACAAAAGAAAACATTTTAAAATATAAATCAAAATAGTTGAGGAGCCAAAAACAGAGCTGCAGATGTTATAAATGCAGTCTGTACATTTAGTTATAAGAAAAACACTATCATGCACACAGTGCACATAAAGTTGATGACATGTTATTGCACAAAGTAGGTTCCATATATTATTGAACATAGCATCAGGTAGTAGTATGGTAAATACCGTAATATAACATTATTTCACGCGAGGTAGGAGTGAATTGGGTCCAGCTTGTGTGTGTGTTTTGTGATCTCCTGCGAGCAGGCTTGGTTAAACAGTCTGGCTTCAGCAGAGAGGTGCCATGAGGCTGAGTTGACTGACAGGCTGTGGCTCAGTGCTAGAGTTGTCGTCTCTCAACCGGAGGGATGGGGGTTCGATCCCCAGCTGCTGCAACAACATGTCTGATGTGGCCTTGGGCAAGACACTTAACCCCGAATTGCTCCTGCTGACAAACAGTCAGTTCAGGTCCCATTGCTACTAAGTTAGGTTTAGAAAAAGATCATAGTTTGGGTTAAACAATATGTCAACATGGACTCATACAGGTAACACAAAGAGCAGCCTGAATTCTTGGGTCAAACAAGAACATGGCTCTGGATAAAAAAAGTTCTCGAGCAGAGAGACCTGGAGGCAAACTTTGAGGCTTCAAGTGTTTTCAAATCAATGCAAAATCTATATGTTCAGTCTGCTGCTTCGTCGGCGGCGTATGAATGCGTATGAATGGGATTAGTTACATCTGATTGTCTTACTACATAGCGACCACTGCCATCAATGTGTGAATGGGTATGAATGGGTAGGTGTGACCTGCAGTGTAAAAGCGCTTTGAGTAGTCAGAAGACTAGAAAAGCGCTATATAAGCTCAAGTCCATTTACCATTACAGGTGGGTTTGTTGTATCTCTTTAGGCTAAAGGCCCACCTGAGTTGTACCTCTTTTCCATGTGTCTAGACTGATCGAACGTTAGGTTAAAAAGTAATTTCCAACATGACTTGATGGGCTTCACAACTCTTTTCAGAAAACAATGGGTGACCTTGCTAATTTGTGTATGGAACTTCAACTGTGGGCAAACAACCTTCAACAGATTCAAACAAATATAAAGGATTGTTTCAAATCTTAGTTGAAATAAAACGCTATTCAACATCGATCACATTATCAGGTATAAATACACCAACTTCAGTTTCACTTTTACTTTAAGGTCATGCAGGTAAAGTAATGGTAGGATCAGGGAAAATAATGGAAATGATAAATCAGTTTGTTTTTTGAATAGCTTTGTTTTAATTAGTTCACAGATTCATAGTGATGGAGAATGAAGTGTTCATAAGCTAAGAAGTGTTTTGTAATTCTCCTCAAAGGGATTTTAGGAAGTGAATGCATCATGTTAACGTGTGCAATATTTCTTTAACCCGATTAAAACGATTCTGATTGGAGATTCCAACTTCACTGTTTACATGGACTCTAAATAATGAGAATATGTGGGCTTACAACATGCAATAAAACATTCAGAATAACACGGGCAGAGCTGTCCCACTGGTCTAATCTGTCACAAACAGCAGAAGAAGAAGCTGTCCCGTCCTTTTAACATAAATGAAAAACGTATCTCACTTGTGAGAAATTGATCTCTGCTCTGTGTTAACACATCAACAAAGTGGACAGTTCCAGAAGCCAATGTTATGCGCTTGTATCGATGAAGTACACAAGTCAAGTCTTTCTGTCAATAAGCATGTGTAAAAGTTTTTCACTGGAGTGAGCTCTATAGTTCAAGCCAAACAGGGGCCCCGCTGTGACTTTATTCCTTTGTTATCATTTTCTTTTCGGGTATGCACGCCAGAATCACTGTGAATTGACTCTGCTTACACTGTCGCCTGTGCTGTAAACAAACACCGCTGCTGCATGCCTCCAAATATTACTCCTCTGCTCCTCCCCTTTGTCGTGCGCCAGCAATTTTTTTCTCTCCCATCTGTGACATTGGATGTCTGTATTTTTTTTCTCCTTTTTTCTATATGGACCGACAGCATGCACTGCAATTGATACATTTTTTCTGCTATTCTCTCTGACAGCCCTCCCTGTGCTGTTGAAGAGAGAGGGAGACGTGTGCAGTGAGAATAGTTTTACACCAAACAGAAAGAAATGATCGGAACAATACTGTATATACATGGATATTGATCCGAACAACAATCAGCATAAACCACCCCTCTTGTTTGGAATAAATGTATTTCCCAATGAGCCGGATCACATCAGAATCTTCTGATGAACATGTTTACTGAAGCTTTCATTGTGATTATTTGTGTCCATGTTAACATGACCACTGTTTGAACAGCCTGAAGCACATATGCTTTTTTTTTCTCCCGTGCTCTTGCTTATCCTGGCCTACTGTGCTGGATTGGCCAGAAAGGCCCTAGGGTCTTCTCCAGGACATTCACCCAGGAGACTGCTGTCTGGGTCCTCAGTGACACTTAATGACTACATATGTCGTCATATTTTAACCCAAATCATGGCCCACACGTTACAACCAATCAATGACAAACAGTCAGTTCAGGTCCCATTGCTACTAAATTAGGTTTATAAAAAGATCATAGTTTGGGGTCAACATGGACTCATACAGGTAACACAAAGAGCAGCCTGAATTCTTGGGTCAAACAAGAACATGGCTCTGGATAAAAAAGTTCTCGAGCAGAGAGACCTGGAGGCAAACTTTGAGGCTTCAAGTGTTTTCAAATCAATGCAAAATCTATATGTTCAGTCTGTTACTGGTTTTAGCTTTCCTTTCATATAAGCACAAAAGATGTCTATACAAACAAAGCAGAAAAGCTTTATAGCTCAGCTGCCCATCATTCACCAATGGATTATCAGGTTCTTAGTGTTACTGTGTCCTTCTCTGACTTTAATAAAGCTTTAATAAAGAGCTTATTTTCTGTGAATCACCAAGGTAGTGAACGCTATCTGTCAGTGGCTTTGATTCAACATACTGTCCGACAAAACCTTGCTGCTGTAACTTCTCACTGACTGAATGGAAAACTGAGAGGTTCTATTTCACCAATATCATGTTTTCATTACATCATTATTATGACCCAAAACCATGACAGCTGATTTGATCTTTTACTACCCTCTGCCTTTGCATTGCCTTAAATGGTTCTTAAAAATAATCCCAAAGCAAAGTGCAGTGTCTTCATTTATGGGAAGGTAAATCCAATTTAAAGTTTTGGAGATAAAAATTACCTTTTTAAAAGATGGAGACAAAGTAACAGATGAAGAATGAGTTTTGAAGTGGTTTTGACTGTATGAAACATGGATGTAGTCTCAGTGACGTTTCTTAAGAGGTGTTTTGAAGCCAGATGTAGGTGGTCCACATATCGGGAAAGCCAACTCAACCTAACATTGCTGAATCAAGAAATGGGCTAAGAGGTAAAGCTGAGGCGGGCCTTTAGCCTCCTGGCAAACAGCTACAATGCATCCACCTGTCAGTCAACTTAGCTGTGCCCATATTTATTTGTTAAAGGTTTATTTTTGGGCTTTATGCCCTTATTTAGAGATAAGACAGGGGATAAAGTCAGAAATCGGGGACAGAGAGATTGGGAAATGACATGCAGGAATGTAGCCACAGGGCAGATTCTAAACTGGTGCCGCATGCTTGGATGCACAAGCGTCCGTACATTACATGGAGCGCACACACTTACAGGAACGCTACCAGCTACCCTGTGACCATTCAATGCAAATGTATGCTTTACTCTCGGCTTTATAAAATCAAAATTGATAAATTATAAAAAATCACCCCTATACAGTTTATAGTGTAAAGATATTGGCAATACATAGAAATTTGTTTTTTGATCCAGGGTGTAAGCATGTGTATTTCTGTTCCAAATATAGTTATTTGGATTGGGACCTGATGGGGATTCCTTGGCATTTGCAGCCAACCTCAAGAGGAACTGCAGTTTTTTTTTTTTTTGCAGTTCCTAATGAATTCACACTTGACACAAGTTATTTTTGAGCCAACACGTGCTAAATTATCGTGATGAACTTTAAAAGAGCAGTGTAAGAGTTTACAACTAAAGATTGGTAAGTTGAACAGCTCTTTACTTTTCCATAAATACTTGTTTAAAATGTGGCCAAGATCATGATAATGATTGTGTGATGTGGCATCACAATCAATCAATCAATCAATCAATCAATCAATCTTATGCACCTGTCTTCTGTATTGTGCGGCTGTGGCTCAGTTGGTAGAGTCGTTCGTCTATTGACTGTCTTGGGGGTTCGATCCCCAGCTCCTGCAGCCACATGTCAGATGTGTGCTTGGGCAAGACACTTAACCCCAACTTGCTCCCGCTGCTTTATCGGCGGCGTATGAATGTGTATGAATGGGATTAGTTACTTCTGATGGACACTTTGAATAGCAACCTCTACCATCAGTGTGTGAATGTGTAGGTGTAACATGCGGTGTAAAAGTGCTTTGAGTAGTCAGAGGACTACAAATAGCTCCTTACTGGCACTTAATATTGGCCTTAATCGGATTTAAATCAGAAGTAATAGAAGAGACCAATAAGATTGTGATACCTGGGCTTGGATTATTACATAATACCTCCAAAAAAATGAAACATTTAAATCAATTCCTGAGTGAAGTAATGTTTTGACATGAAGTCTTTACTCTAATACGCGTCAATCATACGTTACCCTGTTGGTTATTCATAGCTTTTTCACATCACACTTTCTTCATTTTTGTCATATTTACTATGATCCCACAGTAAATGTTAGATTCCCTGAAAAACACCTACAGATGAATCCACTTAAACTCCTGCAAAGGGCTTAATGATGGAGCAAGCAGGCATCTGAGAGGAGACATTATCATCCCAGAGGACGAAAATGCTATTATAAACTGATTAGGTGGAGGAGAGCTGGATGGAAATCACTCTTGAATCTTTTTTTAACCATTAATTAGTGGTTCTGTCAGAGCGGTTCATTCTGCAGGGATGACTAATGCGTAGAGCTCTCCCACTGCTCCTCATGACCAGTCGGTACATTGCTGTCACATTTGCATATGTAGCTCTGACAGCAAAGAAAAATCCAAACGCCTATTAATGTAGCTGAAGTTCTGTGTGCAGTCTGAGTATTCTTGTACAGACTTTGCACTTCTGTCTTGAGCAAGATGACATTAAAGCAACAGGATGGCTCGCTCACATCAGTAATTGGTTGACTGTAAAACAACTTACAGTCCATCCATTTACACACCTCAGCTACACTGGGACATGCCAAGTGTTTTATCAACTCTATTCAGATTTAAGGTTCAAACCCAGTCTGTTTCGTATCTTCTCTGATGAATAAACATTTCCCTCTGGGCTTCTTCTGTTAAATCATCACTCTGAGAGGATTTGTTAGACGGTGCTTAGAGGCCGAGGTCCAATGAAAACATTGTTTAAGCTTACTGCACCACACTCTCACTACTCCTCAGATAACTGATGCAGATTTTCAAGGTCTGGCATTATTTATTTTATGTCTGCAAAGTGTTTGAATCAATATATAACTATCTCTTTAGCTTTCAATTTACTTTACCCTGTTTCTACCATTCCCTTGAATCTGAGCTGGTTATTGGCATGATAACTGACATCACAGATACCAGCCAGCAATGTTCCACCAGGGCAGCATAATAATTATACAAGAGTGATATATAAACTTTAAGCCCCAAATGTACATACAGCAAACAGACTTGTTGGGGCTTTAAATTTGAAAAGTCAAAACAACACAGATTTTGCAGATGCATGGCTGGATTTTATGAAATTGCATTACATATTGCTCCTTTAAAGGGGCCTTAAAAATGAGACAGCCTTCGACGCGCCTCTGAGATGCAGTTGGTTTTTAAATGTGCCCTTCAAAGGATGCAGCCCCTAAATTTGGAGAGAACCACACTGATGTCATGGGCTGCACTGCAAGGTTTCTGCTCACCAGGATCTTATCTATTTTACATCCAAACGTACCCACACACCAATACCTTCAGGAGCAGTTTGGGGTTCAGCATCTTGCTCAAGGACACATGCAGACCGGGGGAGCCAGGGATCGACCTTCTCATTACCACTGAGTGGAGGACCTGCTACAGCCAACCATCTCAGCATCCTTGTAGTACTGTTCATCAAGGAATATGATTGAAAAAAAATCTCAGTTATAAAATCTAATAAGTTTAAGCTATTTTTCCAAATCTTTTTGACATGGCACAAGCTACCATTTTTATCATCCTGAAAGGGGGTAATGAAGAGTTTCTTCACAAACAAATATCTCAATCGTTTTCTTAATGAGCTTTTTAGTCTGTGTAAAAGGGGGAAAAATCACACTAATTTTCTGTTTGTTGCTGATTACTCATGTTAGTCATGAGCGCTGAAATGCATCACTACACCAACTTCTATATGGGACCCTAAGCATTCATGTTTCTTTAAGCAGTGTTTTAATGACTCCCTGCATTTAAAACACAGTATCTATTGTGTTGAGCAAGTTATCTGACATTAACGTATTATCTTTATTTCAGCACTTCATATATGTATTAGGAATTTAAGAAACTTACAATTAGCTATTCCTTTTCCATTTTTTTTTAAATGAAAACAAAACCCTTTTTTTCCCAACTTTAACAGCAGCTGTTCCAATGATAGGGTATTGTTTGCTGTTAAACTCAGGTGAGAAAACAATTTAGATCAGAAAATGTATCACACATTTATTTTACCCTGTCCCCTTACCTTCAGAGCTTCTGTAAAAAATTAAGACAATCAATCAATCAATCAATCAATCAATCAATCAATCAATCAATCAATCAATCAATCAATCACTCAATCAATTTACAGTTCTAGTTTTGAAATCAGGCCCCCCAGGTTTGCTCCAAGAATCAAAGTAGCTTTTGTCCTGCGTTTCTTAAATATGAATTGGAAGAATAGGTGATTGGAAAGAGGGGGTATTAGCTGCTATGTAGTTATAGTTATAATAACACAAATTGTATTTAGTGATAATGCTCTACTGTATATACCAGGCCCCCTGTTGGTCGTCTATCAACCAGAAGGTAAGGGGTAGCCAGCTCTTGCAGTCACATGTCGAAATGTCCTTGGGCAAGACACCTCACCCAAAACTGCTCCCGCTGCTACGTCTGCAACTTGTGAATGCTGTATAAATGGGATTAATGAAAACTGATGGGCATTTTACATAGCAGCCTGTGCCATCAGTGTGAATGTGGTGTGAAGGAGTGAATTTGACCTGTAGTGTAAAAGCAGCTTTGAGTTGTTTAGAAGACTAGTGCTCTATACAACTCAATTTACTATTTACCTGTTGTATACTGCTGTACCTGCCTATCACCAAACCACGGACAAACAGTGCCAGCTCGTTAACAAACTGAAGAGCCAAAAAATGTCCAGGAGCCTCTGGATACAAAAAAAGGAGCAAGAGAAGACAATATTTAAGATACACTAGTTATCTCCAAATACAAGATCATTTTTGATGATGACATCAGTTGGTCTTAAAATGTCAATAGTTTGTTCAGAAATTGCTGTAATAACTCCAATTGACCAAAGCTTCTGCAAAAATTTAAATATGCATATTCTGCTGATTACTATCGCTGTCCTGTTTGTGATACAACTAATTTATATATTCAATTCTTCAATACATTTAGTCCTTATATCGATCATTTTTAAGCAAAACCTTTTGAGTACTTCAACTGCTAAATCAAGTCTTTATTCCTCTATCTCAACCAAATTCCATTTAAAACAATATTTTTCCATTTCAGAAACCAACTTGTACCTGATCACTGTGACCCCTGAGCCCCTGTACGCCCACAGTGTGTTCTGTTTATATTGCCTGGGGGCCCAAACGTCCTCTGCAGTCCCACCTGTGAGGAGGAAGATGCAGCATCCCTCTCTCCATCCCCTACATGGACAGTTTTAGTATAAACCAGAGAGCTGTTGGAAGCCTCTGCGTGCTGGCTCACACATTCATGACAAACCTGACAGATGAAACATGTAACCTGAATCCTTAAAGTACTTTTCCGAACATGCTACCAGCACCAACACCCATTGACACCTTTGGTTTTAATATGTAAGGCCTACACTGTAATACATCTGCGATTCTATGGTGGTAAAAAGAGATTTATGACACACAACAAGCTATTAAGAAGCTGTATGTGGTGGGGTAATCAGGGCGGGAAATGGGCTGGAAATTCTCTTCTTCATGCCACATTGATTCATCCTTCAGTGAGAGAAACCTCCCCATTATGCACACCTCATCTAAAAGGGCCCTAGGATGATCATTGTGGGCCTGCAGTACGCTGGTCCCAGGTCTGCTGTGAGGTCAACAGAGGTCTTCTCTGCAGCATCTGGACTCTCAGGAGGCTGCCACAACTGCTTGATCCATGGACTGTTGGTAATATCGCTGTATGAGCACAGAGTGTGAGGTGCACTCACATGAATCATATCTCTGAGGGGCTGAGTGTCTCACAATACAGGATTCTCAATTTCTCACATCTTGGTGTACAGTATGCAATACAAACATATCTCTTACTAAATGTACAGAAGTCCATTTTAAAGTATTTTTCGTCTGAAAAAAAATGAATCCAGTTCAAAGTAGTTAGGTTTGTTCATCGATATACCCTTTATGATTCCTTTGTCCAGTGTTGAAGCCAAAGGGGTGGACAAGGGGCCAGAGCAAACATTTTTTAACACATATGGAATACTGACTATATGGTTTTTGGTACGTTTTCAGATGATCTTCTATTGTGCTGATGGAGCACAATTTGGTCCACTGATTGAGTCTGGACAGAAATAACCCCTTGTTTTATTAATTTTAAGTCTAACAGAGGGTGAATTTGTTTTTGTGATCACTGGAGGTCTTGGACATCTCTTATGAATACTCTAGAGTAGTTAACACCAACCTTCAGCAAACAGCAATTTCTCACTCCAAATGCAGGTTTTGAAATGAGGCTGACTAGAATAGAAAGGGGCCAATTTTTCCACTAAATTAATTCCTAATGGCTCATAAAAATATGTGCAAAACAGCACAAAATATACCCCCTCCCTTGACTATACACAGGGTTAAAGGGGGCTAGCCTGTCTTCTACCTTAGGTATATCCCGGGCTAGTTATCTAAATGTCTTTCTCTATTGGTGTTTTTTTTTATTATTTTTTTATATGCATTGCCTGTAAAGCACTTTGGTCAGCTGAAGCTGTTTAAATGTGCTTTACAAATAAACTCGACTTGACTAGTTCTGTTTAAACCTTGCTGTATTAAATAGGCAATAGGCTGTTTCATAACCCCCTTGGCCAGACTATACCCCCCAAACACATTCAGAAACCTGCCCCATGACAATTCTCTTTTGTTAAACTGTTTTGCTAGCTTAACTATCTGAATTGAAATTTGAAAACAGACTTAGATTTGACAATATAATTAGATTTATCAAGCTGATGACAATAATATGAACTAAAATACACAATTTGAATTTATTAATTGCCACTGAAAACTGCATACAATGAAGCATTCTGAAATAACCTTACCTTTCCAACAGGACCTGAATTCACTTGACCTGGACGGGTAAAAACAACCCACATCTCATTCCTATGCTGATTTAAACCTATAAAATTAGCTTCTCTGAAGTTTGTTACAATTCTATTATGTCTGTCTTTTTTTAGGGTCAAATCTGATAACTTTGTGATCGCTATTTCCTAATTATCTCCAATTTCTAAATTGTAATTGTATTTTATCATTTACCTATAATAAACCCAGTATATCATTTCCCAGAGTTACCTTATGTATTAAGAAAACCACAAGGAGAGTAATATCTGGTCTAGCCCAAGATACATAACATATGTTGGGGAAAAAATCCTTGAAATACAGATTTATGAAAAACTATAATATAATCTGGACTATATCCCAGAGCATCAACTGGACTAGCCCAAATGTACCCTAGGGTTTATTTTAAGCTAGCAACTTTAACCCCGGGTATGGTTTAACAGGGTTCAGTGTGGGCTGCTTCATCTGACCCATAGAGAGGCTGTTTTCTTTGCAGCTTAGTTACCTTGTACCTGCCCAGGGTGTACTCTGTACTCTGATTTAATGCATGTTGGGATATTCTACAAGCACTGTTAAGATTGAGAAAAGCTGTATGGAGTATTAGTTCTTTTATTGCAAAACTGTATATTACGGTATAGTTGCAGAAATGTGGCGGTGTGGACTTGTGGAATAACAGTGATAGTAAAATCTGTTTACTGGTATAAATAAATCAGAGCTAAACAACGAAAGGTTTGTATAATGTCTATGAAAACATGAATACTGCATGTAAAATATTCATACTAACATGCATTTATAGTCATCAAGGGAGCAATCAGTAAAGTTAGATATAAATGCAGTTTATTTGCAGACAACAATGATATTGTTGTCTAAAGAATGCTGTTCTTTATTTAGACATAGTCTTTATACAGCACTGAACATCATGTATTTTGTCACAGGATGAATATGTGTCTCAAAAGCTGAGTGTGAATTTAGCTCGTACCATATTTCATTGACTCAATTTGCAGTATCTCCCCTCAAAAACAGAGAAAAGCCGCAGTAAATACACTTTTCTATTTCACTCTCAAATTTAAGCCCTGTGGTAAAGAGCATTCTCTGTCCTCTCTTTGATTTGACATTTCATTTTATTATTTTTTGCCACTGGGCTGGCAGCATTGTGATGGCAGGACGACATGGAGGGTTAATACTGGCACAGAGTGGCCCTCGAGCGCATCAACGGCCAAAGCTCAAAGCAGTGCAGCCGCAGCGGTCAAGGTTATGATGCAATGAAAGCCATTTGCCTCATTTTCCTGTGCTTCAGGCCACTGTGGAACAATTTCAGGGCAGTGCTGTTTTGTCCCGTACCCTCAAGATGTCATTTAAATTCTCACTGTGAATCCAGATCAGTGGGGGGGGGAATGACATCAACTCTAATGCCACAACCTGGCAGGACTTAAGTGACATATTGAGTAGTAGCTGATCGGATGATTCTTAGTCAATTCAGAACAAAAGGCCTCACTGCTCATTCTGATTAAGACCCCGTGGCATCATTTGATCTACTGTTGTTCATTCATCTCCTCTAGAGCCGTTTACTGCTTTAAAGTTTCTAATTAACTAGATACAGAAGAGAGAAAAAACAGGCTTCAAAGTGAGTATCTTTAATTAATACTGGAGAATTAGGAGAGAGGGACCAGGAGCTTTATTGATCTTTTACCAGTTTTAATTAACTAAGTGAGTTATTTGGGCTGCTGTGTTACATTCCTTAAGGCACCTTATTTATACTGCAATAACCTCAGATACAACTCTGCCTCATGAGGTGAAACTCATATTTGATGAATATGTTTTATTTCCATTCATGTTCTGAGTATTACTTTATGATGAAGCTGATATAGTTTGTGTGCATGTAACTTCAGTTTTATTTAACAGTGAATACAAGTTTGGTTATCATTTAATTAATCAATCAATAACTTACCACTTACATTGTCTTAGCATGCTATTTCCTCAGTATTAACCTATGATTAGCACAGATCATTTCATCAATTGTTCATGGTTTGTTCCCCCCCTGTGCAGAGGCGTCTACAGAGACATTAATTAAGTTTTTACCTGTTAAATAACAGTCTTATTTTAATTGTGGTGCCTCTGCATTACCTCCAAAAGCAAACTGGAACATCAATTATTAAAGCACAACAAAGCTAATATGGAGAGTTAAGGTAGAATTCTTTGCTTGTGTTTTGTGACCGTGGTTGTCTTTTTTTGATTTATTTGCCTTTTTAAGTCTAGCAGGCGCAATCATTAGCCAAGCAATCATTTTTTGAATCAGACCATGTAGGTACAAATATTTAGTTAATTTTTTTTTAAGAACGATCAGGGCAATTTCAGGATTTTTATGTCTAATATTTTTACATTTCATGAAGCAGATGAATGCTGTCATGCTGACTTCTGTTCATGTCTGTATTCCCTTACTGCGCTGCAGAGAAAAATAGCCTCTCTATTAGTGAGTTGTCGGTCGCGAACAAGCCGGTTCAAAGAATCTTTTAAGTAAACGATGGGAGCCGGCTCCCATCCGCAAGTTGTTTTTTTTCTTTTTTGTAAAGTAATAAAGGCAGAATGATAGATGGCTGAATTATAAAATGTATAAGTGGTAAAACGAAGAGCAGTTTGGGAGCCGCAAGAGTGATGAGCTCTTCTTGGTGAGCTGAGCCAAATGATCTGGCTCCCTAAAAAGAACCGGAATTCCCATCACTACTCTCTATGCTACGTTGGCCAGAGATACATGTTTGCGTGTATTTAAACGAGCCATTGTGCAGTCATCTGGGGATAAATTGGCTCCTTTCAATGCAAATTACCTACATTGCAAAAAAAAAAAAAATATATTGATTGAAAAATGCAATCTGCTTTGAGTTGGTGGTAACTGCGCCGTGGTATTTAAAAAAGATGTCACGTGCAAACTTTCCAGTGATCATGACAACATCTTGCCTCTGGATGACCAAATATTCAAATCTGTCAATACAGTCTTTGAGTATTATATTCTTGTTACTATCATTGATATGAAGTGTTTTTTCTTAACTGTACAAGTTGCTCTTGCTTGTTACATCAAGGGATGAAGCTTTCTTTAAAACATTTATTGCCATTTCACATTTTTCAAGTCATGCCTCACAATAAACTGCAAAAGGTGTACCCTCCCCTCCCAGCTCATCATGTGTATGTGGACAATGTTGAGTTCCTATAGAATGAGAGTTTAGCTTTGCAGAGAGGATGGAGGTGCAGACAGCTTCTCTCCACATTCAGTCGCAAACTCTACAGCACTGCACAACTTTATGGACGTGTTTGTGCTGGAATATCCTCGGAAACAATATGCTTGTAGCAGATAGGTGAATCAAATGATGCAGAGTTTTTGATGCAATCCATTCTTAGTGAATTCCCCCCACAGTGTGACAGTCAGTGGAGGTCATTGTAGGCATAACTTTAATAGAACTGGCTTAATATGTAACATTCATGTTGGCCTTGCTTAGGAATCTCGATACTCCTGTTGCTTATTATCATGCAGACCAAACATAACTGAGGAATGCTATTAACTTTAGCTCTTTCAAAGAATTCAAAACTAGCAGCCAGAATATGTTGGGTGAAGTCTAAATAACGTGTATGAAAACTACTTTAACAAATTCCCCCCAACAAATTGAAGTTGCATCTTTATTTACTCCCTTCCAAAACAAGCAAAGAAAATAAGTCAAGGCGTTAACATCACCACTTTAGTTCACAAGACCTCCAAAAACAACAAGAACAGGCTGCATGAAATGTAGACCTTTATTTATTTATCAATCAATCAATCAATCAATCAATCAATACATCAATCAAACTTTATTGATAAAGGATGCTTTTCAGAGAAATTCAATTGCAGTTCGAAGTGCTTTGAAAATATTCGGACCCCTTCATTTCAAACAAATAGTAATCCATTATGACAAATGGAGCCTCGCGTTAGTTCAGGCAGGCCACGGAGTCACGCTCTATTGTGCCAGAGTTCGCGTCAGCTGATCTCACACAAGCCTCATCAGCTGATTGCCAGCTGATCTGCTGACAGCATCCTATTGGCCAAATAGTTCTCATGCTGCCTTATTTAAACTGCTCTAGCCTGCCTATGCTTCTCTGCTCCCTCTGCATGCCGCATTTGCAAGCGCATTTGCAAACCTCCTCCTCCCCTGCTCCTCCTTAATGCTATTCTGACTTAATCAATGTCATGCTTGTCATTGATGCTTGCTCTGGGGGGTTTGCTGCTTATCTCCCTGCCTTATAGCTTTCCTTGTATGCACGGGAAGGGCAGGGATGTGTGCTATCCCTGCCCTTCCACGTAAGCATGTGGAAGGGCAGGGAGATCCCTCACAGAGCCATACCGCCAAATATAAATAAGTGCGTCAAAGTATCCATTTTGACAAAGTGGTCCTGACTGAAATCATTTAATTGTTTGGAATTGCATGAAAATAAAGATTTTCTGGATAAGACTTACTATGTTTTTCTTTTTGCTAACAGCACTCCTGGAAAAAAAGGAAACGATTCTAAGATTGTTTTTTGGGTTCTTTCTGAGTTGGAAACTCAAACTACTTCCATCCCAATCTGACATAAATCTATTTAATAGAGATAATAAATCTGAGAAACATGTGAAAAAAAACCTCATTAATCTTCCCAAACAGGTGGGCACTAAAAAAAACTGTGAACACATTCAAACAGGGAACAACAAAATGTACTTTGTTGAGGGAACTATTTGAAGGTGTGGATGAGTACACATTTGGTGCACTGGTGATCATTTACAACAGGTTTGTGTTTACAAGAGCAAGTGTGTGGGTTAAGTTAAGATATCAACAGAAGTACAGTATATGGTACAGAGGAAAATATACATTAAAATACAGCCAATATTTATTGTATTAGAGTTATATTTGTTTACAATAAAGAGTAAAAACAATGCAGGCCGTATCTTTTTCTCTTATTCATGTTTTGATTTTGGAGGATCTTATGCAATATAGTGTGACGGTTGATTGGTTTACATTGGTATGTGCGTCTCTGTTTACATGTGGATTGCTTTTATTTATTGCTTCTGCTGCGTCCAAGATACATTTGCCCAAGGAGATGATAAAGTGTATCATGGCGTATCGTATCGTAAAAATATAATTAAAATGACAAAAAACATATGCTTTAAAAAACAGTTTCCCAAAATGTTATTCAAATAGATATCATACCTAAGTTTAATAACTTGCCTGTAATGTGAGTAATGTAATTGTGTAATTTTTTGTCCAATGAAAGTTTACTCTCAGTTTCATTTATTTTTGTAAGCTAACGGGGATAACTAGCAAGCATTTAGACCTGTTGTAAAACTTCCTGTGATCCCGGAAAGAGAGCAGCTTGAAGCAGCAACATTTGAAAAATAACTTGTTTTTTGTGGTCATATTTATCATGTTGCTCCAGCAGAGGATCCTGTCTGTCTTTGGAGACAGCCTGCTGAGAGTTGTGTAAAACCAGGAACAGAAATACAGCTGGACTCTGTGAGGGGGGATTTGTCAAGCAGAGAAGAAACCAGGCCTGAGCTGTTCATGTGCGCTGCGTTTTCTGTCATTACGGAGGATGGGCAAATAAAAAGAACAAGGGTTTAAACTGTAGTTTTGTGAATCAGTCATATACTTATATATAGTATATATATGTGTGTGTGTGTGTGTGTGTGCGTGTGTGTGTGTGTGTGTGTGTGTGCGTGTGTGTGTGTGTGTGTTATAACTTTAGAGCATTACTTGGTGCTAGATCTAGTTTTGCCTTGAGGTGGATGCTTCACAAGAGACCAGTAGTCAGATCATCTGAAAATGGTTTATCCCTTTCCAAGCACATTTTATCCTGTCTCAACCTAACTTTCAGTCAACCTAATAACAGGCTGAGAGCTGGAGCTAAGGCGGGTTTTAAGCCTCTTGAAGAACCGTTGCATCGCACCCACCTGTCAATCATGTCAGCTACGCGCCTAACTATGGATAACACTTATCGTTTTCAAAATCTAAAAGGAACCGTTTTAAAAAACATTTCATCCCCGTACAGTGTGTGCCAGTGATGACAATAACTAATCAGAACTATTTTGTTTTTTGTGCCAGGCTGTAAATATGTTTATTTATGCTGTTAAAACAGCTCTTTTATTGTGTGTGCCTGTTGTGTGTATGTAACTTCTGGTGTTACTGGAGCCAGCCTCAAGAGGACACTTGATGAACTGCAGGATTTTGCACTTACGTATTGGCTTCATTTTTCAAGGTCGGAGGTTGCCGCTTGGCTACAATACGCTAAGCTAAGAAATTAGCTATTCAGCCCAAAAGCGCCTTCATACCAGGCTGTGAATGTTTATTTTTAGCCATAAAAGTTAGCATTTTTTACATGGGTGTAAATGGGGCTTTACCTGGCTATGAAAATGTTCTATGAAAATGTATGGATATTTTGTAATACTAAAGAGATAAAAATCCACTGTATATTTTTTTAAGTATGATTTTATTGATCTTGTTCAGTTTGTACAGTACGTGTATGTAAATGTATTTCTCCTGTATGAAAAATGAGAAAGCACCTTTCCAGTACTATTCAACACTCTGTCACCCACAAAGCCGGCCCACCTTTCAAAGAGACCTCCATTATACGTGTTGAGGTGTAGTATATGATAACCTCACCACGCTCAACCTGACCCTCTCTGCTCCTTAGATTGGTTATTGATCCTGCTTTCCTTTGCGCATATTGCTGCATGCACTTTTTCTCTTAGCCCAGTATCTTATGTGGAGACAGTCTAGCGTTTGTAAAAGGTGTATCGTGTTGCATGAAAAATGCTGAGCAAGATGAGCCATGTCATCTTCCCCAGCTTGTGCCCCCATAAATAATGATCATTTCAGAAGCCCGTCAGCTTTACTTTGTAGAGCAATATTTTTGTAAGCATTTATTTTTCCAATTCAATAGATCCTCATATTTCATTACCTGAAGCAGGGGGACATGTGGCTGTAATCCACAGCACACTCATCCCAATCGATGGACATGATAAAGAGACTCTAATCAATCCATACCACTTTTCCTCTGCATCAATCAGATCATTGGAATGGTGTCTGATGGATTTATGTTTATTACTAATACATTCCCTTTTATTTGTTTTCATTTTACAAAGGGAGTGGACCTGAAGAAATGCAATCTCTTGAACTATATTCACTAAGCCTACAATGAGCAGTGAAAGTTTTCTTAACCAAAGTTTGCAGTGTGGTTGTATAACACAATACTGTTAAGAGGTGAAGATATTTTTTAGCATTTCTAACTTTAATTATACAACAGTATCTTTTATAATCATCCGCCCAACTGCAGCTTTATACTGTGCTAACCTTTAATGGAGTGTAGCTCTATTGTGCTTTCTCCTCCTAATGACTGTGTCTGCACTAAAAATGAGCTATGAGAATGTGCGTGAGTGGGAGGATTCTTGCATTTCAATATGACTCCGCTGCACTGTAGTCACAAGGTTCATTCAAATACAGCAGGAAATAGATGGTGATTTGACTTTGGGATGGTTTATTTTCTGGCATAGTGAAGTTAAGATATTTGTTTTTTATTGCTGAGGGAATCTGGTAAGTAGCTGGATAAAACACAACATATTTCAGAAATAGGGATACTTGCTGAGTAGCAGAGGCAGGTCTTACTCCTTAACCTCGCTGTAGAGGTTTACAGAGAAGGGGGGGAAATATGCAGATACAATCAACAGTCATGACGAGAAAAAGGTCTGTGGATATGCTTCACATGCTTCGATAATGAGTGAACACAGATACCAGCGCAGGCCACAGCATCACCTTGCAAATGTGGGTGTTTTTTTGCTTTGTTTTAAGCGAGGATGCTCATATATCACTCAGCCTTCCCCTCTGACAGGCAGCCAGCTGTCTCCATGTCAGTATTCTGTCAGAACAGCACTTCCCTTCAATCAATCTTCTGATTACCCATACCAACATTTCAAGGATTAGATTGGATTCGGCGACTCCGATACAATTACGGAGCGTTGAAGATCCCTCCGGGGGGCCCTGCAACTGGCCAGGCATCACTGGCTTATTACAAAAACATAATTGGGCTGCAGTGACACTTCACGGTTGCCCCCCTCTGTTTGTTGGCGCCTCGCAAGGACTGTCCGTGATGAGGCGAAGCCTTGCCTTGTGTCTTTTTGCTGTTGTACAACAAAATCAATGATTCGTAAACAGCACTCGGTGACCCGAAACGCAGCAGTCGGCGCTGGGTGTCAGATAGGCACTCCTGCAACCACGTTCAATATGATTATACACAGCTAAATGAACACTGAAGGCATTGACTTCAATGAGAAAGTGCAACATGAAACACACACTCAGGAGCCTGGACAGTGTTCAGTAATTACTTGATCTTACAATTCACAGCCTTTGGTAACACACAGGCGGTAAGCCACCCAGGCACCCAAAGGGTAAATGATAGCTCTACAGCACAGTGTGAGTTTCATACTGAGCAGCCGCTGTGCCACAGCTCTCCAACCATTGACTCTCAAAAGTCCTTCGCACATCCTAACTTACCCTTACTGACAGACCTATGCACATACACACACTTGCTTGCTCTCTCTCTCTCTCTCTCTCTCTCTCTCTCTCTCTCTTTCTCTCTAAGACCCTGGAGGAGCAGGGGTCTGGAAAATGCTGCTCTATGTTGAAAGGGATTAGAAAGATTTGTAAGTGCTCAAGCTGACTCCTTCATGTCAGGATTGCAGCGGTAGCTTGAGGGCTGCGGTCGGACCTTTTTTTAAAAACGGGGCAAGCTACTTTTTCTTTGCCTTACTTTTCTATCCTGCTGTGGCTAATGTGAGGAAGAGAAGGAGGCTTTCAAAACCCAGAACGCCTCCTGGCCCTTGCTTTCTTCTGGCCCTAAACAGCTGTATTCGCCGTCATTGGTGGAATACGTTCTCTGTGGGGTTATGAGGTTGTTAAGACACTTTTCTAGCCGTAAAGTGGCTCCGCACTGTGGAAATGGTCTGTTCAACTCTGACTGTATTATTCCTCCCTGAGGAGCATTTTGCTCAGTTACACTCGGGGCGTACACTTTCGCAGGCTGAGTAAAGTTTTATATCAATTTTTCAATCCTACGCAGCCTGAAATTGTTGTCAAACGCTGTGATTGAAAATTCCACCGTTCAGAGAAGAAATGCAGAATGTTATGAATGAAGGAAAAATATCAAATCTATCTCACAGTTACAGAATGCAAGATTTATTGAGGCTGAAGCGCTCTGGTCTGCATCTAGCCTAAATCAAATGATTATATTTGCACCAAGAAAAAAACTATTTGTTTCCTCTCTCTAATGGTGCTACCACTGGCTCTTTCCAGCCCCGTGATCACAACCTTCAATTTCATACATGGCTCTCTGCGACGACACAGGTTGTATGAATAGCACGGGTCAGGCACATCCCATCCAGCGTTTCATTATTCATTGTTCTCATTTTCTGTGAGAGATTCATTTCTTTCAGGAAGTCATCTAGAAAGCATTGAATGCCTATTTCCTGCTGCCCGGTGCGAGGTGGGGGTGGTGGAGATGGGGTGGCTGTGAACAGCGGGGGCGGGGGTATGGAAATCGAGCAAATAGAGCTGACAAAAAAAAGGCTGCCTCTACACAAATTGCCTGCATTTTCTGTTGATAGGAATCACAGCATGTTTTGTTGACCATGGTTGCTCATTTATACATGCAGAGATATCTGTCCCCCCTAACACCTGACTTACTCCCCCCCCCCCTTTACATTCTCCCACAGAAAAAAAAAACATCTATTTCTATATTTATGAAAAGAGCCCAAATGCCGTTGGTTATAATATATCAGCTTGGTCAGCAGACTCATTTTGTGATTGCCTCGAGATAGCTGAATGGTATGCAGCTAATTTACCACTTGTGCATGCCTGTCTACAGTAACACTGATGCAATTTAGGGACATGTGGTCCAGTTGACAGGACAAGAATACACCAGCAGGCAGCAATGTGACAGTTATGTATAACCAATGAATCATATGATTGTATAATCACAGTTTTGCATAGGGTGCATCTCAACGTCAGAACAGACATGTTGTGGTATGCTTTGCATGGATGTAAATAAGCAGCAGCTGTTAGGATGTGGTTGTATATGCTTGTAGGTTTAGGGAGCACTAACAGGGCAGTATGATATACAATCATCTATAACATATAACCTGTCTGTTTTCATTAGGAATGTGTTTTTAAACGTAGAAAATGCAGAATTTTATGACAATATTTAGGCTACATTAAAATATGTAAATTAATTAAAATGTATTAAACCTATGTTTTTTGTTGTTGTTGAGTACTTACATTACCTCAAATATTTCCAACAGTTATCAAAGCCAGAGAAATCTGTAATTTTATAGTTGTAACGGGACGTGTCTTGTCGGGGTGGCTGCCATGACAGAGCCTCCATTCAATTATACTTGGATACATCGTCGGTAAACATATTCTCTTACTCAGGACGGTTTCGCCCGTTCATATTGACTACTCTCAAAGCGGAGTACATTTTCACCGGGGGGGGGTCTGTAGCAGAGAGAACTCCCATGATTCCCCACCAGCCTCAACGTCATCTTTTGTTATTGTTTTGATTGAGAGCCCCCTGGCGGCGGAATGTGTGACTTTTTGTTCTTAATGGCATACACTTGCACAGGAAGCTTAAAGACAAGTTTATGCCTTTTGTATGCAAAAAGTAGACAAAAAGTATTTTTGTGTGTTACCTTACGTAATTTTCCTCTCTGACGCTAGCGTAGATGGACGAAGATTGAGGAAGGAGGGGGCTCTTCAAGGCACTGACACTCGCTTTTCTCACTCAGCAGAGCTTGTTAGCTTGTTTAACAAAGTGGAGATAGTGGTGGATTATTAATATCAACATCATTATTGAAATGTTGAGCTTTGACACGGTCAACACCAAACATTTTTATTGTTAGGACACGGTGTAGGGGTAGTCTGACAGAAAACTATGGAAATTCAACATTCTGATTATGGGCGGTTGTGGCTCAGAGTTTGTCGTCTCTCAACCGGAAGGTTGGGGGTTCGATCCCAAGCTCCTGCGGCTACATGTCCAATGTGTCCTTGGGCAAGACTCTTACCCCCAAGTTGCTCTTGATGCTTCGTCGTCGGTGTTTGAATGTGTATGAGTGGGATTAGTCGATACTGATGGACTCTTTACATAGCAACCTCTGCCATCTGTGTGTGAATGCGAAGGTGTGACCTGCGGTGTAAAAGCACTATGACTAGTCAGAAGACTAGAAAAGGGCTAAACTTTAGCGAATATTTCCTGTCATGAGTTGTTCTTGCTGGATTTAGTGTTAGTTATCGCCATGAGTTCTGACTGATTAGTTTTGTAGTATATTTCATTTGCTCAGATTACGTTTTCTATTTTGTCATTGCTACCCTCATGTTTCTTTACAAACTCCCTGCCTGCAAATTTCTACTGTGTTAGTCCTGACTAAGTTTAGTGTTTTCTGTTTTATTTTGTAGTTCTTGTCTGTTGCGTGTCTTGCCCTGTTTTGCTTCCTTCCTTTGTGTATTTAACTTCTGTTTGATTCCCTGCCACACCCTCATCGGTTTCACCTGTCTACCAGCCTGTTATCTCCTTCACACACACCTGTTTCACATTTTGTCTGTCAGCTTTCTTGCATATAACCAGCCATTTTTCCCTTTTTACTTTGCCAGTTCATTGTGTAAGTTTTTGCAGTAGGTTCATTCTGTTTGTTTTGTTTTTGGTACCTGAATCTTTTCTGGATTTTGCCTACCTGTTGCCATTCCAGGATTTTGTAAGATGTTCTTTTTTTGTCATTAAGTATCTTTTGTTTGTTGCATCAGCCTGCCTGCCCTTAGTTATGTGCCTGCATTTAGTTCCAGTTTCCCTGTCCGCCTACACCTTGTGACAACTTCCACAAAGTATCTCTGCATTGGTTGCACAGTGTGGTCTGCACAATGGTAGCTTGCCTCTATTGCTTGAAGTATGTCTGTCTTTGAGGCTGAATGTCCCTGCAGGTCCAAATTTGCTATATGATATATTTTGTGTTTTTAACTGCCATGAACCTATTATTGGGCGCTGTAAGTGCACATACTGCATGGTGCAGGAGGTAGAGCGGTTGGTACTCTAATTGCATGGTAGGCGATTTCAAGTGTCCTTGAAAGAGACATTACACTTTCCACAGCAGCTCCAACATAATTGTATGTGTGTATGCGCATGTTTGTGTCTACATTTGTGGTTTAAATGACAGGCAAATTATAATTCTTTGTCCATTAACGTAGACAATTACTCCATAAGTGCAGTCAATTTACAGTCTCTAGATGACTTTTTGAGCTTATGATTGAAATGCAGACTAAAAAACATTTTCTAAAAGACACAATCTACATACAGTTTTAAATACCCCAAACAACGTTTCCATGTGTCATGACTGCATGGCAGCTTGAGCAAAAGTCAAGGCATACAAGTCCAAAATTAAATCTTTAAAAAAACTACTGTCAACACTGACCCCTGTTACTTAGTCACTTAAGAAAATGATTTTTTTGTGGATAATTGAGGTTAGATTAGCAAGAAAATAAACTAAATGGAAGAAAGATAAAATAGATCAATTGTTAAGACAAGCTCATCAAGGCCTCTGTTAAAACCATTTCCAATTCCACTTTGTTACACTCTATGGGCAAAGAAGATCTATTTTGACAACGCAATAATTTATCTTTAATATGACCGTGGTCAGATCCACAAAGGCTGACACATTGACAACACATGTTCAATTTAAGAAGAGGTTTCAAGACAACTCTTACCCAGAAAGATGTATGATTCACCTCAACCCTGTCTTCTACAAATGACATAATACTCACCATCATTGACACAAATAAAGCCTGCGCTGAGTCAGTTTCATCCATTTGTGATATAAATAAATAAAATGGGAGGAAACAAGTACTCCAGCTGTCATACTGTAGAACACTTTCCTGAGGGGTTGCATTTATTTGTCACAATTAAGTGACTCTCCTCACTCGTTGTGATTTATAGAGGACGGCAAATCTTTGAAAGATAGATGGACTACTTTACTGCCATCACATGCATCAAAGTATAGTTGTAGCAAAGGTAATGTGGTGACTCGCAGGTAACTGATACCCCTTGAGAGGCAGCTTCTGGTCTGTGAACTAGACAACAGCGTGGGTCTGATATCAATCAAAGTCACATTGAAAACAATCAGCTGATATGATACACCCCGAGCAGACCGCAGGAGAGATTGGAGGAAGAGGCCTCTGACATGCTGCTGGGATCAGACGTGGTGTGGGATCCATTATCACATCTCCCCTTCAGAGGATGTCACCTGCCATTTTACACTACTCAGTGTATTGATCATTTTGCACCACATTTGGAGGAAATTCCACCCAAGGTGACACTAGATAACACCAGAGAAGGGGCTGGGACTTAATCTTCTCCTTTGCAAATGAGCTCAGAGATGAGTTAATTTAATCCCTGGACAAAACAAATTAGACTTAGGATGTATCATGTTCTCTGCCAAGTCCTAATGGCCTCATCATTTCTGAAGCACCATGCAAGAACTGGAGAGTCCCTCAGCACTGCCTCGTAAAATGCATCCACAAAAGGTAGGTAAGTTGCTTTCTCAGCCATTAGTCACACAGTTAATGGATTCACTTTGAATAGACAGGCCCTGCTGGAAACCAGTATGAGAAGGGAAAAACATGTCTTGTTGCTTGCTTATCTAATGAAAACAAATATTGGTTATCTAAACAGTAAATCTCAATATCTTGAGAATGGCACAACCTACTTTTCGAACAGATTGTGTGCCGGGATTCCTCCAGTGTTGATGAAAAAATATTTTAGAGGCTAACTTTTCTCTCTTACATAAAGGCAGTTGGTTAGAACTTAACCTTACCCAAGACGAGCTCAAATATCCGTATGTTTTCCAAAGAGACATCTTATTTGGCTCATCCATCCAAACACTGCTTGAAAGTACAACTGCCTGCTGAAATGGTGCATTAATGTGTAATGGTCAAATAGGCAAAATAACATCGCAATAGATAAATAAAGGTTGATTTATTAAACACAATGGAGATGTAGGTGCGTCAATAAGTGTGTCTCTCTCTTTTTCTGTATCTCCCTCTATCCCCCTCACAACCCCAACACAGGTCCAGCAGACCGGAGTCTGGTTCTGCTCGAGGTTTCTGCATCTTGAAGTCAATTTTCCCTTTGCCAATGCAACTTTGCCAAATGTTGCTTAGTGCTGTGCTCATGTCAAATTAATGTTGGGTTTTTGTAACTATTATGACAAAGAGTGAGGTCTAGATCTGTGTGTTGAGATAACATTTGTTATGAATTGGTGCTATACATGTAAAGATTGATTGATTGAGCAAGCAAAGCAAACATTTGGCGAGACAGGTTTAAATAAAGTCTGAGGCAAGACGCAAAATCACACTGGGGACAAAATTGTGTGAATTAACTGTCTCTAATGACGTGATTTTGCATCGTTGCCATCATCTTCCACATTACAGTATTTCAACCAGAGCAAGGAAATCCTGTAACAGTGTGGTGAAAGCCAATCAACATAGATTTTCTTCCATCCAAGGATTGCATAAGAAACACAGTAAATGATCGGACCTTCATTCAACATACAAGTATTTAAAAAGTTGTCGGACCTGTCAAACCATGAGTGTTTAATTACATATCAGTGTTGAAATGTATTGGGGCAACCTTTTAACTGGTTTACTGCAATCAAATCACAGAACAATGATGATGTGTGTGGGGATTGGGTGAGGTGGGATAGAGGTCATCCTGCTGTAGTATAGGCCAGAGTGCGACCTCTTTGCCTCTGTGTCTCTTAATAGTTCCAGAAACACCAAATTGCGACTACACAGGTCTGACAATTGTAACTTTTTTCTTCAGCCTTAGCTGAGAGGACTTCTAGTGAAAACAACAGATACAACTCCACACAGCTCCCAATGAAAAAACAGAAGACTTGATGTCATGTCTTCAAATGCAGTAGTGCTCCTGGATACCTGTAATAAGAATGCAATTATCTTACATCACTTAGGTGTCATATTTTTGTTATTTGAGTAATTGGTAATATATTGTGTATACCACAGTCACATAATAAAATACATGTAATGCTAAATATTCAAAGCGGTTTTTCTCAGATTGCTTCATGTCTCTTTTTACTCATTTTACTTTTTACTCAGCTTCGCTTCATTTTTTTTGTTTTCTGTTTTCAAAGTAAGAGCCAAGCCAAAATAAAATGCCTCTAACCTACCTTCTTTTCCATGGCTGGCATGGATAGACTTTTCTGAGTGCAAAAAGAGGACTTCATAGTTGCAACCAGAAAAAAATCCTATGCCCTCAATTGATTTTTTTCAATTCTTCTCCAATACAGAAGAAAGAAAAAACAGTTCTATTTTGTTTAAGATGCTTCTGTCAACTATGAAGCTGATGAGAAAGGAGGGTGTCACTGGGGGAACATGGCTACCTGTGGTGACCTGACAGATTGCTAGCAATGTGTATCCATCCCGTCTATGATATGGCCATCCTCCCCTCTCATATAAAAAAACAACAACAGGGGGATTGCTGAGATGATGAATTCAAATTGACAGCAACAAACAAATGGCCAAGCACAATCGGTTGTTTTGTCCAAACCTTCCTGATGTAAGTGCTAAACCATTTCTACTTGTCAAAGGAATCAAATCCTTATCATTAATTATACTAATCACACATTAAGCTCCTTGTGTTTGGTTATAACAGCCTCCATCTGAAAAGCGATGTTGTATTTAACCCTCTCAAAGGTAGCCACACAAAAGGATAATACAAAAAACTACTCAGTACTAACACAAATAAAATAAGGCAGCACTCGGAAGCACTCAGAGACACTTGGGAGCACTCAGAGACAGCCACTAGTGATAACTAAAATCACTGATAACTGCTTTATGATGCTGGGACTTAAAAAAGAAACACCATGTTTCTGCTTTCTAGAGCAGCGTGGGAGTCTTCACAGTAAATATGGTGGGTGTGCTGAGGAAGACTGATATTACTGGGCTCAAAACATATAGGTGTATCATCATTAAAAGGTTTTATTGTTTTCTTAAATTACATGGATAACAAATGCATTTGGTGGAAAGTACTCTGAGTGAAGAGTGGCGCCAACGTTTTGTTCTGTTTTAATGTAAATGGTAAATGGACTTGAGCTTGTAAAGCGCTTTTCTAGTCTTCTGACAACTCAAAGCGCTTTTACACCGCATGTCACACCTACCCATTCAGATCTACTCACACACTGATGGCAGAGGTTGATATGTAGTGAGACCATCAGAAGTAACTACTCCCATTTATAAACATTCATAATGACAAAGCAGTGGGAGCAACTTGGGTTTAAGTGTCTTGCCCAAGGACACATCAGACCTGTTGCTGCAGGAGCTGGGACTCAAGCCCCCAACATTACGGTTGAGAGACGACTGACTGCAGTTTGAGCATTTTACTGAGATTTGGGGGGAATCTAGATACAAATGAGCTACATAAAAAAAAAATCTAACAAAAAAAACAGCAGCACTTATAGCAACACGCAGTTAGAGTAAAAAAATGACATGATGGCTGTCAGGGGCTTGACCTGGCACATACAGGCACAGTCCATCCACATGTGTAGAGTTAGTCTTGGGGATGTCAGGGTTCTTTTCTGTAAGAGTTGCCCTTGCTTGCTCCATCAAGGGAGGACGCTATGTTTTAAACGATGAAACTCATTTCACATGTTTTCCTCTGTCCCTTTCCCTCCCAGCTCATCATATATATGTTGATAGAAATTAGCTCTGTGAGCATGAGAACTAATCTGCACAGAGGAAACGTTCCGACCGCTTCTCTCCACAATCAGTGGCAAAACAAAAGTGCACAGAGGAGGACAACTTTATGGGCATGTGTGTGCGCTTGAATATCATTAATGCAAAATGGTTTGTGAATCAGACCTTAAGGGCAGATAGCAGGAGGAATTGACTTGTAATTTTTGGTGCCATTTGCAGAAACAGTCCATTCTTAGTGAATTCCCCCTTTTGCATTGTTATTATTTATATTGCTAGCACATTTTCCCACTAAATTTCCATCAGGCATGTAAGCTAAAATGAGCTGTCAAGCTAAGAAATGCTAAGGTATTGTAGTATGACATTTTGGAAGTGCATAACAAGCTCTCCAAATAATTTGTCTTGTGAATTTATCACTATGAGAGATGTTAGGTGAAAGGCACTTTATTATCGTTGTATGTCATTGTTGGCAGCAATCCTGTACAGCAGCATTAGCAATGTAAATACAAAAGTATAGTTGTGCTAGATTGAAAGAGATTTTATCTCAAAAGAATTTGTAAATATTCAAAACAATAGATTTTTTTTAAGGCTAAAACTTCATCCTGACATTATGTGGTTTTACCCCAAATAGTTTGAGCACAGTCTTAACAGAGTTAAAACTTAACCTACCCATACAAATATTTGTTCAACAAACATGGTGTACTTGGGATGCCGGTGGACCATAGTGGTTGGTGTACACGCTCCATATATGGAGGTTCTTGTCCTCCAGGCAGGCAGCACGGGTTCCAATCCGTCCTGTCAATCAATCTTTATTTGTATAGCCCCAATTCATTACAAATGTTATCTCAAGACACTTTACAAAAAGCAGGTAAAAGACCTTACTCTTTGTTACTTATTGTTATTGTCATGATTAGGTCTTGTTTAGTTTTGTATCTTGTCTTGTTTTATTTTGTCTCATTCTTCCCAGGTGTTGCTTGTTTCCCTTGTGTGTGTCTTCATTTTAGTTTAGTCTTTAGTGTTTCCTGTTTTTATTTTGTAATTTCTCATCCTTGTGTTTCTATGTTCCAGTTTGTATTGGTACATTCTTGAGTTCTGAGTGTCTTTAGTGTTTCATGATTCATTTTGTAGTTCTTGTCCCCAGTGGTTTGTGTCTCGTATTCCCTCCTGCCTCTCTCTGTGTGTTTCCCTCCAGTTTTGATTGCCCTCATTGTCTTCACCTGTGTCGTTAGTCTCATCTATGTTTGATTCCCCCATGTCTGTTTAGTCTCAGTGCTCCTTCCTTCTTCTTCTCTTCAGTTCATTTTCAGATCGTCCTCCATGTGGGTTGTCTACTTACCTGTGATTCCCAGTCACTCTGAGTTTTTGACTTTTTGTGGATTTTTTTTTTTGGACATTTTTCAAGAAGTAATCCTTATTTTGCCTTTTTGTTCAAAGAAATCATTTTTATTTAGATTCTGCACTTAGGTCCTCTACTTTGTTTTCCCTATATGTGACAGTTATGTGGCTCCTTTCCTGTATGTTGTTTCTCCCCTCTCTCTCCCTGGTTTCTGACTCAAACTGTTCCGTCTCTACAATAAAGCCCCCCTCCCAAAAAAACAAAAAGAAAGAGAAAGAAACATGGTGCACACTTACTTTAATCTTTTACACAGTTGTATTGAACTTTTTTTTCAGCATGTCAGAATGAGCTTTCTAAAGGCGCATTCACACATACTCCGTGGCGCGCGCCCATTCACACTGGATCCGTTTCTGGAACGTCAGCACAGCGAAGCGCACTCATGATCATGCTGTACACACATCACGGGAGAACTACAAGATCACGCGGGAATAAAGAGAAAAACGTGCAGACAACATGTTGCTTTGTCTTTCTGAGGATGATTTGTTGTTCGTTTGGTGCCTGTTTTGACGTTATGTTGATAAAGTGATGAAAAATACGATCGCAAGTACGTATATTGTGTTTTATTTTGAAATTGACCGGACGCTCTGTGCGTTTCCTTGTCTGACTTCCTGTCCGGGTTGTGATATTCTGTCTAGCTTGACGCGTGTCTGCAGCGTACTCCGTCGAAAATAGACCTGCAGCGTATTTGAAACGGAGCAGAGCGACGTGGCGCTGGTGACATGCTGCCGCAGCGCCCGCTGTGTGAACACAATCATTGACTAGAGTGGCGGCTAACTACGGCGTAGTGCGCGGCGCTAACGGACCGCGGCGCGCACGGAGTATGTGTGAATGCGCCTTTACTCTGGAGTGATTTCTACCTGACAAAAGCTTAATTCTCTGTAAATGGACTTTCAATGCAGAATAAATGACAATTTTTAGATCTACTTCTTCAGTCTTCCCTCTACCCCTTTACCATGACCATAAAGGTGGTCTTCTGATTTTACTTTTACTGAAACTTGAAACCCATTAGTACAGTATGCAGGCCCTCACCTGCACCTTTGACTTAGACAGATTTTCATAAATAGCTCAAAATGTCAGAGTCTCACAACTTTAAGCAGCTTTCCATATAATTTTTTTCTGAACTGAGCTGACACCTGTCGTTTCGATTAAAGAAATAAATCAGCCTCTTATATTCTAAAAATATGCCCAATGAACTTAAACGCTGCCTCCCCAGATCTATAATTAATGTGGTCACATCCACCTCGGGAAGAGGAAATCTGATGTTCCCCTCTCCTCTCCTCCTTCTCACCAGCACCTTCCTTTGGTAACCCAATAATCCCTGAGAGAACAAAGAGAGCTGTGAAAGCATAAATATAACCGTAATATCAAAACTCTCAAATCTGTGCTCTACTGTTCTGACAGCTGCCTGCACTAATTAGCCATCAAAGGTCTCCCTCTTCCACCAACAGCTAACATCAGTTCAGCAGCATTTCTGCTGTCAGAGCATGTTTGCTCATCACTGTACAGTCTCTTTACCATTCGCAAACTGTAGGTGCGGACCAAGAAAACACCAATTCTGTACAGCTTCGTACTGTCAGGAAGAAAAATATTAACGATACAATAGAACTCTTAACACATCGAATCATGACAGGTGCGTTGGTCATTTTCCTAAACAAAGATACTTTATTTATCATGAATTGTTAATCTGGAAATGTGACTCACCGTCAAGTTTAAGCAGAGCTAAAGCATATTACTTTTTTAGTTTGACTTTATCAAAGTGTCTCCTGCAGACAGGTAGACTTACCTTACATTTGTCACTAATGATATATATAGCCGATTAAATCCCCGGGTAACCAAAGGGGACGCAGACAAATGACGCCGCGCTCGCTCATTCCAAAGCTAAAATGATCTTGTTTGATGGGGAACAGGTGGTTATTCACCTAACTTGATTTGCTCATTAAGTCTCTCCGATGGTCTTGACAAAATCCAAACTCGGGGGCCATGGGGGGAAAAGTGGCGTGTTAAATCAGCTGCTGGGCTTTGTGAACCTACTGCTTCACCCTGCAGAACCTCTAATCTTAACAACTGTCACTTTGTATTAATACAACCTGCAGACAGTCGGATCAATTATGTAAATAGAGAGTAAAGGATAAAATTCAGCATGAATTTTTTACAAGTGTATCACAGAGACAGAGAGGCCCCCTGAGTAACTGCTATAGTCTGATTTGCAACTGTCAAAATGTAACCCAGGACTTCCACCAGATACGTGTGCGTTGCGTGTCAGCTCTGCTTAGGTAGGGCTCCATGCTCTCTTGTCCTTTAACACCCATTTTCAGAGCACAGCCCAGAGCAGAACCTTTGGACAGCTGGAGTTGCAAGACCAAGGAGTTCCTGCGGTAATTACAGAATCACGCGCAACAATGCAAGATAATACGATGTATCAGGTATAAAACTGTATAAATACAACAACAAACACACATGAAGTCATCGTTCCAAACCGTAGGAGTTGAAGGAGGGAGGACTTGCTTGGATTTGAGATTGTTGTGCTTCTTCCATAGGTAAGTAAGTAAGTATTAAGATGTTTTGTTGATGCAGTACAGTCAAATTTGTTCTAGCGTCAATACGGAGTAATTTATTCTGAAAACTATCTGGATGTTTTATAGTTGTTTCGATGTGAGACTTCCTGTCCCGCTCGATCTGCTCTGTGGCAAATTGATGCGCCGTGCTCCGGCAAAAATAGAAGCCTTTCGTATCTCCTGCAGGGGGCTACGGACTACCGCAGACGAATCGCAGCGAACTATAGTGAAACCTACAGTATCAGCAGAGACGGACCACACGCATCTTGTGGAATTAAGAATAACAACATTTATAGATTCACCATGAATGTATCCTGTGGCTCACAGTATGACTGACTGGAGTCTTGAGATCCATTTAAGATGCTACTGTAACAATCATTCCCTGTTAAATTTAACATGTAATTACAAAGTTAGTCAGCTGAAGCAAATTTGAGATTATTGATTCATTCCTAATAGTTACGTGATCAATGACAGCTTTAGCCATGCAGCCATTCAGACTGAAGGCCTGTCCTTTATTCTGGTGATGCCTGTTACAGCCTGAATGCAAGTAGGTATCTTTTACTTCTGCAGCTTTCAATGTGGAGCATGGTGAGCTCTGTGAAACCAATCTTCTACATCTGCAGGATGCATTTAGTTTCACTAACATCAGTTGTAAAGTAAATTGCCATTCTTATTTATTTTTTTTATTTTTAAAGTTGGTCACAAAAAAAAGAAAGAATCCCCACATGTGGAGGTTAAGACATGAAAACAAACTTTGCACATAGAAGGGAAAACAATTTGGTCAGTTTTTTCCCCCTGTGGATGTTTTCTAATTCTCTCTATCTAATCCACTCAAGTTTGTTTGTTGTTGGTTGGCTGTGCAGCAGCTCTTTTTCCTTCGTGTTGTGAAGCTGCAAACAACCGTCAGTGCAATTAATTGATGGGTGAGTTGATGTCCCCCGTGGCTCTCTTATTATTCTCTTGTCCTCCCAGGCTCTATGCTATTTTATACCTGACACATTACAATGTGTTGACAAATCAACTTATGAGAGCTTAATGGTACACAACAAGAGAACGTCACACGTAACAATAAGGTCAAGCACACTGAAAAAAAGCAGTTCAAGGAAGAGTTCTGGGCTACGTGAATATGTAGAATATGTAACACTGGTTAACAAACTGTGGTGATTACTTAGATTCTTTTTTACTCATGCAGACGTAAAAGACACCACCAACTAACATAAACTAGATCCCAGCACCTACACTTTACAATAATTAAATATTCTGTTTATATTTCCTTATGGTAAATGGACTTGAGCTTGTATAGTGCTTTTCTAGTCTTTAAAGGGCTTTTACACCGCATGTCACACCTCCCATTCACACACTGAAGGCAGTGGTGGCTATGTAGTGAGACCATCAGAAGTAACTAATCCCATTCATACGCATTCATATGCTAAAGATGATGTGCTTTTCTTCCAGGCAGAAAAGAAAAGAAAAGAAAAAAAAATGGTAATAGGACTGCATTTAAAAGTGCTTTTGTAGTCTTCCGACCACTTAAAGCACTATGACATTAAAAGCCACAATCACCATGTCACACATAAATTCACATACTGATGGTAAAGGCTGCTACTGTACGTAAATTGCGCACTGTCCATCGGTACTAATCACATGTTAACACATTCACGCTCCAGTGCTTTGCCTATGGAGACACTTTTGGTTCAGTGCCCAAGGACACCTCCACATGAAGCTTAGAATCTAAAACACCAACCTTTTGATTGAGACACGACCTAGTCTACCACTGAGACACAGGTGTCCAAAATCAAAAAAACTGAATATTTTCATAATAGATCAAATATCAGATAGTTTGGTCCTAGTGATGAGCCTACATATTATCACAAACCTTGCAGTTTCTCACATCCCAATGATGAGGTGATCTGAGCTTATTTCATCCTGCCTTCATCATGCTGTGTTCAAGTGCTGCTTCTCTGAAAACAGTCCAGCAGCCAGTATGTCCTTCTAATTTTTCCATTGGGGGACCGGAATGGTCTGTATTTGTTTTGACCAGAGAAGGTAGGTGGTTTTAAGGCACCCCCCAAGGCCGTTTTGGACGCCCCTCCATTTTCCAGATATAAGAACAGTTATCATGGCAAACCAACTGATGTTTCAGCAATAGAAGCGGGCAAGCGAACTGGTTCGGATATACTGTAACTGATTCTACCCGACCTTAAACTAGGATAAATATTGTAGATGCTCAAAAAATAAAGAGAGGTTTAACGCAGAAAGGTTTCAAGACTGATGCAGAGCTGCCTAAACACTGAAGCTTCTGACGTGGCAACCTGCCTGCGCATTGACTCAAGGCAGTTGGGGAGCGGGGGGAGACAGCTGTCTCCAATGTTTTGAATTTGGACTGCAGTACTAATATTAAAAGCTGCGAGTCAGAGCTACATATTGCTCATTTAAGCTGAATGTAGAAAGGGAGAAATATCAATGCTTATAGAAGCAAAGTATTGAAGTTTGTTGTGAGATGTTTTACCTCTAAAACGTAGCCACTGGTAGTGGAAAGGTCTACAGAGAACATGTCTTGCAGCCAACATTCAATATTGTGCAAGTATTTCCACTCCAGCTTTTTTTTTTTTTTACTGCAGCTGTAACAAGATTACAGTGCAGGCTTAGTCACTAGCAGAGGGCACAGACACACACATTCCGCTTATTTACAGGTACACTGACACATACAAGATAAATATGTTTCTGGAATACCGTTGGCCAGTAAATGGTACCATGACTTACAAATAAACCTCTCTGTCATGAGTCTTTTTATAAATGTAAACATGCCTCTTGAAAACGGAGGCGATTTTGTTACTTATTTGCTTAAAAACCACAGAGTTTGTTTTGTACTTTTAAGTGAAACATCACTAAAATGTTTCATCAGACTATTACAACCTCCTTGATGAACAACTTATAATAATTGCATGAAAGTACACATGTAAATGGCCAAATGAACTTATATGTAACTTTTCTTGTCTTTGTTCCACTCAAAGGCTTTTTACACTGCACTTGGCATTGAGCCTTTTACACACACATTCATACACTTACGACAGAGGCTGCTCTGCACAGTGCCAATCTTCCCATTAGGATCTACCTCATCAAATTCACACACTCGAGTCGATGCCTCTGAGAATAATTCGGGGTTCAGTGACTCACCCAAGGACACCATAACATGTATGCTGCAGGAGCAGGGGGATCTTTTTTTTTAAACTTTCTTTTCGGGAGGCTCTTTTTATTTATACAGCACACTTCATATGACAAGCATAGACCCAATGTGCTTAGTGGGGGGGCTCCGTGGTAGAGCCGGTCGTCTCTCAACCGGAAGGTTCGGGGGTTCGATCCCCAGATCCTTGGGCAAACTTGCTCCCGCTGGTTTGTCGGCGGCGTATGAATGTGTATGAATGGATTAGTTACTTCTGATGGTCACTTTACATAGCAGCCTCTGCCATCAGTGTGTGAATGGGTATGTGTGGCCTGTGGGTCCTGCTGTTTGATCTACTACCTGAAATAACCATACTTTTGATTGACTGATGACTTTCTGCTTCATGGTTTGAATGCTTTGGTGACAAATAACTTAATTTTCCCTTTAAAAACCAAGGTGAAGTGTGAACATAAAATAAAGTCGTTTTTTTTAATAGAATTTCCAAGGATATTGGCATATCCTTCACAAATCTACGACTAGAATCGAGGATAAATTTACAACCTGCATATTCCCTCACATCTAAAAAAGAATGTTTTTGTTTACAGTGTTAGTATCAATAGTCTTAAAGTATTAAAGGCTTAAACAGAAATGTACCATCTGGCAGTCTAAAGTTAGAGATGTTTGCGTGCGTGTGTGTTTCAAACTTGTAAAAGAAAGGAGAGATCCAAAGTGCCTAAGCACAAACATGATATTTTTAACTTAATGGGATATTTCAGGTATTTCTATATATCATGGATTTTTTTAAAGTTTCTGAAGAATGTGTCTCTCATTACCTTGTTGGTAGTATGTATTTTCATGTATTCATTCATCGTGGAAATTTTGTGGATATATTATTTTGAATCTGCCGACCATCCAAGGGAATTCTGCTTTTTTGTCTGTATAGATGTAACAGTATGTGTAAGACATCTCAGAGCAGCAGATCTATATTTGGAGAGGAGCCAGGTGTATGTTGTGAGCTTGAAAGGAAACAAGGTTTGCCGACATATACAAGTAAGGGTAAGGTAATCTTACTAGCCTTTTAGACGTATACCCAAAAAGAAAGGAGTTTGTAGGCTGTACCTGCTAACAGAATATAAGCAAGACTGTTAACATGAAACGTTTGTCAGCCATTTGTGCTCTGTTGCTGTTCTGTATGACCTCTGCGGAATAAATCCTAAAATTATTCACAGTCTGTCTTATGATTCATTATTGAACAATTCCAGAAGAAACAACCCCCACCTAACACTCGTCCATAGCAGAACATAGCTTAGCATCCACGTCATACTCTGGCTAGCTTCTCCAAACAAGGGACCGCATGTTGACACTATAGACTGGACGTAGTGTTAGTGACGTCACCTGTTGGCTACTGAAGAGCTGTTATGAAGCCCAACAATGGTGGTCAGTATATTTGAATCGCTGTCTAAAGCTAACTTCTGATCGATCTAGGAACAGTTAAAGAGGTAGAGCTGAGGGGGTCCTTTTGCCTATACTGGAAAACAGTTACAATGGGCCCACCTGTCAGCTAACTCAACCACACAAATTGCAAATTAATGAGTGACTCTTAAGCAGTCTTCACATATGCAGGTCTCCTGGGGATGGAGGTGAGGTGAGTATATTTGCCTTAATATCAATGCTGTGTAGTTCGATGGAATCCCAAAATTAACAAAAGAGCAGAGAAGAACATACTGGAGAACTGAAAACATAATGCAGCACTTTAATTACGCGCACATAGATCGTAGTGATCGTGTAGTTGCTCTGACTCCAATCACAGATATAAACGACACTACCCCCTCCCACTGCCTTGAAGTGAATTCTCCAGATAATATCCTGCTGTGTTCTCACATCAGCTCGGACCTGCTGTGAAAAAAAAAATTCTAGGGTGTAAGTGTGAAAGCCCTATGAGGCTTTATAAAAGCAAAAATCAAACCCCAGTGTCATGCTTTATTGGCAGAGATACTGTCCCCTTTACTATTGAAGAGTGAGATATTGATACAAAATTCCTGTTTTGAACCAGGTTGTAAACACGTTTATTTCTGCTGTAAAAGTCGACAGTTAAATGTGGTACCTAATGGGGATTCTTTGGCTTTTGCAGACAGGCTTTTTTTCAACATGGGAGGTTGCTGCTTGGTCAACACTTAATACTGTATACAGGAACATTATTTGTGATTTGCATGTTTTCTAGTGATATTTAACTTGTTAATAAAGAACCCAAAGCACACAGTAATGGATAGGATACAATGGAGGGATACAGTGGCCTGTTTAATGCTTGCTGGCAGCTTTAATGTTTAAAAATTGCTTTAAAAAAAAGTCTTTGTTGAGCATGGATCCTCGTTCACCATGTTTAGTTCTCTTTTGCATTTACACTTGCATTCAGCAGTCTTTCAGCAGATCCTTTGAAGGTGCATCGATGTACTGCTTTACTCAGAGTGTAGCCTCTGACAGCAGGATGGGGCTTTTCAGAAAATAAAAGGCATCACTTCCAGATGTAAGATGACACGGTGCTCATTTGCCTCAGAGGTGAGAAAGTCTCAGGGCCGTGGTGCTGAATGACCTTGGCAGTTGTGTCCCAAGGGAGAAAGGAATTAATAGCTGACCTTTCCATCCTATCCTCCACTTCTCTCTCATTTTACTGTACATTTCCAGGAATGTGTTTACTTTAATAGAGTAGTATTATCTACAGGGACATTTTTTAGAAGAATAGTTAAATAAGCTTTCAAAGTCATTCTCATTGATAGGACAAATCTTAAGCCCTGTTTCCTCTAGGGGTTTGACAATTAGCTTCCATCTAGATCAGTCAAATCAGCTGAATTCAGACTGGATTTGAGACAGAGATGAGTAGAAACTGTCTTTTTATGCATTTGAAACAGCTGTAAACATAGACAGTGACCTGATGTGTTAATATGTAGAATATAAGATAAGAAATAGGGGAAAAAGGTGGAAGGGGACAAAGTTGGAAGTCCAAGCTCATCGTGTCCTATGGCATAGCATAAGTAAGAAAAAAAGTGGACACAGTGGAAGGAGCTTCTGCTTTAAATTTAACGTAAACTTGAAATAATAATAATAAACTAATGGAAGCAGTAAATGTGGTCGGTAAAGGTCAGTAAATTATTACTGCTAATGCTTATAAACAGTGAGACATTGACAAGGTTTCCACCCAGCATTAGGTCATGTTTTTGTGTTTTTGCATTTGTTATTATTTATTTCCTGGTTTATGTTGTGTTTATGTATTTACCCTTGTCTCTGTCTTTCAGGGGCCCGTTTCAGTAAGCAGGTTTTGTGCGAACACTGAGTCAGTTAACCCTGAAATGAGGGAAACTCTGGGTTTTCTGTTTCAGCAGGGGAGGTCACTCAAACCCGAGAAAGAGGGGTAACTCAGGCCTGTTCCAGAGGGAGAGGTTACTTTAGCTCCATGCAGTTACTATGGTTACTGAGTCTGTGAACCTAACCTGGTCAGGAGCAGGTTTTCTTCAATGAAAAAAATGAACCCCGAGTTTCTCCTCGTCTCCTCCCTCTTTCAGAGCCAGAAACGCTGTTTCATTTCCTCATTCTTTCATTCAGTCCGTATCACGCGCGTGTTAGTGGAGATTCACCTTTTGTCTGAATACAAATCCAGGTTGTTTTAATACTATATGTTAGGTAGGCTATACTATAGCTTATAAATTAACTATTTTTGTCGAACGTGGAATGTATTTTAGTCGGAGCCTCGAGATGAAGGGGCTGCATTACTCCGCATGGGAATAAGAGCCTATACATTTACGTCGGGAGATGTTAATTTAATTAAGGCTAATTAATAAACTAAACAGGATAAAGGTGAGAGGACATTTAGCCTTTGTGAATACAGCATTATGTTGAGGATAAAGATAGCCTAATGCACATTCAAATAGACACTGAATGAAGTTAGGTTACTTTGTTTAATATGTCATATAAAAATTAATAGAATTCATTACACGCTGACGCGAGCAGCTGTTTTCTCCCACACCACTTCTCTCTCTTACTCTTATTCCTTCTTAAACCTGTTCATATTCGCCGTATGTCTGCATGAAGATGTAGGTTATATTTCGAGAGGGTTAAAGTACGAGGAGCTCTTTTTTGTCACCTGTTGCCATGGTGAATCGTAGTATCGGGGCTCCATTAATGTTGGCTTTTTATGTGGTGCACGCGCTGAACACCGAGTGAACTTACTCAGAGTTGATTTAACAAACTCAAATCAGCTGATCTGGAACCAAAAACTGAGAGTTTCCCACCTGAGGGTAAATCAACTCAGAGCTCAGAGTTAGACTGAGGGTGCGTTTTAATTGTCCCTCCTATCTCCTTTCACTCTCCTTTTTTCCTTAACCCCGGAAGTATTTAAGTGGCGGCCATGATAAGAGCCGTTCGAATTCTCTAAAAGCTAAGGAAAGGTGGGTCAATGCTTCCTTTATAACCTCCTTTAGCATAGGAACCACTGGACCATCCTTTATGAAAGGAGATGAGATAATGCTGCCCCAAAACTCCTTGCGGCCGCAACATTTAAAGCGACTCGCGCATCCGACCGTTGACGAAAACTAACGATCTGTTAGAGGAGAAATGTGGAGACAATCTGCATTTGGTTTATATATTGATTTGACTTATAATTTGTTACTGCCTTTGTATTTATTTTATTTCTTTATTTATATTATGTGTGTGTGAAGAAGGTGAATAATGTTCAGTGGAGATGCTTTGCTGTTAATGCTGATTCACACGAGAAATTGGAATATAAAACATTGTTAATAAAAAAAGAAAAGGGACGCAGATCATGTAAGTTACCAAGGTGCAATAATATGCCTTTCAACTATCTTAACCCCAGAGGTGAACTATGAAATTGATGCTGATGTTGTAAAACGATCAAAGTGAAGTATCCTGGCAGCCTTTATTCCTTTTATTTTAATTCCAACCTCGTGGTTATTAGGATTATTTCACCAGTAAGAAGGCACAGGGGAAAGATTTTTAGATGCGCTTTTAGTAGTCCATTTTCGTAAGATTGTAGTTTCACCACGGCAGACCCACGTCACTAACCTCCGCCGCCGTCGCATTATTACGTCGCCTAGTGGAAATGTGGTCGGATTGTCAAAACAACGTGATCGCCTTTCCCTAAGTCCTTTATGAATTCTCCTAACACCTTTCCTTAACCCCATGACGTTTTCACGGGGTTAAGGTAAAGTGGATAGTGAAAGTAGATAGGAGGGACAATCCGAATGCACCCTGAGAGTTTTTTGAACCATCTTTCAGAAACGGGCCCCAGATCCTGCTCCTCATGTTCCTGCCTTGAGTGTCAGCCCCGCCCTGATTACCCTCACCTGTGTCTCGTTATCCCCTGATTGTCAGTGTATTTAATCCCAGTGTGTTCTCCCTCTTGTTGCCACTTCGTAGTGTTTCCTTGTGTACCTTGTTCCAGCATTTTGTATCTAGCTCTCCCGTGTATGATCTTGCCTGCCTTCTTGACCCTGCCTTTTGCCTCATCCCTGGATTTGTTGTTGATTGTTTTTTGCCCATCTGTGTACCGAACTTTGCCTGGATTAAAGGACTGTCTTTTGAACGCTGCCTCTGAGTCCGCGAATGTTTCCATATTCTGTCTGTCAGTGTCAGAAATACGTCGATAATTATTAAAGGTGGTTATTGGACCTGCAGCTGCCCTCAAAGACTTGAGACTTGACTTGGACTTGCGGCTGCCCCCAAAGACTTGTGCCAGTTTCTGATGTGTACCAATGTCACTGTTTCAGCTAAGTCTAGAGCAGTCGTTCAGTGGATAGATGAAGTTTGTTGAAAATGTGGGTTTGGACAAAAATGTAAGAATCTTTCTTTGGGCTTTAGTTTTGCTACAGACTCATATTAAAGCTGATATCAAGCTATACAAAGATACAGGTTAAATTAGCGAGTAGACAGTAGATAAAAATACCCAAAATTCAAGTTTCAACTCGCACTTTCAAATGAATGTAGTCCCAAAAGAACCTAAACTACCTTTGACTCATGCAGCCAATTTGATTCTAAATCTACATCATGAAACATTGTGCTTCTCTAGATAATAGCAATAATCTTTTGCACTCTTCTCACCTGTATAACTTTGATATTACATAAAAAAGTCTTAACCTTTTATGAATATTTCTCCATAATGGATATCCACTAAGAGTTTGATACAGGGTAAAGAGGTAATAAAATTCATGTTTCTTTACTAACTTATAACTCTCAGAAAAATAGGTGTGTCGTCAGTGGTGGTATGTGTGAAAAAAATCTGAGGCTTTTTGTATTGCATTACCTGTCCACATCCAAATGATGTATTTAGAAATGGTGTACATCTTAGAAAAAAACTACAAAGCCGCCTGTGACTCACCCTTTTCTCCATTTTCCTGTTGCAAGTTTGGCTGCAGAAGGCTGAAACATAAGGCTGATGTGACTCACCACTCTGAGTCAATTAGCTCAAGTGCCTGGATGCCAATGGCATAAAAAAGAAACCAAAAAACAATATATACTGGGACTAGACGGCATGCAGTTAAATGACATGACATGGTAATACAAGACTTAAGTGTTTGTGTTTGTAGCTTATTATTTCACTTCTTTTTTTAATTACCTCATCTTCTGAACACATATCCAGGCAGAAATAACAGAATGTTCCACTTTCCATGAACCAGGTTCTGTCTGCAGTTTCAGGTCTTTGCCTGGACGTGATGGTTTGCATCAGCAGGAACCACACTCGATGCCAATCCCTGCTGGCTTTATGAAGGAGTCAGCTCAGTCGAGCCCAAACAGAAACCTCCAGTTTTGAAAAATGAAGCCAAAGCGGAAAGTACAAAAATCTAGTTCCTCGAGTGTCCACTTAAAGGCTTGCTGCAAAAGCCAAAAAATCCCCATTACATCCTAAAATAATTTGCCTATTTATATAGCAGGAATAAATATGTTTACAGCCTGGTTCAAAAACTGTGTTGGTCTCAATATCTAATTGTATTATTGGTGAAAACTACTTGGGGGGTTATTGTATTAATAAATCCTCATTTGGATTTTATGAAGGCAAAGACTATTGATCAAAAGTTAGGAAGAGTCAACATTAAGCTTTAACACGCTTCTCCAGAAACCAATGTGTGATGTCACTGAGACTACATCCATGTTTAAGTCTATTGCCTATTGTCATGCCTAATGAGTCAAGACTCGGCCACAAGATGCTTACCAGTGAGCTTTTTGTCCAAGGTTTGGCTCTGGATCGGAGGCCCAGTTTCTGGAGTGTCACTATAGCTACTACTTGGTGGATTAATCAAGGCTCTTAGTCTTGACGCTATGATGGTACAGTAACAATTGGCCCCTGGAGAACCTATAAGGAGCTGAACATTAAACAACACAGGTCACAAGTGTATGCAAACCTCTCTGTTAACTGAAGTTGGTGATTATTGATTGGGATAGGTGTTTTTCCCCTGCAGGGTGGCATTTGTCATGCTTAGAGATAGTGTAAGAAGCTAACACATCCAAAGCAATCTCTAAGTACTGCTGCTCATTTCCCTTTAAATGTGATATGGTGGTTCAAGGTATCTAATTAGAAAGCCTTTTTGGCCCATTGTTTGAGGTCTCCTGGAAACACCAAAGTGGAAGGAGACCCCAGGGTAGAACCAGAACTGCTGGGGAGAGGGATGTGTGGACCTTGTCCCATGTCAAACACTCCACCTGTGAATATTTAACCGTGTTGTTTGCTTTTACAGTCACTATTTTATTGATGACAAAGTGGTTAGAGTTGTGACTGGGTTAATCTTAAAACGGGTCACCCAGTGACACTATAGAGTAGCCTTTCAAGAAAAAATACATCTATTATTTATTAAATTCATTTCTGTTACTGCACAGCTACTTCTACACAAAGTAAAACAGCCATACTGTATTTCACTCTTTGAGTCTTACAATCTAGGGTTGATTGAACTTTTTCAGTTTTTTGCCTCACCTTTTTGCTCTGTTGGTATTTCCCTCCACTGAAATTCATATCCATTTAGCTAAAGATGTTTTATTTTAGCCTTGTCCAAGAAGTAGTGTGCCCTTTAAAAAGAGAACTAGTGCATGGAGTGGATTGTGGCTGTGCTCATATATTCTTCTCCTCCTACCCACTTTTCAAAGACCAAAGGAACATTTGCATAACATTTCTCTTGCTGGTATGGGGCTCTGATGAGTCAGAGGTCCTGCTCAATGAAGAATATGACAAGTGAAGTGTGAAATAAAGCAGCAGATGAGATCTTGTCCTCTTGTGGTAGTGAAGAAGGCTGATGGACGTAGATCTCGTCACTGTTGATGGTGTGGCAGGTACATTGGATACAAACTGAGTAAATTCAACGCATGAATTTATTTCTTTAAAGCTATGTTTTGCTTTCCTTTTCAACAAGGCATCCTTTAAGATATAATATTTCTTTTTAAATGGAAAGGCTCCGGTGGACTAGTAGTTAGTTTGTGCCTACCATTTACAGATGCTACAGTCCTCAAAGCGGGCAGCCAAATCCCACCTGTGGCTCCACTGCTGCATGTCATTCCCCACTCTCTCTCTCCAGATTTATGCCTCTATCCACTGTCCTATCTCTCTAATATATGCATAAAAGCCCCCAAAATAAGCCTTTAAAAAAAGTGGGAAGGCCGATTGCTAAATGTGTGAAAGTAAGGTATAGAAGCGCATCAAACGACTGACTGGTGACTAGAATCAGCCGATATTCAGCTTGTTGGGTGGTGACCGGTGACCGGCTAGTTCTCTCGAATAAATCCAATTCTGAGTCAATCTTAGATTTACACACACAGGCCACAGGTTTCATGCCATGCGCACAGTGACACAAACAGTAAGGCGACAGCCACCCACACACGCACGCACGCACGCACACACACACACACACACACACACACACGACATATCGGCAGTGTGGACAAAAGGTGCCCATCAGCAGAGGCAAAACAGCATTGACCTACTGGAGGATAAACAGTGACACCCCTTCCTTAACATGGAGCTTACGTTTTCGCCTTATCTTCTATGGGAGGCCTCGTGTTTGGGTTGTGTTTCTTTTTTTATTTCTTTTTGCAGAGAGATGGTCCATAATCAATCAATAGGTGCACAATGTCCACTGGCTCAGCCCTCCCGCTCCAGTTCACTGTAACAGACACACACTGTGCTGTAAAGCCCTCTTGTTTTGTCCCTCCTGAAAATTAACTACTTCTTTTTGGAGCTCTGCCGTTAAATGTAAACTTTAGTTGTTTTTTGCAAGTGCAGATGTTCAGAAAAGTTTCCTATGAAGTATTTTTTTATGCTGTCAATTATAAGTTTGAGGCATAATATGTGCTATAGCAACAATACTTGCGACCACTCACTACGCTAATAGCAATGCTCAACACAAGCGCGTTTGTGCACACACTCACACACACACACACACATGGCACCAAACGTGTGTTGCTAATGAAGCGTCTGAAGAGGGACGGTATTAGTGGTTTGACAACCCGACCCGAGCCCTACGGAACCCGACTTCGGACTCGGGCCGGGTAGGGCTTTGTATGTAAATACGTAATTCGGGCTCACATCAGGCTGGGCTTCGGGCTTTATTATTTATTTATTTATTTTGGCTGATCTAAAGTTTATGCTACTTGCTGAAGCACTGACCCAAGTCAAAGTGACACACCTCCCTCATCCCTCCTGAGCTGTCAATCAGGCCGTGCACAGTGTCAAACACAAAACTCGAGCTGAGCGGACCGAACCGAGAAACAAAAGAGTGTTGAGCGGGAGTTGCATACACACGCTCACACATAAAGTTCAACACAGGAAAACGGTACAGTGTAACAGCTGACAGGGGAAATGGTCTGCAAAGCATCAGGTTCGGTAACAGGGAAGCAGTCCATATCAGCCGGCCGGCCCCAAGGGGGGCTGCAGCCCCGGCAGCATGCATATAACAAACACACAACAGTCTGTTACAATATGCAACATTTTAAACATGAATAGAGCTGATATCATACTACGGCGTATAGTGCGTAGTGCTGACGGACTGTGGTGCGCACGGATAATGTGGAAATTGGGGATTACAGTCCTATCAATTTCTCTACTGCGTGCAGACTGATAGAAGTAATAAGAAAAGTCAAAAGAAGGATGTCAAAAAATTGTATGAAAATGAATTGATTTGAAATCCTGCATTACAAGTTCCATTTTCTAACACTGCTGTTTATGTACTTAAAGAGTTCATTCTGATTTGTCTGAAATCTTATCAAAAATTCTGTCACTTCTGGGCTACAATAAATACAAATTGAATAAAAAAAAAAAATGTTGCCAATTACTACAGAACTCAATGCGCAAACAACTGATATAGCAAAAAAAAAGAGAAATATTCCTGATTCAATCAGTTCCAACTAAACAACATCATAGTGAAGAGAGGGGGAAAAAAGTCAAAATCATATGATGACTCAGGTGCTATTATGCGATTAGACTGTTAAGGAAAATTATGATAGCTGTCATTATTTCTTTGAATAGAGAGGAAAGGGGTAGAGATTTTCACACAATGCATAACTGCAAGGACCGTTCAAATGGGCAATGCTCTCTAATCAGAGTCACCGGTATCAATCAAACTGCTGTGGCAGGCTAATTTTTTCATCATTAATTACCTTGAACATTTTGGACGCTGTTCAGACGAGACCCGTCTTAAACCCACTGCCGAGCTGTCACTGACACTAATGGAATTTTAAATCTCCCCTCACAGTGGAGTTCTACTTAAGTGCAAGTCCCAATTACGGGGAGGGTAATTTAGCTAATCTCCTTGAAAAGTGACGATAGGCTGCAATCAATATCAAAGTATGTGCCCTGCTTAGGAGTGAGCAATTTCCCTCCATTCTGACACACCATGTGGCCACTTAGGATATCAGTGTAAACCACAACAGCACAGCATACCTGTACCAGGGCTAATACTGGATCAAATGTGTTTGTTTGTTTGTGGTTGGTTTGCCTTCAGGTAAGAGCAAATACGTCAAGTTAATTAATATAGCACATTCCAGGTACAAGGCAATTCAAAGTGCTTAAATAAACTCAAATTGAGTTTATAAGCAATATGAAAACCTGACACGTAGCATTTAAAATGGGTACTGCAGTCCAAATTCAAAACTTTGGAGAGAGCTGTCTCCCCCGCCCCCTCCTCCCTAGGGTAGATGCACACATGGGTTGCCATGTCGCGGACTCAGAAGCTTCAGTGTTTAACCAGCTCTGCATCTCACCTCTCCACCTTTTCAAAAGGATCTCCAATATTTATCCTAATTTTACCATGTCTTATTTTCGTGGAGCTTATTCGAAAATTCAGAGGCTTTTAGGTCAGATAGAATCAGGTATATCTGAACCAGTTTACTTTCCCGATTCCATCGCTGCCGCACCTGTTGGATTGTCGTGATAACTGATCTCAAATAAACCAAGGGGCGTCCAAAATGGCCGTGTGGGGGTCCCTTAAAACTGCCTGCCCAGTACTCAGAAATTCATTTTGAATGGTTTTGGTGATCCTCTGAAATTTCACATGAAATTTTGCTTTCCAAAAAACTTTCTGTATCTTAAAAAAGAAATGGCTAGATTTCAATGAAATGTAATATAAATATGAATCTTCCACTGGGAATTAATTCAATGGTTCCAGTGTCCAACTGTGGCCGTGTTAAATCTCCCTCACACTACCATGAAGAAAATCAATTAACTAGCCCACAGAATAGTTCATCGTCTTCCTATAGTCTCGTGAAATGAGTTCCTAAGATTAAAAATAAAAACTTTAATCTAAGTGTAATTTTTTTCCAGCCAGACTGGTATCCTGGAGGTAAAACCGAACATCTTATCACGATTCAAAATATTTAAAAATCTTAACAGTTGTTAAAAATGTCAGAGACCCCACACATGAGGACACATTAAGAAAGATTAAACGGATTTGTTCCATAGAGCGTGGAGCAGCAACGTGAAATGCACACCACACAACCGATTCTGTTCACAAAAAATAAATAAATCACAACTCTAAAAACTTGAAATCTCGCCCTCTCTAGTCAATGATCATGTTTCCACAGCATGCACCTCTTGGTCCATCTCCTGTGTGTCCGAGAAGCGCCACTCTCCTCTGCTCCACTCTAACAACGCATCGGGTCTATTTTCAACTGAGCCCAGCAAGCACCAAGCTGAACAGAGCAGACCGACCCGGACAGGAAGTCAGACAAGTAAACATGTAGAGCATCTGGTCAATTTCAAAATAAAACACCATGTACAGACTCTTGAACTTATAGCCCATCATTTTATCAAAATTAAGTCAAAACAGGTAGGCAATTAACAACACATCAACCTTGAAAAGGTAAAGTAACCTGTTGCTTGCAAGTTGTTCTCTTTATTCCTGTGAGATCCTGTAGTTCTCCTTTGAACTTGTAAACCCGTGAGTCCAGCTGCTCATGGCTGCGCTGGCTTGAGCTTCAGAAAATAAAAATAAACAGTCTGTTAGGGCACCGGCCATTGTACAGAGCAAAATCAAGGCGGAGACGGGACGCTACACAGCTTGGTTTTGCTGTGGAATCCGTGGGTGAGAGAAAGTACAACCAACTAACAGCTTTAAGTCTGATCACCTTTTGTGACTCCAGCATCCCCACAATGAAAATGATAACCACAGCGACGCATCCTGTTCTCTGTGGCATCTTGACCATTTAAAAAAAAGGCTAAGGACATGTACATAGACATGTTCTCATGTCCTTTCTGCTTGGTATGTCATCTCTTAGTTAAAGTTAAATCCCACCTGTCTCATAACTTTGTTTGACATTGCACCTTTTCATGAACAGATAGCTTTTCAGAGGGCTGTTAAATTACATTGTACATCATGACATCAATAATTTACAACTTTTGGGAGTGAAATTTTATAGGCTTCTCAGTTTAGGAGCTATTATATTCCTTATTTCTCATCCTGACAGGCTACTGTAGCGCTTCTCTATGAATAGACGACATATCATCTCTCATCTCTATTTCTGCTCACCTCTTAAATATAGCATCAGGTTCTTTTGATATGAATGTACTGTTCAAATGACTATCTTCTCTCAGATTTTGACACTTTTAATCAATAACCTCAGACAATGCAATGACTTATAAATGTTCTCGGCTCCTGTCTCCAGCTGAGCTTTAATGAGTCATTCATTTTGCTGCTGAATGCCACATAATAATCTTCTTTAGAGAGCTTAAATAGAGCCTCTGGCAGATGAACCGTTAGAATCCTTGACAGTGACCTGTTGTTAGAGGCACAGAGTCACTGCCAAGGCTGGAAACAATGAGTCTGGGTTTTGTGTCTAGGAGGCAGCCGATAGAAGAAAAAAAATCCAAGATGTAATTTACCTCCAGAGGGATTTCATCAGCTCGCTGTGCTTATATGCCAGGAGAACTTAAGACACTGGCAGCACTCCAGTTAAGGTTTAATTCAAGTTAAGCTGTTTTATGTGAACTTATGACACCATATTATAGAAATTCTATTGACACAAATAAACCAATGACACCATATATAAAACACAGTATCACTCTTCATTTCTGTCTGAAAAGCTGAGTCCATTACAAGAGAACATGGCAGTAAGAATATGTGGTGTAACTCACTGTTGGTTGTTTGGCTGCTATGTAAAGTGTCCATTCATACACACTTATATGTCCCCGCCAAAGTAGTGGGAGCAACTCGGGGTTAAGTGTCTTGCCATGGACACATCGGACAGGTGGCTGCAGGAGCTGAGGATCAAACCCCCGACCTTCCGGATGAGAGACAACCGACTCTACCACTGATCCACAGTCGCCCCGTTTGTTTGTTTGAATGAAAATATGTCTGCTGGTGCTTAACGCCGAATTTCCACCAGATCCGTGTGCATTGCATGTCCGCTCCGGTGCGTGACGGCTCCGTGCACTCCCGTCCTTCAATACCCACCGGCTGCGAACCATCAAAACGGAGTGTTTTATTCTGAAAATAAACCGGATGTTTTAATGTTGTATCGTGTCTGACTTCCCGTCCCGCTTGTTGTTTTCTGTGCTGAATTGATGCGTCGTGCTCTGGCATCCGGCAAAAATAGAAGTCTTGCGTATCTGCTCCGGAGGGCTCCGGACTGCCGGAGATGAGACGGAGCTGAGCGCAGCGGACCCAGTGGAAGCACACACATTGAATAAAGTGAAACGTATCAGCTCCGCTGCCGGAACGGAGCGGAGACGGACCGAACACGCATCTGGTGGAATTTGGCCGTAAGTGTTTAGATCAAATCATGGTTCCATTTCCAAGCCTTAAGTTAATGTAAATAGTACTTCAAGATAATAAGACTAGCTTCACGAGTGGGAAATGTTGAATGTTGGGGAAAATACATTTCGTTTAAATCATGGTATTTGCCAAGATTTATTATATACTGTGCCTGTACATTTTCCTGTGTCAATGTTTAAGTGGTTTAACAAGATAGTTAAGGATTTCCTGTAGAAACCTCAAAGTGGCCGGACTGACGTCTTTTTTTCATCAGCGGGAGGCGGGATTGCTTCTATCAAATATAGAACTTTACACAATTGCCTTCTAAATGGACAAAACGTATAACTATAAAAACTATCGGCTGGTTAGAGATAGAGAAGTCACCTGCCTTCCCTTTCAGCTAAATAGACGTTCTGTCTCAGAAACCAGCAAAGTCTTCTTCTTATGGAGGTATTAATCCATTACTTTAGCAAAATAGACTTGCAGCGTATTTGAAACGGAGCAGAGCGTAGTGGCGCTGGTGGCACGCTCCGGAGACGGACCGCGGCGCTCGCTGTGGAAACACATGATTGACTAGAGTGGGGGTTAGTTGGCAGCCAAAAGCAATTAGGCCATGAGCAGCAGACGCCTGGAAGCCCTAGACAACAATAATCCCAGGGTTGTGTTTGCCTTGACATAAAGATGTTTGCAATTTGTTATTTTTATATAAAAACAAAAATATTTTTTTCATAATTACTAAAAAAAAAGATGAGCCATGAGTTTCCTACCCCTCCTGTTTTTTTGTGTTTGTTGTTTTTTTGTCCTTGGTTAGTAATTCAGCGTAACCTTACTATACTATTATTAATATTATTATATAGGGCCAGACTACTTCATGTGTTGTGTCCTTCTCCTGCAGGATGAAGCTCTATGGTAGGAATCTGTAAGCATCAGATATTTTTTTTCTTGTTTATCACATAGAAACATACCTGAAGGCCAAATTAAATGCAAATTCATTGTCGTTTCCTTGGATACACTATCAGATTTATTCAATTTAAATCATATAAATCTGTGCAGTAAATACAATGCTGTTCAGTTTTATACCATATGACTTTCAGCCATTTATACAAAATGAGTTCTCCATGAAGCGGGAAATACAATTTTAGGAATTATAACATTCAAATAATTACCTTTGGTAATACAAGTCCCTAAAAAGGAATCAGATAATTGCACTAGAATGAATTAAGCACAAGGTGATCATGGATTAGAGGATATCAGAACAAGTCTTGGAGGATAAAATGACAGTAGAGTGAGCTGGATGAGGTACACATTCCTGGTTCATTCAGGGAGTGGAATGGTGATTGAGCACAGCGTGAGGGTCTGCCCCCCAAGACTCCCGCTGGGATAATCCAGCCCCGATAACAGGAATGAATTTTATTCTAATCTCCTCCTTATCTGCGCTGGCTCCATTTGTGTGTGTCAGGACACGATTTCTCCTTTATGCACATTAGGGTTCAATTCACAAAGTCAACATGAGTGTGTTTAATGTTGTTAATTAAAAACACACATGTTGTGCATGCATGTGAGCACACACACCAACACTACACCTTGCATTTATCACCACAGTTTATCCTCCATGAAGCAGAATTTCACCCGATTGTCATCGATTTCAAGCTGTTGAAGAGACTTATTTATGTATTGAAGTATTGATCATGCTGTAGCAGATGGTAGAGAACGGCTGAATGCATTACTGGGCCTCTTTCAGTTACAGTTATACACCTTTGAATGTGTTCCCATTAGTTGCCGCCTTCATTATACCGGCCTTGCTAATTAGCTTTGAGACTGTGAAATTAACCATGAGTTGAAGATGCCACAAATTAATACCTCAATCTCACTGAAGTCTTTCCACATTCCTCTCATGCTCTGTGTTGCAACACATTATATCATCAGCCACTTTGCTGTTATCAGCAAGTAGCACTGCATGAAAGTGGGATACTGAGTGCTGTTCTTCTGCTCAGTATCGGCCTTTTTTCTCTTTTTGTTTTCTCAACTCATCTTACCAATACCAAGTTTTACAACTTAGGAAAAGATTTAATTGAAATTAAAAGTAGGAGTGAATAGGATACCTTATAATTTAGGAGAATACATAATTATGAAGAAGCTAGGCTAGGGGTTCCTTCTTATCCTTTGCACTCAGGAGGTCCCTAGCTGGTTTGCATCCCGGTTCAGCCATGAATGAAAAGGAAGCACTGTGTTGACGAAACAACTACATAGGAAATGTGATTATACATTCATGTAAATTTGATAGCAACATAATTTTAATGCAAACAAATGTATATAAACATGTCACCGCGGTCTGTCAGCATCATGCACTACGCCACCCTTCGCTGCCACTCCAGTCAATGCTCCTCTTTCCACAGCGAGCGCCACTCTGCTCCATTTCAAATATGCTGCGAGTCCATTTTCGGTGGAGCACGCATCAAGCTGGACAGAATAGTTCCAGCTGGATAGGAAGTCAGACAAGTAAAGGAACAGAGCATCCGATCAATTTCAAAATAAAAAAACAATATACAGACTCACTTTCTTATTTTCCATCACTTCATCAACATTACAAATCAAACATGGAAAGACAAAGTAACTCATTATTTGCACGTTTTTTCTTTCTCTCGTATGAACTTGTAGTTGTGTGTACAGCTCATCATGGCTGCACTCACGCTCCAGAAACTGACCCAATGGGGCAGGGCACGCGCTCTCCGACGGAACAAAACCGTGGCGCTGACGGGCCCTGGCAGGCACAGAGTATGTGGAAATTGTACGGAGTACAGAAAAGTGCACTTGGTGTCAGTATTTGTGGTATAAGAAAGAAACTGTTTTTTTCTTTTAGAAGTAGTGCTCTGAGTATCTAAGCAGAGTACAGCAGAAACGTCAGGAGAAAACGTAAAGAACGCTAGCTATGGAGCTATTATTGTGGCAAAACTATTTGAAAATACATACACAGATCCACAAATGCGTGAATAGATCCACAAATGCACACAAGAGTCAATGAACTTTCATAACCTCGAGTGTTAAACCCACATGTGAATCTGTTCTGCTGTGGACTGTACCCACCTGATGGACTTTTGCAGTTTTATTGTAGAGTTAAATGTGTTTTTTAGAAAATGAAATCGCCATGACCTCAATACAAAGGCTCTTCCAGCCGAACCCTGCTGTGCAGACTCTGGTTGCAAATTGGCAACATCCATTCCATGATATTGCCATCATCATCATCAAGGAGGCTGACTGACGCTGTCCAGTATATACAGTTCATGGTGTACCCGGACATTGTCGTTTTACCAGTGAAACCTTGACCTCAGAGCTCTGCACATTCCATCATTGGTGCAACAGGGGATCATCATACAGCCAAGCTGCCATATTTGACAGGTTGGAAATCATGACGTGTAGGAAAAAAACACCTTCAGACGAAGAGATCAAAATAAAAATGTTCCGTATGTGCTGGATATTTGAATCAATTGACACCTCCTTTGCAGCTCAAATGTATTTAAGTGTTTCATTTAGCAGGACCTGGGGCTATAAATTCAATGTTGCAGAAAGGGTACTCAAATCTACAGGAGGTACATCTCTTGCTGTGACAGGCAGAATGGAGAAAAAAAAAACTCTCAGTATCAGCAGCGATCACTGTTCGCATATCTCACAGGTGGGTTCCAACGAGAATAGCAGCGGTAAAAACCTCCCTCTCAATGTGAAAAGCTATTATTACACAATACCTGCTATCATAATCTCCATTACTCTATTAATGGAGACTTGGGCGGACTTCTGATTAAAATGTCAGCGCCAGGAAAGGCAAAAACCTTGCTGTGACCTCCCTGAATTTGAATTAATGAGATATTTAGACTGTGGTTTTCTTTCCACACTGCCCCATGGGCTCCGTGATTATCCTAATCCGTGGAGTACATCTGTGTCTATTAATTTTCATCTGACATTAAGTAGGCAGTCACATTTTCAGCAGAGATCCTGGAAACACATAGTGGAGCTTTGAACCCACTCGCTGCGGGTCAACAGTCAGTTTGTTGAAGCTGAGAAGCCCCTGAACCAACGGCCACTTTGAGATTTTATCGCTACATGCTCTAAGGACTGTAACTTCTAGCTGACTTCATTAAGAACTTCTTGGCACTTTTTCATGATTGTATTGTTAAGCTGTCATACGACTGCTTTCATGTTCTTAGCTCACAGTACTTCACTAAATAAATGATGTGAAAAGACGCTCTATACTGTCTATACTGTACATCACAGAAGAACTTTTTTCTCACACAGAAGCTCTAGAAACATTAATGATGAGGTAAAACTGAGGCCATGATGTTAATCCACAGGGGTTTTATTAAAAACCTTCGTCTTTTCCTGGGCACCATCTGAAATCACAAATCATCTTGAACAGGCCCTCCAAGAGAAGTTCCTCATCAAATGACTTCAGAAATGTTATTTCATGTCAGATTTGACACCATTGACTCCTACAGTTGTCTTCCTGCAGCGGTTCCCTCACAAAGCATCCAAAACTGCACCAAACTCAAGGAGTAATCAGTGCCACTTATAAGCCCTGCAGCTTCTGTATGATTCACACTACAAATAAACGCTGCCATCACCCCAGATCCTAAGGCGTAGAGGGAGACCCATCGTCCCCATTGGGTAGAGACAGCAACTCTGAGGCATATTCTGTCAGGCTGTAAGATTAGTCTGTCTCACAGTGGGTATACATGGCGACATAACCAGGTCTTGACAAGCTTAGCAGCAGGTATTGAAAGTACAAAAGAACCAGTGAGCTCAGGATGTGTTCAGAAAAAGAATGCAGCCATTCAATGTGTCTGTAAGGGAGAGAAATGTAGAGGCGGTAGGTTTTTAAGTAGGCAAGAATCAGGCTACCTAAAGGGTGCTAATGATTGGTAAATGCAGGTAACTCTGAGATAAAAAATCGTTGGCACTAACCTGAGGCCTGACACAATTTTATGGGCTGCAGGTCTGGAGGGTAGTTTATTTTTATAGAACTGACGGTTCCCTGGGAGGATACAGTAGAGGAAGCATTATGAAAGGAAGAAGCTTAGGTTCACAGTTTTGGCAGTAGAAGCTGAAGAGGGAGAGGGAGGGTTTGTCCAGTAGAAGTGGGATGAAGAGGGTTCATTACTGGGAAAGCTGGGGAGAGTGGGGACAGAGTTTGCAAAAGGTGGTAAAGGGGATGTTGAAAAGACGATTTAGATGAAGAGAAAAAAATGCCAGTTGGGGGCCAAATCAAAGGTAAGAGAAAACCATTGATCTCCTTTGTTCTTCTCTCTTCCCTTAAAATAAGGAGTATGGGGAGGTAGAGCAACAGTCGATCTGGCAAGGGTGAGTGCTAGCCCTGGACAGGGCACCCCCCTGGCTTTACTTTGTCGTCCTCTTTTTAAAAGTCTCTCTTCTGACTTCTCTGTGTTTTTTTTCTAATATTTGCAACAGAAATTGCTGCATGTTTTTTTTATCTCCTCAGTTTTAACCCAGTGCTTCTCAAATAGTGGGGCAGGGGGCGCGGTGAAGTGTCAGGGGGGGCGCGAGAGGCAGGGGGGGACTCCCCCCCCCGCTGCGCCATTCCCCCACTGGCCAGCACTGCCCGCTGTCACACTGCATCAGGACTAACCTGGCCTGAGCACGATTACCTCTTGTAGCCTACATAACGTCGTTATACAGCACACGCATGCTTTATGTTATTATGAAGCATGATCATGTTACAAACAGGCGGACTCGAGAGAGAGAAAAAAAAAAAAAAAAAAAAAAAGGGACGCGCAGTCGAGTTCGCGTCTGCACATCGGAGAACAGAAAGCATGACAGATACTTTACTGACTTTGAGGCTTATTTTGAGTCACTTTAATCAGCTACAGCCGTAAATTAATTTAAAAAATAAAAGATACGCGCGGTCGAGTCCGCGTCCGCACATCGGAGAATATGACAGCTACTTTGTGGTTTATTTTGAGTCATGTTGGTCAGATACAGCCGTAAAACTCTGGATTTCTCCACAATGAAGGCTGTCAGTGTTGTGTACCCGCGTGCTTGTGCTCGTGCATGAAGTGGACCGTGCAGAAGCACACCTCTCCAAAGTGTGCCAAAGCCAAGAAGTGTAGGAGTGAAAAGAAAAGGCGTCAGAGACAAGAAAAGCAAGTGATGGTAATCGGCATAAACCTAATAAGACCAGGAAATACGACTCTATTTTGATAATCAGGTGATTGTATGCTGGTGCTAACAAGTCATACAGTGGTTTGTACAGATAACCGGGGGGGGGGGGGGCGTGAACAAATTTCTGCCCCCTAGGGGGGGCATGACAGAAAATAATTGAGAACCACTGGTTTTAACCTAATGATCCAATAGCACAAAGAAGTCGTGTGTGGGTATGGTATGCGTTAAGAGCTAGCATGGAGGGGGGTTGCTCTGGGACGCCCAGCCTAACAGTCCAGCCTTTCTAAGGTGTCATGGGACTAACTAGATGAAAAACCGATGAAGGAGGGTTCCCCTTGACCTTACTGAGGTGTCGTGGGACTACAGTAACTAGAAGAAACAGTGGTAAAGGGGGTTCACCTTGACAACCTCACTTGAGCTAGGGTTATCCCTAACCAAGTGATGTCATTGCTCTTGCTACCCATCAGTCCACCGTTGTTTTATGCCTTACATAGAAGACTTTGCAAAAAGATAACAAAGACCTTTTAAAGACTAACATCTGACTACCTCTCGCATGTAAAGATGATGTGTCAGCAACTCAAAGAGTTTTTAGTCACAGACTAAGATTTTACAAAGACTTGGGATCTTGCAGGATCACTAATTGCAAAACTACAACTAGTTTCCTTTTTAAAATGATTTCCCATCATGCATTTGGTAGAAATTTGCAACGACTCCTTTTGAGCAGAAATATATCTAGTGTATAAATATATCTTTCTTTTTTTCTGACTTTTTGAAATGTATAAGATCTTAGTTTACCTTATGCCTTCATACATTTTGTAATGTACACTGGCTCAGTTTTAATGCTTTGTAAATTTGTATTGTATAATAAAGCATTAAAAAACACTTCTGAGCAGATTACCAAAAAGGAGGAGAAACTGGTAGAGTTGGGGAGAGAGCAAGAATGCATCTTTGACATGTCCTCCTCCTTGTACCACAGTAGAGATGAGAAGGGAGAAAAAAGGGGAAAGGAATTGCTGTGGCCTTGGAATTCCAGACAATAATGATTGAGTTCATATTCCCAGTTAGAACCGTGGATGTCACCGGGGATCTCGAGGGCTGAAATCTCAGATGAGAACCGGGCATTTCCCAGGTGAGAATGCTATGGCTGGCTAACTAGCTATAGCTAACTATAGTACTCACCGGGGATTTCAAGAGCCAAAGCAATTTCTGTACACATTTTTCCTTCTCCATTCTATCATGGTAAAAAGAGGAGGACATGTCAAAGAGGCATCCTTGCTCTTCCCAAAACTCCACCAGTTTCTCATCCTTTTCCACAATCTAGGAGGCGGTTCGCAAGTCCCTTCGCCTCCTGGTTGTGTTTACTAGTTTGCAGTTTCCTGTTTGGTGCTGGTGAGACAGCTCCTATTGGTCGTTAACAATGGTCACGTCATGGAACAACACAATTTTCATGAGACTTGTGTAAAGACCTGCGATAATATTAAACATGTCTTGGTTTTATTGTAACCAAGACGAGAAAAAGTCTGCCTTAAAACAGTTTGGATTGAGTTTTATGACCAACTTACACTAACTGAACGAAATCAGGGGATCACGCCCCAACAACAAAACTCTCGTGAATTTTTGGTCCTTGGCACATCTGTAATGTGAATATACGTATATGTAGATTATCAGTGAAGGTACACATATCAGCAAAAGCCATTTATCTTTTCCTAAAACCAACAAATAGTTTGAACATTTCAGACCTAGAACGTTGTGACTATTTGAAGTACTTGAAATACTACCATTTGAAGGACCGCAAACATCACAGTCGCTGCTGTAAAACTGTACCTATCTTGGTAAAAAACCCTGTTTTAAAAAGAAATCCTATAGTACAACTCTGCCCCTCCAAAAACAAGTCTTGTACTGAAACTGTGAGGGCACACTCTCTAGCTTCTCGCTGAGGCTGGTGATTGAATCACCTCAGTGCAGAGTCAGGTGTGTTTGTGGCTGATTGGCCTTGATTAAAACCAGGTGTGGGGAGCTTATATAGACTGTTGGACTTCAGTGCTCTGTGCTGACTCATTATCTCACCTTCAGAGGTAGTGAGAGGTTCTCCCTGTGTTGTCTCTTGTTGTCTGTGTGTTCATAAACACAAACAAATAACTTCCTGTGTATTCGGGTCCTTAGTGTCGCTGTAAATAGCTTGCGGTGCTGGGTAGTTTTGTGAAGATACCCCAGCCTTTTGTGTTGAGTGTTAAGGCCTCCCTTGCAGCCTTTGCCTTTGTGTTTTGTTTTCTGGGTCTCCTGGACAATTTAGTTTCAAGTCAGCTGCTTGGCAGCAGTGGTTTAGTAATTCATTTTCGGTGCATTATTTATAGAAGGGGTGTTTTGGCTCTAGACTTTCGTTTGTTCCCTCCCCCCTCTCCAATCTATCGCTTGCGATTTTGTGGTTATCCTTCTTGGATAACTTTAAGAAACCCCTGGGTCCGCACCTGTGTCCCATTTACCCCTTTCCTGACAGAAACTACAAACTTAAACAGTAAACATGTTGAAGAGAACTATAATCTTATTCGTAATACTTAAATATGCCAGGGGCAAGCATGGTGCAATAGATTGGTGTGCCAGTTTGTCACTCTTATTCAGAGAGATCCAATCCCACCAGCAGAAAGACATTTTTTAAAGATTTTACTGAAATCAAAATCCATCCTAATTTATTGGTTTGGAAAATCTGTATGGTCCTTCGAGGGGCAATCTGGTTTGCAACCAGAAGTCCACACAGGCAATAAACATAAAAAAAACACTGCACAAAGACATAAATACTTACGAGACACGCCAGGACATAATACACAATTCCCGAAGATGTCATCATGATAGATGTGCATTGAGATATGAGACAAAAGTCCAACAGTCCATAATAAAAGTGAAATGGCAACAATACCTACAGCTTATTTAGAAAACCAACAGCTGATGGGACAAATGAGCTAAGTGTTTGATTTGGCCCTCCTAGTGTCAGTGTACCTCCTCCCTGTTGTCTAAACTCGGCATTCAGAGGGAGGTGAGGGTCTTCCAGGATGGCCTTTGCTTCAGAGGTGGGTGAGGGTCTAATAGGATGGCCTTTGCTTCTAACTGGCTCTCACTTAAAAACATGGCCAAGATCTTTCAAGTCAATGCCAACAATCTTTCAGCAGAGTTTAACTTTATTTCCCAGCCTGTTTTTGTTCATGATGCTGAGGTTGGCAAACCAACAGTTCATCATTAACTTAAGTTATCCCCTGAGATTCCTTCTAGCATCACCATGGTGACCAATGGTTTAGTCCAGACAGAACCCCTTTTTTTCAATAGACAAAAACTTTGGTTAATGAGGAAAAACCTGCAAAACTACTGACGTTCCCTACAGAGCCTGTGGTAGTTCAGATAGAAAAAAATTATATATTACCTACCAATGTACTAAATTGGTACGAACATCCGATTCGAGCACAAAACCTTTAAAATCCCCTTCAGTCATATCAGTTTGAAGTTGAAACATGCTTTTTTTTGCCATTCTGGGTTATAAGCTTTCTCCACAGAGCCTGTTAGCACAGCTTCCAACTAATCAATATGGCGGATGTTAAGTTTCGTTTTTGGGAGTGAGGTCCCGCCCACTGATCTGTGATAGGTCTGTAGCTTCAGTGGTTGAAAACATGAGGAACGTGCAATGTAGTTTCACCCCTGCTAACCACAACAGCCGCCAGTGACGCAATATGACGATTTTTGCGTCACTGGAGGCTGCTTCTCAGAAAATAAATTACAGATATTTCTCATCTTAGGGGGAAATGAGGGCTGGATGCAAGACCATTCAATAAAACCACAAGTTTACTACTGATACAAAGCTTAATGCAAATGGGTGAAGTATCCCTTTAAGAGAGAGAAGGGCTACCACTGATCAAGTCTGAAGTGAGCACAATTGTCACATCAGCGTGATAAAATACAATATTTTGTAAAACAAGGTTAACGAAAAACTAAAATGTAAAAAACATTTTCATTTCAACGAGGCTTTACAATAAAAGGATTTAAAAAATGTTGACGAAAGGTCTTTTATTTTCATCTTTCACACAGGCACTCACTGAGAGACACGGATTTCATTGTTAGTCTCAAGCACGATTTCAATTTTGGATGAGCTTGTTATTTCAGAAGTTAAAGCTGTTTTTCTTTCTTTCTCTGTATTCTATGGGGTTCATTGAAAAAACTGGCTTGAGATCTATCTCTGAATCTTTACAATACCAAAACAGCTTTTTATTTACTAGCAATGGAGGTATACTTTTAACTCAAGAAACATTCTATTTGGGGCGCTGGTGGCATGGTGGTGTAGTGGTTAGTACGCGCACCCCATGTATGGAGGCTAGTCCTCCAGGCGGGCGACCCAGGTTCGAATCCAACCTGTGGCTCCTTTCCCGCATGTCATTCCCCACGCTCTCCCCCTGATTTCTGACTCTATCCACTGTCCTATCACTACAATAAAGGCACAAAAAGTCCAAAAAAAAAACTAAAAAAAAAAGAAGAAACATTCTATTTGACTTATCAATGTGAAGTTACACAAATGGTTTCTTAAGCAAATAGACGCTAGGATAGGTAGCTGTCTTAGCATTGTAGATAGATAGCTCAGATTTCTTAGCATCTCTACCGCTAAAGTTATGTCATTGGTCAAAAGTCGGTGATCTGGGGCTGAATTAGTGCAGCCTAAGTGAACAGCAAATCAAGGTGGTGTGCCACGACACCTGTCACTCATTTACACTACAGAAGTAAATGGAAGAGGATGCTAAAGTGCTTGTTAAAATAGACCCATTTAGAGACATCCCAGGTTATTCTTCTAACTATTGGGTATGGTTGCTTGGATTCAACCAAAATGTAAAACAATCTGTTGAAAGTTATTTGAAGAGTAATTTTCTCATCTTCATTGTTACAGAAAGGGAGTGCTAAGCCCTGCTAGCCTATTTATAACAGCAGCTCCTGGGGGAAATAGATTTCAGAACCAACTAATAGTGAGAAAAGTAATTTGGAGTGTTTTCTGGCATGTGTGCTTGGGTTGTTCAAGGTGAAAGAGTGCCTTTTTTTGTATCATCCATCTGCTTGTTAATCGGTTTGAGTTCAGTGTGTTTAATTTGATTTAAAAAGATAAATAAATAAATATCAAGAGGTAGAAAATCCATAAAAGAAAGGTGTCTTTCCCCTCGTTCAATAAGAACATATATATAGTACAGTGAAGTTATACAATCTTGGCTCTTTTGTCTATTGATTTCCCTGTGGATGCCAACACAGTTAATTTAATACAGCTCTTTTTCTGAAGTAAGAGCCAAAGGAAGAAAGATAAAGACCAGGAAATAAATAAAGGAAGTTGGAAAGGAAAAAAAAACTCCTCTACATTGTGTGAAGTTGGTTGCCATTGGTTTTCCAGTAACACACTGTGCATTTGATGGCAGCTGCTGCTACTTTGATATAATACCGACTGCCTTTCAAACACATTGTTATTTCACCGAATGTGTCATTTCTGGTGTGGCATGGGAGCAGTCTAATGGGTGCATAACCATGAACCCAGCTTTTCCTTTTTGGTTTTGATTGAGACCTTCAATGCTGCAAAGGTGGGAATACATCAAAGATGAATGTGTAATTTGTACAGATATACAGACAGGGGTTACAAAAAGGCTAAAAAAACATGGAGTATGATATCACTGAGCAAACAAGCAGCTCGATCCATTTACCCGACTGTCTAGCTCACAGAGGGACTGGGAAGAACTAGGGGGCAACAAATCCCTATCCAGTTTTAAATTAGTAATGTGGTGTTTTAAATCTATATTTTATTAGTTTATTCACTTACTTCCTGGATAGTTCTGGTAATAAAATGCTGTATTTCAAACACAAGTATTAGTGTTCAAATGAAATGAATGGCCAAGGTAAACCAAAGTTGAATGCTCATCACGAACAAAGTTGCAATAATCAATATTTTGATTATAACCATTGGTCCAATGCCATTACATTTGATGTGAAGGGAGTTGCAGGGAGTTATTACCCAAATCAGATCTGCAGTGTCTCTTGGACAATTCGTCTCACCGCTCTCATAGCCTTAATTTCCGTTGTCGTATTGCACAAACATGTTTGCAATAACTTTGCATAAGTTCAAGTAAGAACACTGTTGCATATTCATCTATTAAGTCGTTGATTTTTTCTTCCAGGGCCGCTGCTTGTGCTCCATCAGTGGATGGGCATCCCATGCATGCAGAGGGTTGAGTCCCAAATTCTGGATAGCTGAGCACCCTCTGCCAACAAAGTTTATGCGTATTTCATAGGTCCCTCTGTGATAAAATGTAATTGCACACTTACAGTTGAAAGCTTTCGGACAGCGGCCATTGTGAAGTCATAACCCACAGTTAAAGTCTAGATGCAAGCTTTAAAGGGTAAGCTAAATCAGTGTAATGATTCTGAGTTCATATATGTAGATAGCCTCTCAACTTGGTCAGTTAAATGGTCAAATGCTATGTAATTGTATTCATATGTCATTAAAGCAGGAGAGGGGAGGGACAGACACACGTACAGAGCGAATCATTTGATTAAGAGCTTCAGATTTAACAGCTGTCATTTTTTTTGTGGACTGCAGAAGAAAAGGCCACAGAGGCTACAACAATCTGATCACTAAACAAAGCTGTGACAAATAGCTCTGACAATCCTGCAAGTGGTGCAAACATTGAGCCAGAGTGTCTAAAACTCAATGGAGACCTGCCAGGCTCTGCGTGACAAATCGTCTCAGACTGACAATCTGTCTGCCTACCCACTAAGTTTCAGCTGTCAAATAATGTGGAGTCAGTGCTCAGAGATGATGGAATAAATTCAACAATTCTGCTTTTCAAATTCTTTTTTTTCCTTCTCGCTGTTTCCTATAGGGTATTCTTTTTGAACTTTTTTACACACAAGCAGGCAGGCCGAATCGCAGGAATGTCAGTAGTTTTGCAGGTATTTGATCACTAACCACACTATAGGTCAATTGAAAAATAAAATGAAAGTCAGAGGATATGTCTGGACCAATGGTCACCATGGTGATAATAGAGGGAATCTCAGGGGATCACTTAAGTTTGTGATGAGCTGTTGGTTTGGTAACCTCAGCAACATGAACACAAACAGGCTGGGAAATAAAGTTAAACATTGCCGAAAGATTGTTGGCATTGACTTGAATAATCTTGGGCATGTTGTTTAAGTAAGAGCGACTTGGAAGGAAAAGGTCATCCTGGAAGACCCTCACCACCATCCAAACAGCAATAGAAAGACATTATTAAATTGAATTAAGTTTAGACACAAAACATACTCATAAAAAAGGTTTGAATGTACAGATATGAACAAAATATTTAATTTTGAAGCTGAGGCGGGTTTTAAAGGCCCTGACACACTAAGGAGATCATCGGCCTGTCGGTCCTAGTTGGACCGTCAGTGAGCGGTCGTGGCCCTAGTTTTTGCGGTGTGTCCGGCTCCGTCACTACCAGTCTGCCCTTTTTTTGGCCGATTAAACATGTTGAATCGGCGTCGAATCTCTTTGATTGGCTGTTCGAAGGTTTCATTCATCTCCAGCTCTTGTGACAGGTTTATTTGTCGCCTCCGCCTCTTCTTTTCTTTTTCCACTAAAAGACCAAGGGCTGACAACGCCAGTGCCATTTTCAACTTTTTCGATTAGTAGCCTACCTTATAATACGAGTGTTGCGCGACAGCGGTGAGAAAATGGTCTTCTCGAATCATAACAACGGACTACCGCCGCCTGCTGGCATGGAGAGTTATTTTCTCTCATGCATGCTCAGAAAGTACGTGGTGGTTGGCCGTCGGCTGTAGTCTTTGCAGTGTGTTCTACTGCAACTTTTTGGCCAAGACGTGAGGTGACGCCACAGGCAGCCTTCGTCACCACTAGTTCTTTGCCTTCTGCTTTGTGTGTCAGGGCCTTTAGCCTATTGACAAAACATTAACATTGCGCCTGTCAGTCAGGTCAGCTGCACGCCGTATTGTGAATAACGCTCATCCTTAAAAAAATTAAAACGGACAAGTTGTCAAAAAATTCTGATGCCAAACAAGACATGAGCTAATCCGGCCAATTTTGTTTTTTGAACCAGACTTTAAACATTCTGCTGTAAAAACTGGCTTTTTTGAACTAGTGTGCATGTAACTTCCAGTGCTTCTGTCGCCAGCCTCAAGTGGACACTGGATGAACTGTGGGATTTTGCAACACATGAGGTTGCCGCTTTGGTCTAATGCATCAATCCGACTGAATAACCTTCCTCTGCAGACTTTGTCGCTCTATAATCACATCAAGTGATCCCTCTTTTGTGCCATATGGACATTTTATGTTGTTTTTGGTCGTTCCTTAAACAATTCAGACACGATTTTATTAAACAGTATATTTGACAAATGCAACCACTCTTTACCAGCCTTGTTAAACCCTACAAAAGTTAAGTTACAACAATTGCATTACCCAAGGGAACTCTGTCAGTGGTTGAAAGTTGGAAACTCATCTATTGACCTCTTAAACAGCTTTTGGATTTCAGCCATAAAGAAAAAACAAGCCTCCCACTCTGTACTGCAAGGCTTCAGCCAGAAAAGTCTCAGAGAACTTCACCCAACTACATGCAAATAGTCACCTTTCTGTGGAAGATTTGTTCAAAAGTTATCCCTTTATATTATCACAGTCCGACATTCAGTCACTTTACAATGCTGCATTTCAGCAGAAAATGCCAAGTACATTAAGTGCCTACAGTTATTGTAAGACCATGAATTAAAGACCCTGAAAATGTCCTGACATATAAATCTAAATGCATCAGTGACAGAATATATCAGAGATGTGGAGGTAGTGTTCCCATTATACAGAGGATGCACTGTATTACAAACATTAAGGTGCTCATCCATCATGCTTGTTAATTACGAAAGTTGTTTTTGCCCATCCATGGAGCTACAATAGGAATATTGCCAGGGAGACTCGTAAAACAAATGAGTTATAAAACCTGTGTTGTATGATACTAGTCAATCAAATCAAACAAGATGTGTACACTTTTTGACCCTTTCTCACTCCCAATTCATCAAACTCATTATGTCCATCAGATTGATCAGTGGCTTAACTCTTTGAAAAATAAAGCTGTAGATACCTCAGTAGCTTCATTTCTTTATTTGTTCCTCTACCATACTTTTTTGTTGTGCCTTTAAAGTCAAACAGGTAGTGTGAAGAGCTCAAAAGGCCTCTTGTTGTAGTGGTCACAGGGGATGGTTGGTGTGAGACTGACCTTAAGAGTGGCCAAGACCATAAAGGGACGCAAAGGCAGATGATGGAGGAAAACCCAGAATGTGGGCATTTATATTCACAGTGAAAAGAGTGAACAATGATAAAACCAGGAGACTTAGCAGCAAACCCACAGCAGTCTAAGCAATAATGAAACAAATGGCATGCATAATACTCCTAGGGGTGTGTCCAGAGGGGTGGCATGGGTCCCCCTGGGACATGGCATGGGGGCACCCAGGGTGCCACCCCAGCATCCAAATCTATGATTGGCTATTTGCTTGGGTTATAGAGGTGGGACTTCAGTACAAATCAACTATTTTGGCTGTTTTTCAACAGGCGAATGGTAGTACTTTCAGTTGTAAATAAATACTTTGCTCTTTCAATAATATTTCCAAGGAAAATCTGTGTCTGATCAGACTTAAAGCTGTTTGTTTGCACTTACAACAGTGTTTCCTCCTCTCTAGATCCTTGCTTGTGTTGAACTTATCCTATGATGTTCGTCGCTTTGGACAAAAGCGTCTGATAGATGAATTTTAGAATTGTAGGAAAAACTTGTGCACACTGTCTAACTTGCAATGGACTAAATTGCCAATAAATGTACTTTTTGCAGGTTAGACAGCATACTGTACAAGAGTTTGCATGCACATTTCTAAGTACATTACATTGGGAATTTGCACATACGAAAGAGGTCAAAATGCTCCAGCAAAACTTGTAGTAAGAAGATCAACTTTATTAACAAATTAGACAGATGCGTTTCGGCTCGTGGCCTTCATCAGGGTAACTTCTAAGCCTTTCACGCTTCATGCACCTTGTCAGTTTGTGTTTGTGTCAGAAAATCCTCTGCTTCTTCAGGAATTTGCACATACATCAGAAGATTTATATGTTGCCATAATGTGTGCATATCATTATTGGGGATAGAAGGGGTAAAAAAACTACATTTATTTGCGTGCATGTGCTCACAAACTTCATGCCAGTCAGTTCCCCAGGTGGGCCACCCCAGTCCAAGAAATCTGGACTTGCCCCTGAATACTCCCAATCTGATTCTACCACCCACATGCTGAAAAAGAGGACGTTTTTTGACTACATAATAAAAGCCAGAGCTAATAAATTGAAGTAAAAATGTTACTTTTAGGAGTAGTTAGCAAATATACTTGCCACCATTATGTCAATCTACCTGGTGGAACCCTCATGGACAGATAAGAAGTCATTAGTCTGCCTGGGACTCCATTTCTCACACACCCTGGGAGTAGAGAAAGCGAGGTATAGTATTTCCACACATTAGTCAGAGCATTTATTATGCATACTATATTACATTAACTTAGCAAAAAAGTAGTTGTTCCAAGATGTTTTAAGTTATGTTACATATACCTGTAGGTAGTGCCACAACCACATCGGGGGTTCAAATCAAGGAAAACTTTTTCCCCCCAGTCACCAGCAGTGGTATATAGCAAAACTAGTCATTTGGTACATTTATATAGCTAGGTCCCAACATATCCAACTCTGAGATGTTTTCTGCAATTCAGCAAAGTTTGAAGTCATTTTGTTGGTGGTGCGCACATTATTGAAAAATAGCATTTGAAAAACTCAACTTCAACATTTCTTATGACAAATAAAGTCCCAGTTCCGTCTGGTAATTTACTCTTGATAGTTTCATTGGATCTACTTTGAAATGAGGAAATACTTTTTATTGAAGGAGTTATTCCAGTGAAAAATGCTGACAGCAAACTTTCTCACACAGTAATACTACTAAAGCAGCATTGTGTTGACATATATAGGCTGCCTGTGTACTCTTGTAGGACCAGGGGCTTGAAATCTATTGGCCACATCATACTATCAAGACTCTTGTTGGCAAGAAATGTAAACCTTCTGAAAGTCTTCCCTCCTCAAGACACAACTTCAGCCCCCCGAGAGTTAAACAAGAAGAGTCTGAGGTGATGATGCCCCCATGTTGCCTGGAGGAAATCTGCTAAAACATAGCAAAGCACTCAAAAACACTCAGCGGCATGTTTCAGAAAAGGAGAACCAACATGGACATGCAGCATTCCCAATAGGGTGGGAACATTCTTTGCTTTCCCCAACCAGCTCACTCCTGAGAATGACATTAAGCTGAAGGAAAAACATAATCAATATACTCTCAGTACTTGACAGTGTAAGGGCATATTTAAAAGGAAGTAACAACAGAAGGCTAGGAGAACGTCTTGTAGCTTTCAATAAGTGATGAGACTGTGTGGGCATCAAGAGTTTGTAACAGCCGGAAGCTCCTTCCACCAAAGGAGCATCAGAAACCTGACCGGACCTGACCTGTGCTGTCCTGTTCTTAGTGATACATACAGTTTACAGTTTAGGGGCGGCTGTGGCTCAGTTGGTAGAGTCGGTCATCTATCAACCGGAAGGTTGGGGGTTTGATCCCCAGCTCCTGCAGCAACATGTCCAATGTGTCCTTGGGCAAGACACTTAAATGGCCCTTACACTTGCAACGTGGGGCTGCTGTAAGTTCATGACTTCTTCTTCTTTGAGTCGGATGTGTTGCAGCATTTCCTTTGAGAATGATTGGAAATTAAGTTTTATGAAGAACGGAGGGAAATGTTCAAATGCAGACAGACTTTGAAGATCCAAACTTATCAAAGGATAATAAATGTTAAGTGTGCAAGGGATTACTGTGCTGTAAAATATTAGAGTGAAAAATGCAGTTGTACTGTAAGAAGACAGAATATGTCCATTACTGTCATTTTTTCATTGAAACAGACGTGCATTTTATCCATTTTACCATCAGCATCATTTTATAAATTATCTGCACTTCATATTTAAAGATTTATAAGGTATCCGCCCCATCATGATACTTTTCCTACATTGTAAATGTGAAATAACTAGGGCTTTCAAAATAAAGCGTTGATTTTGAATTTGAATTATTCAAAGAAAAAATAATGCGTCAGAACAATGTACGCAAATGTAATGCACTCTGATGTCATACATCGTTGATTATACAACCGTCCACTGCCGCTTTGTAAGCTTGATGTAAACACATTTTATTTTATACATTTATCCATCCTAGGGATAGTCACCATGGATCGGTTGATAAGACTGTCTGCCCTCGATGTCTCCTCAAGTGCTCGCCTACCTCTATATGCGCTGCACACAAACACACACGCACAGACAGACACACTGAGGTATGTCTTTGGATACATGATCTACAAAGGTAAGATTGCACGCCAACATTATACATCTATTGATGTGCAATCTCTACCGATTGATACAAATCTACTCCTGTTTCTGTTTCAAAAGCTTTCAAAAAGTTTCGATGCCGTTCAGAAGCACATTCTTTTGGAAAATGTTGTTACGTCATTAAAGAGAAAGTGACTCCATCTATGCTCGGATAAAAGTAAATTGTGGATTTACTCTCAATAAATTGAAGAATAGAGTAGAAATTAAAATGTGGAAGCTCAATATAACCAACTAGAAACAGGGTTATACAATCCTTCTCATAATATCCATATATGCAATTAAGTGCAATTAATTCATCACAAAGCCTTTAATTAATTAGCTTATTTTAAATCGATTGACAGCACTATAGTTAACACAACTTTTAGTAAAACATAGTGTACTTTAAAACAGTGAAAAGTAAAATCTATAGTTTGTATGACTTTGTCTTTCTTTATTAGAATTATTTCTACCATTAAAACATCTGAGCCTGCAGACTCTCCCTCCAGTCCAGTAAGTAGAGCAATTACTGAGTTACTTAAATAAAAATTGAACAAACTGTCCTAAATTGCAGCGAGATGGGCAACTTAACTGAAGGTCACATTTGCATACAATTTCCCTCTATTGACTTGTAACCTGAACAACGGTGGCTCAGAGAGGTGAGCATTCGCACTGACAGCGGCAGCATGCCCGATGCCGGGAGGAGGAGGAAGCCCTCGGCTGTGTAAAGACTCCCACTAAAGTGTTTGTCACACATGCTGAAGCTCATTTTTTTCCAAAACAACAAGCTTTCCCTCTTCGCAAGAGCACCACAAGCACGCACGTCTACAATGACCCAAAAAAGAAAGAAAAAAACCTTTAATGCAGAAATGTCACACAATGCTGAATCTGGAGTATGCAGCCACAGTTTCTCAGGTGGAGTTTAAAAAGGCGAACACATTTCCTGCACGTCTCAGCGGATGAAAAATGGGGCATTGATGGCCAGCGCCCTCCATCTCTTCTTGACACAATTAGAACCTGAAGTGAAACTCCTCGGGCGCCTTGACTTTTGAATAGCAGCCATAATGATTTTAATTGTCTGAAACTATTATAGCCCAGGCTCTCTTTCACATTGGGAACATTTTGGGCTTTTTACCCCCCACAAGCAACATGTTACCGCGTCCCATTAAATTAATCATACATTTCACTCACGGTACTTATCAGGGGGTCATGCCCCATTATAAATACAGTTTTCTCTATTCATGCACACAGTGATTCCCACAAGGGTTGAAGAGTAGGTGATTAATTTGATTGGCTTTCCCCTCTGGCGGTACAGCGGCGGGCTTGGCGAGAGTTTTTCCATTGTGCTGAGCAGATGGGAACTGCTATATGAGCTCCTCATGCAATTATATGCAGGTACCATTTCACCTCTGTGCAGCAATGTCACAAACACATAATCTAAGAAAAGATTAAAAGAAGATGTTAGAATCACATTTCTTTCTTTGTAGATCATTTCTCTGACCTTGGCTGCTCCATTCTATTCAAACTCTTTCAAAAGTCCGCTGCTGAAATGACACACTTGTGCAGCATGTGTTATAAAATATATATATATATAACATATATATTAAAGTTGATGTTCACGCTCGAAATACCTGTGCTTATTCATTATCCCAGTCATATTTTAATTTGTGATACCAGTCATCCCTGTGGAGAAACTGGTGTAGCTGTATTCCATTATATGTGTGGTATTTTGTTTGATTATTTTTATCTTGTTTTTCCTGTTTTTTTATGGACTCCTGAGTCAGTCAACAAAGATGATGATGATGATTACTGTCCATTCAGCACCAGCTACCCAAATCACCATTAACTCTCTATATTTTTGTGTAATTTGAGTGTTATAACAGTCAATCAATCCATCAATAAATGTTTATTGTTTAAGCGCCAATTCATCTCCAGACACTTAACAAAAAGAGCAGGTCTTGACTGTATGCTTTGTTGTATTAACAGTATGTTCTTTGAAAGGGCAAACAGGGGGTATAATTGACACCAAATACAAGCAAGCTCACAGTGTGGAACAACATTGTGAACATCACAATCAACAAAACTATCTCTGAACTGAGTTTTTGAAAAATCAAGAAAGCCTTTTCTCTTTGTTTGTGTAAAAACATGATCTCTGTATTTGGTGTGGTAAAATAAAGGTATCGCAGTTTTCTGTCACCTTCATTAAAGCTCCTGTAAGGAGTTTATAACTGGTTATGAAACAGACTGAAATTAAAATCCATGCCTTTATTTGCCAAGGGGTAGGCAAAGTGATTACCTGCACGCTGTGGAATGCCTTTTCTCTAAACTTTTACGTCTGTAAAGATCTTGATTATTAAAAGAGAACAGAAGGAAAACTTTTGGTTAAAAAAAACATGTATTACAGTACAAAAATAGCTAAAAATAATTGGTACCACTTTGTCCACAGGGGGCGCCAAAATCAACAAAAACTGAAGTCCTCACAGGACCTTTAAATACTGTACCTAAGCCCAGATGGTTGCAAAGGGAAGATGTCCTGTGTCATTATTTTCCTTTATACAGTACAGTAGAATAAACATGAAAAAATATCTAACGGAAAACAATAGTCAAATGTGCATTTACTTGTACATTTAAAGCTACTGTGAAGAGTTTTCGGCACGTAATGAAACACATTGAAATTAACATTGATGCCTATAAATGATCTACATAAGCAAATTAGACAATCAGCAACGAGACTGACTGTTTCTATATTGGGTTTTTTATTCCTGAAACCAATGCTGGAGTGTAGCTGTCAGAACCTGCTATTAACAACATATTGTCAAAACAGCCTTTTAAAACTTGTTCTGAACCCAATTGTAAATATTTCAAGGGTTCGCCAAAATTAGTAAGAGCTTAAACCCATAGCAGGGGGTCAGTTGGACACTAAAAAGAGATATATTTTCCCCCAGACATATCTGTTTCTTAGAAAGGCCTCAGTTCTAAATATACAGCAGAGGGATGTATTCAGCAGAAAATGCGCACTAACTTTAGTGTATAAATAATAAACGTCCAGCAGCACACACAAAGATGGATAAATGGTTATTGAGGTCAGAGATATCTTTATAATATCCGAAGGATTTTGCTGCGTTGTTATCGTAAAGTGATTATGTACATGCACACGCCCTTTGTAGGATAAAGATTGGTTCAAAATACTTACTAATTAATTTTCTTGTGCATGTATTTCATGTTTCATACACATACAGCAGCATGTCAACAGCTGTTTGTAGATCTGTTGAAAACCATTGAATATGTTTTTATTGGTTTGCACTTTTTAGACTCTTCTCAGGCTGCCACAAGTTGTTGCACTGATCCTATACCATGCAAAAAAGGGCCATGTATGCTTAAATCCTTACTTCTGTGTTGCAAACCATTCATTAAAAGCTTACATAGTGCTTTTAAATAAAAAATGTTTGATAATTTTCTTCATTAGTTCATTTGTCCTCTTGACATCCTGATTGCCAGTTTGCTTAACCCTCAGAAATAACTGAATTAAAAATGCAAGGGGCTGCCTCATGTAACATGACACCTTCAATGTTAACCCAAAGAGAGAGAGACACCTGCGTCTATGCATATCCCATTAATCTTGTTATAGCCCCAGCCTCTTTTTCACCGTTAAATATGCATTAAAAAGAATGGAGTCATTGAGTATATTTGGCATATAAAAGATATGGGCTCATCATTAAAAATCCATGTAAGCCCTTTAAAGCTGAAGAGAGGTGATTTCATGCTTGGCTGCATCATTTCGTAGGTGCTACACTCCACCACCACCACCGCCGCCGCCTCCTCTGCCGCCACAATGCAAAAACACACACACACACACACACACACACATGGCATCAGACAGTGACGTCCTTGGCTCTGCCTCCCCCGTGCGAGGCTCGGCGGGATGGATGCGTTGTCTGAACTAATGGAGCAGGGAGAACACAGGCTGGCTGTGAATAGAAGGAGGTGGAGGAGAGATCAGGGTGCTCTTGAAGCACCTCTTTGCATTCACACAACAGCAGGCTACTGTCAGTGTGGGTTTTTGGAGAGTAGAGTAATATTTAGTGGCTAGAGTATGCCGGATCTTCCCTGGGAGTTAGAAGCGGCGAGGCGCTCCCTCTGGACTGTTTTGGGCTGCAATTTAAAGGTCCTTTCCTTTTGTTTACATCCGATTTCACTCTCATATATCAACTCGCCGCGGAAAATATGCTGCTAAATCAGACTTGTGTGCTAATGATACAAATGTGCCAAAAAGTCCCTTAAAGAACATCTGCGGTTCCATAACCATAAAAACATTTTGCCTCTGATTAATGTGGTATTCTTAGGCTCATGGCTCTCCTTAGCAGACCACCACACGTGATGTTCAATCAACTATGCATGACTTGACCTTAATGGATTTTTCACTGGGAGGCTTGGGTTGGTTATTAGGGAACCAGCTCATGTGGAACAACCTTGTCCCCTTGGGAGGGGAATTACACCAGTTCAGAGGAAACCCACATTACGGCATGAGGCGAGGAGAGGAAAGCACCATTTCCTCTTGGCTCACATACATCTTTCAGTATAAAATGTGCCAACTGTGTGATCTCAAAAGAAAATTTTCCATCTGCTGCTTGATTACATATTCCCTATGCTTTCTCTTTACAAGTTAGTGCAGTCGCCCTTTTGACTGCAGCTCTGTTCGTTTGTCTTTGCGCTGTTTAATGTCACTTTTTTAGATTTATTTACCCTTTTACCTGATATCGGACTATAAAATCTCTTTGTTTTAGATAATCACCCAAATGTGCTCACGATTAGCTCTAATTACCAGCATTCCTGCAAAGAAATAGTCTATGAGAGAGCTTTAGACCTTGTGCTCTTTTCAAGTTGCTGTGGAAATCAGACTGTTTCATTGTGCGTCTGCTTAGAACGATGACCGTCATTTCGGCGCCTACTGGAAGCCTTGATCACCATGCTCTGTTTACCCTATTCCAATGCGCACACATCGGTAAATAAACAAACAAAATGGCCCGGTGTTGAATTAATTTTCTCCTCCAGCTGTGTACTCTAATTGGGATAATAAGCTGAAAGGTTATCAACACTCCACGAGGCATTATTCAAGCACCTAGCTCATTTTCTCCTCCCCCTGCTTACTTCAGCAGCATTCGAGTGTGTCTGTGCTACAAAGCAGGAAATTAAACATGTCCGTCTATGTAGAACTTTGTTGAATAAAATACAACCCATATGTAGATGTTAAAAGACAATACTTACTGTCACAAGGTTCAGCTGCAGTGATTAAAAAAGAATAACGCAATTAAAATCAATTCAAATATGATCGAGGAAAGGTTGTAGTTTTGCACAGATTGGTTGGATTGTGCACTATACTTACTATAGGGAGCGGCTGTGGCTCAGTTGGTAAAGTCGTCGTATCTCAACCGGAAGGTCGAGGGTTTGATCCCTAGCTCCTGCAGCAACATGTCTAATGTGTCCTTGGGCAATACACTTAACCCTGAATTGCTCCTGCTGCTTCGTCGGCGGCGTATGAATGTATATGAATGGGATTACTTCTGATGGTCTCACATAGAAACCTCTACCATCAGGGTGTGAATGTGTAGGTGTGACATGCAGTTTAAAAGCGCTTTGAGTTAGTCAGAGGACTAGAAAAGCGCTTTACAAGCTAAAGTCCATTTACCATTTCAAATGTGGTTCGACACAATTGCTGTAGTTAGGCAGATGATACTTCTCAATTAAACCATTTAGGCTATGCATATGTTTTCTGAAGGAGGGGCTGTTGAATATTCAATATTTGAAATGTTAACAGAAGCTTTGTAGGTGCGAGCTGATCGGTGTGCTGACAACAGAAGTTGGATTGTCAGAAAACATTTGAAGCATGGGAGAAATAAAGTCTTCCGAGCACCTGCTCATTTTCTCTATTGCCTGCACTGCAGAGCACATAAAACGTAATTCACTCTATACGAACAAGTTTCAGTCTTTGTTGGAATCAAACCCGTGGTTTCCCATCGAAGTTCTTATTTGATTTTAATGTCTGTTTGGTTGGGAAGAGACGTTGGCAGCAGTCACAGTTCAGCGCCATCAGAGAGAGGAGATTGTTCAAATCACAAGAGAGAGGATGTGTCTTTGTTGCCAGATCTGAGGACAATGTTGGTAAATCACAATAAAGCTTAATTTTCTGCTAATGTGTTTGTCTGAAAAAAAGGTAGTTTTTGTGCCAGAATGTTCAGTAGATAAGTGGCATGGAAACAATTAGTCATTGGTGTCTAGTGGTTGGAATACTCAATCATTAGTTAAAATAAGTCTCACTTAGAAACTGTCAAATTAAGAAACAAATATGTTATGTTTATATGAATTCATGTTTTCAATTGAAGTCCTCTATTCATTTTGTTATGCTCATTCAACGCTGGAATACGCTCATGTTGTTTCAACGATAGTGCTTGAATTATAATGTGGCTACCATGTAAAAATGCAACTCTAGGCCTGGTGGTGGAGCTAAAGGAAAGTCTAAAGACTTTTGAACCACATTTGTTTTCTTTTTCTTACACGTTATATTGCTCTTTGTGAGCTCTCATGTCTGTGTCCATTAATGGCTTTATTATTTTACATCTTTTAAGGATTATTTGGGCTAAGAAGCCTTTATTTGAGAGGACGCTTGGGAAAGACAGAAAATATGAGTAGAGGGAGTGGGAAAGACAAGGCACCAAACAGAGTCAGGATTGGGATTTGAACCAGAAACCAGTGCGTTGTGGACTATAGCCTCTGCACATGCTCCACTCACTGTGATAAACCCTCGCCCAAACGTTTTTTTTTAGTACTGGTTGAGCTCAGTTTTAGCTCACCCACTTGCTATAGGTTGTCAAAGTTGGCTTGCAGCACTTTGGTTTTCCTTGGAAGTGACCGTTAAGACTGTTTTAAATGACTTAATATTGGCTGTCATTTAAATAAATAAAAATGGAATCTGTACCCTTGGAAAGACATGTCAGACTACGTCTTCCCACACACCCACCCACCCCCCATTGTTGTAGGCAAAGCTGATATCAGAAGTCCAATGCCTTCTCTATTATGATTGGTCAGTGACTGAGAAGTAACATTTACAGATGCTGAGGGCGTTCTAGTGCACAGGACGCTGAGCGTCGAAAACGCTGAACTGAATTGGTTTTGTGTAGAAAATGAGTGCAGGGGGGCACCAGTAGTTTAGTGGCTAGTGTTGTTCACCCCATGAGTGTGGCTTTAGTCCTCCAAGCAGGCGGCCCAGGTTCAAATCTGACCTGTGGCTCCTTTCCTGCATGTCGTTCCCCACTTTCTCTCCCTCCCCGGTTTCTGACTCTATCCACTGTCCTATCTCTAAATAAAGTCACAAAAAAAAAAAAAAAAATCTTAACATCGCTGTTTTGCAAAATAGGAGAAAAATGCTTAAATCATTGGTAAAAAAAAAAAAAAAGGCAAAAAACTGGAGCTTTTTCCTGAAATAGGAAACAAAGATAGGCATTTTCCCTAAGTTAAAATAATTTATGCTGTGCCGTGCATGGTCATTGTGTGACATTTCAGACTCAGCTCCTCTGGCCCAGCTCTTCGTTGTCAGATGTTAGACTTCCCAACTTTTCTAGTCTAACCTGCACTTTCTCACCCTCAGATGCACCCTGATTAGTTTTGACATTTCTCTCAAAGCAGCCACATTAGTCACCAGCATTGTGTTAACTGTGTCTTGTGAAGAGCTGTGGACAGCGTATCTGCGTGATGAAGAGATACCAATATGATAACAGACCACCCAAAATGAGGTACATCACTTACCAAAAGACTCTCAGCTCGGTTGCATTACACGATACAGATCTGAGACATGACATCCCCTTGTCGCTGTAATTATGCACCACAATGGTGCCAATGCATTTAAAGCAGCCCCATTATTACAACTGACAGTAGACTCATCTCTTCATCATTTATTCAGTGCAAGGCAATTTTCCAAGGCTTACCCAGCAGATGTTTTTTTATACATAAAGATAAAGAGATTCAGTCCAGCCAAGCCCAAACTGATACCTCCAGTTCATAGTTTGGTTAGTTATTTTAGGCCTTGAAATAAAGTATGGGGTCTTGGTCTCATATCTGTCTGACAAAAGTGACAAATAAAAATACATGTTTCACAGAGATTTTTTTTTCCAAGGAGGACGACAAAACATCCTAGCTGGCTTTTATGGAACCATTTATTCCACTTTAACGTCGCCCACACTTTTAAGGGTCACTTAGGTTGCCTTAAAAGTGGCCATTAGCAGCGCTTTCAGAGACAGGGACCTCTTGTAGGAGGAGCACCACTTGATACAAAGAGCTCTCCTCTCCCGAATTGTCCGTCTGAACATAGCGCTTCAACACTCAAAACATACATATCACGCAGGGTTAAATTAGAATGTGTCCAGATAACAAATCTCGACTTGTTTTATATTCATTAACACCACAAGCATCAAGTGCATTCGCTGCCGATGTTCAACAGCCTATCATTATTAAAAAGCACTTCCTCTCACAACAGGATGCTTGATGATTTGTATAAAAATCTGACAGTGAGTCGTGTTGTGCCATTCTACACATCTTCTAATTGTACGTGCTTACTGCTGTGATTTGTTGTTTTTACCACTCTCCCTTTTACTATTTGATTGGTTGTTTTTGAATCCATTTGTGTCAGACAACTTTGCCTAAAAGCCCATGATGACTGGGTTGGATTTGACCCGTCTGAACTTATGCTTCACAAAGTGTCAGTTGACTGACATCCAATGCTGTGAACTAAAATGCACTTGAAATGTTATGGCTTTTCGTATTCATGTCTGTCCCATCAAATACTATAAAAGCTGTTGTATAAGACACACTTTAAATACCTTTTTTTCTTATTAAAAGTGTGCTGCGTCCCCATTTACCGATTTACCATTATACCAGAATAAAATGCAGAGACATGCGTTGTCATGACCACAAGTACAGCCGTCAACAACATCCGCTCACCTGACGTGTTTGAATAATTACAACCATTCATTAGCTCTGTCCCAATTAAGAGGCTGCATCCTTCATGGGGCGCATTTGATGACCTACTAAGTCACAAGAGCACGTTGGAGGCTGTCCCATTTCAGAGGTTCCTTCAAATTTGGCTTTGCCTAGCAAATGAAGGATCCATACATTGTATTGTTCGGGGCCCAACATATCCTGTTATTTATCGTGAGTTAACTCAAAGAAGCTTGAGAGCTATAAAGCAGCCAGGTACTACAGTTTTAAATGAAAGTAATTAGTTTCAAGTCAGTGTAATAGCAACCGATATGAGTGTTATCTTTGAAATAATAGCTTGATATAGGCAGTAAGTTATGTTACCTAGGTCAAGTGCCACTGTTAAGGTTGTTAGACAACAAAGGCGGGCCTACGCCCCTGTTGTCTAACAACCTTAGGGGGGGTAAATGCCCTTACACACCAAGGAGATCGTCGGCCGTCGTTCCTAGCTGGAACGTCGGTGAGTGGTTGTCGCCCTAGTTTTTGAGGTGTGTCCGTCACTACCCGTCAGCCTTTTTTTGGCCGATTTGACATTTTGAATTGCCGTCGGGGAGAGGAATCTCTCTGATTGGCTGTTTTGAGGTTTCATTTACCTCCAGCTCTCGACAGAGGTTCGGGAAAGCCCCTTGAGCATGCCCCTGTAGTATCCATGCTTTCACCCATTTAGTGCGGTTTCTCCTTATTCATCGCCTCCGCCTCTTCTTTTCTTTTTCCACTTAAAGACCAAGAGCTGACAACGTCAGTGCCATTTTCAACTTTTTATCAGACATTATTCTCGAGTAGTGGCTACCTATACTACGAGTGATGCGCGACAGCGGTGTGAAAATGATCTTCTCGCATCATAACAACGGACTTCCGCTGCCTGCTGGCATGGAGAGTTATTTCCTCTCACGCATGCGCAGAACGTTAGTGGTGGTTGGCCTCTTTTTGGCCAAGACATGAGGCGACGCCCTCAGGCAGCCTTCGTCGCCACTAGTTCTTTGCCGTCTGCTTGGTGTGTCAGGGCCTTAAAGGTTGGGACGTCTGCTGACAGAAATGGGAAATCCTCTATAGTCCTCAAGAGTACTAATTTATCAGGTAACGAGAGTGCTCGAGTACTAAGCGTACTGTAGATGCCGATCTCTAATCAATCCGCAGAAAGAAGTCTAGTTAATTTGACATTAGTCTGTTTAGTGAGTTAAAAAAAGAGTAGGCGACAATATTAGCGGAGAAAAGAGGTTAAAAGCTGCAACGCATGACAGAAATCTACAAAACTGAAGATTGGCATGTGAAGTAAGCACAGTAAGTAACGTGGTGGGATTCGATGGTATTTTAAAAAGTAATAAATGGAAAGAAAATGTCACCTAAAAGGCAAAAAAACTCAGGTGCCTGTTCACCTTCTCTCACTTCAGCATAAGTGGAAATGTTCAGTGTGATGTGAGTAATACCAGCTAGGTCAGCGTATTTTCTAAAGGGTCTATAGGGTTAACAGTTGCTCTGGACCAAACTTTTACTCTATGAAATAATTTGTTTCTTAAGTAAGTGGCTATGTAATAAATAGAATAGTGCATAGTGAGTGGGTGTATAAGCAGAAAATATCTGACAGGATGAGACAAGACCTGTTGCGTTGTCTTCCTGCTCACTTTGTCCGGGTTCTATTCTGCTAACCGGCTTACTAAACATTAGCCCTTACTTATCTTATATTGCATCCATAAATTGCAATTCTACTGATTCTACTGATGCAGAATACTAGGTAATGGTGACTACTGTACAGTTATGGTGAATGGATTGAGCTTGTATAGTGCTTTTCTAGTCTTCTGACTTCTCAAAGCGCTTTTACACCACATCTCACAGCTACCCATTCACACCCATTCACACACTGATAGCAGAGGTTGCAACGTAGTGAGACCATCAGAAGTAACCAATCCCATTCATACGCATTCATACGCCGCCGACAAAGCAGCGAGAGCAATTCAGGGTTAAGTGTCTTGCCCAAGAACACATGGACATGTTGCTGCAGGAGCTGGGGATTTAACCCCCGACTTTCCGGTTGAGAGATGACGACTCACTGAGCCACAACGCCCCAAATATAAGACGCACTTGTAATTTTCTCTCACATTGAAGTTCATCAGGAATGGTCTGATAACATATCTGGCTTTTGCAGCTGAAACATGTCAGCTTCAAACTAAGGAAGACCTCTCCAGTCAGGATGCTAAGCTGATTAAAACATGAACGTATTTGTATAGAGGTCATCACACAGCCTACATCAGGGGTCTCCAACCTTTTTGTCATCTGAGAGCTACTTTGAAAAAATGAAAGTGGCCAAGAGCTACTTCACATCACATCGCTTGCATTTATTTACATAGCACACATCAGCTGAATTAAGCTACTGTTTGTACACGTGTGAAATTGCAATAAGCCAATGCTTCACATTAAGGTCCAAGAAAAAAAACATGACTAGTTTACACTTCTTATTGTGCCACATAGTAAGCTATGTTACTGAAAATTCACATCAATGTCCAAGAAAACATTACTACTTTACACTTGTTTTTATGGGCCAAATATATGAATAGTGGGAAGAGGTGCATTTACTGTTGTCAGATTTTTTGTCTTTTTTTTTTTACAGTCTGTCAACCTATAGGCGAGCTATTGAAAACCTGCTCGCGAGCTACCGGTAGCTCCCAAGCCACATGTTGGAGACCCCTGGCCTACATAATTTCCAAAAAAAAAGGGTAAAATATAGTATCTAAGACAATCCTGTACATAATTGCACATGATATACAGCTAGAAAGGACAAGTTTCATTGTATGCTATGTTTTTCTTTCAGCGTTGCTTCATGATGAAGGACTCTGCTGAGAGCCACGGAGGTTGATATTGATGCAATCATGGTAAAAGATGTGATACCCTTTGCTTTGATTTATTAGCTACTCTTCAATGTAACAGTACCCACATTTGAAAGGTACATATTGGTCGCAGCCCGCTATCGATTCTTCTACAGTTTAAATGGATGGCTTTGTTTAGCGGTGAAAAAGTGAGCAATTTTTACTCGCACTAGCAAGCTGTTTAATAGTCCCAAATCTATATTTCATTAAAATGATGACACATTGCGCCCATAGCCCTCTCCTAACTCCTGTTCTATTGATCTCCAACTGTTTGAGCCTTGTAGAGAATAATAAATCGTCCCAGGCACTCGTTTGAAACTCTCACCTTCTATTATACATGTAATGAAGCACAGGAATTACACAGTGACATGAGGGAATTTGAGGTCACCCTGCCATGAATCTTTATCACTCAAGATGTGTTATGGAGCAATTTGGTCCTCATCATTGCCATGCGGAGCAGATGGACTGTAAACACCATCTAGAATGTTCTCACATGACATACTGTATGCTCTCTAACCAAAGAGGAGAAGCAAGAGAATCCATCTTACTTAGGGGCTCATGGTTCCCCAATTCTTTGTGGATAACAGCCAAGAGCGCCACAATCAATAGTATTTTTCACACACACTTCTGCTCACACATGCTTGAAGCAATCCAGAGGAAAATCCCTGCTTTATAGGCTTGCAATGTGTCATCATTCATGAAAAGATGACCTTTACTGTCCCTTTACAGCATGCAGCGTTTAGCTGGGAATGAAACGGCGCCTGACTTTTCTCGCCTCTCTCTTCTTTCATTTTATTTTCACACAATTAAACTGAGTAAAGGGCCAGAGCAGCTCAAAATGGGATGAGAATGTTCCAGTAATGGGAACCTGTTGTGTTTATGATGAATACTGGCCAATCTGTCTGCCTCTGGAGGGTAAACACGTTCGACATTTGGTGTTGACCTTATCCCTTCTATTAGGCAGCTTGTTTTTCTGACAGAGATGGATAAGGGCGCTTTTTCTCATTTCATCATATAGAATGATGCTGGTTAACAAGGTGTCCTTGTTAGGTCAAAGCACATTCACATTTACATGTTTCACTGGGACTGTCATATCGGAGGTGTGCTCATAATGAACAAAAGCTGCTCTGACTGCTGGTTTACTGAGACCATGAGGCTATTTCATTGGGAATGCCATTTAATAATTTTAAGTGACGTTATGCCCCATTTTAATTAAAATAAATGTCAATCTTTACTTCGCATTGGCCATAAAAATAACAGGGAAACACTATATAACAATTTCATGAATTTTTTTAAAGGAATAAACAATGACACATTTTTAGAAGCACAGGTTAGCCTGTTAGCCTGAGCATCAGTAGCTATCATGGCTGAACAAAAGGAGTGCTGCCGCCTAGCCAAAGCCAAATGGTAAATCAAAGAGACGTCTCACTATACCAAACACACTGCTTGACTGACAAGTGACCTTTGGGAGGCACAGTCCAGAAAATGTTGCAGCGAGATGCTAATCAGGATTAGCACCTGGGATGTGTGGCACGCAGTGGCTGACCTTGTGAAGAAAAAACAAAACATTGTGTAGAATAATATGGATTTAGTATTTGGACTATAAGCATTCTAATCCTAACCCATATTTCTGTTTTGTGCAACAGTTTATTATCATAATATCAGCATATGAACATGGAATAAGATGTATTTATTAATGTCCCTACAAAGACCTTACCCGTCCAGTGTTCAAATCAAAGACTGTATAAAACATGGACCCATTCTCAGTGACATCACCAATTGGTCTCTGAAGGGGCGTAATGAAGACAATCAATGGCTTTGGATTTGGATTTGGAAAATCTTTATTGTCCCCTAGGGGCAATTTGGTTTGCAGCAGAGGCCCATACAGGCAATACATCCATAAAAACAGCACAATGACATAAAAACATATAAAACATAACTATAATGGAAATCATCATGATGGACGTGAGTGAGATGAGGGACACAAAGACCAACTGTACATCGTAAAAGTGTACAGGCAACAATGCCTACAGCTTATTTAAAAACCCAACTGCTGATGGGACAAACGACCTCAGGTATCTGTTAGATTTAGACCTCCTAACATAAGTGAACCTCCTCCCTGTCGGCAGAAGTCTGAACTCTGCATGCAGGGGGTGCCGAGGGTCTTCCAAGATGGCCTTTGCCTTTTGAGTGGCTCTTACTTGAAAAATATGGCGGTCGCCATGTTTGAAATGCTACCTCCACTTAACATTTCTGCACCTCCCTCTTTCCCTCTTTACAAGCCCAACACAGTTTTGGCATATGGTTGTTCAACATAAGTCTGGTTTGCTCGAGGTTTCTGCCTCTTAAAGGACGTTTTTCTTGCCACTGTTACTTTGCTAAATGTTTCTAATAAGATAATAATGAAAATGATGATATAACAATGAGTAAGGTCATTTACCTGCTCTTTTGTAAAGTTTCTTGAGATAATATTTGTTAGGAATTGGCCCCATACAGATAAAGATTGATTGATTGATTGATTGATTGATTAAGAGGTAGAGCTGTTGCAGGCCTTAAGCCTCCTTGCAAACAGCTATAACGTGTCCCCCTGTCAGTCAACTAAGCTGTGCACCTAATTACGCAAATGTATGATTCTCTCTTAGCCTTGATTTAATCAAAACAGATGAGTTCTAAAAAAAATTGTACAGTAAACCAATAAAGACATAATCTATTCAGACCAAAAACGTATTCGGAGCAGGCTGTAAACATGTTTATTTCTGCTGTAAAATAGGCAATTTAACATTTGTGTTAATGGGACTTCTGGGGCTTTTGCAGCCAGCCTCAATGGGCCTTGATCTTAAGCCCGGAGTCCATCACAAGCTACAAACCTTGATTACAGGACCTCAGGGTTCTGCTGGGATTGTAAGTTTGCAAAAGTTCTTTGAGATAGGTGGCTGTGTATCCATGCAGGGCTTTAAAAGTGAAAACAAGAAACTTGAATTGGATTCTAAACCTTATAGCAAGCTAGTGTAGTGAAAACAGAATAGGTGTTACAGTATATGTCACCTTATGGAGGACTTGGTTAGTAGTTTAGCTGCAGCATATTGTAAATGTGGGTGATTCAGGGATGCTTTATGTTGACATGTGACAAGTGATTTGCAGTAGTCCAAGTGGGAGGAAATTACTTCAAATTGAAATATGGTTACAATTGGCCAATGTTAAGCAATGTTTCTCAGCTGGTCAAAACAAGAGCATACCATGTTGGTCAAGGCACAAAAAGACTGGCCAAATGAAACACATAGATGGCAAAGACGGGGTTTAGCAGAAGCAAAAAAAAACAGATATAAGAAGGCTATAAGAACTTCTGTTTTATTAGTGGTACATTGCGGGCTGCGGTCTTCCATCCAATCTGGCACTAAGGCAGCTTAGTTGATTGGACAGTAAAGGCACATTTTAGGGCATAAATGAAACGTTTAATTTGATGTCATCTGCAAAACACTGGTAAGAAACACCTTTAAAGTTGTTTAGTATGTGGAAGCAACAAGCAGAAAGTTTGCAGTAAACAAATGAAAGAATAGATTTATATATTTATGAATGCCCCCACAAAGACTTTACCGCTGCAGTGGTCAAAATACATGCATGCATTTTAAACTATTGAACCTTCCTTTGATAACAACCAGCAAATCTCCGACTGCACCATATGGCCCCACATGCTCTAATGTTTGACCAGTGGCCAGCTCAGTTTTTCTGAAGTTTGTTCACTGAAGTTCTTTGGACCAGATGAGTGGGTGGCTCATTACTCAGCTCTCATATGCAAGGTGGGTGTAGACAAGGAGTCTACAGCGATGAAGATATTTTAGGTCTAAAGTATGAGAGCTGAAGATGGTTGCGCATGTTGATTAGGCAACAGTTTTGTGATAGAACTGTGGTGAAGGATGTAATGTAAAGTCATTTTGAATGATTGTCCATTACATCAATATCATGATCAGGCCTTAGCAGTCTCCACAATCAGTACACACTTCACCCTTAGTCCTTAGACCCTCAATTCTGCTAAGGAACATCTCACCCTAAAAGTTACTGTGTCGTCAACAATCGTGGTTTTATGACACAAGACAGACAGGAGTTCATTTGTAAAATCCTGTTTTAAAATCTGTTTTTGGCCCCTTATTTAACAGGCCTAGCTGAGCTCCTGCAGATGCATTATTTAAAGGTAGTATGCAACTGTTTGGTATAAGTTGTTCTAATTTACACATATTATGCAAAATACACTTTACCATGTTTTCTAACTCCAATGTGTCTATAGTCTGTCAACAAACCCCCCTAATTACGAGAAAAGTCCATCCTCTCCAAATGAAGGCTGACGAATGTGTCCATGGTAAGGTTACTCACTACGTATTATTTTTATTCACCCTTTTTTTTTTTTTTTTATTTGGGGCTTTTTGTGCTTTTATTGTAGAGATAGTGGATAGAGTCGGAAATCAGGGAGAGAGAGAGTGGGGACATGCGGGAAAGGAGCCACAAGTCGGATTGGAACCTTGGCCACCTGCTTGGGTTATCCACTAACCACTACGCTACCTGCGCCTCTATTATCTCTTTCTTTGTACCCACCAACCTTTGCACCTTGTATTTTAAGACTTTTTCCTTTCTTAACAGAAGGTGCTTTGATGTGTTTAAGGTGGAAGACGTTTCTGAGATGAACCACTACTTTTCATTTGCAGACAAAAACCTAACCACTGAGCTCAAAGATGCTAACAGCTTCACGGAGCTGAGAGGAGATGCTGCAGTGGATGCTTTTCTTTGGGTTCTACATCTCTTTTCAAATTTGCCGTCACATAACCCATGGCATAATAAAACATGGATAAAAAGGTTTTTTTTGGGAGGAACACTTTAGATTTTGTTGAAGTCAACTGCCTGTATTGATTCTGATTATCTTCATTTGTAATTAAAATGTCTGTGATTTTTCTTGTAAAGGTGAAATGAAGGGCATTGCACAGTTATTCAGAAAGAAAGATTCCCTCATGTAGAGTCTCCCTTCTTGTAAACCTGGTTAAAGACCAACAACTACAAAGGAAAGTGATTTAGGAACAAATGGATCCCTGCTTTGAGAATCATTGCAGGCTGTGTTCAGATTGTAATGGCCACGTTTCACATTCAGAATTCTCTTGTTCTTTTTCTGGGCTTGTGGAGCTTACTGAATCATAAAACTCCTTCCCTTGTCAGTTCATCGACTTCGGGCCCTATGAGAGCACATTACAAGGCCTGTGCTTCCACCTGAACCCTGGCTTTGATTACAGAAAAGAGCAGGTGTGAATTAAGCGGGTGCAACAGGATAGCTTCCTGTGAATAAATGCATTTTGATTATGAGCAAACATTGCCCTCCTTTGGCCCTCATTATGCAAATTAAGAATTGTATTTTAGGGGAAGGGAAAGGGATGGAGGGCGAGGGTGATTTGTTTGCAGGAGGATTTCGTGCAGCCTGGCAGTCATATGCTGTTGATTAACGGACTAATGGACAGGCAGCAGAGTGGGGTGAAGTAATTTCATACCAATCACTATTCATTACTTAATGAGAGATGATGACTCGGGGCACTCTCGGGCTCCAACAGCAGCAAAAGGCAAAGTTGATGAATTGTAATAAAAAAATCATATCATTATTTACCTCTTTAAATTCACCAGGGTAAAGGAACTTAATTAAGAGGCACACAGGAGAATGATGGAACCGTTTTTTTGCACAGAAAGACAATCATTTATCACGACCTAATAGGATTTTTGTTTACAGCTCAGGCCATCAGAGCAGCCGTACTCTTTACCTGTTGAACCAAAGCATAATCAAATCAGATACGGCATGCAGTATATTTCACTTTTGTGATGCTGCTCAGCTTCACATTGACTTTGTAGACAAATGAACCGGAAAGAGTCATCTTATTTAAGAGGACTTAACTTAATTAAATTTTACAGGATTTTATTTTAATGACATGTTATTTTGGGAGTTTGTGCCGTGGATAATGAAGTGTCTGTACTCGTGAAGCGATGATGCATGGCAACATATTTATTTGAGCTTCAGAGATAGACAATTTCGTCTTCGGTTAATGTTTGGATAAATGAAGCATGGCAAAATTTTAGGTCACAGAATGGAGTATTAGTATAATTAATACATCCTCTGTCATGCATTGGTTGTTGGTGTAATTAATAGGATAGGATATGTTAACAATTGTAACTTACAGGCTGTATATCTTGTCTCTTGACTTTGTTCATGCAACCCGATGCCCCGGACCGCTTTGTCAGGGACCCCCTGTCAGCCAAAGTAAAACGTTAATCAATGAGGTCCTTGATGAATTATGGACCACTTGATACCATACCTAATGCACTCAAAAGATAACCAGATCCATATTCTTCATACAGACTTTGTTAACACTTTGTAAAATGTTGTAGAGCATCGTAGAGCAGAGAGCTGTCTTTGATGTAGGAGCAGAGGTCACTAAATGGCGTTCAGCGGTCCGAAACCGGACCAAGGTGCCGTCCTATCTGGACCCCGGCTGATTTTGCTAATAATTTCTATTTTAAACAGTGTAGCCTTCTGATGCTTTCATGGCACTCTGTTTTAAAGCTTTTCTTACCTTTACAGTATGGTAGTGTTTCAGCAGGCAGGAAGGTCACAGACAGCCTCCAAATTCGTTAAACGGGACTGTACTCGGCAAATCAAATCTTTTACTCAGGCAGTTTAAAATGAGAATGTCTCGTATTTTTCATACGCTAACAATCATTGTCAAGCGATAATGTCAAACACAAGACAGAGAACATGTTTTGACCAAACATAACAACTCACATCTAACCTGAGGACACTTAAAATAAATGAACTAAGAGCTCAATATGATTGATCCACCAGAATCCCATTCACATTCATTCACTGACCAACAATGTGACATCATACTGTTGTTAACAGCTAAGTGGACACAGGGCCTTAAGCCTTTTTCAAAAGCTGTCTGTCTGCATTTTGTTTTTAAATACAAACCTCCTTTTACTTGAACCAAGAAAATCTGTATTTCTATATTTGATTAGAAATATACAACATTTAGCCTGATATACTGTACAATAAGGTGAAGTACCCTCCGCTCTATATTAAATGCTGCGATATTATTGAATTAAACTTTCTTTGTTTGTTTGAAACAACTCCTTCAGAATATATGGCGCTGAATCATATCCTCACTGAATTTCAGTTGATTACCCCTGATGTGGAGCATCATAGACAGCTTGAACAAGGAACTAGACGAGGTGGAAGTCTGCCTGTATGATGTTTGACCTGTTAATCCTGCACTGCTCGACACTCTCCCGTCTTGTTCATGCTCCCTGCTGTCTTAGCACCACTGTTCTGCTTAGTCACTCCTCCTCCACACCTGCAAAGACTTCCTTCTGGACTATTTGACGCCTCTCCTTGCCCTGGACCTTGCCAGTCTGGGTCTTTAGGAAGGCCTGCTCTGCTCGTTGCCACTATGCCTACCAGCTCCTTTGTTCTTAGGAATGACTGTGCCACCTCCACAGGAAGCACTTTTTCCACACAAGAAAATTGTTACATTGAAATGCAAAGAAAGCCACTGGCAGCCTCCATCACAGCACAAATGGTTAATTGTTTACACAAGTCCTGTCTATGACAAGCGGCAAATAGCCAGTCATGTTAAAGGTGTGTCACTGATGTTGCAGTGGCCACTGTGGTGACCAAACAGATTTCAGAGTGGGCCATGGCTAACCCTCTTCCTCCCGATCTGCCTGCCCAGTGTCCTGTAATATTTAATCGCACACTCATAATAATGCGTTGTGCTAGTTCTTTGAACAAGCAGTCAATATTGTCAAAGTTTTCCAAATGTTATCTTTAAGTACTTCTTCATTGGTCAAATGATATAAATGATGTAATATAGATGAACATTTTCAATAATATTAAAAAACAAGATGTATTTTCAAACTTTCCAGATGAGCATTTTTTGATTTATCATATAATTATGTAGTGATGTAGAATACTGATGTCATATTTTCAAATGTAACCTAATAAATGTTGTTAAATGATTCTGGTGGCATTAGGGTCCAACAGTGCATGTTAATAAGACCTTCAGCTTAAACCTACATTCCTTAAATTACATTTTCTACAAATAAATATATATATATATAAAATATCTTTTGTGCAGAGATCAATGTGTAACTTTTAAGAATTTGCTGCAAGATTTAAGGCAACGGTGACCTTCCCTTATACATACAGTTTATCGAATTTCCCCTGATCTCATTTTCCTGTAAATCTATCTACAGTGTCTGTTTGTTAAAGGTCTTCAAAAAACTGTCTGCTGGTGTTTGCAGGGTTTTAAAAAGATATGTCCCAATTTTCTTCTCTTAAAAAAACAACATTTTTAAGGATAAATGTGAATTTATAGAATTTGAAGGAGCTTTGATTTATTTTCTGCAGGTTTTCACGAGAGTGTCTTCAGCAACTAAGGCACCCAGATGAACTGCAGATGTACATATGGTCCAATAATCTAATCCATATGGTTGAAGTTATTCCTCATGTAAACATCCAATTAAATATGCTCTCTCATTCTCCTCGCGGTGTTGATCTATCATTACTGAACAGGTGCTGTTTGAATAGTGAACTGTGTAAATCTTGGAGCTTTGCAGAATCTCTCCTCTCCCTTGACAGTTGATGTGCGTGTTTGTGCATGTGTTGGTCGGAAAAGTACAAGAGTTCAGATCACTTCACCAAAGCATCAAAACTCCACAGTGGGAGCGACAGTACGCCCACACCAGATTGATTTTTGTCATCAGTTGATCTTATTGCAGGCTCAGTAAATCTGAATTATGCTGCTGCAGTATTAGCCTCGCAAGACTTCCAACTGTGCCTCCAACAGCTTTGCACTTCTCAAGTCTTTCATGTCCGTGGTAATGATGAGGATGATCATGCTTCAACCCCCCACAAATAAGTCAGTTTCTCAGTTTTTACAAACTTTTTCCTGGCAGAGGAAATATCTGCCCTTTGTGGCTATACTGCCAGAGAAATGCATCTAAAAAATGGCACAACTGTCTGTGTGCTATACTGCAAGCCTATGCAAACACAATTCCTCCTTGTTCAATATCAAACAAAAGTGTCCAAGTATATAGGTTTAATGTTATTTTTTAGCTAGAAGATGTTTTGCTTTGAGCTGGCAGTTGGAAACCTCTATAAAAGTCCCAATGAGCCCAGCTAACATGTTAGCCAAAGGGTAACACTCATCTATCTCTCACATTGGCAAAATAAACACAGAAAGCTATGGGCTAATTCCTGCACCCACACAGTCCATCAGTTTCTAAAACTCCACAACTCTAAATCAATCCATGTTTACCCATTGATTCAACAGCCTCAAGCAGAGATGTATTGAAGGTAATGGATTCCAGCCTCAAACTCAAGGCGGTCTTACTTAACTTCAGATTACTTGCAGAGTGTATGAACTAAGAAACTTTTTGTATCTTATTTAATAACTACACTTTTCTGGCTCTCTTAAAGGGAACCCCATGTATAAAAGCCATGTTAGACCACAACAAAAATTGAAAAAAACAAAGATTGAAAAATGGCGGACTCCCGAGTTTCGTGAATATGTCGAGTGGTATGACCCCCCGCTGACATTTTGCATAACTAGCTTTGTAGTTTGGGGTCATTTTGAGTAGCAACCCCTCCTCACTGTCCATCAACAAACACATTTGTGTCAGATATTGTTTGTATGTTTAAACCTCACTTTTTCACTTGTTTCATTACAAAGTCACATTGCAAACTACTGGCCTGGCATGTATACTACAGCGTTTTTAATCATTTTTCTGGATCCATGTTCAGGAGTGTTGTCATCAAAACGTCTTCTGAACAAGAAACTCTTTGAAAATAAACAACCATTCCAGTTTCAGTGGATCATTTTTGTGTAAACGCGGCCTCCAACTGCTCCCTATGCTTAATACCTTCCCTTATTCGAGGAAATGTCACCACAAAAAATATAAAAACAATGTAAAGGAATCCTGTCCTGACTGTTAATATTAATGGAGAAGCCTGAGTGACTTCACCCATCTGTTACGTCAGGGGGCTCCGGAGGCTCATCGGCGGCAGCTGCCATGCTGGAAATGCTGTCTCAGCCTAACTTTCAGTCAACCTAACGACAGGCTGAGAGCTGGAGCTGAGGCGGGTTTTTAACCTCCTGAAAAACCGCTTCACCAGGCCCACCTGTCAATCATGTCAGCTACACGTCTAACTATGGATAACACGTATCGTTCATAAAATCAAAACGGATGTGTTCACCCCCCGAACTGTGTGTGCCCATGATGACAATAACTAATCAGACCTGCTTTTTTGTACCAGGCTGCAAACTTGTTAACTTTCGCTGTAAATACTGCTTTTTTGGCTGTGGTGTGTATGCAACATTCCCAGTGTTCCTGGAGCGAGCCGCAAGCGGACAGAATTTTGCACTTCAACATTGGTTTCATTTTTCACATCGGAGGTTTCTGCTTGGTCCTGGAATAAGCTGCTGCTGTAGACTTGGTAATCATACCCTCAATGGGACAAGTTAAATTAGTTGTTGACAAAGTTAATATCAGAAGTCCAGCATTTCCTTGATTTTGATTGGTCATTGAGGGAGAATGACATTGACAAGCACAGCGACCAGAAACAGCTGACATGGAAGGGGTTTACTCTGCTAGACGCTGAGTGCTGATTATGCTGAACTGCATTGGTGTTGTATGGAGAAATTGTTTGCCGCTGCCAGCCCAATAAAATGCATAAATGGACAGAAGGCCTTATTTCATCTCAGAGCAGACTCCACCATGAAGGATCCGTTCATCAACTTTTAAAACTTAGTTTCACTTTTACATTGAAACTCAATGATGGATTTACAGCAGCAGGCTCCAGCCTGCATGTGTTCAGACATCATCAGTGAAGTCCAGCTTCACAGTGGTACAACTTTCTGACATCCTCCCACTGATGGATAATAAAAAATGCATCATCATTGATCCCTGCTCTGTTGCAAATCTTGCATAACGTTGACTGTCCTGAACAAACTGTCCTCATTTATTTCAGTTATTCTCTCTTTGTCCTACCTGGTCACCATTAAAATGTAATGCTGACAGTCAGATACCTCTACATCAAAGCTGCTGGCAGCACTTCCACCCAAATGAGATGAGGCCTCCTTTCAATTAAAACAGACTCCTGACTGTTCTTTGTTGGACTTCCTATGTTCACGAATTTCCTGTAACCCTTTCATCAACTGCTCCTCATTAATCCTCCTCACAAAGCTTTCACTGTATGTCGCCTTTTCGTATGGGGCTGTTTTCGGACTCTGAGACAGCACCGTAAATTCACAATAATGTAATGTTAGGCCCCTCCTCTTGCAGCAATCTCAGCAAGTTCCTTTGCTTGGCCAGCGTTAGCATGAATGTATAACTAAAAAGCCTGCACGGAGGGGGCCAGCGCAACTCTACCTTCTTTAAAATTCATAAAGTGGTCTATCGCTCTTTCTTCACCAGAATCCCTGCTGAATGTTTCCTCTAAGGCTGAGGTTTCCTTTTAAACATTGAAAGCCAGTATCTCCATTTGATTCTTCTTGTAAGCTTTTCTGCCAACGCTGCAATTTGTTCCATTCCAAACTAGCATCAAATGACTACCGAAGATGACTTTAAAAATGATCCCTTTTTTTTTTTTTGTCTGGACCATCTTTACAGAGTATTCACATCTGTTAGTGATTAAATGGCTCAGTAACTTCAGAAATTAACTCAGACATATATTACTTTTTTATTAATAGACTTCTCCCTCATAGACTGAGGAGCGAAAACTATATCTCTGTAAAATGAAAAGGATGAATAGCCAACTTCTCAATTCTGCCTGAATTTAATCAAATTGCCAATTAACTGTATTAGCAGGGGAGGCTGCATGTTTGGAATTGATGGATCCCAGTAGCTTCTTTTTTCTTGTTCTTAATGAAACTGTAAAGAAAGTGAAGTCTTTTGAGGTTGACCTTCATCTACTAATCTGCTAATTAACTTTGAATTAGACTTTGATGCTTAATTATTTACCTGCATATGAAGAGCCAAGTATTCACAGATTATGGGGGAGAGCATAGAATAAGATGAGCAAATTTGTGTACCGTGTCTTATTGAGAGGTGCTGCTGACACGGCCACCCTGGCACAGCCACAGGAACCCAGTCAGCTATTACTCCCATCCTCCCCCATCTGTCCCCCCCCATCCATCTCTATCCACCCTTCCCCCCATTCATCCCTGTACAAACCCCTGCAGGAGATAAGAATATGAACAATGGAAATAAAAAAAGAAATGTGGAGGTTTTGCTTTCCTTACTGGACCAAGCTGCTGTAAAGTTGGACTACACATACTTTAATGTCAGATTAAACATTACTGATAAGCCTTAAAACACAAGGTGAGACTTCATTGATTGATGGTCTAAGAATGATTTCAACAGTAAGCTAAAACATGACCTTATATCATGACCAATCAACCTCACAGCTGTCACTAAGGTGAAGAAGCAGGCACAAGACGGGAAGATAATCAAATGTTTTTTTCTGCAGAGATCTGGTGGGTCATGTGAAACAGCCTAAATCTTCTATCAAGGAATATCTTTTATTTTACGTCATGGTAGAGTAACAGTTCTACTCAAAATACAGTAATAATTCTGTTGGGGTGTCGATAGCCTGGCGGTTATGTTGCGTGCCCCATGTACGGGGGCTATAGTCCTCGTCACAGCAGCCATGGGGTTGAATCTGACCGTGGCGAACTCCTGCACGTCATCCCCCCAATCTCTTCTCCCCATATTTCTCGTCTCTCTTTAGCTGCAAAGGCAAAAGGCCCCAAAATACAACTTCATAAAAATACATAATTATTTTGTTAATTTAGAAATGATTCATTGATATTGTACCTTATCACACGTCATTATATAATCTTATATCTAGATATTCCATACAAACAGGAAGCTACTGCTCCATATGAGAAAACACTTGACTTAGAAAAAACTTTAAAACTTAACGGCAAAAATTATTTCAAAACGGAAGATGTTACTTATTTTAATGCTCAACCAAAGAGGTGGCATACTCAACTCAGTAACTATTCAAAGGCCCTGCAAATGAGATCCAAAAGATAGAAATTCAATAAACGATATTTACAAGAATTATTAGATAAGATATGATATGATAGGCTAAACTAAGATAATCTAAAGTAATATAAAATAAGCTAAACTAAGATGATATAAAATAAGATAATACATGATATGATAAGATAATCCTATCCCAGTGGGGAAATTCAAGTGTTGCAGCAGTAAAAAGACAAGAAGAAGAGCGTGCATATGAGTTCAAATCGAATAAGAATAGAGAGGAATAAAATAAAAGTTCAAATGTGATGCATTTAACATTTACCATCATCAACCTTTCTTTAAGTTCTCGGAGAGATCATTGAGAGCGACGCTTGTTTACAACGATGCAGAGAATACACAGAAACATACATTTCTAAAATGGAATAAATAAAAGAGCAATAAAAAAATAAAAAATAAACTAATAATAATAAACTTAAAGCTTGAAATAACTACAATAATTAGTCAATAATTCAAATCAAATAAAACAGCTACAGGCATAGGTTGGGCGGTTAAATAGAATATTCCTAAAGTGTCCAAAAGGGATACACTTTTTAAATCAGGGTTGGTAATTTTCTCCAGATACACTTTTTAAGATTTTGATTCATTGACACTCTTAACTCATGAGAGTAAAATACACAGGACATTCAGACATGTTGTGCAATAAATAACAAGTTAAAGTTAGAATGACCAGTTTGGACACACGGTGACATGGTATGATAAGTGGCAGCAGAATAATGTGAACATTAGTGCTTAGAAGTGACATTAAGCAATACAAATACGAGCTAGTAACACAACATTAATAGCTTTTTTTGAACTATAGTTTGTAGATGTATAATTGGTAAATAGAACAGTGAGATGCTAAATAAATTATTTTCCTATCACTCGTCACTGTAGTCATTTTCAATCTTTATTTGTATAAATGTGTATCTGTGTAAACCATCTCAAAGTCTCTCAGCTGTAGTTCTGGGCCAATTATTTTTTATTTTATTTTTTAACCGTCACCTGGTGGCTACTGATTAAAAAGGTATCACACATCATCATCATCGTCTTTTCCATCTGTGAAAAGCTGATGAAAGCCATGGGCTGAAATGTGTTTGTGTCCTTTAGTTGCTGTTCATTTTTCTGATAAAAGTCATGTAACTTGTATGAGTGCTGACGTCTTCATGCTTACAGGTTATAAGGTCAAGAAGTTCATTCATCCGGGTTGATGAATAATTGTCAGAAGCAACTTTTATATGTGCACTACAAGTATTGTAGTGATTTTATACTGTTTTTTTTTTCAAGGTAGCATTCATGTTATATTAATTGTGCTATTGCATGTTTTTGAGACTTTTTTCTTCAAACAGTGGTTCAACTTTTCTCAAAGCTCCTGTGTGGATTTTACGAGTTGGTAATGAAACAGGGAGACATTATTACTGATTCCTCTATGTGACCTCCAAAAGCAAACAAGAGCATCAGTGACAGGATGAATCATGTTTAAACAGTTACTGTCACATGCCTTTAAGTTCTGCCAGACGGGCTGATTTACAGCACACTGCAGAAACAGCCTTTTTTTGAAACATTTCCCACAGCATAGAATCACAGTGAGTATTACACTAGAAAGCAGGATGAGATTCCTCTTCACAGATTACTAGTTAATGTAGTCATACATGTGCAGGACACACTCACAGAGACATTATGAATGGCTCTGTCTGCTTTGGTACAGGCCTTTTAACGTACAGTATGTAAAATCCGCCGCTAGGGGGCTCTCAATCAAAACAATAACAAAAGATGACATCGAGGCTTGCGGTGTATTATGGGAGTAAAAACGAACGAATCAATACAAACGGCGAAACCGACCTGAGAAAGACAATATGTGTACTGACGATGTATCCAAGTATAATTTACATGATGTTTTTATCACAGCAGTACATACAGTGACAGACCGGCAGCCTTCAGTAGCAGCTAGCGCTAGCTTATGCAGCGGTCTTTGACATAACATCCGGTGTTTCCTTGACAACGATCAACATTTCGTGTCTATCGTGGCGGCTCATCATGGCGGCCGCCTACAAGACACGTCCTGTTACAACTATAAAATTACGGATTTCTCTGGCTTTGATCACTTTTGGAAATATTTGAGGTGATGTAAGTACTCAACTAAAAAATATATATAACATGGGTTAAGTCAATTTTTTATTTAAGTTAGATATTTTAATGTAAACATTAGCATGCAATTCTACATACTGTACCTTTAAGTCCCCAAAAGTAAAATCGATAATGGTAATATAATAATTTGTATAATTATCTTGTGTGCACAAGTTAGATGATATCTTGTGAACACAAGATTTTAAGATATTACAACACAGAAGATAGAAGATACCAGATAGAAGATGTTACACCAGTCTTATACCTTCAAATAAATGTCCATCATGACATTGGCGAGAGGACGCAGTAGCGTACAGGATCATGGCTGGCAGCGCCACTGAAATCTTATGAATGTTGCAGATTGTCCGACATTAGATCTGTCGTCTCTTCCAATTATTTGTCACCTGTAATTTATGAAAAAGAAAAGAAAAAGAAAAAAGACAACACTGTTTTGTTTCAAAGCTGTTTTAAGTCTGAACTTTTGAGTCTCCTCTGCAAGAGTCACTTTCCTCAATAGGTCTTTTGAGAGATGGTTGCTTATTTTAAGTACTTGTAATTGCTCAGCTTACTTCTTAATTGAAGTCTTGACTTTCACCTGATATCTCTCGAGTAGTTCTGCATCCTGAGGCTGGCTTACAGGGCACTACAGGCCATGTTTAGCTCTATAAGAGCGTAGTTACAGCAGTTGACACCTTTGCAGCTTACACCTTTGAAACAGGCTAAAACTGCAGCGGGAAACACAAGTAAACAAGAATGCATTTTGAGAGCAAATGTTAATGCGAGAAAACATCAGATTCTGCCTTAGAGGAGCTGTGTGATGTTCAGAGGGGGATCACAGCGGCCCCTGACATCTGAAGACGCCGTCTAGATTCCCGAGAGTCCTCACACTGCTCCAGATCAGGAGGCAGATTCTGACGGAGGGGGGGGAGAAACATGCATGCGTATGAATACACGGGGCTCTGATGTTGGATTTGGATGCATTTCAGAAAAGCACACCATATGCACTTGTCACTGAGTGGATAATCCCCAGATATGCTGGATCAAGGTTAATCTGTCGTTAAAAATGAAATGGATTCAGAACATATCAAGACACAATATCTCTCGCTCAGCACGTTTGTGGTTTTTGCCAATGCAGCACATTTTGTTGAAGGCTGAAAGTCATGATGACTTACTTGAGAGTCCGGACAGAAAGCCTGTATGGATATTTTTTCCAGCACTGTATCCTCTTTCACCTTTCTTTCAGAGCTTTTCTTTTGCATGATAGAAAGTGGACCTTTGTAAGGATCATCTATCATTACATGGGATTACCATTTCTTTGCAAGCTGGGATCTTTTAGGATTACCAGGAGATTACTTCATATTTTTAAAACCTCCGTGCCAGATCTGCCTTTATCTTTTCCATCCGGCAGTTTTTTTGGTAAGACGCTGAATCTCCACCATCCACAGTGCTTCGAAAAGAATCTTTTTTTTTTTTTTTCTCAGCACAAGAGAAACTTGTCATTCCTGTGTATTCATCCTAAAGATTTCAGAGAACCTGCAGCTCATTTATAAAGACTAAATGAACATAATATATTCAAATCCTTACATTTTTAAAAACCCATTAACAAAACAAGCATTAACATTCCCTGGAGACACATACAGTATGCTGTGGCCTGTTCTGTGTCTCTAAGGCTTTGAAGAAGACGCAGTAAATGTGCAGCGTAGGAAACAACACATCATTAACAATGCAGCGAGCCTTAAGGGGTAAATGTGAAGGTCATGTTAGGATGATATTTTCATTATAGAATGCACATATTACATGGATAATAAGGTAGATAGAAATGATGTATGAAAATATTCATGCATCAAAATGGCATGTGATGCAAAAGTTAAATAGAAAATATATCAGTGGTTTCTTCAAGCAGCGGCTCAGATATTTAAGAAGCGTTGACTTTTGTTCTCCTTTAGGCTACATATTATGAAGCATTTAAAAATTATCATTACCTATTTGTTTAGATTTAAACTTAAAATTAAATTTCTTAAATGCACAGTATGTAAATTCAGCCACCAAGAAGCTCTGAATTAAAACAATGACAAATGATGACGTTGAGGCTGGCGGGGAATCATGGGAGTGATTCTCTCTGCTGGTCCAGTATTATCATATGTACAGTCATAGTGCATAGTGCAATCATTGTATCCCACAATGCATTGTGAAAAGTAGTGTACAACCGATGGCCACTAAAGAAATACCATCATGCAATGCGGTTCAAAGATTTTTACGAGCAAAAAGTGGTTAGCTGCTCTCAGATGGATGAGAGTTGCCCATCAGCGTGAACACAGAAACACAAGAAGAGCTGGAAGCTGTTTCAATAAAGAGTAAAGGATTCTAAACAGGGTAACATTAGTTGTTCTTAATGATGACGACAGGGACTCAAGTTGGGAAGTCGAGGACCGAACTCTTTTCCGAGTTTATGAGTTGTTGTTCCGACTTGAGCAGGTGTTCATGTGCATTTTACAACTCGGAAACTCGTTTTTCCGGCGTGTCCGACACCACATGAATGCTCCATAAGGATAGTGTGAATGTGGTTTTAATTTGTGCACTTGTGATGTGATCTAAATATGTTTTTTTTGCCCTTGGACTGTTAGTGTGGCAGAATTAAAAAGCATGTTTATGAAAAATACAAGTCATAAATCATGTGTTGTGTAATACGTTAAAAAGATATACCTAGGCTATGTATTCAAGTTACATGAGAAACACATGGCTCTGAAACTGAGTGTGATAGCAGTATAGCTTCTCCAGGTTTGATAAATGATGCACTGACAGCCAATCCCAATTTATTTGAAATGAATCGGTGTCATTGTTACATGCGGCCCTGTTCTCTCTCTGTTTCTCCCTCTACCTGCTGCACACCTGTTCTCTCTCTCCTTGATTCTTCCTCCTCCTTCAGCTGCTGCACACCTGAGTGCAATATGTGCTCAGAGAGGAGCAGGGGTATTTAAAGGAGCAAGGAAGGAGAGACTCGGACACACACTCTGGTCAGCGATGTGGTGAGGAGCTTTTGTTAATCTTTGCTCCTTAGGTAGTTTTAGAGGGCGGTGCAGAGAGCCAGGTTTACAGTCCCTTTTGTTTCTTATGTTTCTGAACCACATCTTTTTGGGAGCTCCTGAGCTCTCATGTCTCGTAGGTTCCTCGGAATCATTTGTTCAAGCCCGTCACAGTTTTGGTAGATGGCTTTTCATCATGTGCATGGTTTTGCCCAAGATTTTGTAAAGTGTCTCGAGAAACAATGTTGTAAATAAACACGCTACAAATAGAGATTGATTGATTATTTATCTTTGAGTACTTTGGGGGGAGACATTTACATCTAATAAAGCCCAGGGTTTCAAAACTTTCAATCTGTGTGGCATCCTTATAAGTTTTCTGCCTCTATGTTTTGAGCTTTGATTTCCTAAAGCTGGTTAAGAAGGCTGTAACAGTCATGGTCAACACAGCAGATATTACATCATATTAAGGTCATTTTACCTTGGATATACTGCTGTCAGGCTTGTTGACCTCTGAGGGTTTTTTTGTCCTTTAAGATATCCTATTTGACAAACACAGGCTCATGCTAGTAATAGAATTTAGGATTCTCCTCCTTCCTCTTCTTTAGTGTAGCCTATGTGTGAACCTGAGATTCTTCTTTTCTTTGTTTTTCTCTGTAATGTACCCCTGAAGTGACAGCAGTGTAATATCCCACTTCTACAGTATGAATTTGCAGAGAATATTATTATAGTGTGCATATTGAAATTGTCACTTTTCAGTTGAAATAATTTTTTTCATGGTGTTAAACAACCTCAAGACATTTAATGAGAACTTTTTAAACAGTGGTAAATAACGGCAATATTTTTTTCTTCAAACAAGAGACACGCGTAAATATGAACGTCATGAAGAAATTGTTACAAATTTTCATCACACATTCTTTTTACACATTTCTAATTTTATACATGTGAAACACGCAACCTTTTACAAGTTATTTTTAAAGGTATATAGTAAGGATTATACCAGGCTTGGTATATTTTCCCTCTGACACCTTTTAAAGAGATTAACACAAGTCCTCACTCTTGCTCTTTATGCCATGCACAAAATGGCATCGATTTCTATCCCCTCCTCTCACTTTTGAAAAGACAGCATCAAAGTATTTTAACTCCTAACTATTTATTCAACACTACATTGTCGAGCGTGGTATTAATCATCTCTTTTCCCTTTATCTTATCATCTCTCTCTCTCCCTCTCCTTACTGACAGCCTGTCATCCCCCACAGATATATCTGGTGTCAGGATTCACTGACCTCTGCAGTTACAGCCCACCACAGCTGAGAAATGATATGGATGTGGCTGGTGAAGTGTGTTCACCAGCAATGCTTCAAAAATTGTACGGTATTGTAGGACTTACTTTAGGAGGTCGACTTGCTTTCATCCAGCACCAGAAAGGTTGGTCCCCTTGAAGAAAGGTGAAATGAGAAGTTCAGCTAACAGACTCACAAGCCTTCTGGACACTTAGCTATGTGGCTTATATGTGGGACTTTTATTTCTCCTTTTTTTTAAATCACAAGTTTTTCCTTGTCCTCTACCCACTTACTGGAGACACAAGGAGACATCCTGACACATCACTGCCAGTGCGGATGCTACAGTAAATGTTAAATGTCTGCCGATCAATACCCAGGCCCGTAGCTCTGCACTGTACCAGGTCTCTCATAGAGCAGTGCTCATTAGAGATGTGTCTGACCTATAGGCTTACAGCGGCTCTCTGGCAGATAGCAGATAGAGATACCTGTGAGTCTGCTCTCAACACACACACACACACACTTACACACAAACACTGATATGTATCTGCAGCTCATCAATCCAGCTCTAAAAACCTACCTCAACACAATGAGACGATCTATCATAATTTAAAGTACATTGTGTTTAATATTACCGTACTAACAAACTAATATTACTGATAAAACGGCTTCATTGCTGATCTTATTAATAACCGCAGCCTGTGTCAGGGAACAGAAGGGATGGAGTGTAGTAGCACCATCTGCTGGAGACTATCATCACTACAGGAAGGAAGGAGAGGGAGAAAAAAGAAATGAAGGAAAATATATTAAACTGAATATTTTGTTGGATATAATTGGTTACATGCATAAAAAGATGGCACCATCTGTCTGACTGGCTTTAGTTTGAAATAGTGAACAAATAAAAAAATGATTGATGGAAGAGTTTTAATCATTTTGAACTTGCAGAAATACTTAAAGCTTAGGAATTAGAGCCACTGTTAAAATGTTACTCTTGTGTAAAAAAAGAAAAAAAAAGTGCAATGTATTTCCTTATGTAAAATCATGGACTTCTTTATCTCTCACCATTGTCAGTTGTAATTTTATAGATAACTATAGTAGCGGAGTTGGGCTATATGAATAGCTGCACCCACCATCTCAATCAGGAGAGACTGAATTAAGAATAACAATTCTTTATTTAAGAATTTAGGAAATAAAAGTGCAAAGTCTTTGGGGATTGGACTCCATCATGACGACTTCATGTACTCGGAGGGGTAATGAGGCGGACAGCAGGATAGGATACCCCCTATGGAGTCTAGACACTGGTGGTGTTGATGATAGAAGAATGCAGGATGTGATGAGGAGTGGAGGTTCTGAGGCTCTATCTGAACTCTGCTGAGCTGGAATGGAGGTGACTGGGGTGGAGGAGGGTTGCAGCGATCGCACTGAAATGACAAACTGACTGTGGAAGATTTTTAAAATTTGACAGCAGCAGGGTGATGGGTTGAGAGAGGTTGTGGGAGAATCGGGTTGGATTATTACTTAAAAGAGTAAACGTCCAAAATCAGCTGATCACCAGAGCAGGGAGACGGAGGAAGCCGTAGAGAGGGAGTGGCTAAGTTGAATGAAGAAATTGAATAAATGTGTGAAAGAATATAAGCAGTGTTCCTGCTTGTACTGATGCTCAGCTCCATGTTAATATTTTTCATTATGATGTCAGCAGCTTGACGTGTAGTTCTCAGAACAACTGGTTCAGGTAAAGTAGAAAATTGAAATACTACAAACACTATGAGTATAAAAATACTTCATTTAATATACTGTAGACGCCTAATACAGAAGAAAACTACACCGTCAGCTGCAAGACTCATGATCACTTCCTGTTAGTTTTAAGGCCTGCACTGCTGTCACTTGGTCGGATTCTGACGTTGTGATTTACAGCACGCAGAGAGGAAAAGTCTTTGATTACACCCATCGCTAAATTTTACAATGAGCGGAACATTAGACTGCAGTGAGCAGGATGATATATTTTTGTGAGAGAAGACTATACCACACATGTATACATACCATCAGTATATAGATAACACATAGGCCTTTTGTCACAGGGGAAGCAGGAAAAAAAATACAAAATGAAAGTTCCTCGCAGTTGTTTTTAGTTTGAATGTTTGTCTCTGCAAGGATCATAATGTTGTTAATGATGTGTTCATAGTTAGAACACACTGACACAAACAAACTATACATGTAAACACTCACAGCCCTTCACAAACATCATTATAGTTCATAGTTTTAGCTGATAACATGTCTACACTCCTTCACTATATGTATCAGAGATTGCACAGCTCTGAATTTGCATGGCTCTGGACAGCTCTCTATATCGTTACTGCACATTTAAAACTATCATCACTGTTTTTGCACATTTACATCTCATAGTCCACTAAAGTATGTTCACATTCAGTTAGACATGCTTGACACATTTGTGTATATAATTGTTCATATGTTACACTTTAGAAGTAATGTTACGTTAAATCCTGGATGTACTTCTTCTTTTTTTTTTTTATATATTTATCTGTCCATCTATCTAAACCGTCTTTGAATACACTTCACCTTTTACAAAAAAATATACAACATATGAGCTTCCAATTTCAAGAAGTCTTGTAATTATCTTCTGAAACTGAAATATATTCATACATCTCTTTTTCTCATTCTGTAAAGAATTACACAGTTTGATTCCAGCCACAGAAGTACACATCTGTTTTAAAGCTGTCTGTGCAAACCCCTGCTTATTATTAAATGTCCTCCTATGTTCCTTATCTTCTGAACTTTTTGAATAAATATCAACATTTACGATATTTTACTGCTACCTGTTCTGTCTTCCCATGTAAAATCTTTCAAATTAAAGTATAAATGATCATTCACTACTCTCATGGTGGGATGCTAAAATGCTGTATCCTCAGGATAATTCCCTATAATCCTCAAATCCTTGCAAATCAAATCAACCTGATTGATCAGCATCAAGTGGCTCTAGAGAGAAAACTCAGAGAAACATTATTTGGAACAAACATTACCACTAGCTGGGTACAAGGCTGTGTCGTTTCTACCTAGGACAGTGAAGCAGATAAGCATTTGTGATTGCATCCAACATAATAACTTCATTCAGAGGCATCTGCATCAGAACCTCTGCAGCATTGTACAAACATTCATGGTTTTAAAACAAGGAATCCTACGATTGACAGAATTTGGTGTTTCTGACTTTTCCTCTGGTAACATCATAAGGATTGACATTTGTTGTCTTCAAGTGCTTTTGGATTGATTGCCATGGATGTTAAATAATACAATTGAAACAGTGATTTGCACCCAAACTTGGTCTCTGCCTTCTTCGCTCATCCAGCCGCCCAGTGTTCATTCCTCACAATTGGTGGTGGTGTGGTATATGGTTTTGGACACAGCCATGGTGAATAAATTGGTAATGTGGATATGCCTGTTTTTATTCTGATGTTGCCAAACACATAGTTTGTCACTGACCTCTTCGTTTCAATCATGTAAAAAACTCTTTTTTCAGTCCCTAACTAAGAAAAAACAAATTCAGTACAGTAGAATTTTTATCTTGAGTATGTTAGCATCTTCACATTAGCATTCCGCTATTGCAAAGGCTGCTTGCACAGCTACTGACAGCTGGATTTTGGTTTTATGTTAAAATTGAATATCACACCTACTGTACAATTCACTTGTTAGCATCATCATTTCAGGTTCAAATTTAGAGTTTGAAAATGGATCGTGAAACATAGTATAATATTCCAAAGCCAAAGCAGAAAAAAGAAAGCCAGAAATCATGTTACAATTATTCATTTAAAACCTTGTAATCCCCCATTATGATCATGTGTTAACTGTGTTATTGAGTAATGTCTTAAATAAAAGGATTTTGGTCCTCACCATCTACTGGGCATTATAAACTACACTTGTTTGTTTTTGAAAGCATGTAGTTTGTGCCAGGTGGCTATAGTTCTCAGTCTGAATGTCCTTTCCAAGAAAAACAAAAAAACCCTGCACAAACATGATTGTGTAAGAAGATCTGTAGTGATTTGGTCTCCCCTGTGGCACCTTTTATTCTTCCAGATTAAAAAACAATCAAAACAGATGGAAGTCATCCAAAGCAGGACTCAAAGTCCACTTCTGCTGTATTTGTGCCGCTTTATCTCCTTGAAATTTAGGTGTGAAATCCTGCTCATCAGTGTCATGGGAGATAATGAGACCATGTGAGATCTTATTACCTTCCAGCACCGACAGCTTCATGCAGCAATAATTACTCCCACTGGCGGCTTGCTTATTGACGAAGCCTGCCCAAAGTATCACTCTGGGACTAATGGTTTCCCTCCTTCACAAGGCAAACAATGGAATGAACACCGCTTCAATCAACAGCGAGTGATGGATTTAATGACAAAATCATTTTTCCTCCTCTTTATGGCAAGGAGGAGTGACACATGCAGAATAAGATGGGTCTCAGAGGGGATGTGTTTGTGCGAGACTCGAGCTGTAAACAACAGCACTGCTTTTATTTGCTGTGATTCCATTGCATTTGATGATAAGTGAATGTGACCGACCAATTGCTGTTAACTTGCAGCAAATGAAATGCATTACTATGCGTGCGTGTGGGTCCCTCATCAGTTTGCAGCGACGGAGAGATGTCTTTGGGTCGGGGTGGAAAAATGAGCTTTATTGATTTCAGCGGGAGGAAGAAAAGGTGGAGAAAAAGCAAGTAGAGGGACTTCAATAAGCCTCAGTTGGATCATGAGTTCAACATGCAGTGACAAATGGACGCTGGAATGAGAAAGAACACCCTGAAATCAAATTGAGTATGGATTGTTGGGGCCTGGATTTATAGCTCTGGGGTATCCCAAACCTGGAAGTCATAAATTGATGCAGTTGAAATGGGGCGTCAGCGGGGGATTGCTGCTATGATTCGTTTACTGCGCGTGTCAAAGACGGACAAAACAAATGGCGGGTCGTTGTTGTCCCACAACAGGGCTCGTTAATAGAATATACACAGACAGAAGTTAAAGACCGTGACAAATCTGCCTCTGTGGACTGTGAGGCGGGAAACAGCCACATATCTGCACTCAGCAGCACTCAGGGACACTGACAGGGTGACAGCCTGGCTCAGACCATGATGTAAGTCTGTATGAAGAGTATGGGGCTTTGTGTTGGTCTTTTAGGGGAAATGAGGCTACGGTTTCAGTTGATTTCATATATATCTGATCAATTGTTATGACATGTACAGTAATATTGGCTGCAGCTTGAAACAAAAAACAACAACTGTGAAGGACATTAAAAACAAGAGATGCAACCAAAAACTGTCAGTTTCCTTCTTTTTTTTTCAATGGGCAATTTTAGCACCAGTTGATGTCTGACAATCACATTTTTAGTTAATGTAAACATTTTTATTAAAAAGAGTAAGACAAACAATCACTTGGGTTTTTGTGTGTTTTCAAAGACAGGTATAATTTCTCTCATGCCTTTGCTTTTTGTAATAATACTTTATTTGTAAAGTACTTTTCGATACAGGTAACAAAGTGCGTCACAGTGTGCAATAAAAACCCAACAAGCAATAAAAGCAAACAGACAGATATGATTAAAGATTGGAAATACCAGTACAATCAAATAAACTAAAATCACAGCGTAAAAGCTTTTTTGTAAAAAGAATGTATTAAAGGCAGGATAGGTAATTTTTGAAAACTAGCCGGATTTTGAAAGTAGCATTCCCTCAGTGCACCGTCTACACCCACTCCCTCCCCTCTGTGCTCCCTCAAAAGCCACGCCCCTCACTTACATGCACCAGCACCGTAGCTCAGCGCTTGCATTGTGTAGAAACCACGTCGTCTCATGGTCGACGTTTTTACAACTGCCACAGATGACGGATTTTCTTCGTTCCTTTTTCAGAGCACATGAATTATTAAGACAATTTCAAACCAAATCTTAAAAAGTGTATCCGGGGAAAATGACCAACCCTGCCTTTTAGTATAGAAATAGAACGAGGGAGTGAGTCTGCTGATCTCCTCTGGCAGGCTGATCCAAAGTCTGGGGGCTCTAACAGAAAAAAGCTCTGTCCCCTTTGGTTTTCAGCCTGGACCGTGGAACAGCCTGCAGAGCTCTACCAGAGGATCTCGGAGAGAACAGGTTTGAGAGAGAGGTTGTGGGAGAATCGGGTTGGATTATTACTCGTTCATAAGGGGTTAAAAGCTTAGAAATCTAAGAAGGGGACAGCCATGTTGTGCCTTGAAAGTTGTCAAAATAATCTTAAAATCAATAAAATCAACAGGCAGCCAGTGAAGAGAAGCTGAAATCGGGCACATTTATTTTATTTTTTTTTTTAAAGCTGGGCTGCTGGATTTTGGACTATTTAAAGGCGGTGGATTGCTTTTTTAATGGGGCAGTTAAGACAGGTGTTTAGGAAACCAGTTTCTGGTCTGCATTCTTTGTATATATCGTGTATATTTCCTGTGTGTTGTGTGTTTCATCATGACTTTCGTTTAGTTTAGTTTTGCACTTTTTTAATCGTGAATGTTCACTTCCTCTCTGTGTGCTTCCCTTTATGCAGGTTGCAAACTTTTCTTGTTGAGCACTTTGTGTTTTATGAGCTAAAGCACTCTATAATTAACTTAGTGTCAAAGTTTCTCATATTTCTTTTTATCATAGAGCTCTTGAACAGACTGACATGTCACATTGTTAAAAGGAACGTGGGCACTTTATTTTGAAGTGATGTCACAGACTGTGCAGCAGCTGGAAAAACTCCCTAGAACACAGATTAACTAATAACTACAGTTTAAAATAGTTCCAAATTCATTTTATTCCTCATCTTGAAAAACATTTACTGTAAATGTGCATTTTAAAAAATGTAGGTATATATTTCTGGCCTGTTTTTCTCAATTTATATTTTGGGGAAGGAGCCAAATGGGCTACTCGAAAGTTTGATTGTACTGACAGTAAAATTAGTTTAGGTGTTTTTCAAAACCACCATCATACTCATTTTTGCACAATATTAATATGAAACTTCTTACAACTACAAGAGAACTTGGAAAAAGTCAAAACCACAAAATATGCATGAGCTTAACTTTGTATGTTACATTTTGCCTCTGGACTTCCTTTTTCCAAAATAAGAGAAATTCAGATTTTGCCTTCTGCTTATGCTCTGTCTGTAGTTTTTGGCCATGAATCCAATTGATAACGGTAATACTTGATCTTCACTGCAACACTTTGACCAATCAAAAGGCACTATCAGAAAAAATATTAAATAAAAAGGGTCATAATCATTCTCAATAAATTGTACTATTTTTGAAAACCAATCATTGGATGAAATGTTGTTTTTACTGAATATCAGAGTTTAATAATGTGTTATATTGCAACACTGCTGAGGAATGTGCCGTATGTTTCATTTGCTCTAATTGTCATCTCCACAACTTTTTGACATTTCTTGACCAATATGAGGTCTTAAAGGTCTTACTGTAAGCACAATAACTTTTTTTTTTCATTCAACACAACGATAGTGGGAAGCGCCAATATTCTTTCCTAAGTTTAATGCCATCATCTTTAGGTTCAAAATCAAATAAACAAGAAAACTAACTAATTGTTTGTGCTTCATTGTTTCCTGATTGATCAACAATTGTTTGGCTAGAGAGACAGAATTCAGAGGGACAGATTTCAAGTTGATCAAGTTTTTATGGCTAGCGTTAGATAACGGCAGACATTACATAATACTGTTTCATTGTACACATTTTGCAACGAACATTACTGTTGGCTGGGTGTGTTGTATTTTGTATTTTATGTTCAATTAAAACAGAAGGACGTGATGTTAGTGAAAATTTGCATTTGTGATGGAATCCAACATACACACTTCATTAAGAGGCATTTTGATGTACAGAGTTTTAAATTACTCTTTACTCTATTACTACAATATTAAGGACTTGCTATGATAACTTAAATCCATCCATTATCTATACCGACTTTCCCGTGTGGGGTCGCGGGGTCTGGAGCCGATCCCAGCTGTCATTGGGCGAGAGGCGGGGTACACCCTTGGCCCTTGGTGCAGACTTTTCAGTAGGGAGTTTCAGTAGACTGAACCCTCGTGGTCATTCAGTAGGCATTTTTTATGGTCCACCTCAGTAGACTGAACATTTCAGTATGGATACTATCTTCCGGGTTTTGTGCAGTATGGATGGGATGCATCCTCTCAGGAAATGAGTTGTATTAACACCTGATGCAATGCTGTGCAAAATTAAAACTTAAACGTCACTTAACGTGCGCCTCCAAATCAAAACAAAAGAGGATGGAAAAAAAACAAAAAACGAGGATGGATGCGGCCGGTTCGGGTAACACGCCTTTCAAATGTGAAGTTGTTAAATTGTTTTCCTGCAATGTGAACTTTTGTATTATTTACTGAGCCATCGTGCATATCGCAACTTAGTTGGAGTGTCAATAACATAAGACGGGCTAATGATGCCACTTCCACATTGAATGAATCAGACGAAGGAGCTGAACAGTAGGTCCTAACAGTATACAGCACGGATAGCAGGGACTGTCTACTGTAAGATTCTGTAGGCACTTTGCAATTCGGAAGCACCCCTGGACTGTTCGCCAGTCAATCACAGGGCTGACACATAGGCTTTGTTCAGACTGCCGCCCAAATCCGATTTTTCCCCAAATCCGATCAGAATCCGATCTAACTGACTGACTGTCCGCATTACAAATTGCAAGTGACCAGATCCGAACTGCCTGTCCGTATTGACATGGTCTGATCCACATTGATTTCTATGGTAACAGGTTACGCCCAGGAAGTACAACTGACAGAGAAGTGTGTCTATTTCTGATGCAAACAATCTTGTGGAGCAGTCCGTCCACGGGCTGTTGTTTTGCTCCATGTTTGTTTTTATTCTTGCTGTTTTCTTCCACTGACCAAAGCTTAGACCAGTTTGTATAATGCGCCTTGAATTAACTTCCGGCTTGCTGGATCTACGTCGTTGTTATTGTTGATGGTGTCGCGTTGCGAGTGACGCAGAAGACACATTGAAGCGACCGAGACATTCAGATTGAATCGGATCTTTAGGAATCCGATTTGAATGGCATTCGAAACCACCTGCATATGTGGTTTGAATCAGATTTGGAAAAATCGGATCTCATGTGGCTTTTTGTGTCCAGACTGACAAAAAAACAAACTACATACAATCTGGATGTGCTAAAAATCTGATTTGGAGGTGCAATGTGAACAAGGCCATAGCGACAGACAACCAGCCACACTCACATTCACACCTACGGGCAATTTAGAGTCACCAATTAACCTAACGAGCATGACTGTGGGGAGAAAGCCGGAGTACCTGGAGGGAAAGGGGAGAACATGCAAACTCCACACAGAGAGGCTCATGTTCGACGGCGATTCGAATCGGGAACCTTTTTGCTGTGAGGCAACAGCACTGACCACTGCACCTCTGTGCAGCTGATGACTTTAATGTGTGTATGAGAATCGACACATTGATGATGTCTTCCATTAATAAATGACATATTCTAATTCTAATCTTTTATGTTCACCTTAGCCTTCTGCTACATTTTACCTACATTGCACTTTTAACTTCTGCCTTTAATTAAACAATTTTAATAAGATTTTAATCTCTCACTCTGCACTGTAACTTTGAATTCTTTTTATATTTATAATTTTATTTGAATTAATTTTACTTGAACATATTTTCAGATTTAATAATTTCAGTGATTTTTAAATTTTCTATTTTAATACATTCCTTGGCATTTACTGTATCTGAAGTAAGATTTAAGCCTTAATCTTACGGAAATCCTAAGTACTGGATTTCAATCCTAAGTATTGGATTGTCTGGTTTTGCGTACAACCATAAAAATACGCATCCTGCAAAGACGTTTACAGGATTCAGGGAAAATCTCACGTGAGTCTTTCAAACACAAGTATGGGGTCTGAAAGTAGTAAAAATGCCAAGGAATGTATTAGTATAAATTATGATTTTTTGGATCATGTTGAATTGAGTCAAGAGTCTTTGTTTCTAGACAAACATACATTTGGGACTGAACTTGGCATTTACTGTATCTGAAGTAAGATTTAAGCCTTAATCTTACGGAAATCCTAAGTATTGGATTTCAATCCTAAGTATTGGATTGTCTGGTTTGTCGTACAACCATAAAAATACGCATCCTGCAAAGACGTTTACAGGTTCAGGGAAAATCTCACGTGAGTCTTTCAAACACAAGTATGGGGTCTGAAAGTAGTAAAAATGCCAAGGAATGTCCTCCAAAATTTCTATTGTTAATATGTTTTTATTCTCTGTTTTTTTAATTGTCTTTTAATTCTTGCATTTTATTTCACTTTATTGTATGACCTGTTATGATGTGAAGCACTTTGAGTCTGCCTTGTGTATGAAAAGCGCTATACAAATAAACTTGCCTTGCCTTGCCTAATCTTTGGTATTTCTCTGAATGGGTTAAACTAGATATGGATTAGAATATGTAGTATTCTAATGTTAGTTGATAGTAATCCTGTCTAATTATGCTCAATGAAATGAATTAAGATCATTTGTAGCAGCAGCAGCAGCAGCAGCAGCAGCAGCAGCAGCAGCAAGCTTAACAAACACACAGGGAACAGGCTTATACAAAAGGAACAATTTTTTATTGGAACATGATTTCTGTTATAATAATACTATGTATATATATATATTTGTATTTATATTTTTACATAGGACACAACCTACGAAGGACTACATAGAGTACAGTGAGCGACATAGAAAAATAGTATAGCAGTATTGGCACAGATGAAGTAGTATTTACTTTACATGTTATACATTCAGCAAAAGAGAACGGCAGAATGAAATAAATACATGTTCATCACAGTGAAGTCAGACATATTTTTTTTTACATTCAGTTCTTCTAACACATGATGGATGATTCAACAAGGGGGAGACAATGAAAAGACATCTCCTTTAACACACAGATTACAGAGCCTCCTCCACACACACACACACACAAACACACACACACGCACACGCACAAGACTCTTGGTAAAGGGCAATCAAATACAAAAAGGTTCAAGTCAGCTAGTTTTGAAGGTTGACAGCACTTGCAAGGATCTATTGGATTTATGGATCACCTCTGAATACACTCTCAGTTATTACAGCAGCAGAAATGTACAGACGTTTACACAGAAAATACAACTACAAAAAAATCTTTACCTTACAGGATGAAGTTGAGCATCATGTAAATACAATTCAGCTCGTACAACGTTTGCTGCCTTCAAGTGAAACCTTTTACACAACAGCCATCCATCTCCTGAAACAATTTCAGACGTGGATTTGCCCTTCAAGGGGCAAATCTCAATACCACAAACACTTTTCCCCTCCATCGATTCCCACTGACCCCTTCGGGTAAACACACATGGCCCAGCACGCCAACAAGCTAAAGCCGTACAGCATTGTGTTTGTTTGGCGTGCTGGAGGAGGATCGTGGGGTTTTGAGAAATGATGCATGATGCATGGCAGCTCCTACAGATTGCTTACACAGCTTTGCTTAGTGGCTTTTTGAGAGCGATCTCAACGTCCTGAAGGAGCCCATTTGATTTAAGTCAATCATGGTGACAGTCTGCTTACGGGGCAGCGCCAAAGCAACAGATTCACAACAAAAAAAAGGGCGCGTTGCGATGTCCTCTTTTGTACTCTTTGAAGACAAAACAATGCTTGAATGGTCGAGACGGACAGCCAAACACAGACACTTTTTACAACAAGTAGAGGATGTGACCTTCACATCAACAGAAACAGAGGGCATATAAAAGCAAAGGAACAATAGGAGTAATAGATCAACACGAGGAGGGGAAAAAAGCTGTTTGGACTTTATAAAGCTAGTGGAAGTTGATTCAAGGTTGTCAGTAAAGTGCACTTGCCATCAAACCAGTGCAAAGGTTAAATATAGCTCTATCTATGTACATAACTACATATGCAGAAGATGCACATCCACCGCTCGGATATGAGACGTCTACGACAACACTCTGATAACAGTTCTTTAAAGTCAAAATGTAAACAGCATTTGACGGACAGCTCGGTGATGAGGAAACAGTCCTCGCTTATAGCACACCCGGGAAACGACATCTCGTGTCACGCTTTCAACGTACCACTAAAGGTTGAGGAAGAAAAAAAATGTAAAAATCACACATTTGATGTCGCTGATGAGATGTGATGATCAAAATTGAGCAACGTATGTGTTCAAGAAAAAGTGGCTGCTACGGTCGAACTTCCCTGCTATCATCATGCATCATGTTGAACTTGGTTTACAGGAAATGGAAATGAAAATGACGGTGTGAGGGAGACTCTTGGCAGTGAGTCTGGATGCAACATCATGCAGTTGTATAGAAAACAAAGGAAATGACACCCTGAATAAACAATGAATGTACATCCATCCTTATGTAGACAATATTAGAGTGTTGTGTTAACACAGATGATTGATTCTTTATGTTGTTTCATTTCTTTATCACTAAATGTGTGTCGTTTGTCTGTTGAGTCAAATATCTCTCTCCAAAGGTTTTCCAAGAGAGGGTCATTTTCCAAAATACATAATGAATATTTACAGATTCGTCTACGCACTTCCTCAAACATATACTTGTTTGACTGGGATCTACTTTTGAAAGGACAGGTGTTTTCTGACCAAACTGTTCTGGGGACTTTTTGAAGAGGAACTATCCACTAGGGAGTTCCCTGAGAACTACTCACCATGGGCACTTTTTTCCGTCATGGTACCTACTCTGAGGCAGGAGCTAAAAAGGTTCCTCTAAACGGGATTCTAGGAACTAAAATAGTTCATAGATCCTGCGTTGCAGAATCAAAAAAAAGGGGGGTTCCAACAGTTCCTAGAACTATGAAAAAGTTCTGGCGGTCCGAAAGCAGCTGATGTGATGGGTTTAAAAACTCTGTGTAGAATTCTTTCCACAGGTTTGCATCTGACTTCATGAATTTCTGAAGAAATATTTGCCCAGACATCGTCACTGATTTTCACTTTCAGCCCCCCTTTCCCATTTATTTATTTTTTTTATATGGGAGGTGTTTTTCAGTTTCATACTACATAATGCTCTATAGAAAGGTACTGGCCGCTTTATGTTTTTTGATTCTCTGATTTTTATCAAGAATCATTCAATATGGAAGCCACCTTTCTCCAGGCTGGGCAAGTGTTGCAGAGTAAGCAGAAAACTTCTCATCTGGAGAGATCTAAAAAACAAAAAGTCTAACCTTGAAAGGTTAAAATCCTTACACAACTGTTGATATGTCTTTCACCTACCCCAGGGGGTTCTTTACGTTACTGGCTATCATAAGGGCCATCACAGAAGCAATGACTAGCAGATATCAGAAATATTTATTACATATACTTCTAATATCAGCCAAAATAGAAATAACATCAAACTGGCTTAAAAGGGATCACCCAACCTATGAGATGTTTTAGTTTTTTTTAGAATTTACGTACTGGATAATTTTAAACTAAGACTGTCAAATGCGCAATTCATAGATATATTGTTGCCATGGCTACAAGGACGCACGGACCTAGGCTTGCTGGGAAACCGTGGTGCTTTACTAATCGATAATATGGATACTGAACTGGTGATGGGAAGGGTTATTGGGGGTTGTGATAATTAATTAAATGCTCGTAATGGCATGTCTGTGTGTCACTTAGTGTCTGTCTGTTTACTTGAATGTTTGTTTTCTGTTTGTTTTTTTTACTTCTTGTGTATCCATTGGGCATAAGATGAAATTACTTTTTGGATTTTTAACTTTCTAGTTTTGGGATGTTTTATGACATTATAAAAATAAAAAATTGGTATCTTGAACATGTCTGTGATCAACTTTGCCTAATAAACCCAAAGTATAACAAGAAAAGAAAGAACAGGGTCATATGAATTATAAAAGCTAGACATGCATACAGCGGTAAGTAGCTATGCCTTACCTGACTTGGAAAATAAAAAAATCACAAATTTATACTACAAATAACAATCAGAAGAGCCATTTGGCATCATTCACTGTATTGCCCACTAAATGCTGCAGAATTATAATTATTAGAGTCAATGAGTTACCTTGAACTGATGTTAAAGCTCGTGAAAGGAACATACTCTTTCTTTTAGTTTTGGTGACACCTGTAGATGGAACGGTAACTTTATCTTTTTTATCTGATCTTGTCCTAAATAACTTATATATATATATATATATATATATATATATATATTTGGGGGCTTTTGCCTTTGTTAGATTGGACAGCTGAAGAGAGACAGGAAATGTTAGGAGGAGAGAGAGGGGGATGACATGCAAAGGGCAGAGGTTGGATTTAAACCCACGGCTGCTGAGATGAGGACTATTGCCTCTGTACATGGGGCACAAGACATAACCGCTAGGCCATCAGCACCCCCCTAAATAGCGTTTTTAAGCAGAAAAAAATCATCCTGTCTTTACAGCGTCAAAGGTGACACTAATAAAGACACTTTGCAGTGGACAAAGTAAAAAAAAAAAAACTCTATTTCTGCAACGTGTAGTTCATCTGACACTTATAATGCCAAAAATTAAAAATAGTCAGTCATGTGTCTGATGGTCATCAGTGTTCATTTCAGTCAGTTTCATAACCTGCTAAAACTTTAAGTTCAGGATGAGTAAAAATATGAAATAGCAACTTTAATATTCTGAATTATAGGTTGCATAGGCGACCACTGCCTCTGTCGTATATAAACACTTTGCTTTCCATGTGATAGGCTTCATAACGACACGCACATGATCACATTTAGATGGGCTTCTTATACTGCAGACACAGCCGATAAAAAATAAATAATTCAAACAATATATTAATTTCTGTATAAAGGAACATCTATGTTTTGTACAACAAAACTACTTCATGTACAGTCAAGGGGATAAATGCTGAGCATCTATGGCCTTGCTTGGAAGGACCATCATTGGTGTGACTCTCTAAGAAGAATCCATCAGGCTCTAAACCAGCTCTAAAGGGAAGAAAAGTTAAATGCTTTGGACCAAAGTTAGCATCTGTTAGTGTTCTGGCTGAGAGGTTATTCATAGGGCCAGAAAAAAAAAACATCTAATCAATCCTGTGAGAGATGATGGTTGTTTCATTTTGCATGGCTACACATCAAACTCAGATTTCTGAGTTAGCAAACAGTCACAATACACCGATCTTTAAATAACAGCTGCTAACAACCCTAACAGATGGATATACAGGTCTCGACTCTTGGATACCAGGGATTATATACAATAGAGATACTGTTCAAAGTTCTTCCAAACTAGCTCCACTAACAGGTTCTGTCCATAAGCCCTGCAGTCATAGAACCTCTATTTGAAGTAGTTGAGCCCCGCCACTAAGAAGAACTTCTCTAGGAAAAGCTCAGAGTCCAAGACTGCGATGTGGGCGGCGCGTCCAATCAGGGTGTTGGCCGTGTTAGGCAGAGCATGAAACACATTCTGACGGATCAGTCGGCACTCTTTAGCTTCCACGAGCGGCTGCAGAAGGTTCTTGATCATCTCGGTGTACACCGGGCCTTCAGAGAAGCAATGAGGATAGTTAGAGACAGAAACAGAAAAACTTAAGTATTGGTACAATGAGTAACATATTCAATATGTTTTCTTCTAACCAATCATGAATGAAACACGTGTCAGGAACAGACTGACAGAGATTTTCTCGCCTCTGATTTCTTCACTTGGCAGATTTCAAAACATTTCCCTCCCCTGATCTATTTCCTAATAACTGGCATTTATACCAAAACCCTAATATTAATTATCAAAGTTTTTAGTTATTGTTGGCATTTCAACTCTTTTCTCCAGATGCAGATTATAAAAATCTCCCTCCCCTGTTTTTTTTCTAATGTGGCACTAATACAAAAAGTTCAACTTTCTTCTCATCTTTTTTTTTTTTTACTTTATTCTTGTCTTTTCAACTTTACACATGATCTCTGGAATGTATCTTCCAAATGCATATTTCAAAAAAAATGTCTCCTCCTGTAAATTATTCATAATCTTTTGCATTTAGAGCTTTAAAGCTCCTGTGAGGAACTTTTGCTTTGTGTTGATTTTGATGAGCCCTTTGAACATGTCGTAACTTTTATCTCAATGTGTAAATTATGTTTATTTTTTTTACAAAAGATTTTACCCTGTTGTATTTTAACAGCCAAAAGTATCACTCATCGTGAATCTGTGCGTAGAAAATGTTAAATAAAGTCTGTTTTAGCAGCACAATGTGACTAACTCTGTCTGACACCTACCCTGCGGCTGTTTCAAGCGCTAAAAATCTAAATAGAAAAAGTCTGCCTTGTCAATAAATGGTCGTTTTAGCTGTTCATGGTCACATAGAGGCATTGGACTAAATTTCAGTCTGTTTCATGAACAGTGAAAAACTCCTCACAGGAGCTTTAATGTGTACAGAAAAGTAGAATTTAACTATTAGAGCCAACCGCAAGGGGATTATGAGATTAAAATGACTGTCTGTTTTCAAATTGAAATATCATGACAATAAAGTTTATCAAAGGAATAATCTATTTCCTCACAAATGACTATTTTCAAGAAAAATGGGAATGCTTCAATATTTAAAATGAAGGCCAGGAATTCCATGTGTCAAAGGTAAAAACATTCCTAACCTGTGGTCCTGTCTTTTATAGCCGTTTTGCACATCTCTATTCTGGCAGAATGGAAAGGAACATAACGGTCCTGTGGAGACGCCACCAACACGACATTCTTGAAGAACTGGAGCCCTAAAAGGACACAAAATAAACGCATAAACAAGACAGAAGTATGTGAGTGTGTGTGTGTGTGTGTGTGTGTGTGTGTGTGTGTGTGTGTGTGTGTGTGTGTGTGTGTGTGAGAGATTGAGAGAGACGTGGAAAGAAAGGAAGACAGACGAAAGGAGTGAATTGGTTGTAAAACGCAAAGTACAATCACAAAGTACAATGACAGGCTTGATACGATAAAACAGCATTTTTTCTCAAGTCTCCTGTCAGTGTGCTTTTAAGAGAGTGCACTGGTGGGTTTCCAATGACAGGGTTTGGATCATTTTGTCAGCCTGCCACAGGGCTGGAGGGGTAAAAAGTGTTTTCAGGCTTATCTTCTTCAAGCCAGTGTGACAAACGACTGCTTTGTTCCACTCACACAGTGGGGAGGCCTCTCACAGGCCGCTCACAGCTCGCTGGCAGGGCTCGCTTGCGGTTTGAGAGCTAGCGAGCTGACGCGCACAGGAATTTGACAAGAAAGACAAGACGACAACATTTTCATGAATGTTTGAATAGTCTATCTTTCGAGGAAAATTCTGTAAAGAGAGGGAGTCAATGAGGTGCCTTTGTTTTCAAATTCATCCGCTTCCAGATAGTACCTGGTTTCTGGCTTAGGAGATAGAGGAATGTTTTCCGTGGATCAACGTGGTCTCTGAAGGTGAGCTGCAGCAAGGATCCTGATTTCTTCAGCTTCTGCATTAACCACAGACCTATAGACCATGCACACACACACACACACACACACGCGCACACACACACACACACACACACACACACACACACACACACACACACACACATACAATCAGAACCCCCGCTTTTAAAACAGCATGGAAGCAGTATGGATGATATTCTTAGATAAAAGACCGGATGATACTGCTGAGGAGCAAAAGGTTTGAAACACAGCAATATGAAGCTTTGTCAATACAGCTCAACTGCGGTGTGCTTTCCCCTCCCCCCTACTGAGCAACGGCCTCACCTGTGCTGACCAGGGTGCTGTTGTTGTACAGCGTTCCCAAGTGTGGGCCTGACAGCGAGAGGAAAGTGTGCAGTTTGGGCAAGTAGCATCGGAAGCGAGGCCTCGTCAGCACAGAGCGGATGATGATGTTCCCCAGAGAGTGGCCGATGAAGCTGTCGGACGAAGACAAACAACTTTCAGAGAGAAAAATTGGCAACTTGAGTGGGTGGCAGGAAACACAACGCCTCCAACGCTGCTGACCCACAGTACAGGACACTGTGCAGCATCTTATTTTAGACTCTTCTGTTAGAAGGACGTAGTTTTTTACTGAGCTTATTCAGAGATTTGAGCTGCAACATTGTGATTAAAGAATATTCATGAACTCGTTCAATGTTTAAACCTTCTCAAAGGCAATGACAACTTAATGATGCTTACATAGAGGACATACCATACAAATGAAAAGCATCAACCCAGCAGCAGTGGGAAATATTAGATTCATGAAGCTGTGTCTGTCACTTGGTTTAATTACTGTTCTGTTACAGCTCTTCCCAAAATCCCTCGTTGCCATGTCTGCTGCTTCTCATCTGTCTCCTCCCAGACTAAATATAGAAGTAATGTGGAAAGAACCAGATGCTGTTGTGGCACTCCATTGCTTTTCTCTTTGATTCTCACTCTCCAGAGAACGATAAAGAAAGTTAACAAACTTGTGTGGAAACTCTTACAAAAAAAATAAATTGGCACATTGAGGGCAATTAAGCAGGAAGATGAATAGCTTAATTTTAAAGGAGCTAAGCAGCACAATGCTGCGTAAAGAAGCACAGTCTATCATGTGAAAGTCAGACACTTTTTGGCACTGTATGATAAGAGCTGTTCATCCATTTTATGCCATGTATTTGTCTAGAGTCCATATATTATCATGAAACAGTGATTCTCATAAGTGAAGGCTGCTGGATGAATGCAAAGTCTCTGCTGCCATCTACTGACCAAAGAAAATGCTGCTTAGGCTGATGAGTGCCTCTGTTCTGACTTTGCCTCAAATAATCAATCAAAATCAATCGAAAGCAGAGTTGTCAGTATTATGATTGTTTCGCAGTATTACATCTAGGTAACTAACCTTATCCTGCCAATGGTGAGATTGTACAGCTGGATATGCTGAATGATCTCATCCAACAACCTGTCCGTCATGGTGTCAAAATCTGCAAACGTGTCAATCTGCAGGGAGAGACGACAAAAGAAAGCACAGCCGTCAGCGCTCCTTGAAGCATTTATAGAAACTGTAACTGAACATTTTTATCTGTGTGCTCAGATCGCCATCGTTTGCAAATTCACCTGGTTCCTCTCTGACATGAGAAAGTCCAGTCGGGACCCTGGTAGTCCTAACTCAATGAAAGTCTTCACCAGGCGAAGGTCTGCGCTGTTTCCTGGAAGCGAGGAGGATATTATAGACACAGTTTATTGGCTCAGCTGTTATAAAAAGAGTCCATTAATCATTAAAGATACACCAAGAATCTGCTTTAAGGAAGGAGTATACATGGTGTTAAGTTTGTAAGACCTACTCTCGGATATTATGTTAAATTTGCAATTCCAAAAACACAGAGAAACCTACTTTTTTTTTTTTTTTTCAATTTTACATACTTTATTAATCCCTGAGGGGAATTCTGGTTTAACACTCTGTTATTGAAAGACATGCTTCTCACACACATAGGCCCGAATCACACACATGCACAAACACCTGTGGACATGCATTAGTGGAGAGATGCCAGAGTGGGTCTGCTGCACACTGCTACACAGGGAGCGCACCAGACAGGTTTGGGGTTCCGTGCCTTGCTCAAGAGCACCTTGGCAGTACTCGGGTAGTGACTTGGCACCTCTCCAGCTACCAAACCAACTTCCATATTATGGTCTGCATCAGGACTTGAACCGGCTAACCCAACCCAAGTCCCTATGGACTGAGCTACTGTCGCCCCAAGGAAAGCTGTACAGATGTACAAGTTCAAGACCTCGACCGATATGAGACTTTCAAGACTGAAACTGTACTTATAAAAGAGGGTAAAAACTAACACATTACTGATATGGTGGCTGAGGCAGTCAATTTCTTTGATTGAATAAAAATAAGTAAACTAGATAGTGGTAAGGATTGCATCTGTTAACCTAGGGTATTCTGCTACATGTGCAGCAGAAAGATTTTTCCACATTTTGTGTCAGATGAAAAATGTTTTATACTGACAAGAAACGGTAAACATATATAAATAACCTAAATCTCATTTAAATACCAGCCTACCTGTTCATATCAGTCAGGCACTAATCACTTAAAAAGCTATAAAGTCTGAATAAAGGGAGCAAGCACATTGAGCTTCATTTATGTGTAGGTACCCACCATCAAGCCCGTGGACACAAACCACAAGGTGTATGCCGTCATCAAACTCTTCATCGTCCTCCTCCGGTGGGAAGTAGGGCAGATCTGAGGCCAGAAGAGGAAGGTCGCTGTACAAGCCGGCCTGAAAGTTCAGCTCTTTGAACAGCTCCTCTTTGGCTTTGTAGAAACTGGAGAAAAGGAAATGACATTTGGAAGCAAAAAAAACCAAGATATTATGTTTTGCATCTTAGCAATAAATTGAGTGAATGTGCAAAGAAAAAAACACACCGATAAAATCCTTTTATAAGATTTTATTTTGGAGAAAGGTTTGAATAACAGCAAAAGTGCTTCGTTTGAAGGTAAATCAATCCAGTTGGTCAAAAATATAACGAAAAACCTAGCTTGTATTTTGCATTTGATTAATTTTTAGGTCACTTTGCCCACATCTGAAGCTTATAAACAAAAGTCCCACATACTTGACTTACATGAAGCTCATCTAAGTTTTATTACCCTGTCATCCAGCCAGGTTATAGACTTTGGCAGTGCAGGAGTCAAAACAAATCCGATTCCAATTCCTGTACTTGCAGCTAATCATGATGGATTTTTCTGCACTCTTTGATGTGATTTAATACACCCAGGAGGCATTTCACCTCATCTTGACTTCCTCGCTTGAAATTTGCCCTCACTTCATTTTGATATGCTCAGCTTTCCAAGTATGAGTAACTGCCAGCTACTGCACCAGATGTCAGCCGTCGTCTCCAAATATCCATAAAACCTCATTTTTTTGACTTTCTCTCCTGTAGTTTGCGTGGGTTATAATCTCACTCCAAGAAAGTTTATCTTGGAAACAAGCTTATTTACATGATTTAATATTCACTGACATCCCTGTCATAAAGGTATTATGTTCACCTGCCTAAACAAAAAAAACATGTAAGCATTTGGAGATATGTCAACAGAAAAAAAAGTCATCCTTAAGAAAGGCTTCAGGAGTGCTCCTTAAGCCTAAAAGTCCTAACGTAGGTAAATTGTTCTATTTGACAATGTTAATAAAAGTTGCAATTAAAACTGAAAGTTGAGTCATTAAACTATACTAAATTGGTTTACACTGACTAATATTGACATTTGCAGCTAAGTCGAAGCTGTTTGGATACTACAGCTGACTAGCTTGTCTGCTATCTAGCCTGCCAACATCAGCACTTCTCCCTTGGCAGATATTTGAGCAGTAGCTTGTTCAGAAGGCTAACGTACAACTTAAGACATGTGCCCGTGCTTGTAAATAAAAGGGAGACATTAGCAAAAAATATAATGTGGGCTGCAGTATGAAATCTTTGGCTCTGTTTGTAATGGGAGGCCAACAGCTGCCTGGCTGTTCATCCATCAGTGCTGACAGGGATATAATGTAATTCAGCCTGTCATGCACAGACAAAATATCTTATTATTCTACATTTCTTTTTCATTAAATTTGATTTAACAAAGCAGACCTGAGGGTTAGAGCAAAAAAAAACAACAACTGTAGAGATGCTCTTAACTTTAGAAACTTTATATTAAACATTGTCAAATAAAACTAGACGGAGGGAAGTGGGTAACTTAATATTGCAAAGTAAAATCGATTCTTTTTTCGTTTCTCCAGTTAGAATTTTCCATGATTATTGCGACGCTAACTCCTTTAGCCTGTCAAATATATTTTCTATTATGTGGTAGCATCAAGCTAACAAACTAAGATGTATACCCATATGTCCATATGTGAGAAATCTTCACCACCACATGCACCAGCCACCACTGAATATATACAATAAGGATTAAAAAAAACATTTTGCTGTAAGCTAACACTAAGCTTAGCCCAAACAATAACTCACTTAAGCATCCGTTCATTGGTCTCATCATCCATATTCAGCACATTGAGCGAAGACGATGAGATGATACCAAAGGAGCCCAGTGGCTGATGGGTAATAGGTGAGGTAGCCTGGCGAGTGGACATTCCACCAATGGATGGAGAGTCTCTTAGAACTGAAGAAAAGGGCAGGCATGTCGGTGCACAGGACACTGACATGTTCACCACCTCCACCATCTTTTTATTCACAAAGGCCAGCCCTGAGTTAGGGATCTTAGAGGGCTTAGTCTGGCAGTCCAATGGTTCTTTTTCACTTCCTGGTGTCCGACTGAGATCAACAGATGATGTGAGATCATTGGCTTTCAGCCCCGTGAGGTCACTCGGCCTCTGTGTGGTGGTGTTACTGTTGGGCAAGTCTGTTGGGGAATGTTGAAGCCCTAGAGGTTTTACTGAGGGATCAAGACACTCCTGGTCCTTAACACTAAGCAAAGTGGTCTGATGGAAACTTTGGCACTCATCTCCAGTGTTAATTCTCTCCTGATCTGCTAAACTTTTATGCACACATGGCGTGTTTCCACAGCTGCAGGGTACTGCTTCAGTTTCAACAAGATACACATCCTCCACTGAGGCGCCTACTCCACTGATGTCTGTTCTGTGGTTCATTTTCTTCCCCTGGCTGCCAATAACAGTGCTTTCTTTCACATGAGGGCTTTCCACAGACTCTTGTAAAAGCAAGACTTCAGACACACCACTTAGGACCGACTTGGTACCGCATGTCTCTGACAGGTAGTGAGAGTTTTCTATTTCAGAGCTAATATGGTCAACGTTTGCCATTGAACTTAGGTGTAAAAGGGGTAATTTAGATTGTTCCAGGTCCAGATTTCGATTGTTGGTGATCCTTAATGAATCCTGGTGTTCTACTAAGCTATCTGTTTCCTGGTTGAGCAGTACATGGTCCTCCTCAATGTCTTCAGGGCTACTTATCTGCGGGGCAGAGACTGACTTGGTGAGTTTGCTGAGCTGCCTCTGGGTCTGATCTTCTTCATAGGGCAGGGAGCTAATAGAGGTGAGAGAGGCTTGTATACCTCCACTTGGAATGCTGCCATTGCTCTCCAACCTCAGGCCTTCCAGAGAGCTGCGGTGGACTGGGTGGCGACACACTATTTGCTTTGGGATCTCCCGCTCACTGGAGAAGTCTAGAGGAGGTCGGCCTCGCAGTGCGACCTCCAAAGGCCAAGCCACTGAGCTGGGCTCACTCTCAATACCTGAGTCAGATATAACTGATGACGAGCGTTTCATGATCTTGGAGCCGACCAGACCCCCACGGTGAGACATCTCTTTTCTAAGATCCCCGGGAAAGGGAGATACAACTGACTGTGCATAGGCAATTGGTAGGCTGATGAGAGGAACATCCTCATTCTCATCATCCATGGAGTGATTTAATGGCATTGCAATGTCAGACTCCTCTTCATTGTTGTCACTCTCTCTGTCATTGCTGTCATTCGTGGCATCACAAAGTTGGGCGGCACTTTCAGAAACCCGATGAGGAAGAGCCTCATCACTGATGTTATCAGAGTCAATGAGAGGATTATGTTTTAAGGAGTGAACCAGCACTTCTTCCCCTCTATTAAGATCCACATCAGAAGGCTTAACGTCCATGTACCTCAGGCCTGGATTACAGCTCTTTTTAAGCTGGCCTTGTTTTTCGTCTGGTTGCTTCCAGTTTTCTGCCTCTGTTAGAGAGTGCTTAGCACTGTCTACTGCAGGAACAGAGTGCTGGTTACTGGTGTGGGTGCTCATCTTACTCTGCTTTGCTATGAGTGAAACATATGTGGGCAGGTCCATGCAGTCGTCACTGTCCAAGGGATCCTCAGGTATTGCTGGTGATTTGGCTCCCTGGCGGCTTTCAAAAATCACATCAGCAGAAGTGATGGCACGATCTATACTGGTCTTCCCATCAGTAGTTGGCACATGTGATACGATCTCTGGAAAGATAAGAGACATTTGCAGTTGTACACTAAAACTCATGACTTACACAACACAAATCAGCGATTAGGTGTAAATAATTACCTGTTTGAGGGGTCTCGACATATCTGTCCTCAAAAATGATGGGCAGGCTGTTCCAGTCTCCATCGATGTCCAGGCACTCAACAGGTAAAGGAGGCATCTTAGTCAGGTAGTCTGAGCCCCGTACTTCTGTAGCTATCTGGCCATGTCTGTTGATTCTGAATCATAATAATTACATTTAAAAAAATGAACAATTCCCTTCTCTACTAGAATATACTGTTCTTGTACTAAGAATGTTATCACTTACAGTTCTTCTTGAAAAGTCAGAGATATCTCTTTGGGGTGCTCCGTGAAAAAGTAGGCCTCTGAGAACCTCCTGACCTGGTGTTCCAAGACACAGATAAAACAAAGTTCACCTTTGGGAAGCCCTATTCTCGTGTTTAATTGCATTGCAGCATGATATGATGAAAACAGGAATTCGTACTGAGTCAAACATTCAAGCTCTGCACACATAGAAAGATTCAAATCACTTCTTCAGTCTGTGACAAAAGCTTGATCTAAAAGCGTTCTCCCTTTTCCTGCTCCACTTAAAAATACATCATCCTTGAAAGTCAGCCACTGTGACAGGCAAATCACCAGGAACACTATTTCTGGTGTATTTTCACCCCACAATAATTACAGAATAAGTGCTAATTGAAATTCTGACTCCGGTTGTGGGTGGAGGCATCACAGTATCGCCTCGGGGTTCTCTAATACCAAAGCAAACATGTTCATTATTTTCAGACAACTGAGACGAAACAGAGCGATATAAGAGAGCTTTGGAAGCTACTCCACTGTGAAGCACATGTTCATATTCAAAAGCCCAATGATTAGAAAGAAATAGCATTGGAGGGTGTATTAGTTTGCTCAGTTAGGTTTAAGCTTCTGAGCTTTAGAAAGGCATCTAATTATTCTGGTTTCAGGTGCATACTTTGAACATGACTACAGCTCGTTTGGAAAATGCCTCTGAACTGGGGTTGTTAATGGAGCATTGCCTGTGATCTATGGTGTAGGAGGGCAACTCAAGCTGCTCTGTCACACTCTCGACATATCATTCTTAACAATCAAATGAAAAATGAACTCTCCCAATTTGGCGCCTAATCAAGTCCCAAAGTCTCTCCCTCTGCTCTTTCAATTCTATTACTGCCCTAGTGCTGCACTTTTGATTCGGCTCAGCATCCACCTGCAAACTCTGGTTACAGGGTGTGTGACGTTATCTCATCACTCCTCAAATTTCCGCATGTAAAGCAAATCTGCGAGGAGTGATGAGGTCGGCGCCTAGACAGCAAACACAAACAATGTTCTGACTGCTGCTACAATAAACATCTCAAAAGTGAAAGTCTGACTGAACTGCAGCTCGCAACACATGTTCCCTTTCTGTCAGGTGTGTGCACTGTGGACACCTGACTTATAGTTTTCTCAGAGTGGGGTTGGTCTGAGGGTTAAAGGGGAACACAAGTGGAACTTTACTTTTTTAATAGAATTGGACACACCCAAAATATTGTCTTTTGTTGCCAGTGGATTACAAAGGATTTAGAATTATTATTAAATCCACTTCTTCTATGAAGTCAAGTCATAAAAAAATATTATTATTATATTATTATAATTTTACTGTGTGAGGATCAAATCACAGGAAGTAGAATATTGCTGCGCTGGTGGCCTAAGGAAGGGGGAAGGTTTTCCTGCTCTGCTGAACTTTTCTTAGTTGTTTCTCGGTCATCTCTGTTGTAAGCAGAGATCACAGTCTCCAAAAATGCAGCTGCAGGCAACTGCTAAGGTAAGCTGTGAAGATATCTGTGGAGGATCTCAGTCATTCAGGTCATGGTAAATTCCAAGCTTGATCCAAAGGCAACTGGACAAGATCTTCAACCAAGTCCATGTTGCCATTGGATCAAGCTTTGAATAAGCTGTGTAGACTTTAGTGTGTTTTTTTCCTCTATATGTGTCCAAAGATTCTGATTTGGATTTTGACAATCATCAGTGAACGCTCATTTTGATCACTTTTCAGTTTAAATAAAAACTTGTCACATCCCTACTTTGAGAATTATTTTTACATGACTTGTAGACCAACAGAAAACATTTCAGTGTCATGCAAGAACATTTTACTGAATAGCTGCTAAAAAAAAAAAAAAAAGCCTTAAGGCGCTGTCTCAAGAGCTAAAATATCAATGGTTATAAAACCATTTTGAATCTTCCGTGGTATTCTCATGTGGGTGCTGAGGATGAAAATGGCTACATTTAAACATAAGCAAGGCGTCTTCACCAGACTTAAAGAACAGAGGCTGTCTGGACTCTGGCTCAGACAACACACAGTAAATGGTGAGCAATTGTATAAGCAGGCCTTTGATGGAGTGAGGCTCTCTCTCACCCTGAGTGTGTGGTGCTCCTGGGCCAGGTAGGAGAGGATGTGGGGGTTGAGCACAGCGGTCTGCAGGAAGCGGCTCCACAGAGCAGCAAGCTGGGAGCAGAGCTGGCTCACGTCCCTGCTGATCAGCTCTCCTACTTTTTCATGGCCGTCCTGCAGCTGATAGGGTCAGAAAAAAAGGAACACCTTCAATATCAAATGGAATGATTTGTTCTCCAAAAATAACATATGCGTCATCCTATAATAGGATCCTAGCTTTTTCTGCCAACATCTCAATATCCGTCTGCAGTCTGCCTGACCTGTATGTCATTGGATCATTGTAGGAAACTCATCAATCAATAAAGTCATGCTGGTTATCTCAGTGAGACACCTATACCTGTCCACACCTACATTAACTTTGATTATTTAATATATGTATGCAATCTAAAGATTATGTAGGTGTCAATGATCGCCTTTGTTACAAAAATCTCAAAATATTGAGTCGTTATAGAAAAAATAACTGAGTTTCTAAAGACAATAACTTAATATTTCAGAGTATTTAGTTAGTATTTCAAATTGATGACTTATAAATAGTCATTGTTTCAAGAATGAAAATGGATCACACTAAAATGACGTACAGGATCTCTTTTTCATCACATTTGTGAAAATGCTCTTCCCTCCTCCCCTGTTAACTTTTGCATCATTTCTTTTATGAGAATATTTATCTTGTGCAACATTCATTCAACTGTTCACATTTTAATTTGTTTTTTTAAACCGTTGACATCAAAATTAAGCCACAGTATTGGACCTTGTCTGAGCATAGTGTAGCGACTTTTTGGAACAATGAAGCCGCTGAGATCGGGCCTCGAATCTTGTCTGACGCACTTCCCAAAAAATCACTGTGATTCGAAAAATGTGACTTTTTATTTACGAAAAAAGATCATCAACTCATGATGAAGTTCATTGACTCATAATCAAAGTCATCGCAGTGAGCCAAAAAATAAACAATAGTGGTTAACAAAAAATACAGCAACCCAGCTCACCCTCTTTCTTCAAGTGAGAAAAAAATGGTGAACAGGTGAGTTTAATCAATATCCCCGCCTACACCCATGTGACCCGCTATCCCCCTACTCAATATAATCACACAATAAATGCCATCCTAAACAACAACCCAAAACACAAAAAGACAACCCATTACATACCATAACCTTAAAAATATTTCAAAGATACTCCTAAATTCATCCAGGGCTCGAACATATAGAATTTATTTTTGGAGCCATGCACCAGCTTATGATTTTGCAAATTGTATAAGTTTTTATATATATGGTCCATCATGTAAACCACACATGTTTCGTTCCACATTCAAAATGACAGCTATTAACAAAAAACGATTCACAAGTGGTGAAAGACAAATACAGAGAAATATTTACAGTGTGAATGTAAGAATAAAAAACAAGAATCATAATCAGGAAACTAAAATGCAACCTTGTGTCTCTTTGATATGTGGGTGTAGTTTGATGAGCGAACATACCTGTAACTGTATGTTCAGGGTATTAAGAGTTTCTTCTACATTCGGCTCTGTGGAGAGAAGATATTCACTGTGCTTAGGACAAAGGATCAAGTTAAACTTACACAATGTGATATGAAGACGCGTGGTAACAACATATTTGACAATTACTAGTCGATCATTTTATGTAATGTAATTAAGACTGACCTTAGCAACCTTGAATAAATTAAAGATTTAGAAAAAAAAGCCTTTATCTAAAGCTGATGACAAGTTTAGCTTTTATTTAATTTTCCTTAAAGCCTTGTAGCTTTAACTGCCTTTAGAGATCCGTCTGTTCAATCTTTCCTGTGAATTTCCCTGTGATTCATTTTTATTATTTCTGCACTCTCTGTTTGGTCTGACTGTTCATGTCTGTTCTGTTGTTGTCCTCAGTTTGTCTGTCAAGGCACTTTGAAAACATCTGCTGTTGCTATATAAATCTAAAAAACGAGATAATTATTATTATAAACACAATAAAAAAATGGTATCTCCATTATAACTATTAACAACCTTTGAATATTGCACCCACCTGACTATGTCACTAGAATGAACGAGATATAACATAATGTATAATAACCCCATGTATAACTATGAAAAGTGACTTTTACTGATACATATCAGATTTTTTCATATTGCAGTATTGGCTCTTGTATTTCAATAAGCAATATTTATTGCTACTAATGTTGTTCTGGATAAATCAATGAGGACATGAAGAAACTATTCAGCTCTGAATTTCCCTAAATTCTTTGTATTTCATTCATTTATTTTCAAAAGGTTAACAACACTTTTTTTAGAATCTAAAATAACAATAAAAGTCTGAGCTGTGTATATGCTCACCTGAATCTAGTGTTGTCTGCTGGAGCTGTGGGATTTCCTTCATCAGCGCAGTGTAGTACGTGTGCAGGCCTCTGTGGGCCACCAACAGGAGGCGACAGAGTCTTCTGTGCCACGTGTGAGCTCTCTGCAGGCAGTTTTCACTGGGCACATAAAAGCTTCCCTGCAGAGAAGGAGACACAGGAAATGTCAGCTGCTATGTAGGTCAGCAGTCACCTCTGTGAAAAATGGCCTTCCTTAATAACGGACGTGTCCACATACTTGAACTTTATAGCTGCCAGTGCAGCGGTTGCATTGGCTGGTCAGATCAAAAAGAAGGGTTAGAGAAACAAATGGCCCCTAAACACAGCTTGCTGGGAGCTGTAAAAGCAGATCAATACATACATGCGGCATCGGGAGGATGTAACGCATCCCTGTTATGACCTGTAAAAGTTCACAAGTGTGGGAAGTTGACCCAGAATTCACGGCGTCGACATGAAAAAGTGCACAGAGATTGTGTGAATTTACTATAAAATGGTCAGCTTTAATCACTAAAAAAATCAACACCAGAGTACAAAGCTAAAGGCAGACAGCAGCAGCAGTAAAATATCATGAAAAAGAAAACACAATCTCCCATGCTGTAGAGTATTGGCTAAATATAAGCTGTAATATGGTCCATGTTTCCAGTAGATGGCTCTCCAACAATGCAATTGAATATCTAATATGTACTGTGCCTCCACAGAGCCACAAATCCCCACAGCCTTGATTCTATAATCATGTCTCTAATACCCAAACCATTATCATACACATCAGCCATCAAGGTACAGAGCCAGGGAGCCTTGAATGTGACCACTGACTGCCCTCGCCTGCTGCTCCCTGACCTGAAACTGTCTGCGACCCAGCGACATCTTCCCATGGCTTGGATGTTTTGGTAGAGCCAGTGGGGCTCTCTGAGCTTTAAAAGGCATGTTATACCTGAGTATATGGGTATGTACTGTAATTTGCCCCAAGCAAGTGAAGTCTCGGGCCCTATCATCATACCTGTGCGCGCTCTGTAATTGCAACAGTGCAGTATACCCTGAACCAGGAAGGAACATCTGTATGTTTACTTTCATAATTCTTTTTCAGCTTTATTGAGGCCTGCCTGGATTGGTCTGCAGGCTAAGGGCAGAGAAAAATAGCTATTTTTCAGTATGAACTAGTCATTATATCCTAAAAGCATAGTTTCTCTCTGAGCTGACAATGCTTGGGTTGGTACAAAGTCCTAAGTCACCTGATGTGAGAATTTTGTTTGCTCCTCTTGATGCATTCAACTGTTCACTATTGTGGTGTGTCGAGGCCTGCAATCACTGCTGCCATCAAAGAAGTCTCACTGAGAGAAAAGAGTTTCAGAAAGGACCGAATAACTGGCTTGATTTCCAAGTTGTTATCTTCTGAACATGTTTCATTTTTGCTCAAACAGAAAAGGGAACCTCCTTCTGAGTTGCAACAGCTGATATCTATGATTATCTACTGTTTTTTAAGAGATAACCTTACACTTGAAAGTGTTGTGTTGTTAAAAGAGAGAGTGTTGTAAATGTAGTGTAGCTGCAGGTAAAAAAAAAAAAATCTCTAAATAAATAAAGGTGAGGGCAGCGTCGTGTGTAGATTTCACCTGCAGCTATGAGGTACGTGGCGCTTGTGAGCACAACTCATTACTGTGATCAAACGAAACCCCCCCTGCCTGGCTAAACGCAGAGCTTATTAAAGTGCCCAGCCAGGAGTGGGAGTAAAAAAGCAGGAGGAAGAGAAGGGGGGGGGGGCTCATTAAGATTTACAGTGAGACTCTGATGTCCCCAGGGTCCTAAGAGATGTGGGATGAAGAAGAAAAAACGTCTGTTAACTGAAGTTAACTGTTCATAGCTCAGACTGCTTAGCAAATACTAAGATGTAACTATATATTGATATGAATGTTTAAATAAAGAAAATGGCTTCAAGAACGAGTAACTGTGTAGGGGGGGAAAGTCAAATCTCTGAACTCTACCTCATAATATTGACCATTATATTTAAATAACGCAAAATAAAATGTAGTGACAGTCCAAAAAGAAGTCACAATAAGTGGGTTATCACTCAAAGTTTTTGGTGGTGTCAATAGAAAGGTGACAAAAATAAAAAATGTCCCACATGCATCATACTCATTGCATAGAGGAGGTACAACATGGTTTAAAATACTTTAACACTTAGTATTCCCAAACTAAATCTACATACTTTACCATTTAATATTCACAGGAAATGATGACAAGCAATTTATACTCTTTGGGCAATTTTCTTTTGTCACCTTTTAAATGAATGCACAGTACTCAAAAACAGTTCAGAATTGCTTTGAACTCAATGGTTAATGGTAAACGGACTTGAGCTTGTACAATATAACTCGCGCGCTACTCACAGCTGCATAAAATAAAAAATAAAAAACATAGAAATTGTTCCAAATGATCCAGTATAGCCTCAGGAGACAATAATGATTATTTCTTAGAATGACTGACTTTAATCAAGTTAATTAGAAGTGAAAGTTGCAGATGTATGTCTGGTGAAGCTTTAGATTTAAAAAGATAAATTCTAGATAAATATTTTGGACATTTTGGAACTGATGATTTTCTCTGTACATTCATTTCCTTTGTCTGCTTTGTTTGTTTCTGACCAAACAAAAGGCTGATTTGATCATGTAAATACAATTTCACTACTGAATGCTACTTTTTAGTATTTGTCACTTTGAGAATCTTTGGTTTCAAACCATAGACGGTATAAGACATGGATGTAGTCTCAGTGACGTCACCATTTGATTTCTGAAGAGGCATTCTGAAGCCCTTAAGAAGGGCTCAAGGCTTCTTAGTCACGCCCCTGATTATGCAAATATATGAATAACTAATAGGCTAAATAATAACATCAAAATGGATGCGTTATTAAAAAAATTCATCCCCTTTACAGAGAGTAAAAATAAAATATGAGCTTTGATTCTTCATTTGTTTTTGCACCAGTCGGTGAACTTTTGTATTACATATTACTCTTTTTTAATTAGGAACCAAAAAGAGGCAGATTTCTTGGCTCTGCAGCCAATCTCTAGTGGACACTCGAGGACCTGCAATAATTGCACTTACCTTGGTCTTCAGTCTATGTGAGAATTTTCATTTTAGCAGCTTTTGAAAATTGTTGTACTTCATCTGTGTGTTGACAACAAGAGTGAAATGATATTTTTTGATTTTAAAGCTGCTGCTACTGCACAAGGAAAGCACTTAAAGTGGTGTTATTGTATATAACATGTAATCATGATTAATAATTATGATAACAGTAATAGGATTATCATTTCTGTCATCATGCAATTGTTCAGCCTAACTGTAGTGTAAAATGAGCACAGAGGCATGAGCGGGAGGGGGCTAGACGACACCATTATTTCCAGGGAGAGCTGCTATCACATCCAGATGCTTCGCCTGGAGCTGGCATGCCTGGGCAGGTGGGTTAATCAGATATTATGAAAAGCCACAGTACAGCACAGTAATAATCTCTGTGTTAGCCTCTGGTCTTTAAGCCTTAAGACTCCACGGAGCCCAAACAAATGACTGATTCTGAGGTTGACGGGTCCACATTCAGTAATCCAGATCAGACTGACTCTCTGCTCAGGTCTTAGGCTGAATACTGTTGCTTCTGGATGGCATGCTGAGTCAAATCACATCTAAATCCATCGGCTTCTGTGCCTAAACTGAGATCACATTTACTTCCTCCCTTGGCCTTTAGCAGCTTGCTTGTAAAAAACTAACAACACATTTTAAAGGGGACAAAAATCAGCTCATTTTTGGGAATTTTCAGCTTTGTGAGACAAAAAAGGTTTTCATTGTCTGTGACTTGGGAAGCAGGTGAACTGCTAAAGGTTAACATACCTCAGAGATGACAGGCTTGCAGTAGCCAGCTCCGAACACAAGGTTCTCTACAGTCATGGCAGATGGGTCGCTGGAACTCTCTGGTGAGCCTTTCCCCAGCCAAGAGCCCTTCCCTGTACGTGCAAAGCTGCAGAGAGAACAGGAAGGACACATGCAGGGACAAAGCATGAGTGTGTGTGTGTGTGCGTGTGATGGGAGATGGGAGCTGCTACTATTTGAATCAATCAAGGGCTGAAGTAATCTATGTAATGCATGGCTAACATTGACTTTATGATATTGACAGCAGAATTCATCAGGTAAGTGCCTGGGAAAGTATTAATTCCAGCAGCTAATGGATACACCTGTTTTGGTTGCCAAAACAATAAGAAGGAGTAAAAGGCTGTGCCAGCATTTTCCCTCACTTTAGAGTTTCAACAATTTAATTAAAACTATTACAGTCATAGAAGAGGTTATATACTTGAGCCTTTCAAGCTTTGTATTATTTAAACGCCAATTTTGTGCAAGATTGAGATAAAGTGAGAGCAATATTCTGCCTTTTTAGTACATTTTATATTTTAGTACGCCAATGCCTGAGGACTGTATTAAACAGTGTTTTAATGTGCTCTGACATGAGCTAGCATGTTCCACTGATTAGCTTACTAGCTTACAACTGTAACTGATTATTACTTCTGAAACCAATGAGCACATCATGAAGTTACTTGGTTACAGGGTGAGTTACATAAAAAAAACAGTTTCAGTGTTCCCTACTATCTGAAATCAGGACATAGATGCGATTACAATGTTTAGGCTCACATTAGCACCGTATCCTCTCTTTGAAAACAAGGTGCGGTGCAATACGACACACTTTATTGTCCCCTAATGGAAATTTGTCATGGACACCAGTGCTGCTACACATAGAGCTGCCTTTACAGCTAAACTAAAAACAATAGAAACAAATAATCCACATTAAAAACATGTGGTGGAAAACATGATGCTAAAATCCTCAGTCCTGTCATCTGAAATGTAAAATCTTGTAACTACAGAAGTGAAACATACTGTAGCCTACTGTTTAAAGAATAGAAAAAAACGGGAGCCCATGCCAGCTGATGCAGCAGCGTGAGCAATTTGGGTTCAGTGTCTTGCCCAAGGACACTTTGACATGTGACTGGGGAGTTGGGGGTTTAACCTCCGACCCTCCAGTTGAGATACAGCCGACTCTAACACTGAGTCACAGCGCTAAATGGGAGAACAATGCAGAGACAGCTTTTTAAAAACCAATGGAGCTACCATTATCTTAGTGAGCAAGCCAACTACGCATTATAAAAGTCTCCAGTTATCTGTTTGGAATCAATGAACTTTGTTTTGGGTGGGGGGGGATCACATCTCATTTAAAGCATTCAAGCCAAATGAAAATTCAAGATCTGCAAAACGCAAGTGTTTGCATATAGCCATACCTGATAAGCGGCTGGTGTAAGGCAACCAGTGAAGCATGTATGGAGACAGAGATGACAGACAGGTGGAAGTAGTCGAACATGACTGGGACATGGTGGTGGAGGCCCCTCCGTGGGTTGAAGTGGAGGCTGAGGGTCCGGCTGCTGATCAAAGGAACAGTCGCTATCTCTGCAAGCCTGAGGGATGAAAGAAGGGACACAAATGATACACTCGAGTACAAACGACAAATACTGTGACATACTCTTTAAGTGGTCTGCAGAATTCTGTTTTTTGTCTACTGCTATAGTTCTAATGTCACTCAAACAGTAAAGCAGAAACCTTTAAAATTAGATACAAAGCCAGGCAAAAACTCACAAGGAAATAAGAAACATTGCCATAAACACTGGACTGGGACTGTATCACTGTGTTATGGTTACAGAGTGCAGAAATATTACATGCAATTATGGGATTTTGTAGTGTTTTATTCTGAAAAGGAATGCTAATTACTTGTGACCCTGAACAGTCTGTACCTTGTTACAGCTGACATCAGCTCTTTGTGTTTACGGAGGTGTAACTATCCCTGACACATGTTTTTTTTCCTTTTGCCTGACTCTTAGAAAGAAGTCTCTACAGCTCCAGCTAATCTGACTCTTTATGTATATCAATCCCTGAAATAAGGAGTCAGAGAGAATGAGTCTGACTCTTGACTGGAATGGTTACAGGGACCTTGTAGATACTTAAATACAGACTCTGAGTAATAAGAAACAGTGCACATGCTAACAGACAGAGTGTTAGAATACAGCTGGGTGTAGCTTTGAAAAGTCATATAACCCCAAGAGTATGAAATAAACCATCAATACTGTTAAATAGCATGCAGCGGTTTGTACACAAGAAACCAGAGCCTTAACAGAAATCGATCCTTTTGCCATTTGTGCTAATGTAAACTGCTCATCTCATCATTTCTTCTTCTATTTGTCCAAAGCAGGCGGCAATCATGTACTGCATGCACAGAAGTGTTCAGGTGCTTAAAGAGATGGCTTTGAGCCAAAGGACATAATAGCCCTTATTCATGCCTAGTTTGCATTCTCACTCTTGCAGAAAAGCTGCACCAAGGGAAAGTGTAGCATTCTCTCTTTCTAACACACAAACCTGCTGCTCTCTCTCTCATACACACACACACATACCTGAAAACTGCTCAAAAACTTACTGTTGCTCATTGTCGGTAAAATGAAGATCCAGCTTCAGCTGAAAGTCCACCTCACTCAAGGCTTCTTCCACCTGTAAAACATTGGTACAGCTGATAAATCATGAACAGTATTATGTGTTTAATTAGGGCTGCCTTGATCGTCATATATGAGCATATATGAGTATACGGCCCCTGACCAAGGTGTTGTATTTGACAAGCTGGGAGCAAAGACATTAAAAAACATGAGCGCAGTGTCAGTGATGTCCCTCATTTGTTTATGAATAGGCGTTTTGAACCCTACGATGGTTGTCGCCATATTGGAAATGCCATCTCCATCTATCCTGTGATCAATTTAGAAACTGGCAAAGAGTTGGAGTTAAGGCAGGCCTTAAGCCTCCAGGTAAATAGCTAGTCAGTTAAATCAGCCATGGCCCGGATTATGGAAATGTATTTATAAGTGTTAGTCTTAATATAATCAAAACCGATGACATATACTCAGACCCAAACTGTTTTTGTACCAGTCTGCAAACATGTTATATTCTGCTGTAAAAATGGGTTTTAATGGGCTTCATGAGCTTTTGGAGCCAGCCTGACACTTCACTTGTTTGGACTTTCACATTGGATTCATTTGTCAACAGCAGAGGTTGCAAATTGGTTGGGAGTGAGAATTGTAGGCAAGGATAGAATATGTTGTTTGCCATACAACCTAATGTTTACTACAATGTTTGCAAGTTTTAGTAACTTCGATGTTCTTTTAATTGAAGTGTCTGTGTTTTTGATGTGCTCTGTATTCCAAAATGTATTTAAAATTTAATCAGATGTAAGGTAAACAGTATAGAATTACTCTCATGTTCAAAGTGCCATCGACAGTCTTATGAATATATAGCACCTCTTTAAATTTGAAAAACAAAGTGGAAAAAACTACAAAGGCTGTGCTGCGGGTGGAGCCTTTTGAAGATGAAGGTGCAGCGTTGCTTATTAAGCTGAAGGTTACACACAGCTCTTTCTCTCTTTCTCCTTACAGTTGAAGTACACATACATATACTGTACAGCAAACACCCAAATCTTTGCTGTTCTGTCCCACATTGATGTTCTGATTGATTGAGCATACATGCGAGTGAGCACAGGGGAAATGAGGGGCTATTTTTGTCCGTGCTATCTGGAGCTGTGAGCGGCAGATAACCTCCAAGGTTAATGAGCAGAGAGCCTTCGGGAGCGCTTACAGCTGATATCTGATATGTCTTGAAGCTGTGTGTCACTGGACTTTAACATGAATGTCCACATTTAATGAAATCTTCTAAAATAAGAATCATGCAGAGTTGTGTAAGATCAAGTATGCTAATTCTGTCCACAGCATTCCAGGGATCTTGACTGCACACATATGTCAGAGATCAGTTACAGTGCACGGTAATGTCAGTGTGTGACACACGGCTATCATATGGATGATTAGCTCCAAGCAGGGCCATCTTAACTCCCCCACATCTCTGCCTCGGGCCTGTCTCGGGCTGTCACCACTGATCTATTTGAGCTCTGATGGCTCCCAACAACAAAAACAGGCAGAGTGGATTTTCGGGGTCATGCCGATGGTGAAACCGTTCAGGACAGCACATCAATAACTGTCTGGCAGGTTTACACGCCTGATCATTTCAGCTGAACATGGGCAGTCTGGGGCACAGGCTCTTTGCATTTGTCTGTGAATTAATGAGCTTTAATTCCAGGAGACAAGTCGCTGAACTCAATTAGCTTCATTCTGTGTGCTTGTCTGACAATGCTGTTGTTTGCCAGGTATAACAAGTGATGGAAAGTAACAGAGTAAAAAAGAACATTATCTCAAGTAAGCACAAATTGTATAGATACAATGGAAACTCAGTTTTCTACTTTGTTATATATCCTTTTAGTAACACTTTAAATTAAGGTCACAATATTCCTCATTAAGTAGTTGTTAATTGGCATGCTAATTAGTAGCATACCAGCTGCTTATTAGTCATTATTAGAATTAGAAGGCCACAAGGAGTAATAGCCAAGCTATCTGACCACAAGGTACTGTATGTCTGACTGTATTTTTAAAAATGCAAGTATTCAGTCCGTCCACTGGTGTTGCTTTTTTGTGAGACAAATCTTCTTATATTTGCTTTTTTGTGACTCATCTTCCTCATGGCATCTTCCTTGGCCCATGCTGCCACCCTTCCATCAAGTTTTATGAAAACCTGACCAGTATCCTTTTTTTTTTTTTTGCAATCCTTCTGAGAATAAATGGTACCAAAAACACAACCTGCCTGGCAGATGTAACTCTGATAGGGGGGGCTGGGGTGTTCCAAAATGCTGCAAGTCAGCACATCAACATTGCTGCCAAATACCAGAAAGGCCACAAGAAATAATTGCTAGCTACCTGGTACGTCTTAACAGTGTGAGGGCAAACACCCACATGGCAACATTATTTTTATTGTTATAAATTGGTTTTATCTGCCTGTGTTTGTGTACTCCAGGGTGTTGATATCAGCTACATACTGTATTAACATGAGCTGATGAACCGTCAATCAAGTAGTAGCCCAATTCAAATCAATCACTTTTTTTTTACAATTACGTTTTTTTGAGCATTTTAAAAACACAGCACACTATTTACTCAATCATTGTAAAATAAATTCCACTAGACTATAAAACATGATGGACACTAGAGGTGGGAAAAAATTGTTTTATGTAAAAATCGAGATTCTTATCTTTGAGATTTTTAAAATCGATTCTTTTTTTTTCTTTTTTTTTGGGGGGGGAGGCTAATCAGTCACTCCCTGCTAAGTGCTAAGGCTAGCTCTTTAACTCAGTAGAATGCCAAATGGAGCAGCAAGAAATTCAGCCACTTTCACAGATGACTGGAGTAGATCCTGAAGTACTGTATGGACTAATTCAAAAATAGAATTTGAATCAATGGATCAAAAGTCGCTTTGAATCGAAAATCGATTCTGAATCGAATCGTGACCTCAAGAATCAAAATCGAATCGTGAGACACCCAGAGATTCCCAGCCCTAATGGACACATAGTGTTTTTTCACTTAAAACTTTAGATAAGTTATTATCACTGATCAGCCCTCACAAATAAGAAAATACATTTTATAATCAAATTAGCCCCGTGGCCCCTTTTCATCAAAGCATAAAATATATTAAACAGAAACCGTTGTTTGTTTTTTGGTTTCAGATGAAAACACAAATACTGGAAACACAAATAGTTATTAAATGTTTATGATTTTGTATTCTTAATTATGATATTAAAAGAGATATCATACACTTTTTTTCTATTGTATACAGATTTCTTGCTGCAAAACTCCCAACTTGTTGACCATGCATGCTGCTTAAGACCTTGAACTTCTCAGCCAATCAGAGTGTAATAGATGAACTGTCTTTCCAGGATACTCCTTCCGTTTAGAATAGAGTAGTACTACTGTTCAGTAAATGTTCATTATTATATAACTTCATCATTAAATATTTCTGCTGTAATTAACTGGCTTTAATCTCTGTTATGAAAGGGCTTTATTGTTTGTTTCAGATGGTAGGAAAAGGGTAAGGACAGTGTGTAGGAGAGAACAGTGGATGTTAAATGCATTCATTAATCAACATTTAATTGAACTGTAATTATCCGTCGTTCATTTACCTGCCACACTGCTGATAAAATACAAGCAGCCAAATAGAGTCCTCTCTCTTTCTCTTTTCATTGAACAGGAAGTGTGTTTGTGTGTATGCGTGTGTGCGTGTGTGTGTGTGTGTGTGTGTGTGTGTGTGCGTGTGTGTGGGTGGGTGTGTACAGAAAATGTCACAAGCATGACTCACCCTTTCACCGTCCAATAGCAGGTGGACTTTGAAGATCATACGGTCATTCACAGTGATCTCCTCATTTCTGTAAAGGATCTGAAGTATCCGGCTGAACACTGCGCCGTCATAAACTCCCGCCGTGCTGAAGCTGCATTCTCCTGATGAGAGACAACGCAAGAACACAACAACACTGAGTCGATGAGGTGAAACAGCCGGAAATATTAAAGAGCTTTTACACACAAAAAATTATGAATCTAAATGTCAAATTAAAAAAACAAGGAGATGTTTAAGGAATGTAATGTTATGTTATCATCCGAACAAAAACAAGGCTGTTCATTTGGCAATTGCAACGCCTGATATTTGCAGAATGTGCTCAGATTACTTGATATGTGCACAGATTTGAAAATGCGCTGAGTGTTGGCCTGACATTTGCAAATGTTCACTGGGATTGGCGAGGGATCTAAGGGTGTATGCATAGATCTGAGTGTTAAGATGTGTCAAAACGTGTCGAGAATTGAGATTGTGTCTAAGCACAACAGTTGTTATTGTCTCCTCTCACTCATGTTTAATGTGCCTGCACTGTAGATAGCCACAGATATGCTGGTTCTATACAAACATACATCACTTGGCTTGTATTTCCAAATGTTACTCTACATGTCAACAAGAACTGAGCACCATAAGGGAATTTGTATAATGTTGTCAAATTTCTCAAAACTGGAGAGACAAAAATAAAATGTTAGTAGTGTTAACTTCATTTTTTTGACCAATAGATAACAATATTTTAAGAGGTTTCAGAATGCAAAATGACTAAAAGCACAAGTGTGCTCATCAGTAATCCTTGCAAGACACTTAAGCTCTGCTCCAGTATTGCATTGCACCACTGATTTGGTCTTCACCTTACTCTCTACCTCAACTCTCTACCTCACCTGTCCCCTTGTTGTTGCTTCTGTAGAGTCACCACGATACCACAACATTTCAGAAAAATAATGACCCTGCAGTAGCAAGCTGCAGGAATGGCAATATCCAAAGAAACCATTACTAATTAAAAGCCAGTTGCCCTTAACTTGTAAGCATTAGATCTTTATTAATATTCTGGACTATTGTATAAATGACAACGATAATGTGACGTAAGAATTATGACATGGAAATATTTAAAGCTGCTTTGAGGAACTTTGGGATTGTGTAGATCTTGGCGCCCCCTTTGGATAAAATGTATGTATTTGTTTACATTTTCCTGTAAGTAATGTTTTCTGACAATGAAAGTCATCCTGCTTATTTCAAATGTCTCACATGCCATTCACAATTAATCTGTGGCGTTGAATGTTCAAATAAGCTGTTTGGCAGCAATGCTGTCATTTGCCTCATCTGACATTTATCCGGCAGCAGCAGATTCAGGCAATACAAGTAATTATATAGAAATAATCAAACTGCTCTCTTTTTAAGGTCACATAGAAGCATGAGCATTCATTTCAGTCTCTTTCACGAGCTAAACACTCCTCACAGTTTTGAGACAATATTAGTGGCTCGTGACATTCTATGTACCACCACCTGAATGAATGAATCAGAAATGGTCTTTCATAAATGTCTAAGTAACCTAAAGAAAAATGCACAGATATGCTGGTTCTATACAAAGGTTACACATGTCACCCAGCAGCAACTCTTAAGCTCTATTGTAAGCATATAAACAGTAAAAATGAAAAGTTATAATACAATGAGAAACTGAGATTTCATGGCTGCCGACAGGAAATAGTCTGAAACCCGACCAGTCACTACAAACTGCAGCTTTGTCAGTTAAATACACTCATCTTTGGAGACATAAAGATTTATTTGGGAGCGTTAGAGGTGCTGGTTGGAGTTTTGCTGTGTTAAAAAACAGCAAGGTTAGCTGTTTCCAGTCTTTATGCTGAGCCCAGATGCTTCAGTGGAGCTCCATATATATCATAAAGTAACTGAAAGTGGCATTGATTCCCCTCTAAAGGCCCCATAAAACCAGCTTAAAAAGATACAAATAATAGATGCAATATAATGAGTTGTGAAGCATTTGTGATGAAAGAAGTAAAAAAAAAAAGTATTTCAATGCCTCAACAACTTTTTCATTAATGACCGACCCGGTTTATTCTTATGTGTCAAATGTATGCACTAGCTATGCTGCTGTTTTGAGCACTACATACAGTACATGTGCAATGGTGTGTCTGTGTAGCTCTACAATATCCAAACAACAAATGCTTCAGTAGATCTCTATGCTAGTTACATTGCCTGGTATTACATTCTGGTATTTGTATGTGTACAGGAAACCATTGCAACCGAAACCGGGTGTATTATGTTGGAGTTGGCATTTCGTTATATTGCATGCACTGCACAGAACAAACGAGAGGACACATTGGAGGAGATGGAATGTACTGCATTGGTTTGGAATGGATGGAATGCTTAGCTCGATAGAATTGTTAGCTCAGGCTAGCAGTTAGCCTATATGTTAAAAACACAGAAGTTCATGATACAAAAAACATACATTTATCTTCTCGTCATAATTCTTGGTATCCGATGATTTACATGTGGTGAATGCCAGGAGAGGAAAATGCAAACCAATCACAGGGCTTGCAGTGTGCGTTGTTTTGACGCATAGTTAAATTTTTGGGGAGGTGCATGTCATGCTACGTACGTATGCTTCTGCATAAAGGGCTACACGAACCTACAGCATATGCTACGGCGTAGATTTGATGCAGAAGTATAATTAAGACTTAAGGAGTCAATATAACTTCTATCTCCTTTGAACAAACTATCTGAACTTACAGTATACTACTGTTTGCTTGCAAAACAAGTTTTCTACAGTAACTGATAATGATCAAGTTTTATTCTCCCTCTTCATTAACTTTTTCATTGATTGAAAGGATGACCAGGCTAGCAGGTGAGTTGCATTTATAGCTTGTCAGTTACAGCTGTTGAACAACTATGATGTAAGTACAGCTGGTATGCGTGATCAGGATTACTACTAAATGGTAAAACTTGTAAAGCGCATGAAAGATAAATCTTGATTCCTTGCAAAGCAGAAAGAGCACTCATGCATGAACTCTTTGTGTCCACATCTGATAATATGGACCCCTGGGGTTTTGACTGTCAACATATCTAATGTTTGGGAACTCAATGTGACGGCTGCTCACTTTTGCTGCTAGCACAATCTCCCAGGCAGAGCTGCAGTCCAGCTGTGAGCCATGAGAGGTCTCTGATATGGCCTGCTGCGGATCTGCTCTTTTCAGTCTCAGTCTTACTCTCCCTCTCTCAGCAGGCCTCCTCCTGATAATGCTGTCACTACTTGCTACATCAAGCGGCCCCAGCAAGGATGACGGATGTGCGGGAGCGCGACTGTTGGGTGGATGTGTGACAGAGGCAACGTAATCCCTGCGGGTATGTTCTGTATGTGGAAGAAGTTGTCTCTCTGTGTCAGCACTGTGGCCTCTTAACTTGCTACCTTCTGTTTGTTTTGTTCTGTCTGCCGTCTGTCTACAGGCACAGGAGTAAGGTGGATTAAAGACTCAAAACTGTGCGCAGGAATTAACATAAATGATTTTCTATTTGTGTTTGACCTGTGAAGAATTCCCCCAGGTGCTGCCATGCCCTCTCTGCTGTGTTGGTTGGCTCTTCAGTTTGCCCAAAGTCACTCAATCATAATTTGTAGCTGCTGCAGTTGCCCTTGCTGCTTTAACACAGTCATACACACTGTGCATCCTTTTTAAAGCAAGTTTGTTTGATAGGATTGATTAAACCTTAAAATACATACAAAGTGATTAAAGCTTGATAAGAATGCTACTTTGTTCGGGTGTCTGTTTTGACATTGAAAGCAATGATTTTCACAAACAAGGGGAAAGCAAAAAAGAAAACAAGCAGTCAGATCTAAAAGAAAGCCCTTACAAAATAAAAGGTCATCGTAAAAGTCTTATAGGTCTGGTTTTGTACCAACTCTGATGACATGTTTTATGGGTGGAGCCCAGCTTGTGGCAGAGAGTTGCAATTCTGCAGAAGCTGTGTAAGGTGTGTGCAACAAAAACAACTTATAATACACATTATAGAAATATGAATCATGAGAATCAGATTCAGACACACTTTATCCATCCCAATAGGGCAAACTTGGACATTCATTTTGCTTGTATAGATGCAAAAGATATGAGACGTAAGCATGAAGATACAAGATATAAAATATAAAGATTATGACATATTCAACCCCAATGATGTCCTGGCTCTTGTTGTTCATTAGCCTATACGGTTGATTGTGGGGGCAGGAAGGGACCACGTGGTACGGTAGGTAGTATCGGCATTGTCACTACCTGGAGCTTGCATCACTGGGTCTGTTGAAGGTGGCAATGCTGTTTTGATTGAAGTGGCAACTAAGGGCCATAGGGTAGGTGATGTAACTTATCTGTAGGGCATAGGGGCATAATCGGGATGAGGGGTATCTTCACTGAACACTTCTCCTTTCATTAGGACACAAGTACATTGTGTTTATTTCAAATGTATAATACAAACAGGAGCAAGTGTAAAAGACTGGATGCATGGTTTAGGTATTTGTTTTGACCTGTAAGCATCACTTGGCTTGTATTTCCAAATGTTACTCTACATGTCAACAAGAATTGAGCACCATAAGGGAATTTGTATAATGTTGTCAAATTTCTCAAAACTGGAGAGACAAAAATAATGCTGTCATTTGCCTCATCTGACATTTATCCGGCAGCAGCAGATTTAGGCAATACAAGTAATTATATAGAAATAATCAAACTGCTCTCTTTTTAAGGTCACATAGGCTTTGTTCAGACTGCCGCCCAAATCTGATTTTTCCCCAAATCTGATCAGAATCCGATCTAACTGACTGACTGTCCGCATTACAAATTGCAAGTGACCAGATCCGAACTGCCTGTCCGTATTGACATGGTCTGATCCACATTGATTTCTATGGTAACAGGTTACGCCCAGGAAATACAACTGCAAAATGGATGACAGAGAAGTGTGTCTATTTCTGACACAAACAATCTTGTGGAGCAGTCCGTCCACAGGCTGTTGTTTTGCTCCATGTTTGTTTTCATTCTTGCTGTTTTCTTCCACCGACCAAAGCTTAGACCAGTTTGTATAATGCGCCTTGAATTAACTTCCGGCTTGCTGGATCTACGTCGTTGTTTTTATTGTCAATGGTGTCGCGTTGCGAGTGACGCAGAAGACACATTGAAGCGACCGAGACGTTCAGATTGGATCAGATCTGTAGTAATCTGATTTGAATCGCATTCGAAACCACCTCTGTATGTGGTTTGAATCAGATTTGGAAAAATCAGATCTCATGTGGCTTTTTGTGTCCAGACTGGCAAAAAAACAAACTACATACAATCTGGATGTGCTAAAAATCTGATTTGGAGGTGCAATGTGAACAAGGCCATAGAAGCATGAGCATTCATTTCAGTCTCTTTCACGAGCTAAACACTCCTCACAGTTTTGAGACAATATTAGTGGCTCGTGACATTCTATGTTCCACCACCTGAATTAATGAATCAGAAATGGTCTTTCATAAATGTCTAAGTAACCTAAAGAAAAGATGTACTTATCTGCATGACACTAAAGTATGCTCATGCTTTGACAATGTTGTGCATTGTATCATAGGATTTCTACGCTCTACATTCTGTTGTTGTTGGAATAGAAATCAATTTAGTAATGCTATTCATGTAACCGTTAGTGAGACTCACAGAAATGCATCAAACCCACACAGTTCTGACATTTATGTGTGCATGATTCCAACAGGTGCCAGGGAGTTATCACATCCTGCACATTAAAACCTGCTGAAATGCCCCTAAGCTTTAGCCACAGTGATTCTGTGCTGGAAATAATCTGCTTACAGCCTCTGGTGCTCTACATCTGCTTGGTGAGAGGGTGTATGTGCCCGTCACTCCCTATCAGTAAAACACACAGAACTCGCCACACAGAACTGCTCTTCAAGGTACCAATATGAGGGAGTATCTTCTTCCTTGCTGTCAAAGACAACTTAAACAGAAATCCAACTCTGCCAGGTAGCATTCTGACTTTTAAATCTCAACGTAATTGTGCATGAATCACAGTCATTAAATGCTTCAGTTGAGTGTGCGGCACAATTCATTTGTCTGAAGGGCGCAGACAATTGGAATGTCAAGCATATACTTTCATAGAGAACATGGTGAGGGATTATTTCCTTTGTCTGTGTATGATGGATGTTTTTTTTCCTCTTGCTGGCTGGTGCAGTTGTGCTCAGGATTCAGCCTGCGAGGTATGGAGGCTTAATACATGACCTTGTTGAAGGAGCTGCAAAGGGGCAGTGGAAGGGAGGGGAGAGCTGCAGCCTTCCAATTACAATATGGATATGCTCTTCTCTGTAATGTACACTGCTGCAGTGCACATATGCTACCGCTTTTTAAAGTGTGGATTTGCAGTCAGTGGATAAGATAAAAGCTGCAGTGCTGTGACTTTTCTTAGCGATCAAACAGTGAATTGAAGTGTTCAGCCTAGCTTAGCATAAAGACTAGAAGGTGGGAAAAACAGACCCAAAGCTGTAGCATTTGAATATCTGTGTATTTCAAATGTAGTATACGCTGCATAAACGCCTTATCCAGTTGCTTTCATAAAAATAGAGTTTTGAGAATGATCAGACATACAATGTCATTTGTTCATTTCTGTCCTTGAATGGGTAAACCCTTCGATCGGTGGTTCTGATATTTTTCAACCAATTAGATTTATTCAATGAAAAAAATGTGCAGTTTGGACCTCAGGACGAACAAAACAGGTGACAGAGCAAAGACAGAACAAGCAAACATGTTTAAAAATCGCTTCACAATCTTTTTGACCGATTTTTTTTCCCAGGCACATACTGTATGCCCGGCCCACTGAAGTTGGCCTTGCGACCCACTTTTGGGTCCCGAACCACCACATGAAAACCACAGACTTAGATCATTGTAAAATAAATGTTCTTCAGCGCATTCATTTGATTTTTTTAAATGTCATTTTTGTCATTTTTCAAATGCTTCAGATCCATATCAGCTGTGCAACCTCCTATTAATACTACATTGTTGAGTTGTCTGTGTCTTTACTGTTTCCTGTTTTATTTTGTAGCTCTTGTCCCCAGTGTTTCTTGTCTTGTCTTATTTCCTCCCTCTGTCTGGTTTCCCTCCATTTTTGATTGCCCTGATTGTCTTCACCTGTGTGGTTAGTCTCACCTGTGTCTGATCACCCCAGAGTCTATTTAGTCTCAGTGTACCTTCCCTCCTCTTGTCTGTTTGTACGTCTACTTACACATGTTCCCAGTGATTTGCACATTGTTACGTCTTGTGTTTTTGCTCCTTTTCTGTTTGAATTGTTCAGTTTTGACTTTTGTTACTTGCTTTTGTTTGGCATTTTGCCTTTTTTTGTTTAAATAAATCTTTACTGGTTAGTTCTACACTTGGGTCTTGTTCCTTGTCATTTAAATCTGACAGACACGATGGTTCAAGCTATAATATTTCAATTTAAATCATTTTAACAGGATTATGCAAAAAAAGAGAAAACAATCTGGCAGACAGCAAAGGGCAATTTTTGCTTGGTTGAAAAACCCATTAAGTCAGCCTTTGAGCATATGTTGGTATTTAAAGTTGGAGCTTGCACCGAGCCATGTTGGCTGCTTTGCCTTGATTTAGATTTTAAGCATAGCTAGTAGCAAAGCCTGGAAGCAGTCAGGATGACTTTCTGAATTGAGCTCAAAACAAGCTGCATGCACATGCAACACAGTTGAATCAAAAAGTCAGAGCAATCAGCTGAGGGAAGAGTTTATTTTATTTTTTACTTTGAAAGACATCATTTTAGAAAGGTGGTAAACTCACAGTCATGTTATTCATATTGCTCTCGGCTGTTTTTTGCATAGAAAGCAAATAAACTTATGTCCAATATGTTGCTGATTCTCTTAAGGTTGCTACCTTGATTTAAAAAAAATGCTGGATCATGTTTCAAATAATCTTGTGTTTCCATAGATAGTCTGAGAATTTTATGTTTATGATGCTTTTTTATTTTATCACAATGATTTACACAGACAAAACCGTTTTCACTGAAGCTTCTTCCATCTGAGCTGTGCTGTATCTTCTTTTCCTCATCTTAAATCTTGTAAAATTGCACCTCCAGGTTTCAGCCGGCTTAAAATAGAGTATCGAGTGTAAGACTGCTGAACTGCTATTTTTATCATTTCCATTACAATGTGTTATATTCGGACTTTTTAGGATTTCTCTCCATCTATGACCTAATGAGCTGTATGAAATCATCTTCCCTGCTGGCATTCCCATCACTGGGAGCGGAGAAAACACTAGCAATGACATGAATCACTGACATTTCAGGCACAACATCGCCTTCTCAATCAGCCATGATGTTCCTGCCACCCAAAGTGTCTCGCACACACGTACAAACATACAACCCACATCCAGTCTGCTACTGTATATACCCGTGAGGACATATAAATTGAAAAATGATCGCCCTTTTGACTCTTTGCTCCAACAATAGAAGCTGTACTCCTTTAATTAAAGTCTTAATTTAACCTGAAACTGAGCCTGAAATCATTTGGACCTAAATGTCCTACAATCCTAACTGTCCTCATAAGAGCAGAGGGTCGCAACACGTCGGGAATTAGTCCCCACAAGTACAGCGAAATCAGGACACATAATCACACTGGCACACACACACACACACACACACACACCCACACACACACACACACCCACACACACACACACACACACACACACACACACACCCACACACACACACACACACACACACACACACACACACACACACACACACACACACACACACACACACACACACACACACACACACACACACACACACACACACACAAGGCTCCAGTCAGGAGCTAAAAATAGCTGTTATTACTGTGAATCAGTATTGCCAGTGAACAGCTTTGTGCATTGCCAGAGATCCAGATTTGACGCTTGGGTAGATTCAGAATAAAAAAAACACTGCGCCACAACCTTTGAATACCAAGAGGGCCAGACATGTGAGGCATCTTTTATTGTATAAATCACCTGCAAGATAGATAGATAGATAGATAGATAGATAGATAGATAGATAGATAGATAGATAGATAGATAGATACTTTTTATCCTGAGGAAAATTCAAAAAAGTAATCGGAGGAATTAGAGGACAGAAAAAACACGCTGCATAAATTAAAGAGCAGATTTTTCACACCCTTTAACAGAGTTATTTGCATGTTTTTATGCCAATATTTAAATGAAGAAAAAGGGGGGTTGTTCTACGCACACCACGTAGTGTCAGGGCAGTGCAAAAACAGCCGACTGAGGAAGAAGATAGGCCAGCACATCACTTGCTCAAATGCCACAAAAATGTTATTCCATCCAAATCAACGTTTCGACCAGAGGTCAGCTGATCATTTTGCTATTTACATTTAAACAAATTAAACAACATAACTTTCATTTACAGTAAATAGGAAAGAAAGGTATCAGCCCCAATTATTATTTCTGTCTTTGACATACAGCATTTTAAGTAGAGCCCGACCGATTAATAGGCCAGCCAATAATATCGGCCGATATTAGCTCATCCAGTGACTAGTGCTATCGGCTAATTTAGCAAATAACAGATATGTGCCGACATATTACTAGATCTATTCACTAGTCAAGTAGCATTTAGTTTTGAGTTTCATTGTATTAGACTAGCAGTTTTCTTTCACCAGCAGAGTGCTCTATATGGATTACAACAAGCATGATCACCCTCCAGAGTGTCAAACGGTGATGCATGTACATATGCAGTTATTTTACAGGTGAGTGACTCTCTTGTCTTCATCATATATTGATATCTTTTCCACAAGTGTTTGATAACTGCATTTGAGCAATCAACTCAATAAATGTGTAAATGTATATCAATCTCAACAGAAAATCTGTATCGGCCCCAAACATACTGTACCATATCAGTCGGGCCCTAATTTTAAGATGAGCTGTTTTATTGTAAGCTTTGTAAAGAAGTTTTCTGTCAAATTAACCTGACGCTCCTTATTATAAGACGAAAGGCAAATAGTCCTCCTGGTGCAGAACAAATCCAATAGAGTGTTATTTGATTCACAACGTACAAATACCTTGAGATGCTGCAGAAAAAAACGGGAAGAATTAATCAGAACAATGACATTGGGTTTAAAGTAAGCTCAAACTAATTTGCATTCAAAACATGTTATATCATCCTGTTCCCATTTGGTTTTCAAAGCTATTAGAGATGCAAGATTCTCTGCAGAGTGAGTCAGTCACTCTCTAACCCAAAGACAGCCAAGTGTCCTAAATCACTGAGATGAGGTAGAGCCATAAAAATCCCCAGACACCACTCTTCATTCTGTGATGCAGAACTCCTGACGGCAAGGACCATGGCTTTAACACATAAATAGAATCACTTACTGAGCACCAGTTACTCGTTTAGAAAAATCAATTGCTTATTTTGATTCTTTTGCTTTTATCCAAAATGAAAATGAAAGCTTATGATGCATTCTGAGGTAAATCCTTCTCAACCCAAGACGCAGATGTCAAAATAAATGGATGTTTTATTTCCCTCCTGTGTCTGTGGATTGCTTTATTTTGGGAAAAGTCTTAGTCATGTCTAAAAGTTTGTCTGTTCGTTTATTAAGATCCCCTTTAGCTTCTGTTTTAAACAGTAGCTACTCTTGGGGTCTCCATGTGAGGGTCTGTTAAGTCCACGAATGTAGGAATTTAGGCTAATAAATGTTAATATTCCACATCAACATAGCTCAGCAAAAACATGCTACTTCATCTATCAAAGGCAAAGAATAAGGTAATCCATTTGATACCATGTACAACACCAAATCCCCAAAAATTGGGAGATTGTTTTAAATGTAAATTAAAACTGAATGCAGTGATATATGCTAAACACTCAAACCCCATGTTGGATTGGAAATAGCACAAAGACAACATGTCAAATGATGAAACAGAGAAGTTTAATTGGATTTGGAAATGATATGCCCCTTTTAAATTTGAGGCCATTAACACAAACATCCCAGGAGTCTTTCTGGAGTAAAGATGGGGAGGGAATCACCCCTCTTTGAAAGACTGTGCTGGCAAATAGTGCAACACTTTAAGAATAATGTTTTTGGAGATTAAATTGAAAAGAATCTGGGGATTTCATCGTTTCCATTACATATTATCATTTAAAGTTTGAGAGTCTAAAGAAATCTGTATGTAGGGGAAAAGGCAGAAAACCAATAAAGGGTTGCCATTATCGTCTGGCCTTCAGACGGCACAGCATTAAAAACAGGCATGTTTCTGTTGTGGACATCACTGCATGGCCACAGGAACACTTGTAGAAGCCGTTGTTTTTTGTGAAAACAGTTCATCGCTGCATTCACAACTGGCTGAAACTCTACCATGCAAAGAGATACAGAGTTTTGTTAAAAGAAAACGTGATGCAACAGAGTGACAAACATGACCCTGTCCCAACTTTGTCTGGAATCACGTTCAAAATGGGCTTGTGTCCAAAAACACAAAACACAAAACAAGTTTCTCAGTTTTCAAAGTCAACATTTGACACGTTTTCTTTGTGCAATCAAATACGATGTTTCAATGTTTTAAAAATCCTCACATTCTGTTTTTATTGTCATTTTGTACAATATCCCGACGTTTTAGGAGCTGTAGAAATCGGGGTTGTGCTTTAAAAGAAAACACTGAAACATAACTGCTTACACACAGACTTCAAAGAAAAGCTTAAACCTCACAATGCATGTTATTCCATCCCCTGTGTGGAGAGCGATTTTCCCACTCAGTCCCCCTGAGAATGGGAACAACTGTGTGTGAAACAAATTCTGTTCAAACAAGATTTAAACTGCAGAATACAGCAATTACCATAATTTGTCAATAAAGGCCCATGATGCAAAATGACAACAGAGGGATGCAAATTGACTACAAAGAAGCACAGAAAGATCGCTTTGCAGACTGGGTGTGTTGCTGCTAAGTCTGAGGAATGTGGAGCTTTATGCATTTCTGTACCAAACTGAGGACTCATACATGTTTTCATATACAGTAATGCACTCCTGAAAGGAGATCCTTGGGGGGGGGGGGGGGGGTCAAAAGGCAGGATATGATGTAAGAAATTCACTACTGTCTTAATGTTTACAAGATATCCAGGACGGTGGGTGAAGCAGAGTCCAACCCTACAATGACAGTTTTAGCCTCCATATCAATGAAAGTCATTGTGAATATTAGGACGTATTCACAGTATCAATGACTACGTTTACATGCACACCATATTCCGATTAAGGTCCATATTCTGTTTAAGGACATATTCCGAAAAAGGTGTTTACATGCTCCGTAGAGTGCTGAGCTACTGGAATATTCCCGTTTACATGTTAATCAGCATATTCCGAATAAACCGTAGTAGTAGTAGTAGCAGTAGCGTCATGACAAGACGTCATCTAGGGTCGTATACAAATTGTTAACCTGTCCTGCTTCGGCGTTCCGACCGTGGTCAGAGCGCACAGGGGGGACTTATTTGTCTGCTCCAGGGCCGAAGTATCTCTCAACTTCGGGGCTAACCCCCGTCACTTTGACTGGGGTGCAGCAACTTGTAAAACAGACACGTAGAGTCCGGCTGGTAGCTTGAGGTGTCGGGCCATTTATTTCGCACACACCGAACTTGTATAACAGTACCATTGAGCTTAACGTTTCTCTGCCTAATTCTGCTCCGGTCCCCGGCATCATAACGCACCTCTCGCACACATCTGCAGAACACACACACTCGCCTCGTTTTCTCTCTCTCCTCACTCGCTCCACCACCCACACACATGCGCACTGAGCTACTTCACAGACAGACATACGCTACTTGTATAACAAAATCCTTGAAGTAGCATATTCAGGAGCATATTCCGACTAACGCGTTTACATGACCCAATATTCGGGTTGATACAGGCATATGCCAGGGGTCTTATTCGGGTTTTTAATAATCGGAATATGAGCTTAATCGGGTTATGACAATTGGAATAAGGTGTTTACATGACTCCTACGCAATCGGAATATTGTCATTATTCCGATTAATACAAGAATATGGTGTGCATGTAAACGTAGTCACTGAAGGAATGGAAAATAACGTAATGGCAAGCAGAAAAGGGTATGAAGCAGCTTCAGTATGTGCACAAAGATCAAGCTGGTCAGCCCCATGTAAATGTCAGCACCCCCTCCTGCTTGCCTGCTGTAAATTTTCCTAAATCACAACGCTGATTTCATGCAGGAATTTTACTAGGAGGCAGGCAGAAGTCAGGGTGAAAAATGTTGTCAGGACATTTTCAGGGGTTTTGTGTGTGGATACAACAATTATCTCATCATATCTATGACCAATCTCTGTTTACAGATTCTATATAAAAAATAGAGAATCTGCACACAGAGGGGCTGCATGGTGGTGCAGTGGTTAGTGCTGTTGCCTCACAGCAGGAAGGTTCCTGGTTGGAGTGCCCGTCAGACAGGGTCTTTCTGTGTGGAGTTTGCATGTTCTCTCTGCGCATGCAAGCATTACCTCCGGGTACTCCAGCTTCCTCCCACAGTCCAAAGACATGCTTGTTAGGTTAATTGGTGACTCTGTAATTGGCCGTAGGTTTTAGAGTGAGTTTGCCAGGTTGTTTGTCTTTATATGTCAACTGGTGACCAGTAAATCCCAGACCAGAGTGTACTCCGCCTCCCACCCAATAACAGCAAGGATCGGCTTCAGCCACCCACTATACCAAACAGGATAAGGGTTATAGATGACAGATACCATGGTTCTGGATATTTTAGCATGGGTAGTGTTCTCGTTTCTGTTTGAAGTACATTTGTAGTCCGAGCTGTATTGATTAATTATGTTTCAGCAGGCTTTGATGTGCCCGGGGAATACCGTGTGAACAGCAAGAAAACAGGTGGAAGGTCATCAGTGTTGATGTCATGCCGGCTCCCATTGACGGTATTCCATTAAAAATGTTTAACTTATATTCTACTGCTGAACTGAGACTCACCGGATGAACAGGCACTACTCCGGGATGTTATGGACCAAGAAATGAAGGCGTTTACGTTCTGCAAGCGTAAACCCAACACAGAAAATGAAGTCTTGCCTGAATGTCACTCACCGCTAATCCCTGGCTTTACTGAAAATTCTCATCCATTCCCTGAGGCAAATCTCGTCTATGAGACGATGATGGACGATGATTGCTGATGGGTTTCAAGATTAATCTACAACAGAATAAGTTCTGTCTGTTAAACCTGACAACAAGTGGTGTTTGCTGCACAAATGCATCAGCCCACAGTATCATCCACCTGAAGTTCAAAAACAGGATGCCACTACCAAAGATCCAACATAGAAAATGTGGAGCTTGGGGAGTGAGGTTAGGGTAGTGAGACCAGTAGAGTCTATGAGTTTTCAAAAATGTCATTTGTGTGAATGTTTATGTGATGGTACACGCCACTTTTCCTTACCTGCATTGTCTTGTGTTGTCGCTATCACCCTGTGGGGCACTCGAGGTGAAACCTTTAACCCTGCTCGCACCTGATAGAACCTGAGAGAGGACACACACAGAAGAGTTACCCAACAGAACTGAATACATGTCTATACTGTTGTGTCCAAATGATCAGGAGCAATCAAGGAATGCATTATGTGAATTGTGTAACACACATTCAGTTCTCTTTAACAAAGCTAAAGAAACAAAAGGCAAAATGTGGCTCCAACACAGCTTTCTTTAATCATGGTAATAGCTCACTGCTGGTGTAAGGATATTCTTTTTTCATTTCGGCTGTCTCATGCTGTTTTGTTATCATTTTAGTGATACTGCACTTGAACCCGAACTGTACTGTATCTTTGTAATGGAGACAAATTTATGGTGATAATGAAAAAAATTCTTGAAGTTTCGCTGGAATCCTAAAAGACAGAATCCTGACTTTGAAAACATTTCAAGGATTTAAAGTTTTTTCTCGACACTTCATGAAGAATTTCAACTATACAAGTACACTGTGAAAAAAAACCCTCAAATCTCAGCAAGTGTGTCTGTCAGCCTTTTAATCAAAAATATGTCATTGAACTAATTAGCCAAATTCTCCAGACAAGTCCAGAAAACATCGTATTTAAAGACTGAAAAGCAAAAATAAGACCTTAACTGCTGAAATGAAATATCTATGACACTTTACATTAAGGTCACATTGTTCAACATTAACTAGTTGCTTGTTATTAACTAGTTATTAGCACGTTATTTGGTAGCATATTGGCAGCTAATTAGTCATTATTAAGCACCTTACTTCACCTTATAAGGGCCATTCTAAACAAAACATCGATATAAAGATCATAATTCATGTTCAACAACTTCCTCCTTTCTAAGCATGAGGAGGGTAATGAGAGCAACCTCTTACTGTAGTTAATGGCCTATCAACTATAGACCATAGTCATGTAGAACGAGGTACTATTAAGCGCTCAATTATGACTAATTAGCAGCCAGTATGCTACTTATTAGCATGCTAATAAGCGACTTAATGGTGAATATTTTGACCTTAATTTAAAGTGTTACCAAAATATCTGTCAATAATGCAGCGAGCACATTTTACTCAAGTGTCTTCAACTTAGATGTACTGGTTTGGATAGTACTTCCATACTGAGATACAATCTCATTTCAAGTAAAAATTGTTACTGCACTGGCGGATATTTGTACTTATTGAAAGCAATTTAGGCCTTATTGTTTGTATTTATATCTTAATAAAATGTTCTTCTAGAATTTTAACATGAATGTGGCTTATAATAATTTTAATGAGATATTTTTTACTAGAAATTAGACAAACACACTTCCCCCAAGATCTGAGATTGTTCAGTGCAGTTGTATTAAAAGTTCTTCAGCGTCAAATGAGAACAAAAGTTAGACAGATCATTAGTTTAATACCAGCTGGGTACTTTCGAGCTACCTCCCTTGAGATACCTAACATGAACAAATGTAAAAAAAGGAATGATTCACTAAGGAGACTTGCTTCAGAGAAACTTACTTTTTTAAACAAACAGAGTATGACAAATAGAGGAACATGGTGGTAAACTGACAGGATTACAACAAACATGTTGTAATCATTTAAATGGCTACTTAAATATTTCTGTTAACCATTAAAAATATGTAATACGAGAATCCTTCCACAGCTCAGTTGCCTGAAAGAAGCCTTGATATCTTCAGCCCTGAAAGAAATAAGGTAAATAGTTTCTGAAATGGACGTTTTTGGGCGACTTTTATTGTTGACATGACCCAGAAACACATTAATGCCCTTAATGTTTGTATTTTTACTCAGTGAGACCAAAGTTGTCTCACAGTACCTTCTCCTTCACTCCAGTTTGCATGAGGTGTGTGTGTTTTTTATTTATTTCTGAGTATTTTTGTGTGAGTGCTGAGTGCTTGGTGCATTTTGTTTTCCCCTCCCCACTTCCACTCTGTCCTCTTCACTCTTCTCACCTGCATTGGATCTTCAATCAACACACCTGCCTGCAATCATCTTCACCTACAAGAACCCTGCACCAACACTGAGTCTCTGCCGGATCGTTGTGCCATTCACAGACTTTCTACTGCCAACTCCAAACCAACCGCCTACAAGCCTGCCAGCCAGACACCTCCAGCTCACTACCTCACCCCCCAGCACTGGACACCTCCCCCTGCATATTCAAAATAAAACCATTTTTTGACACCCTATCTGTCTGGTCTGCATTCGGGTTCATCTGCATTTGTGACAAATTGACAGTTGTGATGCTGTGTTTTAGCATTGACTAGACAGGTTCTGTGTAAAAATCTTTACACGTGCGTTTAGCTTCAGAAATGATCTTCATGACATGGATGAGAAGTTAAACAAAATCATCCATGAACTGTACAAATGTCACTGAATTATTAAAACATGGTGGACAAATGGGTATAAATATTGAAAAAGACATAATAATGCACCTCTGTTCGAAGTCTGTGAAGTGTGGTATCAGGTTAGCACTGGGGCTCCGATTTGAAAGTATTGGCAAATTTAAGGTCACAATAAAATAGGAGATAGATCCCCAATAGGAGCTTTGTTTAATGGATCTAAAAAAAATACTGGATTTATAATACAACAGAACAGGGTAGCATAAAATGTAAAACGTTATAGAGCAGTCCTACTGATTTAAACAAGGATTCTTTATGTAATATCCACGACTACAGGCAGCAATTGGAAAACACGTCTTTCAAAAGGTCACTTTGACAGTTCAAGTCGACGCAGCTTTGTGTAAAAGCACATCTCAGCTCTCTGGGGACACATTGGCAGTCTGAGAGCCCAAAGTGTGGCTGTGAACACAGCCATCACATCAGTGTGTTAGCGACAGCGCTCAGGAAGATGGAGGCTTGACAGAGAAGAGCACGGAAAAGGTTTTGAGGGTCGATAAATAAGTAACAGCTGTTTACAGGATGAAATAGGTCAAGTCAATAGCCAGTAAGTGGTCAGGCGCTAATGCACTATCTCTCACAGGGGAGATTTATATATTTGTAGGATAAATGTTTAATTTCCAATAAAGTGCATTATCATTTACTAGTAAAAGAGGATAGAAGGGCCTCTTTTATGTGTTTCTTGATGCTACGGGACAATGGAACTTTAACTGAACAATTAAACTGGGATAAATAAAATTAAGAAAATGCAGCTGTGCTTTAATTTGTGTATCTTAATCATTTAGATGCTAATTTGCCCCCCACAGTGCAAAGCAAATGTGTCATGATTATTGCCAACGATCCTTTTACAAATCAAATGCAGATTCAATCTGTATTTTTAATGCAATCAGTGAACAACAGCTGCATGGTCCACAACTCTGGTACAGGAATTTATATTGATTTAAGTGCTGCTTGGTGTTAAGATGCATACTGTAGGTCCTGGTTACTGATCCGTTTTTTCCACAGTGCTTCATTTTTAAAAAAGGGATCCACGTATATACTGTATTGTGATCACATCAGATATCGGCTGCTATCTGAAGCACTGCGGACACCAATAAAAACAGACTGACTACAGTGCACTTAGCTGAGGGGATTACCATCATAAAGCTTGAGCCCATCCCATTTACAGAGGAAAAATCACTTTGATAAAGCCGGTGTTTCAGCAAATCAGAGGGCCACCCGATGAGAGGTTTTAATCTTCTTGCAGACACATCTCTGCAGAACACACATGACCCCTTTTCTGTCCTTAAAGTTTTGGCTGAACTGGAGAGGTAAACAATGTTGTGTCTGACCTTTTACTTAGACTGATTATTCCTGTTATTGGTGCAGCCAATGAAATACAAAACTGCCTTAAAAAACACTTGTTTTTGCCTCCTCAATCAACCTTTTGAATAAAGTTTCTTAAGCCTGTATGGGTTTTGCAAAACTTTGATGGTGTTCTAATCTTTTCTTATCTTTTCAGTCTTTTCTCGTATTCATGTTGTGTGTCTTGTGCAATAAAGGAAATGTGCAATGTTTGTTGTTCCTGTTTTACATTGGTATGTGCTTTTCTGTTTTCATCTTGTACTTGATGTTTGTTTCTATTTTTTATTATATATATTTATGATGTTGTGGCGGCGGTAAAATGTGTGCAACACTGGACTCCAAGACAAATTTAGTATTGTATCATGTTGCGTCTAGCGTATTGTATCGTATCGCATCATATTGCATCATATCATGTCAAATCGTATCTTGGCATGTATGTCATATCATATCATGTCGTATCATGTCATATCGTACCGTGTCATGTCATGTTGTATCGTATCGTAGCATGTTGTACTGTATCGTGTCGTAGCGTATATCGTATCATGTCACGTTGTATAGTATTTTAGCATGTTTTATTGTGTAGTATCGTATCGTATTATATCATAGCAGCGACTGAAATCTGCATCATCACTTTTTATCACCATATAAGTTAGCTGCTGCTTCACTGACTTCTGTTGAACTGCAAACTTAAAATTACTTAAAGGAACTCTTAGATCTTTGTCGTTTTTGGTGCTACCAATGGACAAAGTGTAAGATTAATCTCTTTGCTGTTCTTTTTCTTTACATGTGTTGGAAGGGTATTCAAACAAAATTCTCATCCGTCTTTACGAGCAACCCACGATAAATCTTTAGAGTGGAATTATTTTTTTTTAAAAAGGCTGTTTTGACAGTGTGCTTTAATCGTTTTGTCTGACACCTACCCTGCAGCAGGGGTTGCAGGCTCATAGAATAACTATAAAAATAATCAGTCTTGTTGCTGATGGTCTTGTTTGCTTCTTTAAGTCATAGACGCATCAGTATTAAGTAATCATTCTGTTTCATTAACAGCTAAAAACTCCTCACAGGAGCTTTAATATCGTATGTCAAACTGTATCATTTAAAATGTTCTCTTCTTACAAGTTTGGTGGTGGTGAGACTTTTAACCTTTTTCCAGCTGTAGTGAATCCTGTTAACACAACAGGCCAGTCTTTGTCACACTAAATTAAAGCGGGTGTTGTGGGAAAATCACTTTACAAGATAATTTACATTGTATTTTCTTTATTTCAAAATGATTCTTATCCCCATCCATCTGTTTCTACATTTTTATTTGCCAGTGCATGTGTTTAACATTTTCACTATGTTTTAGTTGATATAACGCTTAAAATAAAGCCTAAAGCCATCTGTTGTGAACTTACCCTTCCTTGAATAGCAAATACAATGTCTCACATTGTAGGTATACTGTCACTTACAGCTTCAAACTAATTGACCAAATCTTTTTTTATTAAATGTAGTCTTTTTTGTTCTGTTTTTATAGTCAAAAAAACAAAAAAAAATCTACTTTTTGACAAATATTTGAACTAGATGCACCTCTTCATGTGTGAATATGTTCATGCTGAGTGTCCATCTGTGTAACTGAGCAACAGCACAAACATCATGTGATTTCTGCAGAGTGTTGCTTACCCTCTTTGGAAGAGATCCACATTGTGAAACTTGTGCAGCTCTACAGAAAACTCCAGTGTTCCCTGTACTTCAGACATGATATAATCCCACTCATCACCTGTCAAAAGAGAAGACATTCAGTAAATACGACTTATCAGACGAATGATGCGGATAAGACAAATGACAACAGAGAAAAAAAACATGAAATAAAGTGGAAGAGGAGTAAATGCGGGACACTGGCAGACATGATGATGATGAACACTGGTTGGAGGGCCGCCTATTGAATTTTGCCCAGGGCCCCAACAGACTCTAGAATCGCCACTGCAAACACCACCCTATAATCTAGGTATTTTAAAAGCATTGATGTGTTCATCCCTGTCATCCCTTTGGCACATTGTTACTACCTTATAACCTGTATATAATGAACTGTGTAGTTCTGCTGCTTTAATGCATTGCTCCTTCAAATGGATCATTTCATCGTCTCTGTTCCTTTCATTCCTTTATAGCTCTTGTGAGAATCTTTCATTATTTCTTCTTTCTATATTTGTTCTGTACATGTTATGTAGCGTTCTTGACCAAAATTTCATTCTGCTTTTTATCTTTTAAAATCCGGATGTAATACTCTGAATCTTTGATGTGGAAAACAAGAAGCTATTTCTGCAGTGTGCTTTAATCGCCTAGTCTGACACCTTGCCCGAAGCAGAAGCTGCTTCAGGCATTACAATTATTGTATAGAAATAGTTCATCTTAATTCTGATGGTCTCATTTGCTTTCGTCGCATCAATATAAAATTCAGTCTGTTTCTTATGCAGGTGAAGACTCTTCACAGTAGCTTTTAATTATGTATGTTTTCTAATGTTTAAAACTAAAGGCTTTATTTATCCAATTTTCTTTAGTGTTTCAGGGACAAGTTTTTGATGTAGTTTTACTTCTAATTCTAAAGTTGATTTTTTGAATCACCTTTGGTCACACAAAAATAGAGGACTTGAAATTGATTAAGGACACTCACTGATAATATGTATATATCCAGGGGTAATGGTAAATGGTATACGGACTTGAGCTTGTATAGCACTTTGCTAGTCATCTGACTTCTCAAAGCGCTTTACACTGCATGTCACGCCTACCCATTTCACGCATTCACACACTGATGGCACTACGCTTTACGGATTATGTTAAAAGCAACTAATAGCAATAAGTAAGGTATTTTACCTGCTCTTTTGTAAAGTGTCTTGAAATAACGTTTGTTATTAATGGCGCTATACAAATAAAGATTGATTGTTTGATTGATTGATTGATTGATTGATTGATTGATTGATTGATTGATTGATTGATTTGGGTCTTGCAACAGGCGTGTACTGGAGCTCTCTGTAGCACATTTCTTTTTCTGAGGGCTTTCAGAAGACAGGTGTTTAGGAGAGGAATGAGTCTGTAAAAAAAGGCAAGCAAAAACCTGCATATTGTCACAAATATTTATTGCGAATAAATGTATTTTTGTAAGTTAGATGATGTGCAGGAGTTTGCTTGCAATCTTTATAATATGACTTTGGACATGCATTTTCTTTTTAGCTCCAAAAGAGTTAAGCTAATCAAATTCACATGTTGCCTGATTGAGTTACTTTTTCAAGCTTAAAATATATACATGTGAATTTGAAGGTCTGTAATGTTAATAATTTAAGTCGCTATGTCAAAAAAACGTCTGGATAGCTCTTGCCTATAACAAATCAATTGATGAGAATCTTAACCGGAAAAAGATGCAATTATTTAATTAATTAATTAATAATCTTCGGGATTTGTGGCTCAACACGATGCTTTACGGTACCTACCAAAGCCTAATGACTTTACCAGATCATTGGACATTGAGGTCCCATGTATTATGCTGTGCGTTCAGCATATTGTAGTATTGAAATAAAGTTGAGTTCACACCGATATAAGGATTAAGAGCAATTAAAGCTCTCTGTTTTTCCAGCATTTCCAAACATGAACCATCTCATTTAAAATCCACTTTTTGCTTTAAATCCACAATGCCTGCAGCGTTATTAAAAAACAGAGACAGGGACTGCATACTCTGCAGAGTTCAGTGATAGTGCCATGGAAGCTGAAACACATGAAAAACTGAGCTGCCACCAAGCAACAAGAGATGAAACACTGACAGTGTTTACGGCAAAGTGTATCAAATAACCCCTCATTGAATGCTTTGAAATATAACCCTTGCATGTGTGCGATGCTCGGTTAGAGTTCCTGTAAATGTTGTATAAACTGACACGGAGAATCAGTAGAAGATGCACACAAGTGTCAAAACAGAAACAAAGTCATCGCTGTAAAATAAAACTTTAAGAGCTGCTTCATCCCTGGTGCATTATGTCTTTGGCTTAGCTGCCTTAAAAGCTATCTCAGTGCACTTTCCTTAAGCAGTGGAGATTTATCCGGACCGGCTGGTTTTATTACACCAGAGCCCAGACACTGGGGTATCGGGAGACGTTAATTTGCTGCAACTAAAATGCAAAGATTCCTGCTAATTAAAGTTTATTTCAGTTCCCAGATATTCTGTGAAAACCACTGATCTTCCAACCATGGCCAACAAAAAGTGGCAGCTTTAATCAGTTGACCATTTTCTGGCTCATCCCTGCCTCATTAGCTGCTGTGGCCATGTCTTTTAAGTTGAGCATAAAGGATTTGTAATTATAAAAGAAGAAGAAAACATTAAAATTCATAGAATTTTAAGAAACAGGGCTCCCTAATTTCAAATAGGATGTCAAAGCTGGAATGCTTCTATGTTGGCCTAGAAATGACTGTTTCTGGCAGGTTTTATCATCTGCAGCTAGCTAGCTAATTAAGCTAACAAAAGGAGTTTTAATGTTGCTTGACAACTTGTGATTTACTCTTAAACAGGGGTAGTCAAAAGCTTGAATGCCTCTATGACAACTGTCTCTAGTAGCCTATGTTTGTGAATCAGCATCCAGGAGTTTTTATGGCGCTTGACAAGTTATCATAGACAGGGGTAGTGAAAAAACTTGAATACCTTTTATAATGACAACTGTCTCTGGTATGTTTGTGAATCAGCAGCAAGCTAGCTAATTTGGCTAACAATTGATCAGTGAATGGTTGAAAACACTGTCTCCTTATTTGATGTTGATGTTTTAAAGCTGACTCAGAAATCCTGTAAAAGATGAGAGAAGATTTTATGGTGCTATACACATTTTTATGCTATTATGCCATAACATGTACTGTTAGGCGGTGAGTTAGTCCTATGAGTATGGTGAACTCAGTGTCACACTTATTGTGCCTCGTACAACTGTTTGGCTGCCTAGCTTATACAACTTGAAAAATAAAGGATTTTGAAGATGACCTTGAAGAATAACAGTCACATTTGCCAAATGAAAGGGTCTCCTATAGGAAACATTGTTAAAGCTGTTGTACTGTTAAGATTTCCATAAAGACAAGTAAAGTACCTCTAATGCTATCCTTACATCAGACATTATCCTGGACCAGCTTCCGCACAGAGCAAAAACACTACAAAGTGGGTGTTCTTTATTGAACATCAAACCTCTCAAACTGATGTAGATATTAAACAATGAGCTTAATACTTTATCATTGCTGTAGGTAGTAAGGTAGTTGCGATGGAAATGCTAAAAATGTCATCTTCTGTCAAAGCAGATTATCAATCTGTTTCTGTATTCCTTTCGCTATGCTGTGCATTTCGTTTTTGAAATCCTTGAAGAATATGCATCTGTCCATCTCTTTTTATCTATAGTTAGCTACCTCCAATACACACTTATGTCTTATTTGTTATGTTTATAAGAGAGAACCAACAATAATCCACTAAGAGAAGCCCTTGCAGCAGTGGGGGGGAATAGCCTAACTTCTCTTAAACAGGTGAAAACCTGCAGCAGACAGCCTCATTGGTGAACAGACATCTGCCATGACTGGATGAGCTAAACAAGTGAGATTTGAGGGTGAAGGTCAATTGTCTATATCTATGCAGCAGAATATATTTTTTAATTCTAATCCAGTAACCTTGAGTGAATGATAAGGTTAATTAACTTTGGTTAGGGACTTTCTAATATTGATGAAAAAAAAAGTATGTACATAAATATTAGATTAATCTACAGTCGGTTTCAATTTGTCCCTTTATGAGCAGAGGAATGTATTCAGAGTCCCTTCCCGACAGCTCAATTTCATCAGTGCAAATAGGGCGAGTATAAGGTGTCTTTTTCAATTGGCAGGAAACCAGTCTCGTCCACCTCACTTATGCTGAGAAGATCAATTATAAATATCTTTGCCAAGTCTGGCGATAGAAGGGATTGTAAAACTTTAGTAAGACTTGAACCTATATGCTTCCAATAGCAGCAGTAAGTTGAAGAACATTGTTAAAACACATCAACATTAGGATCAGCAGCAGTACAATCAACAGCCCTGAGAAAGTCAGTTACCTTTTCGAACATATTACATGGACTTCTCTATTCTGCCACAAGAAATAAAATATTAGGCAACTGTTTTTTCCTCTTTTTGTGACTCTACATATTGACCAACTTGTCATACATAAAAGTAATATTTAATGTGTCAGGGTGACAACAGAGAAAAGCAGTCGTGATGTGTCATGAGTGTATTAAAGGTCATTTGATGTGAGAGTGTTAGTCAGTGCAGTTTGTACAGCTTGTCTTTTCTTCAGTGTTGATGGAGCTGGCTAACGCTGCTTCATTGTTTCCCTAATCCAAGCCCACATCCTACTTATCTGTTCTCTGCTGTCTTTAGAAGCTGATCACTTCTCCAGTCATTTTAGGCAAGGCTTAACTCTTTAAAAAAAAAAAAATATTTAATCAAAGCTTGATATGATTGATATGCTCTCTTTCCCACCTAAACATCCACTCTATGTTGGGGTTTTAGGGATACCAGATACCAGCAAGCAAATTCTTGCTCACTGTTTAAATTGCACAAATGTGTTGCCAACATATTGGTGCATTTTTAACTGTGCCTTCTTTTTCTTTTGCTCATGGCAGCTTATGGTTAAAAATATCAATTAAGAACTAAAGTTTCATAAAAGATTTGGTTTCTGGTGGCCGAGTATTTAGTTTGCGCGCCCCATGTAGGCTAAAGTCCTCATTGTGGACGGCTCAGGTATGGATCCGGCCTGTGGCTACTTTCCCGCTTTTACTTCCCCACTTTCTATCCCTAATTTCTGACTCTATCCACTGTCCTGTCTCTCCAATAAAGGCCCAAAAAGCCCAAAATTAGTCTTAAAAACAACAAAATAAAGATAAAGATTTGGTACTTTTCAATACTATAGATCAGTGGTTCTCAACTGAGGGGTCTGGACCCAAAAGTGGGTAGCAGAGTTGTGTTCAGTGGGTCGTGAATGTGTGCCTGGGAAAGAAATGGTGTCAAAAACCTAAGAAGCACTTTAGAACTGTGGTTCAAACAGCACACTTTTTTATTAAATAAATCTGATTGGTTGAAAAATATCTGAAAAGAAGAAGTCTTCTTTCTCCAGAATCTAGAAGGCCTTTTTCTGGACTATTTCAACATTAATCTAAAAATTCCCCACCAGGATTTTAAGAAGTTTAGAGACTGAATTCAGGCCACCGTTTTGGCAAATACAGTCGTAAAACTTTTCACAATGCCTGTATGTTTTTCTGAGTATGTCATTGTAATATTTTAGAAAATTTTCTGGAGAAAAAAGCTAAATCGTTTGAATACACAATAGAGCAAAGGTCTGAGTTAAAGCTGGTCTATGAGTTGACTTTAGAGGCATATCCTTATAATACACGCCCAATAAAGATACAAACCACCATGCTAACCGATAAGATGTGTTTGTTTGTCTGCACTGTAAAGCACACCAGCTGCTGTGTTGTTTTATCTCTGACAAGGTAGCTGCTAAAGGAGTGTTTGCTTTCCCAAAGAGACTCTAACAAGCTGTATTTAACTGCACATAAGGATACCATAAGGGTCGCTAAATCAATGAGAAAAGAGCTTTGCATCTTTAAATATCATCTGGCTGGGAGACATCTCACAGGGATTGTAAGGTGCCCTTTCTTAAACCCTCACTTGGACAAAGAGATTTTTCTGTAAAGGGATCAATACGTTGAATACTTTTCCTGCAGAACTAAACTTGGATCCTGACTTGGATCTTTTAAAACTCAAACTGAAGCAGTTCTTGAAGGCGGCTCAGTCATTCGGTCATATATGCTGTTGTGCTTCCTGTTGTTTCATTGTGTCACAGTATGTGTCTTATATTCTTTGTCTGGGTTATTGTTGAGGTTCTTGATTGTTCCTTGTGTGTTTGCTGTTGACATTTTAGTATGTTTAAAGGCCCACCAAGGGAAAAGGCTTTACACATTAGTTCAGGCTTCAAATTCTGCAATGCATGGCATCAGTTTACATCCATAAGTGTCCTTTAAAAACAAATATCTATATTTCAAGTTAGCTGTAGCTGTCTTTATTTCTGATATTGGAGCTCTATCCCTCAATTTCTAAGCTTGCGCTTGGCATTAAAGACAGGTCAAGGGAATTTGTACTTGTATACCTCAAAGTCCCAACTCACAATGTGCCTCAGGGTTCTTTACAATCAATTCAGCATATGACACCATTAATAAAACCCCTTTAAAAAAAATTAACTTTAACTATGCCAACAAAATATGTGGTTCATGTGTTAATGTTTTCAACAAAAATATGTGAAATCAATTTGCCTTGCACCCTGTTCTCAGTATTGTTGTTACAGTCAAAATGCATTGTGTCCTGATAGCTGCACAGTTCTGCCCCCACCCCCCAGATCTGCACAACCTGTAGCAAAGCCGATGTTTATCTTCGCTGCTTGTGCACTTTTACAGCTATCTCTTCCTGAATTTTCGACTTGCTGCAAATCATTAAAGACTAATCATTACAAAACAGCCGTCTGCTGTCTTATTACTATTTAATGCAGGCCACCACACGCTGGCTTTGTTGGAGGTCTACAGTACACGGTAACAACAGTAATTCCTCCACCTTAAAGTGCAAAATAAACTAAAAACTTAAACTCTTGGCTGCGTTTAAGCTGCTGCTTCTGTTAGTGTCAGCTCCGTTGGGAATGCTGACTGACATCTCCCATCTCGTTTTAGGGCAGGATGAGGAGGTGTTCATAGTGACTGAATATGTAATGAGCAGATTTTGCTGGTCATGTCTGCGTAGGTGTGATTGTAACACAGAGAGTCATTATGTGCCACATCTGGAAAATGCTGTGGGTGTGGGTGTGTTCAGCTCAAAGGGCTGCAAATTAATCTCAACCATTATTCCATTCATTAACATTCAACTCCCTCTGCAGAACACCAAAACAGACAAAGGGACTATCAGCACACAGCGATATGTGACAAAAGACCAATGAGTCACAGCAGCATTGTCCACGAAAGAAAAGGAGAAATAATGCAAACAATGTGAATTTCTGGCCTCACGTTTTGGAGTATTTTATTAAGATTTAAATTAAAGTGCGTCTGGTATCCACACACTGGGTTTGTAGAGACAGAGAGTCCTTAACAGGAAAGCACTGATCCAGCAATCATGTGATGCTATAATCTGGTATTTGCTAAAACCTTCCATAGAGCTGTATTAGGCTCTTTGTTGTTAAAATTACTGTTCTAAATCCCTGCAAAATGCAAAGAAGGGACCAAGTGGCCTGAGTTATCACGTTAAATGAGTCAGTTATGACTTTAAGAGGCTGCGATGAGTGTCCTTGATATCTCCAAATGAGATTCTTTTGATCAAAGAGCTGAGTCTGCACAAAAAAAAAAAAAAAAAGGCACCAGCTGGAAAATCCTTAATTCACTTCCACTTTGTACTTTGTAGTGTTTGGAGGGCTCTTAGAGCATGCATGGAATCTACAGTCAAGATCATAATAACGCTTTCGGCTACATTTGTACTCATAATTTTGGGACTCCTGATATGCAAATGTGTGTAAGCCATACAAACAAAAGTGAGTGTGCTCCTCCAGAAGAGGTCAAAGATGGGAAGATGTTTCATCTTGCAGCTTTGAAAGGACACAGTCATGAACCCTGACATGGTCTTGTGGTTTCCTGCTCAAATCAGATGTTTACATCAGTCACATGAGGGTCGAACTCATGCTGCATGAGAGCATGAACTGATTAACTTTAATCTATTTAACCTTGCATTTTTTTGTCAACTTCTACCTTATCTATGTTTATCTACAGAGTAAATCCTTCTATGTTTTCATGTTGAAGTGGGATCTTTGCTTTGTTCTTTATTGGACCGCAGTGTAGGACAATTTCAGACTACCTCATGTGTGAAAAGCTGATAATCAACAGTATACAGACTGCACTGTGGGGCAGCTTTGATAAACAATCCTATAGCAGCATTGTTTGTCAATCCAAATCTAATTTATTCTGTTAGATCATCTAAACAAAAGAGTTTAATGAATATCTCAAGGCATAATTGTGCTATAAATAATCTTCTTTTGCTTTGTTAACTTAGCATTGTGTTGTCAGCTCTATTTACACAAGGACACATGCCCAATGACCACCACCATGTGAGACAAAGACCCTCAGCTGCCCAATAGAAGAAGGCTACGCTGTATAGATTATGCTAAAATCCTCATATGATTTAATTTCCCCATAAAATCCCTCCTCATTCAGCCATATCTCTCTAGCAGCCAGCAGTCTACGGTACAGCAGCTTTCTCTCCTTTAATGTCAAACAGCGAGCTCTACAATTCTCTCATGTCCACGCACATGCACACAACGAGCATCCCGTAAAGCACACGCAGGGTGTCACATTTTAAGAATCAAACAGGCTCACCTTAGCAGTGATGTAGAATAATATCTGCAAAGGGTTCGGTTCCAGCCTTCACTCAGTAAATCGCAATGTTTATATCAGCGCTTCTCCGGCTGCTGCTGCTGTTGCCATGGTTATTCATCCAGACCCTGTATGTTCTGCAGTCTCCCCCTCTCTCCCTCTCGCTCTCTCCCTCTCTCTATTTCTTCCCTATGTCTCTCTCTCTCGCTCCTGATTTCAATTTGGAAAAGTGCAGCAGCGTCTGTCGCGGAATCTTGCCGTGTGTTTCACCTCCAGGTCCGACAAGCGTTTTGCCCACAATACACAAATACAGTGGCTATAGTTTCATAAGGAGAATATTAATTATATCCAGCAGCCAGGCACTGTGTGTGTATGTGCCCTGCTGCTTCTGCTGCACTATAGTATGCGCGTCCACCGCGCGAGCTGACGTCACAGCCGCCCTCTAAAAGCTGAAGTGAACCGTAAAGACGATTATTATAATGGCGAGAAACTAAACTGTGTGATGAGAGTGATGAGAACAAAAAACGGATGCATTCAAAATACAAGAGTGGCACGTGAGTGTCAGGACATGTCAGTTAGATGCAAAAAAGATGAACTTTTGTCATACTTCCATTTTTAAAAAAAGTAATAGGCCTATTTAGAGAGTTTGTAAAGGCAACAAAAAAAAACTCTTGACCCCTGATTCATTTACTATTTCGTTTGAGTCTCCCTGGTTAAAAGATAATCATCACAGGCTGGTGGACTGTTAAATTCCACAGCCTATAATTGAAAATGAAGGCTATTTGATATAAAAGTGTTATATGAACACAATGGCAGGTCTTTATCCAGTGGAACCACATTTGAAAAAGTGTTGTTTGACAGTTTCATTTAATTAAGCCTGAGTGTTTACAAAATCACTAAAATGCGGCTGCGCCCAGTGGGACCAGAAACTTCAAAACCCCAATGGCCTTGATCCAGGGTGCAAATTTCAGTGGGAAATAGACCTCATGAATAATATTAACAAGATATTGAGGTCAATACCGTTGACTTCATAACCCCCTCCAATCAACAAGCAAACAAGTGCAATTGACCTTTTCTCTGCTTCAAACTCTTAATACGTCTCTTTTACAATTACAGCTTATTGAAATAATCCATTTACTGTGAAGTAACTGTTCATTCATCGATTCAATAAATTGGCAATAACTGTTTAATCATCAATTCCTTTAATGCGCAATAACTGCTGATTTATTAAAGATCCCATATTATGCCCTTTTTGGGGTTCATATATCTAATGTATGTGCCTACTAAAGTTCGTTCACAATCGCTAATGTCCGAAAAAAGTGTCTGTTTTCATGTACTGACGATCGATGCAGCCCGTCTCATCTGCCTGTGTTTGCAACGCTCTGAATCCCCCCCGAGCAGGGTCCCCACATGTGCCAAGTCTGACCTGATTGGTTGGTCGATCTGCTCTGTTGTAATTGGTCAGTCGTTCGGACAATTCTCGGAAATGTTACGCCCCTTTTACCATATTGGGAATGTAGCTAATGTGCAGCATGCGCTTGTGCTTGCCACAACGAGCCAATGGGCTTGGATCAGTGACATTATCGCAGTGTGATATCACACTGCCAATTTTCAACGAGGGGGGCTAGAACCGAGCGTTACATGCAGCTACTGCTACTGCTAACAGGAGGAGGTAGGAGAAGCCGCGTTTCCGCGGACTTTGAATTTTTGCACATAGATGTGCCTAAACATGCACAAGACACCTGGAAAACACACTAAAGAGCATATAAAACCAGAAAAAGCATAATATGGGACCTTTAATGAATTTTCTGTGCGACAACTTCCTATAGGCTAATCAAAAAAAATTAAGAAAAAAACTTCCTAATATTGCATTTTTATTTATTCACTTAGTTGCTTATTTTTTTACTCATTTACTGTGGAATGGTCACTGTCTACTTATCCATTCACTTCATTTGTATTTATGTACTACTTACTTATGCAGATAGGCTCAACCGTTTCATTTCAACACTTATATGTTATTCATCTAAATCCAGCTAAACTTATTTTTTTGTTTTCAGATAGCTACAGATATACAGTATTTATATATACATAATTAAATGTTTTTTAACTTATCTGTCTGTCTGTCTGTCTGTCTGTCTGTCTGTCTGTCTGTCTGTCTGTCTGTCTGTCTGTCTGTCTGTCTGTCTGTCTGTCTGTCTGTCTGTCTGTCTGTCTGTCTGTCTGTCTGTCAGGCCTCCCTCTGAGGCCACTCCCCCAAAACACATCAACACACACTGTCCTTTTTACAGTAGAGGAAAGGATCAAAAAGAGTTTTGGCGAGGGACGGAGTACTAATCTAGTAGTACTAAAGGGGCGGCTGTGGCTCAGCGGTAGAGTCAGTCGTCTCTCAACTGGAAGGACGAGGGTTTGATCTCCTGCAGCAACATGTCCGCTGTGTCCTTTGGCAAGACCCTTAATCCCAAATGGCTCCCACTGCTTTGTCAGCAGGGTGTGAATGTGTATGATTGGATTACTGATGGTCACTTTACAAAGCAACCTCTGACATCAGTGTGTGAATGGGTAGGTGTGACATGCGGTGTAAAAGCACTTTGAGTAGTCAGAAGACTAGAAGAATACTTTACAACCTCAATTCCATTTACCATTTACTAATCTAATACACTTTATATGAAACTAAGCAAATGACATGAAATTCAGTACATACATCCTCACAGTACGCTTTAATTTGTGTGCAAAGTATTGTTTTTGTACAAAGTCTTGGCTCTGTAAATTGGCCAAAAATACAGTGGCATTGTGAAAGCTACATAACATGATTCCACCCATTAGCACCGAGAAGTGTTTGTGATACCTCTGCTGGTTCTGTTCATCATTTACTCACTATTTTGCTCTATTTTTGTCTCCAACCGCTCATAAGGAAATGTTTGGCAGCTAGTCAGCTACAGAGCTAGATTTGTTCATTACATAGTTGCTAAGTTTGTTTGTCTTTTGAAGCTGCATGGGCATGCAGTAACTTGTTGTTCATAGATTTTTTTTTTGCTTACATCAGCTGCCCACTGCAAGAAACAATGGTGATGAGGATGACAGAACCGAACCATTGAAGCTGCCACAATGAAACCAAAACAAAGAGCTTCAATACACCATAGCTTTGTGCAGCTAAAGGGAGTTTGCAGATTCTAGGGAAAATTCTCTGCAGATTTTCACATGAAATTCATGTCATAGAAAAACTGGATTTACACATTACACACAGCAGGAGAAACAGGGAGTCAACAGGGACTTACACCTCCTTGCAAGCCCTGCGGCAGGTTAATCTGCTCATGTCCAAAGTGCAGGGAAATTTGGTGTTCTGTAGCCTTTGGGAATGTTTATTTTTCAACATGAAGGATGCACCCAAATGTTTTTATATGAATACATTAAAAAATGTATGAAAACTCTCTACAGAAATGACATTTTAGGACAATAAGACAGAGCATCAAACATGCCACATCCATTCTGTCTGCTCCTCAGAATAAATAAAGCACAGATTCAAGGAATAAATATTATATTTGTGTTTCGTTCGGTCATGGCTTGTATTCACTTGGAAACAGGATATCAGCGAAGTCAAAACTGGGAGATAACCATTTACTGTCAATGTCTCATTTGTTCCTGGCAGTCAGGTACTGCAATTAAAATGCCATCTGTCCTGGTTAAACAGAATACGCTCTTGTCAAATAAGGGGGAGGGGAGGATTATGCAACTGCACATGAATAAAAATGTCCATAAGCTGGGGCCCTGTGGTAACTGTGTGTTTAACAATTGTCAACAATAGTAAATGAGTTTTCTCTACGAGCCCCGTTTGGTGGTATGTGTCTCTAATGAACAAAGACAGAGCATGCAGGTAGAATTTTCTACATTTCCTTCCCTGTTCCCTGTTCCCTGTTTCACCTTCTCCTTAAACAACCCAAAATCTGTTGCTGCTTTTCTCTCATGGCATTCTGCCATTAACTCCAAGTACTCTTGATTAAGACAGAAGTGCTATTGATTTTTTTTCTTCTTCAGATGGCTGTCAAAGCCCAGATGACCATATACAGTCTGTGAAAAAAAAAAGAACTGTCAGAAATCTCTGCAAGGTTACTTAGCAAGGGCAACAATTTCCACAGTTCCTTATCAAGCTTAAATTATTATTTGTGGTCTGTTTAAGTAAGATGGAAGAGGATAACTTTGGTTTATGTGGTTTTACCCATAAAGTGGTTTTTGCTCATAATTTGATTTGGTTGAAAAATGCTCTCTGTTGGTGTAATATGAAGAAATGATCTTAGGCATGTCCACTTGTCTCAGCTCAAGCTATATAGGCAATAAGGGATGTGAAAAATAATGTACTGCACACACTTGGGACATTCACCACAAAGTTAGTTATTAGTTCTGATGCTTCATCACGGAAAACTTCTTATCACTGAGCGGTTTGATGAGGATGAAAAAGATTTGACTGATATGCTCCAGCTATCAAAGTGAACAGACCCAATGGGATACAATCCACCTGTTTGTAACTGCATTTTAAATTTCAAGCCAATCAACCAGAAGTGAACGGGATGGTACATGATCAGGCCCAAAATCTGTCCTAACATCGCCTAGTGTGCAGCCAACCTAAATCCAAATTAACAGATTGCGATGCTAATTCTGTTATCACACTTGGCATTTTGCATTATGCATTAGCATCTAGCTAACTAACTAAGCTGTACATATCGGTATATATATGAGAAATTGTGGAATAATACATTTATAGTTCAGGTGCTGATCTTTTACAGCTATGTGAACCTGCCCCTACCACACTGGCCACTTCACTGGTCACAAAGCTATTATAAAATCCAAAATCTACCTCGGTGCAAAGTCAACATTTCCACATGACTTTAATATTGGATGGACCACAGCAATGTGCTGTAGCTTTGTGACCATAACACTCCTGATTTGTTGTTTTTAGTTTTCAATAGAACAAAGGTATCAAGCTGTACTCTGACTGCAGGGCTTCATCGTCTGTGACTCCAGGTCACAAGTGTGCTAGTCATGGGGCCTGCCACATGGATGGATAATCACAAACTGTTTTCTCTTTCCCTCTGCCTGCTCGCTCATTGAAAGCATGAGCTCTCAATTATCCAGGCTGGACACATGATCTGTGTGCCAGGTCTCTGAGGAGGCCCAGTCACTGTATCAGGTTTCCCTTAAAGCTCTCCCACACCACCATTGTTGGGTAGATACAGAGCAGTCAATTTTAGCAATAGGATACAGTACTACATAATCCTTTACCGTCATATTATTGGTTGCAGTAAACTGCAGAGTATCAGTTGACTTTAGGGTTATTGAACTGAAATAACATGTTATATAGCATGGCCAATAATTGCCAGGATCAATAAACCAATAAATCAGAATACACACACAGGAACAGTCTTAGGAATAGTTCCATGCTGTGGCAAGCACCCTCATAATATAGCCAAGTCGAGGCGGTCATTATTCTCCTGGATAGCAGTGGTTATCTCTTTTTCAGACCACAATTGCTTTCTTTTAAAGCAGCTGTGGCAACTCTTTGTTGCACATTCATGCTTTGAAAGACACAAAATGTCATTTACTTCTGGGAACTGGTAAATTGTTTCCTGTCACTCCGAAATGATTGGAGCAGAGAACCTTTCGTTGACAAGAAAGCCGTACCTGTAAGAAACGTCAAAATGTTTGTACAAGCCAGATAACGTCAGAACAATGCAGAGTGGCGGTAACTTTATTTATTTGGGTTAATGTGATATTCTAACAAGAAAATGGGCCCATCCCATCTTTTTTTTTTGCTCTCAGATCCTGGATCTAAAGTGCAACAAAATCACAGATCAAACGCCATAAAATCAATTACATAACATGCAGGATGCATAAACAGCAGGTCTGCCTGAGGCCCTCCAACTAATAACAAGGCTTTCTTCACGTCAACACTACAGGCTAACATGCATTCTTCACCCGCACTGATGAGTACACATGATTATGAAATCCACATTTCATCACTTACTTGCTGTTTCTACCCTATCCCAACGATAATTATTAAGAGAATTACATACAGGCATACGTGTCATTAGGAGGCACCGTAAAGACAAGAAGCAAGGAGGGGGTGCTACACATGGAGGCCCGTGGGCTCCTGCATCTTTTTAAGTGTTGGTAATAAAATGTAGCCACCACCTCCAGAACAGCTCCTAGCCAATAGGAAACCTTTGAACAAACTTTTATTTGTCCTCAGAAAATGCTTGAGCATCTCCTGTGCCGCTTCTCTGCCTCAGTCCTCAACATGCGCAGGTAGGACTGACTTCTTGGAGGGAAATTTTCATCTCTGTTGCTCCTTCTGCTCCTGTGAAATCACCGCTGTGCCTCATTGCTGAGCCTATCCGTCTCCCGTCACAGAGGGGATTGAAACATGGCCTTCAACCACTCTGGTTCGACAAGGTAAATATCTCAGGTTGAATTTCTGACAGGTCTCTTCATCAGCAGAAGTTGGTCTTCCAGCTTTTTATGGCATTTCCATGATAATGAATACTAATTTCAAACTGTGTGCTCTGTAATAATGTCATTTAAATATTCATATAAAAGAAGTGAACATCTACATTTTCCTGAATGCTTAAAACCTGCTTCAAACTCAGCACCTTTATGCGTGCAATGAGATCTGTAGCTTAACAGAGATTAAAGAAGACTGCTCGAGGCCTTTAATGTGGCCTGAACCCTCACTCATGTTGCCTTTGAACATCAACTGGAACATTTTAACAAAGTGAAAGGGAAAAAATCTCTTAAATGGGAAAAAAAACTTGGCATCTTTTTCTCTTCACAGTCTTAATTTAAAAAAAAATGAATGGGTGAGAAAAAAACTGATAACACCTTAATTATTATCAGTTGAAGAGACTTTCCTTTTGTATACACTCTTTGTATGCACATTGTCTGCAATTGTCTAACTTAACATTACCAGAGTGAAACAACACAAGATTGCTTTAAACTCCAAAGTGATCCATTTTGAGGTAATTGAGACAAACGAGAAAACTCAAACCATGCCAGGAGTGTTGGCTCACTCTCAGCATCCTGGCAGCACCTCAGGGACATCACAACATGGGTGGCAGTGCAGGAAAACTCCCATCAAATGTTGATGAATGTCAGGGATTAAAGTAGATGACATATCATTAACTAATTGACTTGGCTGATTGATGTGCTGACGGGACAGTTACTGGAATATATCCGGGATTTTTTTTTCTCCCTCTTTGCAAGTATTTTACTTCACCTTTGAACCGTGGAAGCATTAGTTTTCTCTGTGTGAAACCAGAGACAGGACCTTTAATCTCAGAGGATGTACATTACACACTTTTATACTTACAGTAAATGGGATTTAGATTTACGTTTGACACCATTTAATCTAAGTATGGGGGTGGTATAATTTAAGAAGCTGTGCCGGAAGCTCAAGGCCTTCATTAAGACAGCTTTCAGCTTTTTAATCCATCAGTTTTTAGATGGCTTTCATGTCATTATTTGCAGTACAAAAAAAAGAAAAAACTAACCCCAGAGGGTTGCTGCTCCACGGAAAGTTGCAAAAGTAGCAATTGCTTTTTGCGAGGTTGTAGATGTAAAAGCCTAAATGTGAGGACAGATGCTCCCTGGAATTTCATGCTTTCCTCTTTAATAGTTTCACACGCTGAGAGGTGAGAATCCTATTGTGCAATGGCATAAGTAAAACCTTTAAGTCATTGGTTCCCAACCTGGAGTCTAGGCCCCCCCTTGGAGGGCCGCCAAAGATCTCAGGGGGGATGCAAGGCTTTGTCTGCTTTGAGGTTGTCAAAATGAAAAGAAGAAAGTTTGGGAACCACTGCTTTAAGCTAAGCAAATGAAACACACTATGCAGGGATTACATTTGTTCATATTGTTCATTGTCTTTATGTTTATATGAACATATTCATTCAGGCATTGCTTTACAAGGGAAAAGACCCCTTAGCTTTCTAGGTGAGAAATATATGAGAAGATTGATACCACCTTCACATCTTTCAGATATCATGGTTAGAAAAGATGCTTTGAGATAAGCTAAGATCAAACTAAAAGTAAAAGTTCAGATGTCTGAATACATATTTCACCGCAAACGGAGTAGCTCTTGATTACTTTGAATGCCACTAATTTACTGTGGTAGCTGATATTTATAGTCTTTGTCTTTCTGGCAGCATTTTAGGTCATTTTTACATTTCTGTGATTTTTCTACTTCGACCCATAGATCTGTGATAGAACTGAGAGGTCTGCTCTTTATTCTGTCTTAGGGCCAAGTGCTAACTCATCACTCAGATTCAGTAACGTTTCCCCGAATAGTTGTTCATGCTAAAGAGTTATATGCTTTCCCATTGCTTTTTCGAAAAACATTGTGAGCAAACAATACCTTATTATCAATCTTTTTCCTATTTTTTGTCATTTGTGTCCATTGGTCCACATGATTTGTTTCCATTGGTCCACAGGTTTCAGTGACTGATGCAAAGTTTGTGCTGAGAATTGGCATGGCTAGCTCTCAGATGTCTAAATAGCATTTGTAAACTTAATTAGGTGACCTATTATTAAATACCTGTTCATAATATCTAAAACTACCTCAAGACATAGCTTAACTTAGAATAAAGGACACAGGAGGAATGCTAGGTGTTTCTATGTGGCTATGTAGCTAAGCAACAATCTATAACTTACACATATGATAAACAATGAGCTGTGAATCCAATACTTCCATCCGGCACCGTCAGCAGGCCTTAATTGTAGTTTTCCCTATCAGCTAAAATAATGACAACCACATAAGCTTTAGTTGTTTTTTTTGTGTTTACATAATTTGTGTATGTTGGTTTCTATACCCACAAGCTTAAATAATCCACACATAAACACTGTCACTTCTGAACATCATCATATTAGCATGCTATCATTACCATATTCCAAAATAACTATGGGTTTGTTCGAACCCTTTACACTTGTAAAGGGTTCGATAAAGCTTTCCTCTTGTCTCATTTCACCATTGACATGTTGTTGCAAAAGTCGAGACTGTTGATGGATTTGTGTGAAAGGTAGACAGAAAAACCCCACTGAGGATTTGTAGATGCTCCTTTAACTTGAAGGGCATAATGTTAGAGCACAGTGCTTGTTCTTAAGAGACCTGGCTGCCTGAGCCATTAGTCATTTCTCTGACAGTGTACTCACACACACGCACACACACACACACACACACACACACACACACACACACACACACACACAGTCTCATTGAGCAATACACATTTGAAAGAGAGTTCAGACACTGCAGATGGGCTACGCCCTCAGAACCACCTCCACCTCATTTTTTTCTCAAATTGAAGGGCTGCAATCTTTGCCTTCGGACAAGACTCTTCTCTGTCACTATCAGTCATGGTGATGATGGATTTTAGATTGCTGTAAAAGAGTGCTAATGCTAGTGAAAGTGTGGACAAAATGTAGCACCGCTTTGACACTTGTACTGCTGTGTAAGATCACCTTGAAACAGCTGCAAGGCTATTGTGGTCATCTATCATCTCACTTTCCAGCATATAAAAGTGCACAAAGAGATTTGATCTGTCCCTGACTCAGAGTGAAAGCCGCAAAGTGCTGAAAAGTTATTGTTGGTTTAGTTTGACCTGAGTTATCAGAGCCAAGGACCTCCAGTTTGTCTGGCTGAAAAAACAAGATAAAAAGGTCAAGAGGATGAAAAGTCTAGATGTCCTGGCCTCTGAACAAGTCCAACTTTAGTTAACTTCCACATCTTCCACACACTAAAGTAAAGTCTGAAAGGAAAACACGTCTTGGAGACTTTTGGATATAATCAATCCCAGGATAAAGCTGCTGGTTTAAATATAATCAAACATGTCATAATTTAGAAGAAGAGAGACAACAGGAGTGCTTCTCATATCCCTCAAACCACCGATGCTCATTGAAGGGAATACTTCAAAAAAGGTGGAGGAAAAATTAAAACCCCAAATTATTGGTATACGATCCTGGTCCAGGTACTCAGGATGCCTTAAATTCATCCTAAGTGCCCTAACCTGGATCAATTATAGCAATGTTTTTTGGCTTTAGGTTTTCCACCACCTTTTGTGATGTCACTGTATATCGTGAAAGATTTTTAAGGAGGTGTTCGCACATCCAGCTGTCTCCTGAAGAAGGTGCGTAGGACGACAAACTATCACTTGAATAGAAAAAATCCTGCACACTACTCTTGCTAAGTATCACCAATTTATTAGACAAAATCACAACGTTTCGGTCCTGATGAACTTTTTTCAAACTTCTACAAGGTCATTTTCAAAGCTTTGGTTACACACCTGCTACCACATGAAGACAGCAGAATCAGAAACAAGCTGTAAGCTTTGAATGTAATTACTTATTTTTACATGGCAAATGTGAGCAAACCTCTTCTCAATGATTGATCCACTCATATGGAACAGTATGATGGTTTAGCATTCAACATTCTCCATACTTTTTGCTCTGCTTTGGTTTCCACCATTCCACCAGAAAAAAATATGTAAAATTATGTTCAAGGAATGTGCAATGTGACTGATACAGAGCTTTCTTGATTTAAAAAAAAAAGCTGCCATCTTTGACATGAAACAAGGTGGAGAGAGTGGATCTAAAATATGCTAGACAAGCATAGCTTAAAGATCACATATTATGCTAAATATATTTAAGCATGTTTTTCTAACACTAATATGTGTCCCGAGTCTGTCTACAAACCCCCCAATGATGAGAAAAGTTCATCCTCTCCTTCTATTGCCTGCTCCACTTTTCAGAAAATGTGTGCTCAAACAGGCCGTTTGGAGATTTTTACCTTTGTGACATCACAAAGGACAGTAACCTCTCCCCCAGGTGGGTGACACTCCCACAGTCAGGTGTTTGCTCTGCTCTCTAAGTCTGCCTTTCCACCGTGAACAGCTGGGCATGAAGCAAGAAAGCCCAAGCTACCCAAGCCCTTCCAGAGGGGCGTGGTCGAACACAGCTCACTTGCATTTAAAGCTACAGACACAGAAACAGCCTGCTCTGAGCAGGGCTGAAATAGAGGGGTTTATAGACATGCTTAAAAACAGGATCAGAGTGGATTTTTAAAAGAAACTTCACAGACATGTTTTGAGGAGCTCTTAGAATTATTTAAACTTGTTAAAAAAGAGTATAATTTGTGACCTTTAAGGCTAATTCAACTTGCGTTGACATATATCAAGAGTTTAGGTGAAGGAAATTTTGCCCACAGTCAAAAATGTGTGACTTTTTGCATTGATCAAGTTAGATAACCTAAACCTACACCTAAGTAAACCTGAGGCTTTTACAAGTAATAGCTAATGGTTTATTGCTAAAATTCCCTCTATAGTCTTTCAGCGCCATGTTATATCATAACTATCTCACTTGGAATTGACTATTGGATGGAAATCATAGTTAACTTTTATATTTTCTCTGAAAAGCAAAGCAAACACTATTGAAGTAACGGTGTGAATATGTCCTTTCTATTTATGAGCTCAGGATGAGCGCAGAGGACACAGTTTAGTGCTTCGTGTAATCCCTGTGGTGTCTTTATTGACTGAAACTCAAAGAGACTGTCAAAGAGAATTAGATGCATGACTTGCTACTGATTTTCTCAATCATTCCTCAACAGAAAGCAACTGTCACGTCTATTGATGTCGGCATACTCTCCTGTCTGTTTGGCTCTGCTGTCCCTCCTTCTCGCTCCAGCACTTGGCCGTAAGTCACCCACAGACAATGCACAACCAATGACTCATCAAAAAATCCCCGCACTGTGTATTGCATTATTGCCACCAATGCTGTAACACGTTTTCTTTCTTCTTTCTTTCTTATAAATACACAAAAAAAAAGGAGAGATGATTATGTCAATGCTGCGTGCTGACTGGTGCAGGGTCATTCTCTGTATCAGGACTCAGAAAATAAAGGCCAGAAATAGCCTACACACTGTGCGGGTCTGTTTTGTGGGATTAAATCAGATTAAAATCCCACTCTGATAATCACAACAAGCCCTTTCTCTGCTGTTGTTTGGGGACACAATAAAGCTAACATGAAGGCACACGGGGTGCCAGATACAGCATGTGTACTGCTGTTTGAAATTTACCTCACTGTCAGGGCACACACACATGCAACTGCATGTGATGTCTTAATTGTGGTTCATCTCCCGCTCATTGCACTAATGAGTGGCTTTCTAAGCGTAATGCTGCGGCAGGCAGTAACTTTAACAACTTGAGGCCCACATGCACAGTCAGATAAGTGTTTAGTGGTTGTAAATATGGGATTATAAATACCGTCTCACCACTTGATCTCATTTCTCAGCAGTTATGTGGGATCTGGAAACGGCTTCCAGATGTGTTTTGTTCATGCTGCTCACTTTAAATGAGCTGACTCAGGTTATTGACTAGGGGAGGCCCGCCGGCTGTCACCGTCCTTGTTTCATGGAGTTCTTTGAGATGAGGCTTTTCCCCTTCGAAAACCAGCAGTCTAGAAAGTCAGGGAAAGCGCCCTCTCCTGACACATCTCAGGAGTTGACTCTCCACAGAATTAAATCTTTGAATTTTGAACTACTAAACCTGCACCAAATACTAAACAGATGTTGTTTCGAAACTGAACGATTTTCTCTAAAATTCCCAGATAGCCTCAGTTTGATAATTGCAATGAAAAACAAGGCATAGTATAGATTTCTTTTAAAAGCTGTGGAATATTAATGATGAAATCTGCAATGAAATGACAAGAGTGATGTAACAGGTTGCAGTTTTCTCCAAAGGAGGCTTCAATCCTGATAAATCATAAACTTAAATAAAAAGGAAAGTGTCTAACCTGCCATATTGACCCGTCACAGTACCATTCGTCTGATGACATATGGTTTCAGCTGCAGTCATGCAACATTAGCTGCCATATTTATCAACATTCTGTTTCCATCTATGACGACCAATTTGGATCACCAGGACTGTCTGAGGAGCCTGCATTGAAAATATCAAAGGCAATATGATAAGCTTGTGGGCATGCTTTGGAAAGTGGAAATATGTCAACAACCATAGTTGTACGAAAGCCTCACATTAAAAATGCACACAATGCATTGTGATGTTAATACTCTCTGACATTAAAGACCTTGTATTTTCCTTGTATCTGTCTCCTTGAGAGCTCTAACTGAATAACAAAGACTGGTAATATATTGTATTTGTCAGCTTCTGCAGGCATAACAAGATTAATGTGTTTTTTTTTTGTCCTATCAGAGCTAGATCTCAACCGATTGGATGGCGATACCGTCTGCCCACCAATGAGAAGCGGACAAGATGACCTTCCAGGTAACGACCCCTATGGTTTCTGCCAGACAAAAGTAAAAGCAGCAGTTGAGGCTGTTGTAAAACCACAAACGTAACCATTGAAACACCCTAAAAAAACAGATAGACTTTTCAAAGGAAGGTGGTGAGTTTAATGAGTTAATAGGGTGGGCCGCCTCATGCCTCAAGTCACCCCTTTAGATCTCAATGAGGCAAATAAAATGTTCCACTTGAGCCGAACAGAAGTTTAGGTGCAACAATTCAAACTCAGCAACATTGTAATTGCTCACCACAGGCCTGTTTTAAACAATACACACATCTGTGCACATCCCGCTCTTCAAGAACATTATGCATTGCAGAGCTAATTATCTTATCAGACCTATAATCATTTATTATTTTTGACTCACTATATTGCAATGTAACCATAACTATGCTTCTATGGCTTCTTAGATGGATTTCAATTGTTCTAATTTCTGCAAACGTTTGTGGTCTCCGGTACATGTGGTTATCTCCTGACTTTCCCCCCTATGCCACCATTCTATTGAGATATGGTAAATGGACTCTCCCAACTGAGCCACAGATGTCCCGTGGTCATGAGTGATAGGTCTAAAAAACTGTTGGATTCATTGCCATGAATTTAAGTACACACATTTAATACCCATGTCAGAATTAATTTAAATGATTATAATATAATTTTAATCTTTTCTTTAATATTCCTCCCAAAATGTGTTAGCTTTTTAAATTTTGGTCCTGCATATGTTGCCCGGTTTGCCCAAGCTGGCATAAAGTCTGATTCTGCCTAAGACCCATATGAGCAACCAGGCTGTCATTATGGGACCAATGGACAATTCCATTTTGTGCCCATTTGTCAGCCCATTTACTCCGCACAATGGATCCGCATGCAAAGGTTGGCTAGAGACATCAGCATATGAGTATGTCAGCATGCTGAATGTACCATTTATCTCAAAGCATTGGGCCACAAGCACTGCTGTGAACTTTTTGTCTTGTTATTTGGCTACAAGAAGCTAAATCTACTGCTTTGCTTCGACAAAATACCATTGTTTATTACATCAAGTTTATGTTATATTAAATATAACTTCAATAAAGAAAATATAGATAGTACTTAGCTATGCTAGCAACCTCAATAACATGTTCTTTCTGTAAGCTGAGGAGCAGGAATTATAATAAGATGACACACTTTTTGTGCCTCTCCAGCTACACCAACATCTTTAGTTCTTCAATACTAATTCATAATTGACCTATATACTTAATCGTATTATGAAGCTAATTTTTTTCATGATCCATTGTAGGTTTTGATCTGATAACCCAGTTCCAGCTGGATGTGATTCCTCTGAAAGGTGTGAGGAAGGTGGACGGCTCCACTACGCTCCAGGTCGCCTACCGACTCGACAAGGAGGCTAACTTCCAAATTCCAACCATGTAAGTACAGTAAAGAAGCAAAACAGTTAAAATACACACACATATGTTGAGGAGCAGCAGTGGTCTTCTGAAACAGGTGTTGCATTATTACAGGTCCGGCACAGATGTTACTGCATGGTGAGCAGCATATAATTGTAAAAGAAGAGCATGTCTGAACCTATTTGGCATCTCTCAGAGACGAAGCTAGACTAGAGGCATTTTTGTGTTTGTGTGAGTGAGTTTGGAGTTGGTAAAACACCCTCTGGACACTACTTGAAGTCCTTTGTATGTGCAGGAAATGTACATTAAAGAGACATATTTCACCAAACGTATGTGTCCACATAATGTGTATATGTCTTTACAGGTATGTACTCCTTTAAAGATTTAGAATGAAAAGTATAGCACTGGCTTCCTGTCAAGATTTGTCCTGGTTTTTAATCAAAGGTTAGGTGTAGCAACATGGCCAGATTAAGCCTCCTTTGGATACGGGCAGAATTAAGATGTGGTCCCCTATAGAGACACCAACCCCTTTGGAAAAAAAAATCAGGGACAGTGTTTAATAAACAAAATTAACCCAGAGGCAATTACAGCCATTTTGATAATAGTCAGGTTTAATTTAAAAGGGAAGTTTCTCACTTACATTTAAATTGGTGCCTTCAGAAGTCCTAGTTTTAGAGATTCTTCAAAATCAAAGCAGCAGAGGCCGAGACTAAGTATATTTGGTGTAAGTCATCCTTGTCACTGAATCCTACTCTACCCATGATGTAACCAATTCAATCTTTTTCTCAGTCCTTCCCAGATGGATTACTACCCATATCTTTAGAGTACTTTGCTTTACAACTCACACGTTAAACTAGAATATCTAATCTTGAGCCCATTTTCACCTTCTTGAAATAACTGTGACATCATCCAGGTCATTTCTGCTGACAAAGCTCCAAGGCCTCAAAGACATTATACAAATGCAGAGGCTTAATGGTAGCTTAACTCTAGTTCTATTGCCTTTGAAGTCATTTATTATGTGACAAAAAATATTGAAATATCCACTAGTTATACAGTCTTAGTTGTGATTAGTTTCTGTTTTTTCTGTTATGTAACGGTTATTTGAATACTGTGGCAAGTTGGATTGTTGGTGAAACAAAATCAGCACTCAAAAGGGTGTCTTCAGAAATAATGCTAAAATCCAAAGCAACAGAATCCGAGATAGTTAGACTATGAGTCCCTTAGTTAAAGTCAAGCTCTTAAAATAATAAACTTTTTTTCCACAGTGCATCTTAACAGTATCATTAATCAAACACTTCAGGTAAAGAGTCATATCTTTAAAAAAACATAAAACCCCACTTTGTATCACACACAAACAAATGGTATGACATTTTAGAAATCTCCGCCAATAGACAAACTACAGTATTTGACGAGTAAACCTAACGCCATTTTTGGTAAAGTGTCCTTGCTTTTCAATTGATAAAATCAGCATGAAAAAAATGACACAGAGAGAGCTTTGGGGCCCCTTGAGGTCTGTGTTTCTGGGGCAGCTTGCCACTTTGCACATGCAACCCTACTTAGCAACCAAATTCTCTCAATACAGCCATCAGCACTTATTGACACAAGTTAAAGACATGCTTTAGAAGAAATCATTTGAAAAACTGGTTTCAGTACAGAATGTGCAGGTTAGTGACTTTAACATTTTATATAATCAAAAGACATGTCTTGATGTTTCCAAGTATTCTTGCTGTTTGGGCTAATCCTGTTGCCTTGGGCCAGCTTTCCTTTAGACCCTCTTATGTAACCTGCTGGCACCCTGAATCTACGCCACTCAGGCCTGTCAAACAAAAAGTAAATACATGTTCATTTCCTCATCAGGTCCAGTTGCACAGCCTGTGCTTTGAAGTCGACACCCGCCAGTGAGCTTTATGCTTCACTTCTTCCCTTTTCTCTGCAGGGCAAGAGCAGCACATACTTTACACTTTCTCACCTCAGGCAAAGCTACAGCGTGGTGTTCATTTGTTTTATTGGCTAACAGGAAACTCCTTTTATTGCCTCACCTTGATCGTTTACAAGATGGTAAAAGTCCAGCGGCAGCGCCCATCTATGAACGCACCACCTACTGAGAATGTGGCTTGTAAAAAGCAGTCCAGGCTGGGGATGCTAACCAGGGCTGCATTTGGTCACTGAAGAAGTGGTTAATGAATTGAGGCTGCCTTTTACACAGTATTTCATTTGCAGTATAATGGCATGCCTTAACATTTGCCCTTGTTTCTTTAAAACACATAGAATAAATGTAGTTGTCAACTATTAAAGACAGTGATGGGGCATCCTTTGAGTTATCTGAATCCATATTTTAAACCTAATGTTTTTCATAGTTTCACTGGTTGATGTTTATTTTATTGATATGTTAATTTAAAAATATATATACTTTATGAACTTGCTGGCTGAGAAAAGTCTTTGAATCCTTTATGAGTGTCATTTGATGCAAGTTTGTAAAAATATTCCCATGAAGGCTGGAAAATTCTTCCCTGATACCTCCGCTGATTTGAGCCCCTGTGCTTATCTTCCCTCTCAGGCTGAACTTTCCTCGTGGCTTCCCTGACGAATACTCCTTCATGGTGACCTTCCGCATGATCAAAAACACAGTGAATAAAGTGTGGAATGTCTGGCAAGTTGTGGATGAAGACGGCAACAAACAAGCCGGACTGAGGCTGAATGGTGACCAGCAGGCTCTGGAGTACTTCCTTATGGGCGCTGATGGCAACCTGCAGACTGTCACCTTCCCCGGCCTTTCTGTGCTCTTCAACACAAAGTGGCACAAAGTGATGATTGGAGTGGAGCGTGACCAGGTCACTCTGTACGTGGACTGCCAGCCTGTGGATAAGAAACCCATCAAGGGCAAAGGCCCTATCAACACAGAGGGAGACACTCTTATTGGCAGACTTGATGCTGATCCCGACGCCTCCGTAGTGGTAAGAAAGGATGGAGGGTTGCCTGCTGCATTTTATCATGTTCACTTACTGTCCTTACATGCTCTTTTCGGAAAATGAAATAGTGCTTTCTGCACATAAACACATTCAGGTTTATGTGTGCTGAGCTCTGCTATAATTCTAAAGTGCTGCTGTCACAGCAAAGCTGCTCAGCTGGGTTCCAGTGGAAAAAAAATAAAAACTTAATCCCTGCAGAAAATAGCATTGGTGGAAAATCAAGCTCAACATCTCACACAGGGCATGGATTTAACTCCACAAATAAATAACTGCAACATAGCAAAGCAGTTCAAGTTTATTATTCAAACATACAAAGGATGCATAGACTTGTATATTACTAACATTGACATCTTTTTTTTCTTGCTTTCAGTTTGAGCTCCAGTGGATGTTGATTCACTGTGATCCAAAGAGAGCGCAGAGAGAGAGCTGCAACGAGCTGCCTGCCACCGAGGTACAGTTACAAGAATCTGCTCAGCGTCTGCTGTGGTTTGTGGTTTAACTCAGGTTGATAGGGCTCCCAGCATGCTGGAAGCAAACAAGGCAGAAATGCTGAGATGGAGTTGCAGAGGTGTAACAAATACCCGGGCAAGCACTTTTTCTGTCGTACACGAGGGCAGAGGTTCATCCAAAACGATTTGCAAGTTGAACAATTCAAAGTTTTTTTAATTTAATGTCAACAGTAGATTGGAGTTATAGGTCTACAAGCATTTCTTGGAGGCTGAGCTGTTATGAACCCTGCAGACATGATCTCATTGGCTGTGTTAACATGCTCCTTAATGCATGGAGCCAAAACACAAATGCTAACTGGCCAGCTTTAGAAACAAAGAGGAAGTCTTGATCAAATTAATTGTGAGAACCTCCCTTGCACCAGATGTTTGTGGTCACAATTTAATTTAATTTCAACACAGACTACAGCATGTGCCACATGTAACATGAAAACAACTACCACATGTACCTTGCAAAACACAACAATATGATTTGCATGGTTCATTCCAAGCTGAAATTTTACTGCACTGACTTTCCTCCAACAAGAATAGGAATAGTACAGAAAGTGATTAAACCGTTTTTTTTATTATTTAAAATGTGTTTAACCAGGAAAACCTCATTGAGATTAAGATTCTTATTTATAAGAGTGTCCTGGCAATGTTGGTTGATATCTATGTCTAAAGTTTGTTTTCCTACTGCAGAAACTTATCTTGCTGCTGCCTGATTATCAGCTGTCAGGAATGCAATGCAACACCTGCTGCTTGCTGTTTATGGCCATTACATTTAAGCAGAAACAGCATTTTCAGATGTTTTGCTATCATGATGGTTTAGTGTGAAAACTGCATGGCAGGTGAGAAATCACTTTGGAGGAACACTGACAGTTGCAAGGTTTAGACAAAGTCAAACATAGTCTCCTTGTATAGTAGGTAAAAATCCACTGTAAAAAATCATTTTGTGGGAAATCCACAACATACCATGTCAATGTGTTCCCATCTCAGGTTGCCTTATAACAGTTGTTTCTCAAAATACTGTTGATAATAACAGATGCATATTAAAAGTTTTTGCATTTCAAACAGACACACAAGTTAGCGTCACTTTTAATCCTTTCTAGAATAACGTTTTTGTAAACCTGTCTGTTTGGTTAGGGCATTGGTTCCCTGAGATCTCAGAGGTGGCGTGAAGCTTTGTGTCCTCCGAGCTTGTCAAAATTAGTTTTGCAAATTAAAGTATAATCATAAAAAAAATTTCACAGGATAGAAAAAAATAGCCATGTTGGTGAGAACAAGTGTTTATAGGCCTATTATTGTTTAAATGAGAACACAGTTGATGTTCATTTTTTAACTAATGTTTCACTTTCTGTTCATGTGAGTCCTGGGGGTTCTCAGCTTTCTTATATACCAGTAGGGTTGCTGCATGGAAAAAAAGGATGGGAACCACTGGGTTAGGGGAAGTCCTAGGATGCTGGACCCATATGTGACCCCAATATTTGAATGGGGACTGCCCATGCTGAATCAATCCAACTTACTTTTGAATTGTAGCCCCTGAGGGTGTTGAGCTAAAAGTTGAAGATTGATTGATAAATGGTTTTAATGATATATATATTGTTTTAAATGTTTGATTCAAGCTAATGGTAGCACAGGTCACATGTTGTTTTACAGGACAGAAGTGCTAGTTAGTTTTTAATGTATAGATACAAAAGTAACTGAAGTTTTAAATCTCTTTTGGCATAAACTTTTAGTTAGAGTTAAATAGGCTTTGATTATAACATAGTTTCTGTCATTTGGCTAGAAAAAAGGGAAAAAAGGGATGTGTTTACCTTCAACATTTAAGGTGGCTCAAGGTGGCTGCTAGACTGTTTATCCAGTTCAAACAGCTTATACAAGACTGTACAGATGTTAGCGACAAGCTAGCTAAAATTGACACACTGATTGTGTTATAGTGAACCTAGTCCTACTATAGTCTTCTTCTTAAGGTTGAAAGATATTTAACTTGCACACGAGTTTCTTTGGACCTTTCAAACAGAGATCTCACAGTAACGCCATAAACAAATCATGTCATTTGATTTGCAGGCATTTTTGGTTTCTGTAGGTTAGCTGCTAATTTCTTCGTCTTCTATTTCATGTTAGAATTTTCATTAAACTTATTATAGGTCCTACACATAAACGTTCAAAAATGTACAGCACTGTCCCGTCTTTTCGATTTGGCTCTGTTAATAAAGCCTCTGTCCCCTTACAGACAGAACTACATTGCCCCCCTGTTTTGTATTTTTACCTTTCATAGAAAACACCGAAGTTAAATAACCACACTTGAACAATCCTGCCTTTAACAGGCTGTGGAAAATTAAGCATATCACACAAGAGGGAATGATGCTGAACTGAATTTCAGCTCATACTTAAACTACATTTTCTTCATTCATTTATTGTAATAATCAGTGTGGGATCTGTCAAAAAAGTTATTTTTTACTACATATGAGACAAAAGGTAACACTTTAATGTAAGCAACTTGGTTCCAAGGAGGCGCTCAGAAAATTAAAAAAACATGGATTTCTAAGGTCTGGGATTCAAACAATGGCACCCAGGCATGCTTCTCATGCAAGGTTGTATTCAACCATTATTTCTGCAAGCATTTGGCCATAACTGTATGTCACTTTTATGTAAGATATCAAATGCAGCACGGGTAAAGGAGTGACAATCAAGCTTTCAGAAGATTTAAGTTGGTGATAGCAAACACACTCACAAGCATGTGCACGCCACACACAAAAACATGCACATAGACAGACTTAGGCATACACACACATGGTGTAAGTCTGTGTAAATTTAGTTGGCTTTCATATCTGAGTAATATGTTTTATGTCAGTTCAGTTTTAATGAGATTTCTACCTCTGAGAAATACTGTAGCCTATAATGGAAATGCCACTCTGCTGTCTACCATCTGATTCTGAATAAAGTCTGCGGTACTCCTGTTTTTATTCAATCACTTCAAGATGCAAATGTTCTACCCACTATAGGCGGAAACATTTCCTGGCCTGGTGGGTTCTATTAGATTTCAGGCTAACATTTCTGCATCCAGCTGTGAGGTGGTTCTGTAGATGGGGAGTGTTGGTACTATTGGCTGTACATTCAAACGACAGCATGAAATACTCACTCCTATGATTATGAACTGATGCGCTTCTGCTGACTCTTATGGTGAGGGTGGTGTAACTACTTTCACTAACTCCTTTTTTTTCTGATTTCTCTTGCTTCTTCAGATGTATGCCAATGCTGAGGTATTTATTTATCTTTTCTACTTCCCTTTGCTTTGAGATTTTAAGCCAATAATCTCCTTCAGTGCTTCAATTGCCTAATGACCTCATCCCTTTGTTCTTAATCTTATTTATAGTGGTGGTGTTTTTTGTGTTTTGTTTACTATTATATGATTATTCTTTGAATCTCCAAAATTTGAAACATGTCTGCAGACCATGGTACTTGCCTTTAAATTACGTATGACCGTATGGTCCAATGATTTGTCACTTTTTCAGCTTTATTTAACAAAAATATGTTTGTAATATATCAAATAACATTCATTTAAAAACAATAGTAATAAATCATATTGATGATTATAAAATAATTTCATTGTCATTTCCTGATTGGATGTCTCCACTCTCAGCCTGACAGATCACTCCAAGGACCCCCAGGAGCCCCTGGCCCAGAGGGTCCTCGGGGACCTGCAGGAGAAAATGGCAGGGATGGAAGAGATGTAAGCATTAAAGTTATTCTTGCTGCAAACCAGAACAGTCTTTTATTTTCTGAATCGTTTCTATCAACACCGAGAAAGTTGTATTTTCTTTGACTCTGTTGTTTTGTGCATCTCTTCAGGGTCTTCCAGGTTCTCCTGGTAGCACAGGGACCCCTGTAAGTATGAAATACATAAACACACACTGGCAGAATACTATGCAAGCTGTTGATCTATTCTCCCTTTTTTGTGGTCTTGTTTGTTTTTGCTACATGATTCTGCAGGGAATTGACAACTATGTTAAGGCATTCACACAAATTCTAAATGTTTTGCTCCAAGACAAGATGAACGGGTTTACTTATTTCAAGATTACACTTTAGAACAATTTCTATTTTCTCCAAAATGACACAAATTATTAGACATAAAGGCATATAGTTTTAAGAAAGCTGCTGCTTAGTTAGATAGACTCTGCTAAAAATCTGGCTATTAGTTTAGTTTTAGCAGTAGGGCTACAGACCCTCTAGCCAACATAAGGTGGCACTTGTTTGTGTTTTAGATGATTCTAATTGCTAATTAGTTTTAAGGTAACCATCACATCAGATTCTCCACCTAAGTCCCTGTCAATTATTATCTCCAACTTAGTTTTATCCTAAGTCATTAAATCCCTGCACTTTGTCACAACATCTCATATAGAAACATAATTCACCCGTTTGTGTCTCACAAATATGCTCCCATTGGCCTCTGCTTTCTTCCTTTTTAAAATGTGTATAACTGAACCAATCTCATTTGGTTATACTTAGGCCAGACTTCATGTAAAGTTCAGGAAAAAAACTATAATGGGATGTTAAACAAATTCTACGTGAATGTTTGTTTCATTTGTCCTTTATGTCATTTAGAGCAGTTTCACTAAGCCTTTAACATTGCAGCAGATAGGATTGCATTGGAAAATGTTGAGAGCCTGAGGAGTCACATGATGACGCTAAAGGATTGATGGATATTTTTAAAACATGTTAAGAGGGTTGGCAAAACGGTTTGCATTTTTTTACCACTTTGGAATGAGGGGGTTGATAAGGGTTTTATCTGTTGCTCTTTTTATTGATACAACATAGGATTTAGTGCAGAGATATTGCCATCTTTTCCCAATGACTGCAGAACTGGATGTTAAATACTTTACAATATAGTCTGTACATATATATGATGTTAAGTAGATGTAAACCTGTTAGTTTGACAGAAATCATACTAAGTGGAATGTCTCAAAGTTGGACTATCACGCGTAGATTATGCAAGTTTCTCATGCATGTATGTTAATTAGCCATAAACTGGCACAGTTCTCACGCCAGGCTTTGACCCAGAAGCATAAATGGGTATGCAAGCATGCGTTTTTGACTCCTGCCTTTGGATATCACCATCAGCACAAGGGAAACATGCATCTAATTTATACAAAAAGTAAAGCGTTGAGTGCGTATGAAATGTTCAGAGTTGTAAAGTTGTCCACGTTTGTACTATAGGATATATTCGACCAGTTTGACACTTGTTAAGTTTTTTGTTGATTGTTTGGTAGGTGACGTAATAGCTCAACCAGTGGAAGGTCCAATAGAAACTAGCTGAAAGGCGGCATACAGCTTCCTTTCTCACATACTTTTGTTAATGAATCGATACTCCCCCAGTGTTGTACTGGGACATGGACAATAGTCCAATTAAATGTCCAGATCCAGCAAGAACTATACTTTGGGTTAACTGTGCATGTCAACGTACTAAGTGAATTTTAGCCCATGTTAGAAGACATTTTTTTAACACATAACTCAAGCCACACAATCTATTTGCAATTATATGTCACAGAGGTCTGACTTCAAAACAACTTTCACTGACTGAACCTGAGGGTTAAATGGAGGCAACATGCTAACTGCACTCTCTGTTATCTATGGTTGCTATATTTCTGTCCAACCCATTTGATATTTACACAGCCTTACACAAGCTTGGGTTGTTGTTGATCTAAGAAACAGTAAAGTGGCCCACCTCTCATCTATTAAACGTTGACTGCCTCTTTGTATCTTAGCAACACAGTGCAGTGAGATGCAGGAAGAAGATAAAGTTGTTTTACTCCTGTTGTGTCTGTTTCCCAGGGCAGCAAAGGGGAGCAGGGAGAGATCGGTCTTCCTGGACAGAGAGGCCTGCCCGGCCTTCCAGGATCTGCTGTAGGAAACTTCCCCTCATACACTGACAGATACACAGAATATGATCTTCCAGTATTGTCTGTTTGTGATTATTTGTTTGTTATCTGCAGGGTCAATCTGGTCCGATGGGTCCAAGAGGGCCTGTAGGAGAGAGGGTGAGTTAACATTTGCATCACTTATAAATCACTGATTTAAGCATACACAATGTCAATGATTTGATTCTATCTTGACTGCAGGGACTTCCTGGCTTTCCAGGACCTCCAGGTTCTCCTGTAAGTGGAAATGAATGATCAAAAGATAAATGTATGGAGATTTCACTTAATGTAACTCAATATTACTATACTCTGGTATAATCAAACTTGTACGTCATTTCACAGGGCCCAGCAACTGAAGGACCTGCTGTACGTATTTATTACGTTTCAAAATGTTCTGTTTTATATATTTCTCTTTATTTCTTGAACAATTAATAGTGAATATAAATGTAGATTGTTGTTTGCTTTAAAAAACAAAAACTTGCAGTCCATGGCATATAAGTGTATCGTATCATATCGTAGCGTAGCGTACTAACTTTTCTGTGTTGGTTATCAACAGGGACCACCAGGGAAACCAGGAATCCCAGGAGATGAAGGAAACATTGGGCCTGAGGTGAGACTTCTTATTAAGACACAAGTAATGCTGCAAAGCAAAGACCCTTTATTGGAATAGATGTTAATTCCTATGTGTTTAAAAAAAAATCAGTAGTATATTGTTTTGTACTTGTACGTGTAAAGGTCTTGTACATTACAGGAGTTTAACTTTTTTACTGTATTTTATACTTTACTGAAACGTGAAAAGTTCTTCAAAGAAAAAATGTACTTTTCTCTCCTCTACATTTCTAACAGCTTCTTCTTAGAGATCTTACAAAAAAAAAAACACCTTTGACTCTGCATTTAAATCACCCAACCCTAATGCTAATCCCTGAAGGTGGTGGGCAAAAAGCCCAGCAGCTCCATTTAATGACTTTGGGCTTTTCCAAGCAATTGCCACTGGTCAAGGCTCAACCAGACGCATCAAGGGTCTGGCTCCAGGGTGAAGCCGAAGGTTGGGAGTGAGTCACTGCCCCAAGCAAAAGTGTTCAAGCATCTTGGGGTTTTATTCACAAGTAATGGTAAAAAACCTAGAAAGAACGACAAAGATTCTGGTGTTACACTATACCATCAAATGAAGAGGCAAGTGACCGACAAAGTAAAGCTTCTGAGTTAAACATATCTCTTCATTCTAACCCTGACCTATGTTCAAAAGCTATTGGAAGTGACAAGATCTTAAAATTAATTATTATTAAATTAATATCCAGCTATGTAATGGCTGGGCTCAGCCTAAGGGAATGAAGTTTAGACATCAAGAAGAAGTATTGGAGTAGAGCTGGTTCCTTTGCCCTGGAGGGAACCAGATTTAGTTGTTTTGGCAACTGATTAGGATGCCTCCAAGGTACCTTTGACTGGAGTCTTTTTCGTCACAAATCTGATCTGGTAGGAGCTCCAAAGGTAGTCACAGAACACCCTGGATAAATTATCTCACCTGGCCTCCTTGGGACACCTCAGGTTCCCCAAGGACTATCTGGGTTTCTGGATTTATTTGCTTACCCTGCTTCCACCAAGACCCAGCCCAGAATGGGTGAATGACAAATGGAGGGATGGTTATATTCTTGCAAGATCAACATCATAAGTGTTGCAGATTTTTGAAACAGAACATTTTAGGGACCTGGCAGAGAGAACTTCCTTTAGAGCACATACTCTGCATTTCATAAGAATTAGTAATAACTATATCTTTTTTTTATTTTTGTAATGTCACATTTAGTATAGAAATAAGTTCTTCAAATCTCAGAAAGGACATGACATAGTGACCATGAGACCTGAATCGACTTTTTGGAACCTAATTACCAAACAGACTTCACACAGCTTTATACATTTGCTCAAGTTGTTTAAGTGTAATGTTAAAGTGTTATAATCCTTTCTATTTTTGCAGGGTCCACCTGGACCTAGAGGGGCTTCGGGCATTGCAGGGCCTGCTGGCCCTCCCGGCCCACCAGGGCCTGTGGTAAGAACTAGAGAGCCATGTTCAGTAACATTTACTAATACATCGATATTTCTTTCAGTACACATATACTTTTCTTTTTTACATATTCCTTATACTGATGCGGATACTGATATTTGGAATTACACCTGCTGATTGTCAATATTACCTGATGATATATCAGTGTGACCGTGTTCATGCCAAAACTTAGAACGATATCGTAACCAAACAACACTTGTTTGTAAAAAGCCTCTGAAACAGATTTAAACATTGGGACTCTGCTCCATACATCCTCCTGTTTCCTTAATGCACTTACATTTTGTACAGTGGCAACTCATTGTAGCATACCAACATTTTCAATGTGCTCGGTATCCACATATTTAAGAGTGACTATCTTCTGAATAGGTGTAACCCCTAAAGGACTCCCTCTAATCTTTCATCTCTACTTTTTGACACTTCTTCATCTTGGGGGTACAATGGCATTGCATGCTTGCTGTCTTTTCACATTATCTCTGTGGGAATTTCCGTTGTGGTGGATTTATGTGGACATCTAAAACCCCCCCCATGGATATTTTAGATGTCACTCTGCTGTGTTTTAGGGACCGCCTGGTGCCAGCAATGAGGGAAGTGGGGAAGCTGTGAGTGTTTTACTGTCTTATGCACTGCCAAATGTTTCCTGGCTGCATGGCAATTGGAGTGGTGACAGTGCATGTTTGATTAAACTGAGTCACTGAAGCTAAGAAGCTCTGCAGCAACAACGGCTAAGCTTATTGAGGATCTGTTTATTTATTCCATTTCTCATTTCAGTCCTGTCTGTCTGGTTCTGTATGCTTTTTAGTGTCCTGCTGCCTGTCCTGCTGGACCCAGGGGGTTGGCCGGGTTACCAGGGATGAAGGTGAGGAATTTAGAAAATATATTAATCTTAAAATCCAATTAGATTAAATTATGATGAGGCTTTGTTGGTAACGGTTCCTCTGTCCATGAAGGTAGGTTGTCTTAAATATTTGGGTTCATAAATTGTACAAAGTGTAAAACCTTCTTGGGCAACAAACACTAAGCCTAGATGCAAAGCAAGGACATTGTTTATGGCTTCATTAGTATCACAACATTTATAAGTATGCTGTAAGTATTTCTTTAGTCCTCTATTTCATGATGCAAACAATGACTTCATATTGTAAAAAAACTAAAATTGATAATTTTTATGCTTGAATATGTGAGGCTAATTATCCATTCTGTGACAGATTAACAACAACAAAGGAGTATCTTATCTTATTTGAACTGCTAATACAGACCTTTGGCTGTAATGCAACAAAGAACAGTACTGTTAATCACCTGATAATAATAATTATGACAGTTGAGGTCTAATAAACAGTAACTTTAAAAAATGACAATAAACGTAAGACTGATATTAATAAATGTAGTAGTTAGAATCTGTTAGGAACCTGCGAGACGAGGGAGGTCAGGAACTCCAGGGAAGATATATGAATGGTAACGTTAATGGGGCATGAATTTACTTACATGCATTTATATGACATGAGTGCATATAAACAGAGAAAGAGAGACAGACCAAGATACAGGAGCTTGGTGTGCATGATTCCCCCCATCAGTCTAAGCCTGTAGCAGCATAGGAGCTGGTCCAAGCCTCAGCAAGCCCAAGCTATAAGCTTATCAGCAAGGATGCATATCAAATGGATATGTTGTTGTCAATTTGTAAACATATTTTTTTCCTTCAGGGACACAAAGGTACAGATGGAGAGCCTGGAAAAGATGGAATACCTGGAGAGAAGGTATGTGATTTCTTTCTGACACGTGCACTGTGTTAACAAGTCATTTTCAAGAATGACCCGCAATGAAATTACTTGATTTTGGCCTCTTAACAGCATAACATGATTATCCAATTTGCACATACTAATCAACCTATTTCTGTTTGTTTTTTCCCCCACAGGGGGATGATGGAGCAGCAGGACCTCAGGGGCCTCCAGGTCACATGGGAGATGATGTAAGGAAACATATTCCTCACTCTTATTGTTTTGCAAGAAGCCCAAGAACCATATGTAATAAATCATTTTCCTTTTAATGTTCTTATTTTATTTTAGGGACAAAGAGGGCCCATTGGATTCCCTGGAGCCCACGGAGAAAAAGGAGACAAAGTCAGTTAAAACAAATCTCCTAAAAAATGTGTGTGTGGAAGGGGGTGGGGGGTGATGATGACCATTTGGAGCAAAATATTTAAATATAGAAACTAACTTCTATTTGTTCATAGGGTCCACCTGGATTCAACGGCGTCCCAGGACCAACTGGCCCACCTGGAGCTCCTGTAAGGCAGTCTTAGTTTGATCATTTCCGTGTGTTTTGCAAAGAAAAAGGCAGGATGGGATAGAAAACCAACTCACCATACGTGTCTCTGATTTAATCTCTTGTCTCAGGGTGTGGAGGGAATCCGTGGACGTCAGGGTTTGGAGGGGCCTAAAGGTGAAGAGGTGAGTTCTGCTCTTTAAAGTCCCTTGATAATATTGCAACTTTACCTGAAAGACTTTCAATTACAAACTTTAATTTGATTAGGGAGCAGTGGGAGCTCCAGGGGAGCAGGGTCCTACAGGGGACAAAGGAGATGTTGTGAGTATACTGATGGGATTGGATTAACTCTTATTGTGGTTGATGGAACACATGGATATAACAATGATGTGTGATGTTGTAGGGAGAGCCTGGTAAAGACGGCTTGGATGGACTTCCTGGAGTTGACGGAGCCAAGGTAACTTAACTATCAGCAGATTAGAAAATATCAGAAGTTCTAGTGTTCACTATATTTCCCTCTTCTTACCAAACATATCCATATATAGGCTGTAAAGTATGAGACACAATGTTTTCACCATCACTGTACACTAAACCTCAACAACTGGACTAAATTGCAGCCTAATACTTTACAACAGATGCTTCAGCCAGTTGTTACTTTATCTGGAATAGGCACATGGTCATACCAGACCATGATTGAATGAATTTGCAGAATGTACCTCTAACAACTTAAAGATTTTTTATTTCTTCATCATCTAAAGTGAGTATACAGATTAATTCCTGTAACATGGTCTTTCCACATTATATCAGCATAAGCCTACAAGACATACATGTATTGCCTTACACATATTGATCTACTCGTCTCATTAATATACTTTTTACATTTCTGCTCAACAGGGGGTGGCTGGTACTCCTGGAGCTGTTGGTGTCAGGGGGATTGTGGGTATTCCAGTAAGTCCCGCTACATTTTTTTATTGTCTTTCTATTTAAAAAATAATCTCTTAATCTTAATAACTATTGTTAACTTGGTTATGACTTTCCAAAGTTATATTCCAAAGTAAGTTGAGTCAAAGATAACTAATGCTGTACATCGCTCCTCTCTGACTCCTCTAATGCCAAGAGAACAACTACTATTGCCTGTGTATGTGTGAGGGGAAAGGTTACAAATAAGACCTGAATGGTCAAACTGATCTACAAACAACATGGTAGAAAAACAACAGAATATTTTTTATATCCCATATCGGGATATTTTGATAGTTGATAAAGTGCAAGTAGTAGTAGTAATAGAAAAATGCAAAGCTTAAGAGCCTCTAAGGATTTTCAAATGTTTTCTTTTAATTTTTTGAAAATGTTTGAGGGGGCTTTTTGCCTTTATTTAGACAAAACAGTGGACAGAGCTGGACATTAGGGGAGATAGAGTGGGGAATAACATGCAAGAAAAGAGCAGCAGGTAGGACTTGAACCTGGGCTGCACGCTTGGAGGACTATAACCTCTGTACATGGGGTGTGACCTAACCGCTAGGCAAAGGATGTTAGCATTTGTTATACAGACATAAGTGTCCTTAGTACTGTAGTGCAGCAAAGAATATAGTCTAAATATTTAATTTGTTGACTTTCATTGAAAAAGTTTGGTTTTCATAGCAATAATACATGCAACGCTTAGCATGGGGCCCTTTAGGGAGTTTCCTACTGTCATTGCAAAATTTGCACATTGTGGGCCACTGCTTTGGTTAAAGTTTATAAGCCATCAGGGGCACCCTGCTGGTCTGGGGCCCCAAGCAGATGCCTGCCTTGCCTGTTGACAAGCAGCTCCTCTGACCATATCTATGACTTTTTCCCTTTATTCCATAAAGATGAAGGTATTGGCAAAAGTGAGGTGTCGGTTGATTCTTGATACTTTTGTATAACTTATTGGTTTTTTCATAATTACTACATGGAAGTTGATGTGAAGCAATTCACAGATCAGGAACTTCTATTTACAATAGTTTTCATATAACTTGAATGCAGCATGAAGAAAGTCTTTGTTGTGTTTTAGAGTATTTAAAAAAAACAATGTAGTTGAGGCTACCTCACTTACACTTTTTTCCTCACAATACAATGTGAGTTATTTGACTCTACATAAACAGGATCGAAGGGTGCAGATTATTTTATTTTCTAATCTCTTTTCATATGATGTGTTGTTGCTTTTAGGGTCTGCCAGGCAAGCAGGGAGTAGCTGGACCCCCTGGTGAAAAGGTAATTGGATTCGTCTCCCATTTAATGAGGCATGCTGAAGAACATCCAAAATGTTTCGGCTGCACTGCTGAACTTGAACAGAAACACAGAAATTAGATTTCTAAACTTACAAAATTCCTGTTGTGTGCTTAGGGCGAAACAGGTGCTGAGGGACCGACCGGACCAGTTGGACTTCCTGGAAAGGCTGTAAGATCCTCTTTTCAAGTCTTTGATAACACATCATAATTATATTACTCTGTTAATTGGTTAGTTTGATGCCTCAAGTCACACTTAAAAACAAATCTGTACTCAACTGTTTGCGACAGGGTGAGGCTGGAACAGACGGAGAAGATGGGAAAACAGGAGATAAAGGATCAACTGTGAGCTGATTTTCACTTTTCATTTGGTTTTTGGGGTTTCACGTCCTGCTCAATTAGTATTATTTTTCAGTGTAATGGATGTTATTTGCACTCTGTACTAAGCTTTCAGGTACATCAGTATTACTCATTTGATGTGCTAACTGTGTGCATGATTATTCTGCAGGGTGAAACAGGAAAACAAGGACCTGTGGGGCCTGCAGGTCCTCCAGGCATTCAGGTGAGACACTAATAATGGCTCTATATATTTACGAGTGTGGGAATATAGAACAAGTGTGTATAGCTACATACACGTATGTAGATCATATCTAAATATGCAACACTAAACTTTTCTCAAATACTTCAGGGGGATTTTTTTGGAAAATGAATGCTTCATTGAATTTTACAGTTTAAGATAGTTCACAGTTTTCACTTTTCAAAACCTTGGAGATTCAAACATAGATTTTTAAATTTCTAACTTTTGAATTTGAATTTTCTAAAAACAAAATAACTAAATGTTACTTTATTAATTGAGGAAAACATTTTTTAGGTCTTAAGCTGAAAATACTTTAGGTTTTTAAAAAACCCTTGGATCAGCCAGATAAGGCAATGTCAAATGAGTTGAGGTTGTCAGAATTTTAGTTTTAGTTTTATTACCACATTGTTGAAAGAAAAGTCAGACAGAGAAAAAATTGGATAAAAATAAATCACATGTGCAGGTGAGGTGGAAACCCACTGTGGGAAATCTCAAAACCTCACCTAAAGAGATAAACAAAAACACAACCAAATGTTACAAAAAAACCTGTAACAATATAAAGTACATTTATCAGCTATCATAAATATATTTTACCAAGTAAAACAACATACAAAGAAAAATAGAGCAAAGCAGCACATACTGTTAAAAACATAACAAAACATAACATTTTTGAGTCTCATTTTGTATCTGGACAAAGTTAGTAAGTACACATTAGTGTTCCATAATTGGACTCGACGGTATCTAACCGAGCCCTGTCCTCAAGATGTAGGATATGTTGCTAGGTACTAGTGTTGTAGTGCTCAAAAATCAGTCTCGAGACCACTTTTTGAAGGTCTCGTCTCGGAATTGAAAGCATTTTGTGCTCGGTCTTGTCTCGGTCTCAGACTGGTTGGACTCCGGTCAAGACCACCACTGATAGGCTATTTTTCCACGTCATTACTTTCATTCAAAGAAAAGGCCCCTTTCTAAAATATATCATAACTTCATTGCATTCATAATTTGATTTTTATCCTGGTTACAGTCACAACCTTCCCAGCGTTACGGTCTGAGTGAGTGACACCCCCCCTGCACAAAAGATAATGATTTTTCATTGATATTTATGGTCTTGGTCTTGTCTCGGTCTCGCCCTGCCTTGGTCTTGGTCTTGACTCAGTCTTGATCCCTAAATGTCTTGGTCTTGTCTCAGTCTTGGAGCACTCTGGTCTCGGGTATGTCTTGGTCTCGGTTAGTGTGGTCTGGACTACAACACTAGTATGTACAGGTTCTTGATTTGTCCAGTTGAATAATAGTTATAATAGCTGGTTCTCACAAAGCAGTGATGTTACAAAAATATGATCTGATAAAGTTGATGTGTTGCTGTACATTTAACTACCCACCAATGTTTTATAAAGTTAGCTCATCATTTAAAAAATCTCTATCAGTAGGATGGAGCAAATATCTTAACAAAACAATATAATAATCCAAAAACATCATATATTCTATTGATTCATAATGAGGGAAAATATGTGCTTTGATGCTTAATAAAAACAAATTAAGATGTGAAACTATATCTAGATTTAATAAATGTTTGTATCCAGGGGGATAAAGGAGACAAAGGTGACACTGGTGAAAAAGGAATGAAGGGTCACACCGGATACAAAGGTGACCAGGTTAGACAAATCTCATTTTATTTTACCAATGTTACTTCAACTCATCCAAAACTATGAGAATATGAAGTCTGAGTGAAGTACATAATGTTGTATGTGTTGTTCAGGGGCCGATGGGACCAGAGGGAGAAAAAGGAAGTCAGGTAAGAATTATAATCATCCCCATTTGTTCCAATTTCATCTGTGAGTGAGCTACCACCAGTCCAATGACATGGTACTGTTCTGAACAGGGTGACACAGGAATAACAGGAGACATCGGAGTGAAAGGAGACCAGGTAAATAGAGCTACTTTTGTTGGGTTTAAAGTGTATATGCTTTTTGTGTGAATGTTTTTTAAACTTAAACTTATGTTTGAATGTTTACAGGGCCCTCCTGGTGTTCCTGGAATCAAAGGAGAGGTATTCAAATACTTCTTTCTGTACTTCAGCTCTCAATCTCTTCTTACTAAACGGTTGCCTGAGGACTCCTGTCTTCAACATGCTTCATTTATTTTGATGGCACCACAACAGAAAAATAAATGTGTATATCGTTGTAGTCTTTTTAATGTCTGACTGGGATGATAATTACTTTTCACAATAAGCGAGGCGAGAAGGGCATGAGGGGAGCTACAGGAGATGAAGGCAGACCAGGCCTGCCCGGACATGAAGGTTTGACTGGTCCAATGGGAGCTCGAGGGCTGGAGGGAGAATCGGGCCTTCCGGGAACACCAGGCCCCAGAGGTCTACCTGTAAGTGTTAAACACTATTTGCAGCAGCATGACACAGTCAAGAATGAGTTCAGCCAAAAGTGAAGATGGAAAGCTGATCAACATAGATCTTCAATTAAACGAGAAAACACTGTATTGTCACATAATCCCAAAACTATAGTCTGTGTTCATTTGACTATGATTTGATTGAATTACCTGGTAGCATTATCACCCAATGGGAGTAAGGCCCCTCTAAACCAAAAGAACAACACCTACTCTTCTGCAAACTGCCAAGGCCTGGGGGATGAGGATAGACACAGGAAGAAAGCTGCAGTTCCCAGGAGTGATGCACACAACCTTTCACCTGGACATTGTGTTGTAGTTACACAAAGGCAAGAAAATAACTCTTGTTGAACTGACAGTGCCATGGAAGGAGGGAGGCAAATATGGCCATGAGAGAGAGACCTTGAAGTATCAGTACCTTTTTTATTGCCAGGGTAAGGGATTGGATTGGTTGTTCCCTGTGAAAATTGGTTGCAGAGGTTTCCCAGACAATCAAGCATGGCAGCTGTTGTCAGCTCTTGGTCTGGACGAAATGAGCAGGAAACAAACAGCTCACAGGATGGGGAGGAGGCAAAACGAGCCTCCTGCTAGATATGGAGGAGGCAGGATGAGGATGCTGGAAACCAAGAGCAGATGGGCAGATATTTGGCAAGCACTGCCCAGCCTGCCAACCGTAGAGTGTTAAGGTTACAGGTAGATCAACACTCGGTGATGGTTTGGTACCACCTGATGACATCTGATCCTGGACAAAGGCTCCCAGTACCTTGAAAAGTATCTAAAAATGTAACCCCAACTGGTGCAGTTTCTCTTAAGAAGACTGACAATCACCTAGTGTCAAGATCGTAAAGGTTTTTTTTATCATCCGTGCTGAGGCCTTGGGTCACATTGCCTTTATCCTCTTCATTTTTTTAAGATTATGTAAGGAGACAGGAAACTGGGGGAGAAGAGTGGGGGATAATCATCAGGATCGAAAGTTGAACCTGCCACCAGTGCAAAGAGAAATAGCCTCTGTACATGGGTTACCTTTACGGTACCAACTGAGCTAAACCAGTGGCCCCTCTTCAGTTTTTTTTATGTGATGCCTATAAAAACTTAGTTCTTATCTTTACCCTGTTAATAGGGCATTCTGCCCCAAGAGGCTTCTGGACATTTTTCTGTTGCTTCCTAGCAGACACAAGTGACAGAAAGGCACCTAAAGACATTTTAAAGCAAACAAAGAACAGTAAACTGTTCTGTCCCCTTGGGATTAATTATACTCAGTGCTATATAAAAGCACTCTTAATAGGCTTTTTTAGCTGATCAATGTTGTAGTGGGCGTGATTTTAAATTTCAGCCCCAAAAATATTGATTGTGTCTCCAAAGAATGTGGTTGTAGACCGATTAGTTAGTTAGTTAGTTAGTTGCTTTATTGTCTCCCTTAGGAGAAATTTGTTTTGAACACAAGAGAATGTCGCATGTTCACATAATTAATTCATTTCACCCTCATTCTCGAGCGCTCCACAGCTCCATATCACACTGTATTTGCTGAGCCGAGGCGACTTGTGAAACATTTTGGTTCTGCTAAAGGTTTCTGCCCCTTAAAACAAAGTTTTTCCTTCCCAATGCTACTTTGCTAAATGTTGCTATGTGTTTTGCTTATGGTGGATTAGTGTTTGGTTTCTGTAAATAATATACTAAAGGGTATTATGTAGACATGCTCATCTTGTTAAGTGTCTTGAGATAATATTTGTCATGAATTGGCACTATTCAAATAAAGATTGGTTAGTCAGACATTTTTCACATCCGAGGGATCTGATCATGATAAAGATCACATTACACGCTGACCTCCATTTCAATAAAACCTTTACATTTGCATGTTAGCTTGTCACTGGAGCATGTTAGCAATCTGGCATTAGCGTTTAGCTTGAAGCATATCTGTGCAGACCCACACTGGGTCTTGCATGGCTGTAGATGAGATGCATGGCAACTGTGTTCGAGCAGAGCACCATGATACCCTTTCTTGGAGGATTATTTTGGTTTGCCTTTAAGCTTTGCAAATATTTACTTAATTTGCAATGTGTATTCATTTATTCACAGGGACCCAAAGTGAATGATGAGAAGCTTCGGGAGATGTGCTCAGCCGTCGTTGAAGGTGCAGTTTGTCACTTTCACATCTATGTCTCTACTGTTCAAACGACTATTGTAAAAACCCTTTCCCATTTTAAGCGGTTTGTTTTTCTCCAACTAGAACAATTAGCAGAGTTTATGAAAGAGTTCCTGAAGAAGCCAGCAGCCATTGGTGCTCCTGGTACTCCTGGACCTTCAGGACCTCCCGGGCCCCCTGGACCAGCTGGAGCAGCAGGAGCAGCAGGAACCCCGGGGGCAACAGGTGCCAAAGGCCATCCTGGCTACTTTGGAATCCCAGGCACACCGGGCAAGAAGGGTTAGTTTACCTTTTTAAATCCTCTCTATAACACTCAAACAGTCTGTCCTAAGATTGCCAAAGCTGCTGACAGATAAGCTGTGCTGCTGTCACCATGTATACCCTTTGTTTCTTGGTGAGTGTTTCACACAGTGGATGCAGTTAAACATTAACTTAAGCTTTAGAGAAACGATGAAGTGGGCCCAGGCAGTATGCATTTGTCTTACACTGACAGAAGTAATGCAGAGTGCTCCACAGATGGAAGGGATTCACCCATGCATAATATTATACAAATAATAATTCACTAAACAGGGCTGAATAAGAATGGACTCAGTAAGTTTCCTAACTTCATCCCTATAACAGTGACTATGTGTGCCTCTCCATTTCACCTTAACATTAAGTTGTGTTTCCTTTGTGCACGTCTCTGTTCTGTAGGTGATGCTGGAGAAAAGGGAGAAAAGGGAGACAAAGGAGAAGATGGGGTAGGAATCAAAGGGAGCCAAGGCGCACCAGGTGCACCAGGTAATGATGAAGTCTTGACACGATGAGAACCATAGCATTACTAAATGTCTTGATTACTCTGCAGTAATGCAGAAGCTGAACATTACATATTACCTTTTTCATAAGGAAATATAACCATAATGATGCTGCTGTTTTTGTGCAACCTTTTTAATTTCAGAATAGAAAAAAATGCTCTAACGCTTTTAGATGATTGATAATGGTTTCTGGGATAGCACTACAAACCTACGGTCAGCCTCTTTTGCTTTCCTTATGTACTGTTTTTATTAATACTGCCAAAGCCAGCTGAGGGGGCGATTGTAACCAATGTGGAAAGCAGGGTATAGGCAGGTATATCTACACATTTTGTAGATAATTTCGTCTTAATTTCGTAAACCAACTTCTAAATCTCTTTTGATAACTTTCATTGGACTGCTGCAATTTTTGTTTACCTGGGGGGGCCAAAGGCATGACCCGCCCTATTCTGTCTCTAATTGGCTAGTACTTGTTCTTGTCTTTCTGGGTAGGTTGGGTAAGAATATCAGGGCGCGATCACACTGGCAATCCGTACCGTGCCTAAGCACGCTTTACCCCTAAAGTCCAGGGGCCGTATTTACGAAACTGCCTAAGTACTAAAAGTTGCTCCTAGTGACAAAATTCTAAGAAAATTCTTAGAATCAGGACATTTTCTAAAAATTTCCCCTCAAAGTTAAGGCTATATCCTTGTAAAGACGAAAGTTATTCACAAAGTGTCTTAGCCCTTAAGAGAGCTCCTCAGGTGTAAAACTGTTAGGAGTAGTGAGGAGGACTTCTAACAGGCTTAAGAGTTTCTCAAGCTGAGGAGAAAATGGAGAAATTTGTATTAAACACTACATGAAGAGTATTTTTGACTCATAGTTGGGCTGAACAGACACAAATGATTTGTGCAGACATTTCAATCCATCACTGACTTTTTTCAGTGAAAAGTGAGACATGCATGTTGTGTTTGTCTACGTGTGGTCAGCTCCACAGGTGCACCCAATCACTAATTAAGGCCCTTTACCTGCTGATGTAACGATCAGCATGTGAAGAAGCTGCTGCACAAGTGGGCATGTAATTTCAAACATCTTGTAGGCTATATGCTTTTAAAGAACGTCTTACAAATTATCACACAGATGCTAATTTCAAAGTGTTTATAATTACACATTGTCTGACTAGATTCTATGATTGACTTTTTTTCTTTATTTTTTGTTTTGATTAACCAATCACAGCTTCTGAAAAAATGTGTCATACCTAGCAATGGGGTGAACCACGCCTCCTTACTAAGATAAAAGTTTCTGTCCATTCCTTGCTCAGAGTTGCTCTAAGAATGTTCCTTAATCACTCCTCGGCAAAGACTCCTTGCTAAGAATTTTTAAGCTAAATTAGGAGCTTTCTGAGAGGATTCTCCAAATGTCTGTGAATACGGGCCCAGTTCGTTTGACCAGTGTGAGTGCTCTGTAACGTGCTCAAGCACGGTACACTTCCTTGGCCCTGGCATGCTTCAGAGAGGTGTGCTTCGGCACGGTACAGTTCATGCACAAGCACAAGTACGCGGGTACACAACGTTGACAATCTTCATTATGGAGAAATCCGGATGGTTCTGGCTGTATCTGACTAACATGACTTAAAATAAGACACAAAGTAGCTGTCATGTTCTCCGTGTTCTCCGATGTGCAGACGCGGACTCGACTGGGCGTCCATTTTTTTATTTTCTTTCTCGAGTCCGCCTGTTTGTAAACTGAACACGCTTCATAATAACATAAAGCATGTATTTGCTGTATTAAAAGAGGTTGAAAGGGACTATTTTAAATAATTTCGACCATAAAACTCACAAGTCAAAGTGTACCTGTAGATTATTGAATTAATTTTCAATATGACATCTCACATATTTTGACATCTCTCCCTTAGGTGCCGCAGGTGCTCCTGGCATCGGCAAGGATGGAAAAAATGGAGAACGAGGTGACACAGGAAATCCTGGTGCACCAGGAGCAGCCGGTCTGAGGGGACCTTCAGGGCCACCAGGGCTTTGTGATCCATCAACCTGTAACAGACTTCCACCTCTCTATATGGTCAGCGGAAAGAAGTCTGCTGGCTACAAATATCCATGAGACATCCCAGTTCATTGAAACAGTCCAGATCTCATCCTGCAGAGGCCACGTTTAAGGGCTTTTCATGAGTCCAGGCGTGGTCAACTTTGGGAGTCTTCACATGTCTCCATCTGAACCACGGGTCTAAGAGGCGCTAGAGGGAACAGAGACCATGCACAACTGTAGAATACTGTATAGACATTTTATCTTGTATGTGATTTATAGTGAAAGCTTATCTAATGTTCAAAGATAGCTGCTACTGATGCCAAAGAAACTTCTCCCAGCTGACGACAGGCAAACAGGCCCACGAGTTGACCCAAACAAATCTCTGCGGTTATATCTGCAGAGCCCCTTCTTTCAGGAAAATACACCAGCAGGTTGTAAAGCATTCTAGATGTGCATCTTTAATTTTACTCCTTTGCATGTACTTTTTCCACAACCTGAATAAGCTCCCTTAAAAACTTGCTTCTACTCTTTTAGCCACATGTAAGACTTACAGAATGACAGAGGACATTTTTGACCCAATGATTCACCACTGCAGTCATGTGCCAAATAAAAAAACAAATAAAAAAAATATGAATCTTTGTTTCCTAAAAACAACAAAAGCATGAACAGACCTGAGTTAACATTTACAACAATTTGCCTTATCATTTAGGATCATAATTTTTTGCTTGATTTTGTCATGATAATGTTCTTAAAAATGTAATAAAGTGATATGTTTTGGAAGTGTGGCTTAGTAATGTATTTAGACTTGCATTTTCTGAAGCTCAAACTCTATCTCTATCAAACAGCTGTAGCTATGTTGTAGTTATATTAAATTCAAACATATGCAAGTGACAGTCTTGTCATATAATTTCATAGAATGACTGAAAGAGTTAGGTGGATCTGTGTACACATGGCAGGATCAATGAAATTCCACAGTGAAATTGTTTTGTGTGGAGATCAAGGTCCCCGGGTTTGTTGTGATATAACCTGGATTCCGGGGGACATGTCACTGTTGCCAGGTAACAAAGTAAATTCGACATCTTCCCCACCTGTGTCTGCACAGTACAAACACATTCACAGATCAAACATGACCTTTACCTAACAGCTGGAATGAGCAGACCTTCAAAGGACAGCTATTGAATAGATCTTATCGGAGCTTAGAGTCAGTGGGTTTGAAGCATAGACTGTTTATAAATATGGACATCGAGCCGTCATCTACTCCCAATGTCCAAAAGTGAAGCCAAAATATCCCTGGACAGACACCAACTTTGATTTGTAGCAAAGAGGTGTGCACAAGGGAGCTTCCCTTCCACACCAAAGCACACATTAAACTTACAGATAAAACAGCAAATATCCCTCAGTCTAAAGTCTACTAAAATGATTCTTGTGTTGGTTTAAAGCAGACGCTCAGTTATGGAAAGTTCAATGACTCTTTTGTCAGTGTTTGTTTCCTCTCTCCCTCCCTCCTCTACTTTGCTTTTTTTGTAAAGAACGCTGCAGAGGCTGCTGTCTCTGTCAATCCTGACGTTACATCTGTTCTTTTTAACATCAAATCATTCATCAAAACCAAACTTATCAGGAAAGTGAACACTTGGACATTAGTCGGCATGATAATAACTTACTTTGATGAAAGGCACCATGTTTGAGTAAAATCAATGTGACTTGTATGTTAATCTTAAAGTTTGCCCCATGTGTTTGTTAAACATGTAGGAGGCAGTTTTTATGACCTATAGCGCCCAGTCTGCAGGGGGCGCTCTAAATCTTTTGGCCTTACTTCTCATCTGCTTCTGTGCTGTCCATTTTTTAAACCACCTGGTTGGAAATGGTGTGAATAAGAAGATCATTGTGCAAGTTGTGCAATTGGGATTATCAATCAATCCATCTATCCATCCCTTTTCTTTCGCTTATCTGAGGTCGGGTCACAGTGGCAGCAGACAAATTATTCAACCCAGGCTTCCCCCGTCCTAGGAATGATTTCCAGGGCGTTCCCAGGCCAGACAAGATATAAAATCTCAGCTTCCAGTAGGCATCCTAATCAGATGCCCAAACCACCTCAACTGGCTCCTTTCGATGCAAAGTAGTAGTGGCTCTACCTTTGAGTTCCCCTCGAATGTGAATGAGAGAAAAAGTATACCTTATTTACATGTAGAGTGATACAATTAAGCCAGACTAGGTTGGACATTGACTCTTCAGAAACAGAACAAAGCCAGTGTTATAAAATGAATCCATTCCAGTCTTTATTATACAGTACAGTACATGTGTCTTTCCCATACTTACACTATGTTACTAATTTAAAATATTCTAGCACCAATTCATCAGTAAAAGATAAGGAAAACAGGTTTAAAAATGTGTGATAAGGCATTAAGACACATTTATATCGGTTCAAATCCGGAATAATTTAGCACTATAACTTAAAAGATATTTCAATTTGCTAAAATAGCTCACATGAGTGATAAAAGATGTTTGTGTTATATGCATAGGGAAGTTTTAAGCCGTTTAAAGCAACTTAGAAGCAATCTGTAGTGTATTGGTAACTGTAACATGTATTTACAAAGCAAGAAAGGGCAATACTGCAACGGTTTAATTGTTCATTACTGAACCACTGACAAAGAAACAATAAAATGAAAGATATGACAATGACAAGAAAGCAGGTCATTTTTACCAATCACGCTTTGAGGAGCAGTTTGGTTCTACTCTACATTTGAACATTATTGCAATAAAAAGCAGTTTTCTGCTTTGAAGAAAGGCACCAGTTTTTACCTTAGCTACAAACATTTTTACAAAGTTTTAACGATAAGAATATTTCTCAGATGCTGAGCTGCTTTGAAGGCAAAGGAATATATCATAAGTTGAGCTGAACCTCAGAAGTGTAGTAACAGGTTCAGGGTGTTTTTTTTGCCAAATGATATAACAGGGAAAGTAGCTCGTTAGCCTAGCTTTTTCGCTAATTACAAACCATTAGTTTTAAAGTATTAACCTACTTGGCTGAGTGTGTTGGATGTTTAAGGCTCATGGCATGGCCATAGAGCAATACAAATTAGTCATTTTCAGCTGTGTTTTCTATCTTCAGACCTCACCTTGGCTATGAGTCAGCCAACTTTATTTAAAAAACAAACAAAAAACATCCATATATTTAAGTTAATAGCAGGTCTAGTAACATTATTACGATTAAACCTATATGTATAAGGGCCTGTGTCCACAGACAGCATTTCTTGCACTGGTAGCACCTGTTTTTAATACAAAACATATGTAGTTCACTGTTTTCAGCGCTCACCGTCCTTAGCGCTACAACGCTTCAGCGTCAGCTGTTTTTTGTCGTTGCGCACACAGCGCTCTCAGTTGAAAGAAGTTCAACTTTTAGAACAGCACCACACTCTTTAATTTCACTTCTCCCTTTCTGACAAATCCAAATCAAGAAGTTGCGAAACTTTTGATATCAGCTTTGTCAACAACAATCACGGAGGAGACACTGTTCTGACTTTCCAGGTCTAGAGCTGCTGCTAATGCCAGGACATGACTCCTTTACATTATTTTCATGTTTTCTTGGTGATATTATAACAAATACTAAACACACAGAGCTATCTTAAACACACCTAAAAGTAATTACCTAGGGAAGCAGAAGTTAACTTTGGTAACCTAGCAACAGTGAGCGCAGGTAAGAAGCGCTCTGGATGAAAATTGTTGGCACTGCCAGCGCAAAAAGCGCTCTCTGTGGACACAGGCCCTGATTGCTGTTGAACAGATGCCACTGTCTACATAGTGTAAAAATAGTCTGTTGGAATACTTTGAATTCAACCTTTTGCCAACACATGTTAATTTAGCCTCCAAAAACTACTGGTCATACAAAACCAAATGAGGTTGAACCAACAAAATGTCAGATTAATCTAATTAAGCAAAGTTGTATTTAATTTGATATGAATTCCATTTGCAGGAGGAAAATGTTACTTCTCCTTAAAGAATGCACAGCTTTAGGAGTCTACTACCTTCAGAGCAACCATGAAAAGAAAGTTAAGCTTAAACCAGCTTGCTGTACACACATTAGTTAATCTGAGAAAGACTGCTCATATCCATAATTGCACATATTGTGGATCTTTGACTCCAGGTAATAGTGAATGTCTTGCCAACCTCTCAAATGATTCCTACTCTACTTAGAAGGATTGTCCTCCGACTTCCTTCTTGTCTTTAAATGTGCAGAAAGTTTTCTTCATGTTTTTTAAAAGAAGACAAATGTGATCCCTTCTGTGGAGGGGCTATTAAATAGGTTCTAGATGACCAGTAAGTTTGAGACTGGGGAGAGGTTTAATTGGTCCATGAGGGACGAAAGGCAAAACATCTTTGAAATGGTTTTCACAATGCTCGGGTCATCAGGATGCAGGGAAGCAGCTCTCCAATTTAAGGTTCCAGGGGACAAATAAGAAAAGCAATGTCTTTTCACAGCAGCGCTGAGCTGCCCGGGCACTGCCACAGCGTAGGCACTTAATAAGCCTCAGCGAGCAGAAAGGAAATGACACATTTAGAGAGAGCACCGTGAAACAGGCAGCTTTTCAGGAAAGGTGAACAAAGGCAGCAATTATACCACCTCCTTAAAGCTGTTTACTGCTCATGTCTATGCATACCTCAACGAGAGAATGACCAGAGCCACTTCATTAGAACATAAAAAGTACAAATGATTGACATTTCTTCCTTCCTCCACTTCTCTCATTTACACTGAATAAGCCTCCTGTGGGTGAGTTTGAAGGAATCAATCAATAGTATGTTAGATTTCTGTATATATATTTGACACATTTTCAAATATACCTTTGATGGACAGTTATTTCCAGAAAAAAAAGTCTGTTTTGCTGCTGCCTAAATGTAACTGACAGGTTCACATTTAGCATTATTTGTAAAATTTGGTTAAGGGGGGGATTTTCCTAAAGTTATTTTATTTATCACTGTTTGAGATGCCAGTACAACACAAAACAGAGCTGCATAAGAACACTACCTCCAGCTTGGAAGCATGGAAAGCACAATGTGGTCATTCATCACTCCCCACGTTAACTCATTAACACTCCTCCCACACAAAATCACTATTGGTATTTGAAATTGTGCCTCACACTGTCAGTACCCACCGTTCCCATCAATGACAATATAACAGATAGTTCTCTTGACTGAGTAATTACCAATAGACTGGTAAAGGATCTCTGGAAGAAATCAATTTAGTGTGCAGTAACTCACATCTATTACTCCGTGCAGGTCAGTGTGGGCTGTGAATGGTAATTGATGCAAAATAAACTGAGGTGCAGACAAATCTTGGAAGAAATGCCTGGCTGATACAATATCATATTGCAAATCTTTACTCCGGATGGGGTTGTTCAGGAGTAGAAAATTGCATTATCCTTGCTCTCTCCCTATATACTTTACAGGAAGCATGCAAGTGAAGAGAAAAAAAAAAACTGTTTAGCTGCCCTCTTTACCGCATATTTAATCTGATAAAGTCCCTCAATGCTTAAAGCCATTATCCCAAACTTCATACCAAAAACAAACAAAACAATGAATCTGACCGGCAGCACATATTGCTTCAGCCCTCCATACTGAGGTGATATTGAAAAGTAAAAAGTTCTTGATTCAGACGGACACAACCAAGTTCATAAATACAGCTGGACTTCAAGCTCTTTGTGTCTCTTCTGTTTTTTAAGTCCCCTTTACATTTTTGGTGTGGGGTCTTTGTGCCAGGCTGGCATAGTAGGCACACTGGCTGGGGTCACATTGGCCAGCAGGACCTGGAGGTCCGGGCTGTCCGTGAGGGCCGGGGTTTCCTGGCTCTCCCTGGGCTCCAGCTTGTCCTGGGCTTCCATCTTTACCATAACCAGGCAGACCGGCTGGACCTGTTTTGAAAGGGGAACAATTAGAGATGACAAAATCGGTTATAAAATACTTAATACAAAAAAAATCATAGTGTTTTAACACATGCACAAAACTCTTGAAAATCTCCCCAAATTTTCCAAGTGGGCTGCATGTGTGCACGCAAACCGTCTAATTTATCTTCTCGACATCAGCAAGTTTCACCCTCCTCCGATACCCATGCCACACATTCAGGTGTGCAGAGATCTTTTCAACATTTGCTACAGCCACCACAAGTCACATTTCTGCGTGAAGTCTGGGTGAGCCAATGTGTGGCACAGCAGGAATTATTACGAAGGGGCTGATGGCGTTTTAATCACACAAACGGTCCACGACCTGTCTAATCTTCGTAAATGTTATGATGCTGCTTCAAACACTTTTCTGCTAGCCAGTTTGTTCTTTCCCATTTGTTCCTTGATACTGTGAATCCGTCCAATTACACATGGCATTAATATAAATGCCAAAGAAAAGTGACCGACTCTGTTGCTTCGTCAACCATTACGCCATGACTTGTGCCTGAGAGCCAACCTCCTGTTAGACAAGAAAAAGCTCCCGCTGAGAGGGACATGTGTAAACAAGCATCTCAGGAAGATTCCAGGGGCAGGCAGTCCTGGAAAAAAAAACATTTTCAGGAGTGCATGTGTGAAGAAAGCTTAAGGGTGTTGTTACCTATGGGGCCAGTGGGTCCTTGCTCTCCTCTATCTCCGATACCAGCATCTCCCTTTTCTCCTTTTGTTCCTTTCTCACCTGGAAAGAACCGGGGAAACAGAAAAATTGTTTAGTTTTCATGGAACAAACAGCACAAACAAATCTGTGTTAAATAAGTACAGAAAGAGCATTTCCTGGATGTGTGTGTTCTCTTCCTTGAGTCTCTCTTCTTGAGTTGACTGGCAAACTTAAGAACTCAACAGATATCAGAATAATGCTTTCTCTACATAAACCAAGGTGTTCTATTACAAAGTAACACATTTTTTCCAATTTCTAAATTTGTATCCGTTATTTGACGTCAAAGACTCTGGTTAGACGTGTCAGCAGCACAAACTGTTCTGCCTGTTATCGAGACAAAAGGCAATTGTTGAGAAAATTCTGTTTCTTTTACAAGCTTACTCTACTTTAATACCAGCAACACAGGCTGCACCTGTTTAGCAGGTTTTGAGGGTTGAACCCCCGACCTTCTGGTTGAGAGATGACCAACTCTACCACTGAGTCACAGCCATTCATTCCAAATGAAATGTGACAAATACAATTGAGTTCTGAAGAAAGAAAAACCTTAAGAAGGGCGCATATCACTGTTGTGAGTTTGTCCTACCTTTAGGACCCATAGGTCCTCTGGGTCCTTCTCCTCCATTCTGTCCGGGCATACCAGGCTCTCCAGGAGACCCAGGTCGTCCAGAATTGCCATCTTTACCCGGAGGGCCTGGAGGTCCTGGACGACCCGCTGTGCTCTTCACATGGGCCGGCTGGAACTGAGCCATGAGGTACGCCATTTTAGCTGGACATCAAGAAAAAGTTAGTTTAACCTCAAAGAAGCCCATTGATGTTATCCTATTAGACTAAACCAAGCTAAGTTCTAAAAAGATGAGACCCTCCTTACCATCTAATTGTTTTGCCAGCTCCTCCTGGATGAGCCGTCTCATCTGCTCCAGTGATACTGACTCTCCCTAAAACACAGAGATGTTAATGAATCATTCAGTTACTAAAAAGGTAAATTGAATTCAGCATCTTTGGATTTACTAAAACTCAAACAAACTATAGAGGTTCATAGCCTTCCCATGATATGACTCACCCTTTGTCCTGGGATACCAGGGTTTCCTGAAGGTCCTTGGGGCCCTGGAGCTCCTATTTCTCCTGGTGGTCCTGACATGCCCATCATCCCTGTGTGGCCCTTTCTGCCCGGGGTTCCAGGGTTTCCAGGAATCCCTGATTCTCCTGAATGTCCTTTATCTCCCTTTGTACCTGGATCTCCCTGGATAAGATGACAGTGATAGTAAATGTTCCAGTTTTGAAGGACCTTCGATTAAACTGGAGAGTTATTGAACATCTAAAATAAGGCAAGTGTGAAATAGAGTAGAATTCCTACATAGCTGTTACGTATCCTAAATATATGTCATAATCAGATCTGTATTTGTATCTAGAATTAATCCTATTCTAGAAATTGGAGGTATAAATATGGTGCCTTTTTAAATAATGACTTGGATGAGTCTTTTTCTTTGCTGATGAGGCGGGGAAAGAAGTAGGGAGGAGTAAGTTCTGCTCTAGAAGCCCGCTTGTTTGTAATGCTAATCCTGCTAACATTGAATTACAGAAAATATAGCAAAACCGCTGAAAACAGAGAAACAGCTATGTACTGTATGTTTGTAGTCTTGTAAATAGTGACCCTGCAAGGAACGCATTCCTTACAAAATTGGTTGATTACTAAACTATAATTTCACATGTGAGGGTTTCAGGCTTTTCAATGTCTTCAAGTGTTCAATTTATTTTTCAATGTGATGATTAGGGGCAGAGATAGGAAAGTACAAGATGCACATTCTTCAAATCTCAAAGATCAAGGACATTTTTTTCAGATATTGAAGGAAGAATGTGCGACATTTTACACATAAATACAGCAGAAAAGTATATCCTGTGTAAATATCTCTCTGAGTCATGACTGTCTACAATGAGTGAGAAGCGTGATTCCTGCCTGTTTTCGGGCTGTGTTTACATGGACAAGCTGTTTTAGTCAAGGACTAGAGAAAAGAAGAATAACATAGTCTACTCGCTGCTTATTTGGATGTCACATAAGTGTCTTTAGATCACGATCATTCCGTGTCAATCTGAAGCTATGCGTTTTCCTAAGTGTGCTAACATTAGCCTGCTAACACGACAATGCAGAACACAGGAAATTGCAGCTCGAGCACAGAAAAATGTTGTCCTCCGGTTGCGCTTAATTATGGTGAGTTCTAATTTATAACTCTTTCGTGCGAACTCGAGTGGAGAGGGGTTAAGTCGGAGGTGTGTGGAGGCTTCAGTAGATAGCGGAGATGTCGCCAAACAGCAGTTTGTTTTGGTTTAATGCTGGTGCTCAAGGGCGAAACATCTACTGGTTCAAAAAGGCACCGATCTTCCTTTAACTGATTGGCATCACTGAGTTATGTCAATCAGGTGACATGTTAGCATCTGTTATGATCACATTGTGCTTATATCCAAATACTTTACTCCTTTGTGTTTATATCTTTAGAAATCACCTTATCTCCTTTGTTTCCACGATCACCAACTCTGCCTGGCATCCCCTAAAAAAAGGCCAAGAAAGAATCAACCTCAAGTAAGACATCCATTTTTATTTCATCATATTAGTCCTCTATATTGTAAGTTGCTTACCTGTTTTCCCTCTGGGCCAATGGGACCAGGAGGACCCTGGAAATCAAGATTAAAAATAGTAGTAATGTCACATCAGCAACAGACGGTCATATTTGTGAGCTGCAAGTAATCTTTAATCAAAATATGCCAAATGTGGCACTCACCGCTGGGCCTTTAGGCCCACTAAAGCCGGGTAATCCTGGGCTGCCAGGCTCTCCTTTGTCTCCCCTGAGACCCTAAATGACAGCAGAGACAGGGCGGTTCATCACATGGCACACACGTGGAGTACTGTGCTTGTATTTTAAAAGCCTTGCTCATTACTGAGGATTCAGCAGGATTAACGTTTCGTTCCAGTTCTTATCATCATGCAGCAGTGCGCTGGATCAAAATCTCATAAACCAATCTTGCCATGGAACATGCCAGCCTTAAGAGATTTAAATTTATATTTACAAGGGACATGTGGGCATGAAGACTAGCTGCCTACAGTAGCTGCAGAGTGAGGGAATGTATTTATACTTGCATAAAGAGAGATGTATTCATCTTTACATTCTTGAATGAAAACACTATCTTCTCTGCTTCTTTCCACTCATGACACCCTCCTTTCTCTTCGTGGTTAATTTGCCCACCTGATAGCATTTTTGGCAAGATCTCATCGTGCCTCTAAATACTTTCACCCTCCTCTGAAATCCCTCTCTATCTCTGCTTCTAACCTTTCTGCATCTAGCTGCTGCCCTCCTCTGTACTGGAGGCTATTTCTGATGATCTGCTCCCTCTGCTGACTGATATCATCAGCTCCTCTCTGATAGCTGGCTGCATATCGTCTGCCCTCCAGTTAGCAACAGTTACTCCTCCTCCCAAGAAACCCTTCTTCAGCTTACAGACCAGTGCAGCTCAATCTATTTCTTTCCAAAGCACATTTTGTAGCCAGTGTGTAATATTAAAAACTCTCCTCACTTTTAAGGTCTCACTTACATATTCCATCAACCTCTTGCTGCCTCACCTTCCTAATAATTCCCAGGCCAAAGAGCCTGTCTCAACCGAAAAACTCAGTAATCAATTAACCCCTTATTAATCTAATTTATGTGCACAGCATATTGTAGGAGTAGATGAAGTGAAAGGGCTCAAAATGAGCTATAAGGACAGGGACAGCACTTTAAAGACATCTTACCGGGGCAAGATGATTTACAGTGATTTACACAACTCATATAGCATGAGGGGCTTGGAGGTTATTCCTTGTCCTTGTATACCTGGCCTCTATAATTACATATTTTGGGGTATAAATAAAAAATAGGGGAAAAAAGTTTTGGAATTGCTTTTCTAAAAGTGCTTGTTTTGTTTTTTTCCACTGACGGGTACAGACTGTTAATTAAACTATCTGACCACAACAGATCGATGCTTTTTGTTAAAACCTGAAACAGCCACCAGACTCCATTGACAAAAAAAAAAGTAATTTAAAACAGTATTATTGTTTGTACTGCAGCTTGGCACAACCCAATGATGTTTATAACCCTAAGGCTGCAGCTCCTGTGTTCTGCAAGGTAAAATCACCATTTTTGTCAATGGAGTCTGGTGGCTTTGATGAACGTTATCAAACGGAAGGAGAGATTATGTAACAAGGTTATCCAATTAAACCCAGGACATTGAATCTCTTTCATCAAAGAAGGTCCTAAGATGTGCTGAGCTAGATTTTTAAAGGATATGAAATGCAGATCAAGAGTTATGTACTGGAGCCCCGTGATGCAAGTGAGAGAAAAAAAGATAGAAATTATGTTAACAAGAGATCTAGCATAGATGTCATGTTTTCTTGTTGCTATACTGTAAATGTTTCGTATTTTAATAACAGCTTTAAAATGAGCAGCAAATACTTTTTATTGTCAGAAATGTGCCAACACATATATCGTAGGTAGCTATCTTTTGTTTAGACTTCCTGGAGATATATTCATGCTTTCAGTCCTATTAGGAACATTGGATGGTTGTGCACGTCAGTATTTTGGGGGCAGAATAAGTATTAGAACAACTTAAGAATGATACTGAAATTGTTTTCATCAGCACAATGGGAAAAAAATAATAGCAAAGATGATCCTGACAAGTCTTTTTAAACCTGCAAAGTCATTGTTCAACATCTGCTCTCACTTGTAAAAATACATAGATAAAAAAACCCAGAGGAACTCCCTCCAACCTGGCAAAACTCAGAAAAGGAGCATAGAAATATAATGCTGCAACATCTCTTTTTTGACCTGTACTCAAGCTGTGAACAAAGGGATGAAGATCTCCTAGACCAGTGATTCTCAACTGGTCTCAGCTGCTTTCAGTGGGTCGCAAACATGTGCCTGGAAAAAACTTGATGTAAAAGAGTTTGTGAAGCGTTTTTTTAACCATGTTTGTTTTGTTCAGTTTATTGCAAGTTTTTCTGTAAGGGAGGAGATGGTGGTGGGTCCTGATGCTAGACAAGTTGAGAACCACTGATCTCGACCATGCATGTTCTTTTTCTCAATTGCCGCTTGGGGCTTCCGTAGTTTGGAGCCCTTTTTTTATTTCAACTTTTTAATCAAACTCGAATTGAATTTCAGAAACAAAAACAGATATTTTTTAGGATAGGCCTTAGAGATGACCCCGAATCCAGATATGAATTCAGAAAGATAATGAGATGGATACTGATATGTTTTATGTCCGAATACGCTCGTTACTATGCAGAATTTTAAGAATGTGTATGTTTTGTGCTTCATTGCGCTGTCTGAGTTCATGCAGCTCCAGTCCAGTCCAGAATACTACATAATAAAAATTAAGTGAGCGAGTGAAGTGAGAGAGATCAGCATCACAAATAGCAGTTTTTCCATCTATTTCATTTAAATGAATCAATATATTAATGCCAGTTATGAAGTGACCTGAAAAATACTATAAGTCGTTTTCCACTAATCCTAAAACCCTCTATTCAACATGCAACTCTTGGCTTAAACCTTCAAATCAAGGTCAACCTTGACAAGTCTTTTCTTTTCTTTTTTCCATTGCAGCTTCAGCTCTCCAAATCCTTGGATGACCCTGTTTTCAATCTGCATCATCAATGATTCACACATTTGTCACAGGGGATACGATGTCAGTATTTGTCTTCTAAAAGCACACAAACCTGCTTCGAGATTTTTAAGGCCCTGTGACTCCAGGTGACAGTCCACTACAATCTACTCCCTATGCTTTGATTATACTTAGCAGTAGGTTGTCTTCTTCTTGCAGCAACTTGGGGCCTCATGTATAAACAGTGCGTACGCATTACAATGTTGAGTGTGCTGTGTTTCCAGCAAACGTTGGGATGTTAAAAGGAAAGGTGGGCACAAACAGGTGTACGCACTTTTTTAAACATGTGGACATTTCTGTGCATGAGTACTTTCCCAATTTTGTGAGTACGCCATCTTTCAGTGGTCATCACTTTCTAAGTACATTTTTTTGGCCATTTTCGCCTTCATTGGATAGGACAGCTGAAGAGAGTCAGGAAACATTGGGAGGAGAGAGCGGGGGGACGACATGCAGCAAAGGGCAGAGGTTGGACCCGAAACCCCAGCCGCTGCAACGAGGACCACAACCTCCGCACATGGGGCACGACATAACCGCAAGGCTACCGAAGCACCAATCACTTTCAGGTGTAACTCATATAGGTCACCCCAATGTTCTCACCCCTGGTCAAGACTGTATTTATCATCCAAAATATTTATCTAAATCTGACAACTCATGTCTTCTAGAATATTTCACATCCTTCCTCTCGCCTACAGTAACATCCCACACACTGGAACTGCTTTCTCTTTTAACTCTTAAAATGCAACTTTTTCAAAATGTTCCTTCCTGCCTCTTATTTTTTCATTTATCTCTGATTAATGTCCTCCCTCTGTGAGAAAAGAATATTAGTCACAGTTTGTTCATTGAGTTTAAACAACGTCTCTATTGTTTGTTTGCACCGTTAGTCATCCAAGAGTCCATAGAAAATAAGATTTAACGATCATGCACAATGAGGAGATAACTCACTGGGGTTCCAGGGAGGCCAGCTTTTCCTGATGGTCCAGGCTCACCTGGCTGTCCCTAGGATGCAAAACAGAAGAATGAGAAATAGAATGAGAGAACTTATTTTGAAGGATAGCAAGAGAAGTGGTTTGAGTGCCATGTTAGGTCCTTATCTATCCTTCGCTTGACAGGGAGCTTCATCTGTCTTACTGTTTGAGTTAGACATCGCTACAAGTGAAAGAAAAAAAAGGCTCACCGTCTCTCCTCTATGCCCGCTTAGTCCTTCTCGGCCTGGAGGTCCAATTGGGCCCTGTGAAAACAAAACAATAAAAAGACCATTTTATTATCTTGTCCATGCTGAAAACAAAAGGCTCTTAATCAAATCTCCTCTTTAGGGTATCTTGAGAATTAAGCCTTGGGCAGAAAACAGCCTCAGCCATACTGTAGTGGTGTATTAAATCTTAGCTCCCCTTTTTGTGGGGGGAGTAGATGGAAATATTCTTCCTTTAAGAGACTTGAGCTGTGAAAACATTCTGTCTCCAGAAGCCGGATAATGAGTGAGGTAAAAAGAGGGGTTTTGGTGAGGTGTTACTTCCTGCCACTAGACAAATGGTGCCATAAAAGTGCTGCACTCCTTGTATGCGTGTGTGAGACAGATTTCAGGGTGTCATTTTGGAGAAGTTCAATGTAATGAAACTCACACAGTGTCAAAAGATATAAATGGTTCCAAACGTTTCGCTGCCAGTCCTGGACCACTTGTTTTATATAACCATGATTAAAGATTCTGCGGTTTGCTGGAAATTGAGCATTCTGTCCAAAACTTGTATTTTTAATCTGAGGAGTGTTCTATCTGCATTCTATCGATCAATGGAGGACTGGTTCCAGACAGCAGTAATGATTACTCGCAGGGACTGGAAGGTGCTTTCAGAGTGGTAACTTTTCAGAAAGTGGATCACTGAGCCAAGAGTGGAAACCTTCAATGAAATTATGAAGGGAATAATAAGGAGGCCTGCCTCTGATGTAAATTAGATGCATATTAATTAGCTTATTTTTAAAGGTAGAATGTGCAACATCGTACACAATCATATAGCAGATGTTAAATATAACCGTACTTAATAAAACAGTGAGTTAGGACATTCCTAAAAGCAGTGAAATCATACAGCCTCTGCTTCTTTCTGTTCTCAGCTCTGTGACGGGATGGCGCCTCCTTCAGTTTGTTTATGTTTCGCTCAGAGGCTCAACAATTTTCATTGACGTGAACCCCTCCTTGTCCAACTGTTAGCCCAGCCACCATGTAATGGAAGAGAGATGGCCCCAGCTAATCAGGGATGCGGTTTGTAGAGGCACAATGGCATGGTTTCATCACAAGGGCACGACTTAAGGAGAATCACCAGACTTTCCAAACCAAAGAAAATCATTTTTTTTCTGTATAAAATACTTCATAGAAATAAGAACCGAATCAACTTTTGGCTGCATATCTGAATGGAGATCAGTCGTAGAAATGGCTGGACACCTTACTAAGGGAAGGTTGGGGAGGTGGGGGGCAGAGCGGTGCACTGTGGCACTGCTTTGTTTTTGTCTGAGAGGCTGATGCAAAAGTGTGGCATCTAATGGAAATCTACCCATAAAGTCCTTTATTAACCCTTTCAGTGATTTTCTTCAAGTTATTTCTTTGTAAATCATACTACATTAATGTGTTTAGTACTGAACATGGCTGCCATTATTGAACTTTTCTTTACAGATGAGTAAAACTGAAATCAAATGCAACAAAAACACTAACATTTAACCTGTAAGTTTACACATACCTCCTTCCCAGGTTTTCCGTCCCGCCCAGGTAGTCCAGACTTTCCATCTTCTCCCTGTTGGGCACATAAGAAAGAAAATTAAAAAGGACATAATAATACATTTAAGCTGTGGTTTACTTTTTAAGTCTAAAATATCCAAAATATTTCCACCAATTTTTAAATCCCCACCTCCTGATGTCACCCATCGGTATCTTAAGAGGCGTTGTGAAGCCTAACAATGGTGGTTGCCATGGAAATGCTATCTCAAACTAATTTTCAACCAATAACACCCTCTCATCTGCTATCACATTCACAACTAATGTTGGGACTCCCCAGGGATGTGTGAGCTCAGCCGTATACAGATTATTGTTACACCCAAACGTCAGCATTCTGACAACTGATATCTTTGCTGAGTAACTCAGATGACCTTTAATTGCACCAACATGCGTTCAAAAATCAATCAATCAATCAATCAATTATAAAACAGTCAAAGAGGTAAAGCTGAGGCAGGCCTTAAGCCTCTTGGAAAACTACAACGCCTCCACCTGTCAGTCAACACAGCCACGCCTGTAATCATGCATATTATGGATAACTCTTAGCCTTCATTGAATCAAACTCGATAACCTTTAAAAAAAATTGCTCAGTGGGCACCAACAAAAAAAAGAAAAGCAACCGATTTCCTTTTTTAAAATTAGGCTGTCAACATATTTATTTCTACCCTAAAAATACAGCAGCCTCAAGTGGACACTCGATGAACTGCATATTTGTGCACTTCTGTGTTGGCTTCCTTTGCATCACAGGAGGTTGCCACTTGTAAAGCACTGTATGGAGGGTCAACATCAATTTATTTTTCATTTAATCATTTAATAAAGCGTACTACGTGTTTGTTGCTGGGATTTATTGTCACTTAAGATATCCTTTTAATGACTTTTTTCCGATTTGATTCTTCACATTGCTTGAATTTCCCTCGAGATCAATAAAGTATCTATCTATCTATTACCTCATATTCTATTATGCAAAGAAACCCAAAGTAAGACCTAAAGAAATCCTATTAAGAATCAGTATTACATTGCTGCATCATACTGAAGTAACTGGGCTCAATGAATGCTTCTTTTTGCATGCACAGACTTTCCTTTAGCTGAATAATAATGAATATCATTTCCATATGAGTGACACTCCGTGAATGTCATTATAAGCAGCGGAGGAGAATCCACAGTGTGTCTGAGGAAACACTTCACAGTTCCTCTAATAAGTTTTCTCCTGTCTGTTGGGCTGGGAGGCTTCCTGCCTCTCTGCAGCTCAGTCAGAACTGTCTGTAATGAGCCCTGCTATTGGTCATGGCTCTGCAGCAGGAACCTTTCCTGCGGGTGTGTGCTGTGTGAGAGACAAAGCAGCGGGTGCAGTGATTCTCATGGAGAAGAAGATGAGTGTACAGAGTGCTTGACATCGTGGTGCAACATGCGAAGCCCTGAATGCGGCTGTGAGCTGAACTCCTGTAATGAATAGATCAAGTTATAGCTTTGGAGCAGCGGAGGTTATCTTTGTTCATTTTTGGTAGTGGTAAATGGTAAATGGACTTGAGCTTGTATAGCGCTTTTCTAGTCTTCTGACTACTCAAAGCGCTTTTACACCGCAGGCCACACCTACCCATTCACACACTGATGACAGAGGTTGCTGTGTAAATTGACCATCAAGAGTATTCTATTCATACACATGCATACGCCGTCGACGAGGCAGCGGGAGCATTTCGGGGTTAAGTGTTTTCCCCCAAGGACACATGTTGCTGCGGGAGCTGGAACCCCCAACCTTCCAGTTGAGAGGCAACCGACTCTACCAACTGAGCCACATCCACCCCGGCTATCTAATGTTCCTCATTAATTATATACTTTTGTTTTCTTCAATGAAGGTTAGGTGAGATAAATCATTGTATATATAGAAAAAAAAAGATAATACTTGGATAGAATGTTCATCTCAACTGCATATCTTATGTTTTAATATCCTAATGGGTAACATTTTTAATGACTTGTGTAAGTTAAGTGAGACGTTCGTAGAGGAAACATGACCGCATCAGGCCTACAGTATATAGACACTTATGCCATCATAGGTAGCTGTTACAGCAGGCAGCCCCCTGACTTCCATGATGAAAAAAACTGCACGTCATCAAATACAGTGAAAGCACTGTCAACTAACATACAGAACTGCACAGGGGAAGGTTTTCCACATTTTCATAGAGTGTCACAAAGAATTTAGTTCACTCTTTGAAGGTGAATTTTAACACTGCTTGCATAAACTGTGGTTGCTTTCGCTGCATCGACATGTCAAGCTAAAATAAGTTATGATGCTGCTTATTGTCCCTTAAAAGCTATGTGCTCTTCATGACTATGCAATTTATTATAAGTTGCATTGCAAAATTTTGGGCATAACATGATTGTAGAACGGTATGAAATGGTATGAATGAAATATAAGGCCTCTGAGTGGTACACCACATGTTGTCAGGATTTTCTGTTGTGTCATTTTGTATTCTTATTTATCTGTTATTGCTTCCTGTTTTATTTTGTAGATCTTTCCCCAGTGGTTCATGTCTAGATTTACCTCCTGGACTTGTGTGTTTTCCCTCCAGTTTGATTGCCCTTATCAGTTTCACCTGTCTTGTTTGTCACACCTGCTTTTGAATAGCCCATGTCTATTTAGGCTCTGTGTTCATTCCCTTCAGGGTCAGTTTGTTATATGTCAACTTCTCTGTGTTAGGCCTGGCACACTAAAATATTTGTAAAAACGATTTTGAAAAAGTGAGAGACCATGACGACAAATCATGTCAGATTAACAGTTCAGTTCTTAAAGTGCGTGGTGTGCAACGAGATGACCAACTCAGCACACCACACACTAACCGATTCATTCACCAACAATTAGAGTCTCCAGTATCAAATATGTGTAATCTTGCGTGGTCAAACATGACTTAGGCTAAAAGTAAAAAAACATGACGGTCATGCTAAAAGTTGCTAGCTGTTAGCAAGTACATCCTTTACAGTAAACATTTTAGTCCAACTTCTTTGGAGTGGGTTGTGATTTGTTTTACAGGACACGTTATAAACACTTGTGTTTTTGCCACAAATCAACAAGTTGGTCCTGAATTTATGACATCCATCTAACTTTATGCTTGTTGTGCTTTCTGCTTCAGTCAGCTTCTTCTCTATTGGCCACTGTTCCATTTCACCTGACAATTCACAGAGTCCGTGCTCCCACACAGCAGGTTTCTGATCGTAAATATTGGACATGTTTAATATTAACGATTTTACATCGGGGAGGTCCGATTGTCTTCCAAGCAGATCGGGGAGGTTGAAATCACTATTAACACATCTCACACCACAGGAGAATCCGGCAAGATAATTTTTGGAACCATCAGATAATCGGGCCTTTGCTGACTTTGGTTGGAAGGGGGGAATCTGGCCCAAAATCGACCCGTTTGTCTTGTAGTATGTACCCTGCTTTACTCATTGATTTTTGTTGGCTTACCTCTTAATGTTTCGCCATGACTTTGTTGAGGATTTTCTTGTGGAATTTTTAGTTGGTCTCTGTTGTACCTTGGACTTTTGGAAAGTAAGTTTTGTTTTGCCTTTTTGTTAAAATGATTACTTTTTTGTTATCTGCAAATGAGTTCACTACTTTCAATGTTTCAATTATTTGAAAGCAATAACAGATAAATACAAATACAAAACTAAACCAGAAGCTCATGCCAAGAACATTTGGCAGGAAGTACAGTTTTGTTTATCATAGGTCACCCATTAAATGTCCTTCACCATACTAAATTGGTGCAGACAGAAAATTAAATAAAGTTAACTGTGGGTTGGTTGTAAACCAGGAAATCTTTAAATACATGAAATACAGAAAGTAGCAAACTGACCTTCGGGCCTAGAGCTCCAGATTCTCCTCTGTGGCCCTTAAAGCCCTGCAAAGGAGGAGAGATAATGATTAATCAGTCACACTAATTTGCCCCGCCAGACCTGTTTACTGGTGGTTGCTTACCGGGAGACCTCTAAGCCCAGGATTCCCTTGTGGTCCTGGTTCACCTTGTTTGCCCTGAAATGGAAGCATTAATAGTTTTTATGGCCACATCACATGATACAATCAAATCTTTCTCACAATAAACAGTATCTTGCTGTTGTTGTTCAATATGAAACCTTTGATAATGACTATGTTCATCTACTTACAGGTTCTCCGATTTCACCAGGTCTACCATCTTTCCCCATTTTTCCAGGCTGACCCTGCAAATTAGTGAAATAATAGATTTAATCTCTACAACTCAGATTGTTTGCAGTGCTGTAATATTCATGACGCTGTACTTTTTATCCTTTTCCTTACAATTAAGCCAGGTAGTCCCGGCGGCCCTTGGATTCCTTTGAGACCCTCTTTACCCTGGTGAAACAAACAAACATAAACAGGTCACAGTCACTGAAGAAAAAGAAATGATTAATGGCCACTATTACCACACAGGCTGGGTGACCTACATGGTAGCGCGAAGAGGTTTGTAAAATAATGACACATGGGTAATACGTTTTCTGAAGGGAGAATACATGAAGTGCAGCCTGACCTTTTCTCCAGGGTTCCCCGGGGGGCCAACAAGGCCAGGCTGGCCATCGTTACCCTGAGGAGGAAAGAGGCAGTGTCAGTGGAGGTCAACAGAAATACAAAAGCCTGTCTGTTTACAAAAAGCTTCAGCAGTTAGATCATTGGAAATACATAGAGAAAATAAGCCCAAAGTAGAAACTTACAGGTGTGCCCATTAAGCCAGGTGTACCGGGATGACCAGGGGGTCCTGGGTGACCCTGTTAAGAAACAAGAAAATGATTAATATATACTTATTCAATTCATATCAGACAATGTTGTGATAAAAATGTCTGTAAGCATAGAGGACAAAATATATACCTTGTCTCCTTTGTCTCCAGGGCTGCCCGGAGTTCCTTTATCACCTTTAAGACCCTTTGGTGTACAAAAAAAAAAAAAGAAGAGAAGATAAAACATCAAATGGTGGTGTGACACTTTAGATGAAAGATTTATCAGAGGAATTACTTGCCAACAGAAACAAAAATCTCAAATGTTCACAATGTTACTGTAGAGGAGAATATGTAAATATCAATAGTGCTTTTAAAATATGATTCAAGCCCTTTGTTGAGTGGTGTTTTGATAATGAACTTTTCCTCCAATTACCTGAGCCCTGACAGGTAATAAAAAGGTTGACACAAGCAATCAATTAGCTTTAGGTCCTCTGGGAGCGTTAAGGGTGCAGTTAGTGTACGAACTTGCCTTTCCTCCATCGGTTCCAGAGGGCCCTTGAGGTCCAACCGGTCCCGGCGCTCCCTGTAATGACACCGGCAGAGCATCAGTCTCTGTCCAGACAAACACCGTTACTGGGTCCTAATCGTTTACTGCTGCCCCCAGAGGAGGCAGAGCTAATGATGCAGAGAGAGCCGCTCCATCCGTCACACCAAGTCTGATTGATGATGACTAACGTGTAGCCCTGGACCTCATGGCTCACTTAGGGGCTAACACATTAGAGGCAAATACTTTATAGTCCTTTAAAAATGAGCATGATAATAGCCTGCACATTACAGGTAAATTGATGTTAATAGCAGTGATTGTTTAATAATAGTTGCAGTGTTACCTGGAAACCATCTTGACCATCTTTTCCTGGAGTTCCCGGGTGTCCTTTGTCTCCTGGGATTCCTGGGAGACCTGGTGGTCCAGAAGGACCTGCAGGGCAGTCTGAGCAAACATCCTAAAACACCATGGAAATATGTTTAGATAAAGTGATCCATACATACAGTCTGTTGTCTTTGAGGAGGGATGGAAATGGGTCTTACCTTCAGATTCAGGTCAGAGATATCTGCGGCCTTGCCCTGAGAGACAGAATGAAGGGTTTAATCAACCAGAGAACAAGAGATAAGAGTTCTTGATAAGTAGGCAACCTAGGGTTCAAATAAAAAAATGTCATCAAGTGAATTTTTAGTCTGAAGACTAACAAGGTCCAGCACTGGTGAGGGGTGAATACACCTTGTTCATGGACCATGTTTCAAATCATCCAAAGATGGACAAGGTAGTTCTTTATGGGCCGGCTCTACAGTAGGGGGCTTTTTGACCGTTGACACCAGCATCTCATAAAGTAGGCAAGCACCTTATCTTTCATCAGTGGGATAAAGCCTTAACCCCCTTTGTGTTTACTCATTTTAGGAAAAAGATAACGACTTAACAGACGTTTATATTTGCCTGAAAATCTTTATGATTATAGCTTTAAACAAAAACTAAAAACAACACTTTTTACAAAGGACTCAATACAACATATTGGCACAGACTTGCAGGCTTTATTTGCCATTTTCAGTACTCACAGGCTCTCCTTGTGACCCCTTTTCTCCTGGCCTTCCCGGCAGACCCTGCATTTGGAAGAAAAGCAGGAATTACATTTAAAAAACTCAAATCAATAAAAAATATGAATTACTGAGACATTGAGATTAGTATTTTCCCTTTATTAGTATCATCACCGATTGGACGTAGTCCACTTAGTTGTTGTTGTTGATATGTGCTTTTTACAATAAGGACATTTTAACTATGTATGTAAATATTGTATGGTATATATTTGATCATTTTTATCATTCTAAGATGTCTTTCAAAATCAGGCAAAGGACTGCTGATTAATATGAGTTATTTTAACTAACTTGGATACATTTAACCAACAAATGCATTTAACTTGACAAATTCATCTCATGGGGAGCACAATGGCTCAGTTCTGGGTCCGACTCTATTTTACGTGCTCCCACTCAGTAACGTCATCTGTGGAAACAATGTCCATTTGCATTGTTTTCAGAACTTAGTCTTCGATTAGACCTGGTGACGAGTGAGATATAACAACTCTCCTTACGTGTCTCGCAGAAGTTAAATCATGGATGTCAGACTACTTTCTACCAATTAAATGACACAACATCTGAAGTTATCGTCATTGGTCCCAAAGATAAAAGAACTCCAATCATGGCAAAACTATGTGATCTAACAAATAATGTCAAGCCCTCGGCTAATAACCTCTTTGTTAATTTAAACCATAGACTCTATATTAAGATAGACGGGGCAACAGCCACCTGGGAGTGAAGCCAAAGTATTAAGAGCTCCCCCTGCTGACCGGCCACAGTATAGAACATAAACCCCTCCTCCTCTATATTAAGAGATAAGACGTGTGAGAACACTCCGGGATTTCTCGATATAGAAAGCTGTCCACGTTGTTTATCCGTGCTTGTGCTCGTGCATGAACTGTGCAGTGCCTAAGCACACCTATTCCAATCATGCTTGAGCACGGATCGAAGCACTCACACTAGTCAAACAAACTGGACTTAAGGGGTAAAGTATGCATAGGCACAGTAAAGATTGCCTAGTGTGAGTGCGCCCCTACAGTCATTGAATGTCAAGACCAACACAAGAATCTGTTACACACCACTACCCAAAAGGTAAGACATTTAGACATAAAGAGTGAGTCATGCTGTGTCACTGGATCAGAGCTTAGACTGTTCATTAAGGTAGATTTTGTGAACCATTTAATGGGATTTGCCAGTGTGTGTTAGCAGCAAGCTTACAAACTAAGATTTACATCCTGGTCCATCTGTGAGAAAAAGATCAAATAATGAACTTGTTTACTCATTCTTTAAGACTTACGTTATGTCCAGCTGGGCCCTGAGGACCAGCAACTCCTGGTGGACCCCTCAAGCCCTGGAACCAAAATATACAGAAATTACAGAAACAGGTTTATTGGAACAAACATAGTCAATATCAATCTTTTGAAAATATTTTTACCGCAGATCCTGGTTGCCCATTATTTCCTGGAGGCCCCTACAAAAAAAAAGGTTGTATAAGTCTGTGAATAAATTGCAAAAAAGGAATAAAAAAAAACACTGCTTGGAATGCAAATACCTGTTGTCCCACTTTGCCTTCTCCTGCAGGACCCCTGTCTCCTGGTACCCCGGGTTCTCCCCTTGACCCTGTTTGGCCCTGGGAGGATAAAATAAAAAGTTACAGTTTTTTTCTCTATCGTGTTCCTCAAATAATGTCAGTTCAGCCATAATGTTTGGCAAAGAGTCTCAGTTGGCACAAGAACCTGACACATTCAGCAATGCCTGCTGATCCCAGAAATACCACTCAGTTTTTAATCTTTGATGGAGAAAAAAAAAACACAATCTGCAGTTGACATTTTGGTACTCAGGAGAGAAAAAGTATCGTTGATGAGGGTGAGTGATCTGACACCATAAATCCAGCAACGCCCCCTGTCCAGCCTCACCCAGTCTGGGCCCTCGACATCAAGCTCTTCACAGCGGGAAAAAAATCCGGTCATAATCAGAGCAGCGGTCACAGTGCAGTGGACATCGAAATTGCTTTTGCTGCTTTCAACAAAAATGAATTGTTTTTCTCAACGGTGCCAGAAAAAAAAGTTTTTCACATCAATGAAAGAGCACCTGTGCATGATAAAAAAAAACACCTCAGGCAACCTACATATACAAACACACACCCACACTTTCTTGCAAACAACTAAAATTACATTACCTTTAGCCCTGGGGGTCCTTGTATCCCCTGTGGTCCTGGGTCTCCCTGTAATATCACAAATCACATCAATCAAATTGCTTGCTACTCAAACACTAGAATTAAGCCTCTTTAGAATAAACCATTTAGAGTTGCTGTTCATCATGCACATGACTGATTCGAGGCCTCAGGGCCGCACCTGGCAGTTGTAAAAAAAAACAGAACTGCTGTGTGCTGCTATAATGTGATATGTCTTAACAATGTTTTTCCTGTTTGTTACCGCTTCGTCAGCAGGACGGCCACATGTCTGAGGTAAAAAATGATGATGTTGAGCTGCAGCCCCAGTGTGCCTACTTAGGCTTGTTTGTTGCCCATGCAGACGGTCATATTGTACTGTTGCTCAACATGTATTACAGGCAAGCAGATGTTTGCAAGCAGAGCACATGTGGAATGAATGAGACTGATCAGAGGCTCAGGAAGGAGGTTTCTATTACTAAAAAGGGGAATTTCATTAAAACAATATTTGATTGTGACTTACATAAGACACATCAATACCTAGGTGAAGGTTTACTTTTTGTAGTCTGCTCTGACATATCTTAAAAAAGGACCTCTGATAACATTCAAAGACCATACTTATACTGAAACTTTGACTACTCAAGATTTTGATTGAAATCCTGATGTGCAAAATTTAATTTATCTTTCTCCTTTCTCTCAAACTTTACAAGTGTTTCTGTTTTACCACTCAGAGCATAATTGTAATCCATGCAGTTCATACAAAAGTAAAACTACTTAAGGGAAATGAAAGGAGTAAACCGGGATGATTTACAAGATAAATCACCTCAGAACTAAAGCACACAGTGAGGTTTATTTCATCATCAACACTAAAAACAATGCTGACATAGCAAGGGCATTGTCACACTAGTTGCTGGCCCTTTAAATGCCCTAATAACAAATAACTCACACATTAGAATAAAGTATAAAATTGGCTTAATGTTACCCTTCAATTCCATTATACACCCCATAAAAAACCTGTTGTGAGATTAAAAAAAAATGTCTTACACTTTGGCCATCTTTCCCTTTCCCTGGGGGTCCAGGTGGTCCTATCAAACCGGGCTCGCCGGATGGGCCTGCGGGACCTGCTTGTCCTGGTTTACCTGATTCTCCCTTAAAATCAATTAGATTTTTAGATTAGATTAGATTCAACTTTATTGTCATTGTGCAGAGTACAAGTACAGAGACAACGAAATGTAGTTGGCGTTCTAGCCAGAAGTGGAAAAGAGCAATATAAAGTGCAGTATGTACATGAACAGTATAGAGCAGCATAGATGGATGTATGGGTAGATACAGTTTGGTTATAAATAATAGGGTGGGATAATGCAGGGGATTAGTAGTACTGTAGTGCAGTATAACAGAAGTAAATGTAACGGTAAAGGGACGATGTTATTCTCTTGAGGCAACAAGTACATCATTAGGCACCTTAAAAGCTCATTAAACTTCTGTCGTTTATAACTCCATATTAGTTTCTACTTTCAATGGTCTCTTTACAGCCAAAGATTTAATGGTTACATTTGTAATGTATGTTATTTATCATATCCCGTACATTTGTAAGCTATTAGCTTCAAGTTGGCTTACTTCGGTAAGAAACATAGACTGTGAATAATACTGGACGAAGTCTGAGTGACGTCACCCGTTGGTAACTGAAGAAGGCTTTAGAAGCTCATCGGTGGCGGTCGCGGTGCTGGAAATGCTGTCGCAAACTAACTTTCAGTGAAATTAAAGACAGGCAAAGATCTGGAGCTGACAAGCAGCTTCACCGCTGCACATCAGACTGGTTAGCTACAGTACCCGCCTTATTATGAATAAGTCCTACTTGTAGCTGTTTCTGAAGGACTGTAAAAAATTCAACGACTTTAGTACTAAAACAAAAACAGAGGACACACAAGGTCACTCAACAATAAACCCAACCAAAGCAGTAAATATAATTTTGACAAAGTACTGACCTTGTCTCCTCTCTGCCCAGCTGGACCAGGAGGCCCGATGATCCCTGGTATGCCCTAGAAGAAAGACAGCTTCTAGTTTCATACAGAAGTGGTAGTTTTTATTTTGCTAAAGATAGTTACAGAAACTACAAGCAGGTGTTCATATCAAATCACTAACTACATTTAATGAAGAGACCTACCACATTCCCTGGTAATCCACGAGAACCTTGAGGACCAGCTATGCCAGGTGGACCCTGGGAGAAACCAATCAACAGTTAGAGTACAGTTCCTTAACAATGGTTCTTATTTGGCCTTAATTAATGTATGACTTTATAACAGACAACTCACAGGGTCTCCAGCACGCCCTGTCTCGCCTGCAGGTCCACTGTCACCTTTTGGTCCCTATAATGAAAGGGTTAATGAGATTCAGTCTAATCACTCTACAGCATATTGAATTGGAGGAAGAGGATCCTGAGCTTCTTACCACTGGTCCAGCTGGTCCCTTAAATCCTTGTTCACCAGGTAACCCTCGTTGACCCTTTCAGAGAAAGCATATTAATTTATAACAGTGTAATATAAGTATAATATCCTGCTTCTCAGAAAACTCTGTTTTTAAAATTAATGAGTCAGGATGGCTAAGACATGATATTAAAGAAGGTTCCATGCATTAAGGAGTTCTACAATATTCTGTGACACACCTATTAAAAAAGGTTGCAACGATACACCCGACCCACGATACAATACGCATCACGATACTTGGTTCACGATACGGTACGTATCACGATACTTGGTTCACGATACGGCACGTGTCACGATACTTGGTTCACGATACGGTACGTGTCACGATACTTGGTTCACGATACGGTACGTATCGCAATACTTGGTTCAACTCCAAAGTGTGGTAATTACTACTGACTCTAACAATTGAATCATCAGCCCAAATCCTTGGCATGCAATGTCTTGCACTTGTTTAGACCAACGGTTCCCAATGGGGGGGTCAGGACACCCTGGGAGGTTGCAAGACACTGGGAGGGGGGTCGCGAGATGCCTTCCAAAAACAAATACAAATATGAAATGACTTAAAATAGCATATTTTACCCATTATTGTGAAAAAGTCCTTAAGTGAGATTTGTGCTGAAATGGAAGTACACATTTGACTGTAATAATGTAGGTATATGTTGTGCTCTTTGTCAATAAAAAGGCACGCTGAAATGATTATCTCAAGGCTGCTGTATTCTGTAGTGTTGTTCTAATGTCAGTGTTTGGATAGGCCTATTAGTGCGTGCTGCTGTGCGCAACATTAAATGCTAACGACTTCCAGAGACAGAGAGGGTCCCCAGTCTCTCACGTCATTATTTTGAGGGTTGATTTACTCATTGTCCTCTCAAACAAAGTCATACTTGCTCATACTTATTTAAAAGCCAATATTTTTTTATCCACTCTGAATTGTAATGGTGGAATGGTTACAATGGTATCTCTATTACTAAATGATCTGCATCAGCAGGAGAGGAAGTCAAACACAGATGAAATACATCTGTACTTTTTTTAAAGTTTGCGATAGTAAATATCTCAGGATAAGAATTGCATGCAGCTTCCAGGTCCACTTCGATTTAAATATGCCATGTATATTGCATTATACCCTTGCCCCCCTTAAAATAATGTACAGCTATAAACTGTGACTTATATTGAATCAGGTTGGTACCTATATATCTCCAACAGTTGTATTTAAATGACCAATCTTAAGAAGTCCCTGGAGCACTTTCTTGTTGCAGGGTTGTGTCACTGTTGGCATACAAAATCTCTGCTGACATCTAGTGGACTCTGCATCATATTGCAAGATGATGTTTGGCCTTAAAGAGAAGAAAACAAGAATAGCTTACCAGCTCTCCTGGTTTCCCTTGATCGCCCTTATCTCCTTTCACTCCATGTAATCCCTTGAAGCAAGAACAGTAAAAAGAGGAGTTTTGATGAGGAAAAAAAATGAGAAGGGAAAGACAACTTTCATCATATAAAAAACCTAATATATTGTTTGCAGTATGATCTACGATCACAGTTTTAGGAAATATTGCAGGGCAGTGACTCTACCGTGTGTGAACATTCAAAGAGAGCAGCAGGTATGTCACTTACATTTCCTGGCACGCCAGGCGGTCCCCCTGCTCCCACTTCACCCTGAGGCGAGAGACAATATGGTCACATTGTCTGCATGCTAATAACCTTATTACAGCTAATACAGCATGTCCATTACTGAGAAAGACGAACAAGCTGTGATTACTGTAACACAGTTGGAGAATATAGCATTTTAATGTACATTAATAGGTGCCTTATTTCTTATTTACCTTGTCGCCCTTTTCCCCTTTTGGTCCAAATGGTCCAGCCTGTCCTCTTTCTCCCTATGAAAGGGGAGCAATATATATATTTAAAAAAGTGTATATACCTTATTTGTACTTTCAAACATGACACCAGGGATATTTTCTAATTGGAAGTAGAAAGTAAAGAGCAGTGTGTCTCAAAGTGGCAATTAGGGACACCCAGAAGCCTCTGACTCCCATGAGGTTACCCAGCCAATTAGGAACAGTTAGTTCTACTACAGTTTGTTTTAACAGAAGAGATTTCTGTTCCATATATGAAGCCTCATGAGGATGTCCCCACATGCATTGTTTTAGAAATGACACAATGCAAAGTATTATGGAGTTGAGCTTGTAAAGTGCTTTCCTAGTCTTCTGACTATATTCACACACTGATGGCAGAGGCTTCTACATAAAGTGACCATCAATATTAGCTAATCCATTCATACACTGCTGACCAAGCAGCAGAAGCAATTAGTGGTTCAGTGTCTTGCCCAAGGACTCTTCGACATGTGGTCCAACCCTTGACCTTCTGGTTGAGGGACGACCGACTCTACCACTGAGCCTCCCATTATCATCAGCAATATAAAATAATTAGTTGTTATAATTAATAATATTAATATATGTTGATAAATGTTGGTATTTAATGTTTTACCTTTGTACAAAGAGAGCACAGTCTACCGAAGTTAAATTCCTTGTGTGTTAAACATACCTGGCCAATAAAGCTGATTCTGATTCTATAACCCTGAATGAACTAAGAAGTGGACAAAGCCTCCAACCTACAACGTAAGGCTTTCTAATCGCCAAGAGTGTAAGATAAGTGGTTGCATATGACGTCTGGTTGAAGGAGCAAATGAGAAATCATCACGTGTTTCTTGTATACTACAGTCTAGTTAATGTATTTATAGTTGCAGATACTTCAAATTGCATCTTACTTGCCAAAGTAGCGCTACTGTTAGCTAATAACTTTTTTCTTCACCTATCACTCCTCACTGGCTGCACGCTATTGTCAATATCGTCATTAAAACCACATACTTTCAAACTATTCATACTTTAATGACGTCACATTGGGTATAGAGTATGATCCCAAATCATAGTATGCAATTTTGTGTATGCGAGAAATACCTGGATGTATACTAGATCAGCCAAAATTTTTGAGTATGAAACGGGAGCATACTGGTCATACTTAACCGCCCCACAATGCACTGCGGCTCTCAGACTGTCCAATCGCAGAGCTTGCCAGCCAGCAAACTAGCAGATAAAAAGTTCTGTGCAGAAATACATTTTAAATGTTGCCAAACAATTTAAAATGATTATGTAGCTGCATAGTAATGAACCTTTGCATATGTTTGTTGAATTGTATTTACTGACGGACGTTAGCGCCAGCTTGATGCTAGCTCAATCGAACAGAGCTTGGACCGGAAGTACGTTGCGTTACCTGTATTTAAGTATGTTACTAATAGCATACTAACAGTCGGGTTAGTAGACAGTATGTATACTTTGACTTTTTGTGTATGTAGTAGGCAGCATGTAGTATGTGGTTTCAGACACAGCCATGGTCACTTCTAGGAAGAAAAAAAAGAAGAAGATGGCGGCCTCCAAAATGCCAAATTCTAAGCTTTTAAAACATACGAATGATGTCACATTTGCTAGGTATATTTTTCATACAGTCTAGAGACGAGATTAACATAATTGTCATGGTTATTAAAAAAATAACTCTGAGGGGCACAGTCACACTTACTGGAACACCCCTGTCTCCCCTTGCTCCAACTGCACCTGCTGATCCAGGGGAACCAGCTTCTCCCTGTAAAAAGAGAAAAAAAAAAAGAGACATTGTACAATATTATCTTACAATATATCAACCCAAAAAGGTTAACAGCTGTTAACTCACTCTCTCCCCTGGAGGTCCTCTTGGTCCAGGAGGCCCGTCGTCACCCTTGGGACAAAATACACAGCCATTAAAATGTCAGATTTGCATACGGAAAATGCTCATGCTATCTCATAAGCCGCATATGTCTGCAGTAGTGTCGAGAGTGTTTCTAGGTAGGATTAAGTGACAGTACCTTAGGCCCAGGCTTGCCAGGAAAACCATCTGCTCCACGCTCGCCCCTGGGTCCCTACAGAGACATAAGATTTGAATCGATGTCTTACCTGCAAAAATGTGTTTATGCTGGAAACATCTGCCCAATTACTGCATGCAGTAAAGTTAACTCCTAAGCACAGCAATACACGCATTCTGTTGATAAAATATACATGTCTTAAATAAGCTGTTTCTTCAAACGAAAAGCAAAGCCACTTGTAAGGGGTGGTGGGGGGGGAGGTTTCTGGGTCCTAGCTGCACAGGGGGGCCCATAGAAAACAGTTTCCATCCCAAAGTTAAGCAATGATAACTTAAATGTTCTTAAAACCAAAATTCACACTTTACTTATTAAAGCAACAAAAATACACATTTCACGTATTGTTGTTTTAGTAAATTGAGGCCTGTTTCAAAAAACAAACCCCGTCTTCATAAAATGGTATGAGCCTTTTTTGTGATATTAATGTTGTACTCAGGCTTATTTACATTAACTGCATTGAAACAATGTCCTGTGATTGGTCCGCTGGATAGCATTGTATTTCCAGCATTTATAACATTTCTGATATCACTGCCGTTTTCTAAGATGAAGATAAAACGCTACAAGCCAGTTTAATAAAATGCTGCTTAATATTTATCAGCTCCAGCTCGAACATAATAAAACACGATTCACCATGGTTACCTGTACACAAACAGGCAGACAATATGATGGATTTGAAAGCTAGCGATCATATAACTAGCATAAAAAATCCAACTGCCATCTAGTGGTTGTAGGTAGAGTATTAGAGAGTTAACCAGACACACCAATGCACATGTATGTAGTGCTCACAATGACACTGTGGCATTGATTTGTTGCAGAAGTCTAAACCAGGCTTTAGGCCAGTAATGTCAGACTCATATAGCCATACAAGCACCAGCTCCAAAAGCTGATTGGAGCCAGGCAGAGGAGGCCAATGTTAGCCAGGAAAAATATATATATTTTTTTGAAAGGGAATCATTCTCAAGACCACACTGACCATTGCTCCATCATTTCCTTGAAGACCGTCCAAACCGTCTTTACCAGGAAGACCCTTTGAAAATAAGAAGGAAATGGTTGACTTTTACCTTTCAGAGAAATTAAATCATAGATTCAAATCCAATCACTGAAAGTACCAAGGGCCAACTCACCAGTTTTCCAGGCTCTCCCGGTTTGCCTGAAAATCCAATTTCACCAGGTAGACCCTACATGAAGGAACAGGTATTTGAACATGTTGATTATTCTGTCACAGGCAGTCATTCATTGCAGAAAAAAATACAATAAGTAAGAACTCTTATGTCCTGATGTGTGGGGTTTATTTTACTTACAGGAGGTCCAGTGTGTCCTTGGATTCCTGCTGGCCCAGCTGGACCCTGAGGACCCTGCAAGATTTTAAAAAAAATCACATCAGTGACCATCAGTGATGGATGAATTATCATTATATAGCTGATTAATTATTTGCTATGATATTCTTGATTTAAAAAAAGAAACATTGCTCCAGTCAGCACTGAATTAGGTTATTTTTTATTTTTTTCAAATAAGACCAAAAAAGTAATAATAATAAAACAGATTGTTACATGGACTAGTACCACGGATCAGCCACTAGAGGGCGATAGTGAAGCACCTTTTAAAGAAAATTCACCCTAGGATTCTCCATACCATTACACACTGCAGGTGTATTTCTATTTTGCTCTGGGGAGTAATTTGGAAAATTAATTACCATAACCTGTTGGTTTTGATTTGGCCTGTTTGTTTTCCCTCAATTAAAACACACACTGAAGACACCTCTGAGAGAGCAATAATTACGTAGTTTATGGGTCACATCAATAATTGGGAAAACCACTCAAGTAGAACATCAAATTAACTCTCCTTAGCTCTCCTCAAGAGGTCATTGAGCTGCAAGCATTAATCGAGCCGTACACTCTAAGGAGGTCATTTTAAAAAGGTGTATTCATTTTCTGCATATACTGTATGTACATTTAGCTTGCAAAAAAACTTAAAGTGTTCTTACAGGAGGTCCAGGAAGGCCATCCACTCCAGGCAATCCGCTTTCACCTTTTTTCCCCTGAAAGATAAAAGTAAGTTTGAATGAATGACTGAATTTAAAAAAAAAAAAACATCCAATGCATAAAGTGAGCTCTTTCAAGGGCAGCTGACATCATTGTGTTTTAACATAGCATATCAAAGAAGCAGATAAAGTTAAGATTTGAATCATACATTCAAAAGAGAAACAGTGTTTTAACAGACTGACAGAGCAAAGCAGAGGTGCATGAAATCAGCAGATGATCCAGCTTGTGCATGATTGTCCCTGCTTTCTTCTGGGTGTCCTATATCCTTCTAATATCTCTACAGTACTTACAGTAAACAATCAGATTCCCTAACACAGCAACACCAACTTATCTGTATCTATGTTACTGTCAATCAATCAGTGTCTCACAGTCAAGGCTGTTGCATGCCATTGAGTCAGTGCAGCTCCTTCTGCTCAAGGAGAGTGTGTTCTTTTCTCTTTTCTTCGTAAACTATCCAGGGATAATGCTGTGTTGATAGTATGAATGATGCTTAAAGATGCTCAGTGTAGGAGTGCAGAGCCCTGAAATCCTTACATGTAGCCATGCATGAATGTATGGTGCACTTAAGGGTTAGGTTTGAGGTTTGCAGATGTGGTCACCCTTTGATAAAATCCCTTTGAACTGTTGAAAGTGAACTGTCTAAATATAGGCTTCATTTTGTTTAACAAGCTAGTTAAAAGTGCATATCCTGGTTTCACGTAATGCCCCATGCCCCAAGTTTGTTAATGCTGTCCAGTTCAACCCTTAAGGACTGTTCATACAGCAGTTCAGGCTGCCCTTAGCTGTCATATTAGGAAAGAGGTGAATGGACTGTCCTCATCCTTGGTTACACGGATGACTGATAAGAGCTTTTCTGCCGCGGAAGTGAGATCGACTCAGTCTAAATCAACTCAACCATACAACCAACTCTATCAACGCTGGATGCAGTTTAAATCAGAGTATTAGCTCTTAGTCTGACCTCACCCTTGCCCCTCTGGTGCATCACCAGCTGAGGTATAAATACCCCAAAGCTGGAGCAAAATGGTCAAGCATACATCATTTGTCTGGGACTTCAGCATGACCTCATATGGAATAATACAAAAAATAATTGTCAGTGTTATCCCTCTATATATTTTAATAAAGTGAGAAAATCCTTGATTCCAGAGAGGCTAGTCAGGCTGAGAACAAAGGTCATTATGGTGACAGAAAAGTCTTTCATTTGCAGCCAGGAGAGGATTGTCTTGGCTCTGCTGAACAGCTGCAAATGTTGGATTCCAACACATTGCTGATTAGAAGTTAATTGTTCCCACTGGAGGGATGGTATGAAGGTCACTCTCTTTGTTAAATGTTTTGGTAGAGCAATTATGTAGAACCTCTGTGACTGTTTTAATTACACACTGCTGTGCATGATGGTACCACTGTGGTGTAAACAGGGGGGGAAAGAGACAAGGGACAGTGTTTTTAGATTATTCTACAAACGAAAGCTACAGAATCAGCTCTCATTAACAAGAGGAATAAATGTGTGTCTTCTTCAATCTATATAACCCCACTGGACTGTGATAAATATGGTAATACGACTACAGTTTCAACTTCCAATTACTGCACATCAGAGTTTTGTTGTCCTAATAGAGCTTCTCTGGAGGCAAAATGATTTAATTTGAGTTTTGTAGACAGCTTTAGTGCATATGTAAAATGAAACTAAACCAGCAGATAGCACATAATCCCAAAACGCTTTGCTAGCAATCAATCTGTATTTGTATATTGCCAATTCATAACCAATGTTATCTCAACACATTTTACAACAAGAGCAGCTCTAGACCTTACTCTTTGTTATTCTGCATTGAAATATTTTTATGTCGCCTGTTTTTTCTCCATCATTATCTGAATTTTGGTTAATTGATTCAATTAACATTAGGTAAGATTTAGCATGATCAGTAAATTGGGGCTCATCGGTAAATATACTTAAGCTTGTATAGCGCTCTTCCAGTCTTCTGACTACTCAAAGCGCTTTTACAGCTCACTTCTTATAAGAGGCAGAAACCTCAAACAAAACCAGACTCGTGATGAACATTCTGCCCAAACTGCACTGGGCTTGAAAACTAAATAAGCACATTGTCGGAAAAAAAAAAAGATGCGACTACAAAAAAAAAAACATTTGGACAAAAACAATATTGACATGATTGCTGACAGGCAAACAGCATTAGTTTTTTTTTATCATGTTTAGATTTAGGCTCAAAATCATTTTGGTGAATGCCAGTAAAGATCATGGACTGGATTACAACTCTATAAAATAAAGATCTTACATCTTGTGCTTCAAATTACAGTTGACATTCAGTGTTTGATCATACAAAGATCGTGTGAGGGAATATAAGGCATTTATTTACCATGTTTAGATATCAGTAAGCAATCTTATTTTTGGTTAAACACATACGTAATGCAGAGGCATCCCATACCTCTTAAAGCATCTTTACTTTTTCAATTAAGCATGAAAAAGCCTAATTAAAGTTCATATATTGTGCAAAATACACTTTATCATTTTTTTCTAACACTAATATGTGTCCATAGCCAGTCTACAAACCCCTCAATTATGAGATAAGTCCATCCTCTCCATCTTTAACCTTCTCCAATTTTCAGAAAATGTGTGCTCAAACCGTTAGTTTTGAGATTTTCCCTTCATGACATCACAAAGGGCAGTAACCTCTCCCCCAGGTGGGTGACACTCCCACAGCTAGGTAAACAATACATAGAGCATAGAGTGAAAAAGCCCAAGCCACCCATGCCCCTCCAGAGGGGCGTGGTCAGACACAGCTCATTTGCATTTAAAGCTGCAGACACAGAAACAGCCTGTTCTGAGCAGGGCTGAAATAGAGGGGTTTATAGGCATGATCAAATACAGGATCAGAGTGGAATTTGGGCAAGAAACTTCACAGACATGTTTTGGGTCACTCTGAGACTTATTTAAACTTGTTGACAAGGAGTAAAATATGTGACCTATAAGTGGTATTTATTTGTAATCTAGCTGATAGGGTGCTATTAGTCTTATATTTATATTTTGATGAGGCTATTTTACAACGTCTTTACAACTTTGTCACTTTACAACAAAGTCCCCCAATATATGTCTTCAATGGCCTTCCTATAGAGGAAGAGGCAAAGCTATGATGTCATCACGTGGGAGAGCTTCTAACCCTGAATTAAACCTTGCAGGCAAAGTTCAGAATTTAGCCTAAACTCAAAATGCCAGACACACAAACGAAAAGAAAGATATATGGATTGCAACTTCCCTTTGTTTATCATGTCGCCAGTTAGAAAACATGCACTCCTTTTTTATAAGCAATTAATTCAACTTGCATCAAATAACTTTCTATGCAGGAAAATTCTGCCCCAGAGAACAGTTTACAAAAAGTTCTATTTGAATATTTGCTGCATCAAAGATGTCTGCAGGAATTTAACCACCAGTTACTGTGATGAGCATGTGTAGGCACAGTTCAGGATCCTAGCATTAAAGTGGTGAACACATTTGGTGAGGAAATGTTCGGTAAGTGTTTCATCGGAACAAGATTCTTACCCTCTGGCCAAACTCTCCAGGACTTCCGGGTAGCCCCTGAAGACCAGGAGGACCCTGAGGAAGGAAATATATTCAGCTACAGGTCAAACAGCACAACTGGTGTTTTAATTAACTGCTCAGTGCTACATCTGAACAGGTGGCTTTTCTAAGACAACACAAATAACATAAGCTGAACAACAGCAAAGAGGAACGTTGTAGGAAGGAAGAAATAAATCATGATACTTACGGGAGGCCCTGGGGGACCATCAGCCCCTGGAGGCCCAGGAGGTCCAGAAACTCCCTAAAACAGGTCAAACACAGAAGCATTTATTACACGTGTCAATATAACTATAATAGTAACTTATGACTGTATTAAGAGATTGTTATCAGTCTACACTGCTCTGTTTTATGTTTAAGACGTGCAGTAAATAAATTAGCACTGCATCAACAACCTGCTACAAGACGATGAGTTCCTTATAAACAGCATTTACATTCTGACTGATTGATTGATCGGGTGGTATTTGAATATGAATGTACATGTTCTAAGGCAAACATACCACAATGGGAAACAAAGTGTTAATTATTAAACACTTACTCACCTTTTCACCCTGAAGGCCATCCTTTTGAAACTGGAAAAAAAGAAAACGTTAATGAAATATCACATTGTTGTTTTTTAATCATAATATTCTCATCTCCTTTATGCTACCAAGATCTAACTGAGGTTAAGAACACAGCCATGGAAAATGCAGCTGGTAACCAGCCAATAGAAATGTTGGTGTTTCATGTCTTATTTGACAACAAATACAACTCTAAGGATGCATCTATGAGAGAAACAAACAACATTAATATTTCAGAAAACATTAGTTCACTGTCGGTGCAAATCCAGATTAGATACTAAATGACTGATGGATTTCATTAAAATGTAGTCATCCTCTAAAAGTTGCAGCAATACGCTGTAATGGGACTTAGAGGCTGTTTACTCCTTGCATTAACATCCCTCCTCTGTGGTCTAAGACATGTGGATAGCCTTAATGCCTGGTGTGAATGCATCCTGAGGACAGACTGAGATCTGGCCATTATTTATCCACATGGGTTTTGTTGTGTAAGCCCTCATGCGTCCTAGGCGGCATTAAGGACCATCCTCTGTACATGGAGAACAATGGTGCCTCCTTCTGGGTGTAAACGATGATGCATTCAGTCTCTTCAAATGGGCGGGCGCTTATTTTTATGTGAGGCAGGGGAGTGAATTCTGATCTCAAGTACTCAGCGAAGATGCATTGTTAATGCAAAATGTAAATGCCGTACTGAAGTGCTGTCCACTTTTTATCCCGTCACTAATGATGCATGTTAATGCAAGGTGTAAACAGCCACTTACTACAACAATTTTCAACTCTCCACTGAGCACCTCATGTTTTATTTTTATAGTTTCTAGGTCATTGTTTGGTTAGATACCGATGGAGCATTGTTGCATTGTGCCTCTTTATATTGGCTATTTTACAAGAAATATTTTGTGTTGCTAAGGAGAGTACTTGCCAAAAAAACAGACAGTTAGACAGCAGCAATGATGCTGTATGTGCCTCCATTTAATACACAAGTTCAATCAGTTCTGTCCATTTTCACCCATTTCATTTCAAGTAATAATATAAAAAGGAATGATATACGTCCAACTCCATTACTCCATTACTCCATAATGTTCCTCGACTATACAAGCTTGTAATCCTTACAATATGTCTCTTTTATCCTTGTGGTATATTTTTAGTACTTACCACATCCCCAGGTAATCCGGGAAGGCCTCTCTCTCCCTGTGACACAGCACACACAGCAAAGATGTAAACCCCTTCATTAGAATCAAGAGACTTTCTGGGTAAAGAGCCTCAGGTTATATCATAATGATATGGCAACAACCATAATTTATGAGATGACGTGTGCTTAAGTATGTACTTATTGTGAGCCTTCAGTGAAAACTTATGTGTAAAGTACCACAATGGCAATTCCTTGTGTATATGTTTGTATGCGTGCATCCTCGTGCATGCACATGGGTGTGGTGTAAGCATGTGTTCACCACTGGAACAATCATCAAAGTCGGTAATTATAGACAGACAAATTAACTCTGCATTTCATTTTCTCAGACAAATGAGTGGGCTGACTTTGATGGTACACAGAGGAGACAGAGGAATGTCTGGAGAGTGGAAGAGCATGGGAAAATGACAATGCTACTTTGAAATGATTTATACATTATCATGCTTACGGCAAAATCCTCATTAAATTCATTCTAATCATGTTAACACGGTGTTTTGCAGTCAACACATACCTTGGTGCCTTTAATGCCGCCGGCTCCAGGTGCACCAACCATTCCTCTCAACCCCTAATTGATTTTAGACAAGAGCTTAATTAGCAACAAGGTGACCCACTTAATCTGTTACAGTATGAATGTGGGGTCTGTTTGTGATGGCAGTGTGTTCAAAAAAAGACAACAACTTACATCTTTCCCAGGGACACCGGGCTTGCCAGGGAATCCATCAAAACCTGCCGGGCCCTAATATGGAAACAAGTTTACAAGAAAGGATGTATTGTTAATTGTTGAATACCATAAAGATGTAATTATAATGGCTAGGTTGTACAAAAATTACAGTGTCTACTTAGTCAGGTCACGTTTTTTATTGTTGTGAAAACCAAACAGAGATGTTAAATTGGTTTGAAACAAAACTTGGCATATTGTTAGCATCTAAAGCTACCACACAAACAAAGGCAGTGACTATTTTGTTATCAACAGAAAATCCAAGTCAAAAGACCAGCTAGTGGGGAGACAAATGCAAAAATGATATGAAGTAAATGAGATTTAGGTACCTACAGCTAAGCCATAAACTCTGGGAGGCTGTGCAGAGTCACATAACTCCTTTAACGCCTAACACACTCAGGCCAAAAAACGTGTTCTCACAGAACCAAATATTATACAGACTATTGTTCCCCAGCTTATATTCAAGCCCCAACATTGATAGAATGGTGCAAGTGATTCATTAGCCTATAGGGGAAATATCGCCTGTCGAAGGTTATGTAATTACTTTAGTGAGCGGTACCCGTGGGGGTTTGATGTCTCCCATGTGTCATATTTCACTAAACCATCTAACCCTACTAAGCAAGTTTGCTAGCTTGCTAACTAGCTACTAGCTTACCTTGGACTAATGTTACGGACATCAAGTTTTCCAGAACGAGTCAACCTAAGCCACCTTCCATAGAAAGTGGTTCAGAAGCAGACTGTTAGCTGTTGACCTAATGTTGTCGATGGACGTGGTGGTCTAGCCTGCTCACATTAGCTTTGGTTGGAACTCAACATTGGCTGTTATGGGCCATTGTTAGCTTACTAGCTAGTGGTGTCAAGTTAGTGTTTTTTTTTTTCCTGATAGCCACCTACTATCTTAAGCTACTCTAAATAAGGACAGAGAGTATATTTGGTACCGAAGACTTGCCCAGAAAGAAACCACTGAACCCAGTGTCTTTTGGAAACGCTTCTCCTGTCCCGCTTTTCTTGTTCTAGCAAGTTAAACATTATGGTCTGTATTTTAGGAAACCAAAAATCTTAGACTTCAGTCAGATCATCACAACAAAGACGAAGAAAGGAAGTGGGCAATGCTATCATCCAACACGCTCTTAAACAAAACAAATTAATTTCTATTTTTGACTTAAAATTGCTTTTTAAATTAAACAAAAAAGAAGTTTTTACAAACCAGTGGGTAATATCAGAATCCTATACTTTTTCTTATTTATGCACCCTATTGTTCTTACAGTATGTTTGCTAACTTTAACAAGAATGTGCAGACAAGGCTGGCGTTAGTTTTTTTAGTTGTGCAGATATTTTGGTCAGTTAGATGTTATCCATCTAGCTGAGATATTTCTATCTGGACCAAAATGGTGCTATTGAATGGCATGCATTGCTATTCCAAAAAACATGCAATTGACATTACTAATAGAAGGCAGTGTTTTAAGAGCACTGTGTTGCATAACTGTAAAGACATCCCCAACATTTTAGTGAGTGAACATTGCCTTGACCTCCACCCAAAATGTATCCTCTAATCAGAGAATTGTCACTCCACTGGGGTAAGTACTTTTCCAGATTTTACCTACAGGAAACTGTTTACTGAATGACTGACTGACTGGCTGACTGACAGCTCCAAACCTGACGTGCATGTTTAAATGGAGCTTTGGGATCCCTAGAACCTGCCACACATCCTCATGTCCCATGGCAAATGAATCAATTTAATGATTCTGGGTTTACTTCTTGAACAAGTTTTTGAATATGAATCCAAGTTAACATCTAAGCATGATACAAGAGTTATGTTACAACTGTTTAGTACATCTTCCTTCTGTGGCTCCATCTGTGACGTGTTGTGTCACGTTACGATCACAAAAACATCTTGACAACTTGACTTTAGTGGGAAAATACTTGATGCTTGATAACGTTTCACTGATTTATTTCACTAACATCAATGACATGCCAGAAGTAAGAAGGTGTTAGAAGTTCATAGGATACTGAAGACATCAACAAAGCTTCAGTTGACCTGAATAAGCTGCATTATAGCCAAAAGCCCCCACAGATTCCCAGACAGGAAGTGTGGAGAGTGAATCAAGGGAGCAACATCTGTTTGCACAATTACGCCTCTCAGTTCTCAGTTCCTCTGAGAAGAATGGTCTCTCTCAGAAGTTAACCCTGTCGTCAGGTCTTACATTATGAACTATTTATTACAGGTTAAATATGACCACATGGTTCAAACGGAAAGGATGGTAAAACATGGAAAGTACATAATAGACTTTCTCTTGTTTATTAGCAACCACTGTTTTCGATAAGCAAAGGATGATTTTGCCAAGTAGGACATGTTGCTGGATGAATGTTCCCATTCTGATCCTTGACCAACATGAAGTTTAACCAATCACAGCCTCTGATGTCTCTTTGTGCTTCAACAAGTATTCCAATCTAGGGACAGCACAAAAATGGAACAGAAATCCTCAGAGAAACTAAACAAAATTCTTAACTGCTGTAAGTCGATTATGTTTCATTTTTAGAACCTTTACTGCATAATGAGTTAGTTTGCTAATTAGGAGCTGCTTAAAGTCGAGTTTTATACATATTTAATAATCCCTGAGGGGAAATGTTGGTCTTACACTCTGTTATTGAAAGACATGCTTCACACACACATAGGCCTGAAATACACACATGCGCAAACAGGACCTGTGGACATGCATCAGTGGAGAGATGTCAGAGTGGAGCAGCTACACACTGCTGCACAAGGAGCAGGCGAGAGCTGTTGGGGGTTTGGTACCTTGCTCGGCAAGAGTGCCTCAGCAGTACTCAGGAAGTGACCTGACCATTCTCAAACGACCAGGCCGACTTCCATATTTTGGTCCACATCAGGACATGAACCGGCAACACTCCTGTTCCCAACCCAAGTCTCTACCAACTGAGTTTCTGCCGACCCAGTTCTGGATTAAAATAACTAAAATAACGACAATCAATTTTGTTTTATGTGGAAAACTTTTCTTACCACCAAAGTTGTTAAACTGTGTAATACTTGTTTTAAAACAATACAATATCTGTTATTTTAATGGTTGATAGTGTCATCAAGTACTTAAGCTTTAAGAAAAGTGCAAATTCCAGTCATATTTTTAACCAAAAGATGCCACTAGAAGAGAGAGAGCACTGTCTTAACTGCACAAATGTCTTTGTGCATAATTTTTGGTATTTAAAGAAAATAAATTACCCATTGGGTGCCTAAGGGCGCGGTCACACTGGCAATCCGTACCGTGCCCAAGCACGCTTCAACCCTAAAGTCCAGTTTGTTTGGCCAGTGTGACCGCTCCGTTCCGGGCTCAGGCGCGGTACACTTCCTTGGCTTTGGCACACTTCGGAGAGGTGTGCTTCGGCACGGTACACTTCATGCACGAGCACAAGCACGCGGGTACACAACGCTGACAGCCTTCATCAGGGAGAAATCCAGAGTTTTACGGCGTTATCTGACTAAAATGACTCAAAATAAGTCACAAAGTAGCTGTCATGTTCTCCTGTTGTTCTCCGACGAGCGGACGCGGACTCGACCGCGCGTCTCTTTTATTTTTTTAATTAATCTACGGCTGTAGCTGATTAAAGTGACTCAAAATAAGCCGCAAAGTCAGTAAAGTAGCTGTCATGCTCTCTTTGTTGTTCTCCGATGTGCAGACGCGGACTCGACTGCGCATCCCTTTTTAAAATGTTTTACTCGAGTCCGCCTGTTTGTAAACTGAGCACGCTTCATAATAACATAAAGCATGCATGTGCTGTATTACGACGTTATGTACAAGAGGTAATCGTGCTCAGGCACGGTTAGTCCTGATGCAGTGTGACCGCGGGCCGTGCTGGCCAGTGGGGGAATGGCGCAGCGGGGGGGCAATCGTGCTTGAGTACGGCACGGTACGGATTGCCAGTGTGACCGCGCTCTAAGACAGTTTTTGTTGTCGTGGTACAGAAACATGTATTAATATAATGTGATTTTCATTACTATATAAATGTAAATTCCTGGATTATGACAACCCAGAAAGCACAGGAGCAGGTCTAGCTCAATGATGATGTCAGAGAGCTGTCATTGGTTGATTGCACAGGTGCAGAACCTTTATCTGCTATACCACAGCTATGTAGCCAACACTGACAAGTAGTGAGCTGCTTTAAATATGTGGAACTGAGTCCAGTTAACACATTGAACAACTCAAATTTGATCCCTTATATCAATAAAACAGCATGTTTCTGAATTCTTACCTTTTCTCCCAGAGTTCCCTTTTCACCTTTTGTACCAGCTTCACCCTACAACAAAAAAAAACAATACCTTAATGTTTGTTCAAAAATAAAAAATAGAATTACTCAATAACAGGAGTTCAAAGTTCTTTCATTATATACTCACAGTAACTCCTTTAGGACCTGGTAGGCCCGCCAATCCTGCATCCCCTTGAATTCCCTGTAAAATACAAATTGAACAACATCAGATTAGAAGATATTATGACTTGGGACTCTCTAAAAGTGTCACCCTGACTCAGCACAGCAACACAGGACAACTGGCAGACTGCTGAGTCAGAGCTGAATCAATGTAAGAAATTGTGGTGCCTGACTAAGGAACTTGAAACCTCCAAAAAAGAAACAGCAGTTGTCGGTGAACCCCCCAATGTGAGAGTCTTGAACTTTGACCTCCGACCTGGCTTTCATTCTTTGCTCATGCAAGAAAAAAGAAAGTCTGTCCTTTGAAATTCACTTTCGAAGTGTTTTTAGTCTCTTGTCTTTTTGAGATTCTTTTAGAGGGTGTTCACTCTGATGTAATGAACCAGAGTGGGCGTTGTTGTCTTTAACTGCTATTAAGCCTAAGAATAGCTATTTGACTAGCTGTTATTTGAGGCCGTTACTTCAAGCTGTAGAGGCCAACTTACTGAAAGTTTATGTTTCCTTTTTGCTCTGATTGAGATCCACAACAATTCACAAATAATAAAAAATGTCAGTTAAATTTGTTTTTCTGAGTACTATTTCAAAAAGCTTTGTTTTGTGACTGTAGAGAAAATGCTATGGTTTTATCTCTGCCTCTTTACTGAGCTGCTTCTGTTACTGACCCGTTAATTAGATGATGTATTATCAGAACTAAATTACTAAATAGGCCTTTTATCACAATAGACAGTTTTATATTTCACATAAATGTAAATGGTAAATGGACTTGAGCTTGTATAGCGCTTTTCTAGTCTTCTGACTACTCAAAGAGCTTTAACATCGATGTCACACCTACCCATTCACACCCATTCACACACTGATGACAAAGTTTGCTATGTAAAGTGACCATCTAAAGTATCTAATCCCACTCATACACATGCATACACCGATGACGACGCAGCGGGAGCAATTCGGGGTTAAGTGTCTTGCCCAAGGACACATCAGACATATTGATGCAGGGGCTAGGGATCGATCCCCTAACCTTCCGGTTAAAGGACAACCAACTCTACCAACTGAGCCACAGCTGCCGTAATGTTATTTACTGTATGGCACCTGTGCTTTTCCTGCTGCATATGAGGGATACACACAACAAACGTTGTGTGTATGGCAATTTAACATCACATCTGAATGGTATTTACTACATCTAAAATCAAAGCTGAGAAAAGGAGGGGAACTCATTTTCTGTAATTTTCTGTCTCATTTTCCCTTTGCTAGGACTGCAAGATTTCTTTTTAAGTTTTCTTGGTCAGTAATCTTTGTGTTTTATCAAAAGGGGGCAATCATTTCCTTCAGTTCTGGGTAAAGCAGCCTGCCACAATCCTTCTGCCACACCCAAGCCAGCACCCCTCCTTTCTCCTCCATCCTGGCTCTTTCACCAGCTGCAGCTTCATCCAAAGAAAAGTCAACTAAAACTCCTCTTTTTGGACAAGTAATCGATATAAACGTATGTATGCACACTTGTTCTGAAATAAGTGCAGAAACCAAAATTATTGTATTGTTATTTTTTTGGACCCAACTAAATATCTTAAAAGTCAATAAACCTGAGCAACAAGGGAAATGCATATGGATTGACTTTAAAATTAGGGCTCATTGTTAACAAGTTAACACGTGATTAAAAAAGAGAGCCAAATGCGTTCAATTTTAATTTACACAAATTAATCACATGAGCCTCATTCAGCTTAAAAAAAATTAAAAAGATTACATGATGATAGCAAACCATGATATAGACTTAACAGAGAAAGAGAGACCTGAGCAAAGCAGGTCATTACAACTAAGGTGATGACTTGATATAAAACTTTGTTTGATCATGAAGCCTGATGTAAAATTGTGAAAGTGCAAGCGTCTTTGTCTGAGCTGTCCTTTTTTTGGCATTCATAATGTTGGGTAATAGGGGCCTCTGTATGCGTAGTAGTGAGGGTGATTAGCTGGATGGGTTTTAGGTATTTTTGCCTGGACAGCAGGGGCAGATCCAGGGGTGGCCTGGTCCTCACCTGAAACCTGATGTGCTGCCTTAAAATCCTCAATCAACCATTTGATTGGCTGTGTTGCAACAGGCCGCAAGTAGCTGTCTTTGCATTTCAATGTGGTACATTTCAGATACAGGTATGACAGAATTTAAGAAGTAAATTAGAGTACATTCAAACTGAGATCTACTTTTTTAATCAATTGACAAGCACAATTTAAAATGCAAGACCTCATTACATACCTTTAATCCTGCTGGACCAGGCTTCCCTGGTCCTCCAGGCACTCCGGTGGCACCCTATTTCCAGGAAGACATACAGAGGAGAGTTTTACTTTCATATCTATATATATATTTCTATATTTCCTACTATTATATTGTGTTTAAGAGCAACTGTAACAACCAAATTTCCCCCGTGGGATTCATAAAGTATCTCTGACTCTGATGTATTTTTACTGCAAACAATGACTGAAATATCCAAAAATAGGTTTCTTACTTTGTCTCCTTTGTCTCCAGATATGCCATCAATACCTGGAAAACCAAGTCCCTGTCGGATGATTGGAAACACATAATTAATAACAGAAAAGGACCTTTTAAGATTGAACATATGAGAGAAATCCTCCAGATGCCCTCCAGTGCCACACCTTCTCTCCTTTTTGTCCAGGAGCACCTGTTAACCCTAATGTTCCTCTATCACCCTGTAAACAGAAGGCAAGAATTAACTTTGAGTTTTCTGTGATACATAAGCATGCAGGATAGTCGGCGTTACAGGCATTGGTGCCGTGCTGTCAGAGTATCAACCTGGTAGCAACACAAAACTTGATTTAGTACATGATGGTCTGAGAATTACAGTGGAACAAAGGAAAAAATGTTAGAGGTGATTATTGGACGTGATTAATTGAACAGTAGTGCAGACATCTGGACAAAAGACAGATGTTACCATTACACACAGAACAAAAGGGGTTACACACGTCGACATTGAAACAAAGACAAACAAACTTTTGAGTAAATGTTTAGGAGCCAGAATATGCTAAGAGCTGTCCACAGCTCCACAAAAACCCACTATGGTCTAGTTGCACATCCAGAGGTTCAAGGAACAATGGCTTCCCATTGTCTCCCGAGTGTTTCACTTTTGGTTTGTACACTGATGTTGTATGACTTGCCAAGGAATCCCTTGGATTTCTGAAAGCAGGACTGAGTGAAAAGTAACGGCAGTTTAATTACATAGTCCCACAAGGTTTTGCCCACCACAAGACTCCCCTTTGCTTCAAAAACCACTTTACAAGTCACAGGCGGTTGCCCTTTAATTATTCTAGGAGCTTGTATAGAGAGATTAGGGAAAAGGCCTGCTTGTGCCTTAAACGAAGAAGATATTATCTATGACACTGGCACATGGACAAATGCCTGTTTCCATAAGGTGAAGATGCAATTAGAGGCAATCACAGCGGTATAAATTCACTTTCACCCAATGCAACTGGATGACGGACCGATCCATTTATAACAACAGCTTGGAAGTCAGCTTACGTCATGTCTTTGCATCAGCTTTACGAAAGTTTACAACAACAAAATTGCAAGCCTTCTGTGGGAAGCGGTGAAGACAGATACCCAAACAGAATGCAAGGAATAGAAAAGCAACAGGGATGCTCTGCATTAAATTAGATTTAATGCATTTTTATCAAATCAGTTTGGGTTCTAGCAGCAAGAACAACAACGGAAGATTAGTTTATAAGACAATGAGTTTGCTTGCGGTCTGACTTCACTACCAGCATTAAAATAATATTTCTTTCACACAAAAATTGGATGTATCTACTTTAGATACTTTTATTATCCAAAAGCATTTAAAGATTAATTCTCAAAACTATTACAGACAAAGTAAATAACGTGAATTTGAAGACCATCTCTTTTCTCCCAGACTTCCTGCGGCCATTTTTAAACGTCCCTTTTTGTACAGCTCGAATGATTCATGCCAAAGTTTTTTGTCTCTAGCAATATATAATACTGTGAGGCTCCCAGCTGGCACTGCCAGGCAGCACACAGGCTGTGATTTGAACTGGGTGGGCATCTGCGTAGGCCTGCCTTCTAGCTACACATCCTCTGTGGTAACCTGTCCTGTAATTCTGACAATAACAGCAAAGTGCTTTTTCCTATAGCCACTCCCTCACAGACGAGAGGTCAGAATGTAAAATGGCATATAAAGGGAAAAACGGAAAGGAAAGATAGGGAAGACATGTTTTGTTTTTTCAGGATGAAATCAGAAGATGTACATGCATATGAAATATGCACAGACTCGATACTCATGCAGAGTCGGGAAGAGCAGCTTTACTTACCTTCTCACCTCTGTCACCTTTGGCAGAGATAACTTTGCCCTGCAAATAATTAATCAATCAGGATCAATTATTGTCGAGGCAGGAAAATAAAAGCAAATGAGATAATAGCTGGAAGGCATGCAATCTAAACTTTTTTTTTTAATATATGTACAATTTGATTTAAAACTATCACAAAAGCACTAAAGACAAGTTTTCTGTAAATCTATAAGAACTCATCTCTCCATAAGGAGGTAAACAGTGGTTATAAATGTGCACACTTCAAGTTTTCATACAGTTTCTCCCTTTTCTCCTCTGATTCCAGTTGGTCCCACGGCGCCCTTAAGGCCAGAGTCCCCCTGAAACCGTATGTTCACACAATGAAATAATAGAACAAACAACTCTGGGGACATATTGAAGCTGTAGTTTTGTTTTCACACACAATATAGTGCTAAAAGGCAAAGGTAGATGACCTTTTCACCCTTAGGACCTGCTGCACCGGTCGCACCAATCTCTCCCTGTTAGAAATGAAAATACAGACGATGTTCCAGAGCCATTAGAGAATTGATTCCCACTCAGCCGTTGAAATAATAGACAGGGATGAAGCCAGGGAAAATGAGGTAGCTTTACCTTCTCTCCTGGAGGGCAAGAGCAGTTTACTTGAGGTCCTCTCTGTTGCTCCGCAACTGTAGGTGTTGGAGTGGGGATCTGCACAGGGGGGGCCTCTGTAACAACTTTCTTTGGGCACTGAAAGTACACATTTAAACCAACAGTCATGAACCAAAAAATGAGACAATGATAGTGTGGTGGAGGGTGGATCTGAGGAGCATTATGCAGCTGGGGCACAAGGGGCCTTCCTCAAACAACTCCCTACACTCTCTCCCTGTAAAATTTCACTATGTTTGCACGCTTGCATGAGTCCTCCACAGGGAGAACTGTCCAAAGCCTATGAGTGTAGAGTGAGAAAAATTATTTTACAAAAAAAGAAATGCCACCAAAAATATAATGGTCCCTATTGACTAAGAATGGATTGCGGCTGCTAATAGCTTCATAAATTGTGCATCACTTGCACACACTATCTGTTCTGTTGCAAGGTTTAGTTCACAAAGCATACAGAGCTAATTATATTCAAGTGCATTAAGGCCAAAACGTTGTCCTGCTCCATGCAATTTGCTCTTAGTTTGCGTCTGAATGTCAAGAAAAGTTGTCTACACCTCTACTTTGTGCGCTCATGCTGATCTGAGCTTTTTTGATGATGAGATAGGAGGGGAAACTTTTTAATGGTTTATTTTAATGCCAGACTGAAAAATGTAATGTGAGTTCCACAATTACAAACTAAGCTTTCTTTCTGAATGGAGCAAGGTCAACCCGAAAAAACAAACAGAAAACAGGTTCAGGTTCTCTCACTGCCGGTCGCTGCGTGTGCATGCGCCCTGGAAACATCATTGTGCGTGACTGCTCCAGACCATCTCCACAAATCTGGTTGAAGTGTCCACAGCCAGACTGATTTAACCCCTGTTTATATTAATAATATTAACTGTAAGATATATAAACAGACTTTATATACAGATTTTTTTAAATCACACAGCAGTTAAATTATTCTTCTGAAAACTGTTCAGCTTGCACATGACATCTCTTATTATAAATTCTGCGACCCAGTTACCACCTAGTCTCTACAGACATTTTTTACTTAAACCTAATTGACTCTGATTATTAGACACATTTTAGCAATGAAGCTAGTTTGCTTAGAAAGGGGCCAATTTTTCCCTAAATGACTACATAATGGCTCACTTAAAAAGGTGCAACCAGCACCGACGCCAGAGGCGCTACTTGTCAACAGGCAAGGCAAGGCTGGCAGCTGCTTGGGGTCCCGGGCCAATAGGGGCCCCCATGAGGGCTGACAAACTTTACAGCAATGAAACAGACAGCACTCACTCTTGTTGCTGAAGTTTGTCAATGAAAGGAAAATGAAGAGGAATTATCTGTCTGGGATTGAAAACAGAGGGGAAAAAAGGGCACATGCATCTGGCAGAGTTGATGTTGATGAACGCTGGTTGGAGGGGCCCCCAATTAATTTTTGCCTGGGGATCTAATGGAGTCTAGATGACTGATACTGACCGAAGCCCAGAGACACTGTTTGCTCTGCAGCCCGTTAATGGTGCAGTTAACCACCTGCATGTGTTTTGTGATTTAGTCGTTGTCTTAAGATGGCTTACTGCTTTAAAGTAGCCTGAAAAATTATTTGTCAGTATACCTGCAGAGAACTGAAGCTTCTCTGCAAATTACAGTCATATCAAACTCATGGGTTGGTTCTCTTGACAGATTTAGGAAGCAGGGCTGAAGCGGAAATGGTTGGGCCAAATTTGGCAGGAGATTTGGGACACTGCCTACAATACTCACAGGTCCATTGGGTAGATCGCAGCAGGTTTCCAACTCTGCATGCTTGGAGTCACAGTAAATCATCATCCTTTGTAGGTCAAACTGCATGGACAGAGGCCGACATTAGATAAACAGATCTTAAACTTTTAATAATCTTCACTTATGCACATTAAAATTCCATAATGATGGACATGAGGAGGTTGAAGATGTAATCAAACGTACACAACTGCTGGTAAACACTCACATCAATTGGCACACTGTCATATAGCCTCTTCCCAATCACTGTCTTGCCCTGGATATCAATGTCCTCTCTGTCTTCAATGGGCAGAGTCTGGATGTGTTTGCAGTCCAGGTACAGAGACACGGACTTGGCCTCCACACTGAGGGCGATCTTGTGCCAGTTGCGATCAAACAGATTGTCGACTTCTTGGTTCTTGAACACAGCTCTGACAGCGTCCTTGGTCAGTCCGACAGCGTTGTACTCCACAGCCTTGTTCTCACCATCCAGGCGGATGGACACCTGACAGGTCAGAGGCACATAATGCTAACGTTAGCTGCTGTAAAAGATCACAAAACCCTCTTATGTGTTTGGGAGAATTATGATATGATATAATTACACAAAGTATTATAATTTAAGACTTCCTTTCAAAGACACTCAAGTCTGGGTTTGATTTTCTCTGTCTTGACAAAGTGAATCACTCTCAATAATGAGATATTTCCAGATTTAACACCCATTCATTATGACAGGATCTGAATCAAGGTCAGCCTTTTTCTAACTTCATATTTTAGCTGGCCAAATGTAGGCACCTATTAGTCATATTTATAATGATTTCCTTTCCGCGGACCCACCTGTGGGATACCATATTTGTCGAAAACCTGCCAGAGGTACCAGTCCTCACGTCTTGAGGTTTTCCTGAATTTGAATGTTGTCACATAGGCGTATTCATCAGGCAGCCCTTGAGGAAACACGTCCCTGCAGAATAAAATGATATTGTTATTGTAAGCACAAACGGTGCTTATTTGACTCTGCTTATGTAATGAAGTTGCAGTGAACCCATTACAGTTAGTGAGTTAAGTAAAAACCCAAATCCAACAAAGACTCTATGTTTCCCCTCGTAGCTGCTTGTTTGTTTTTAAGGAAATTCCATTTCCTATATTTTAACATCAACTGTAAGAAGTTCTATTGACTGGCGACCAGCCCAGAGTGTACCCCGCCTCTCACCCAATGACAGCTGGGATAAGCTCCGGCCCCCCACCACAGGAAAAGTGGTTTAGATAATGGATGGCTGGATGTAAGAAGTGCTGATAACTTAGTTTGATAATATGTATTGAAATCCATGGTGATTAAACTCTTTATATTCCATGGAGTTAACTACTTGATTCTGATTGGCATAATTAATTACGCATAGCAATGGTCTGCTATCCTTTACAGACGGCCGTAATTAAGAAAAGCAGACAGTTGCTTTGGGATACCGTTGTGTTTAAAGATGGTTAAATGGAAAAGAAAATGACAACAGATGGACTATTTGTTAAGAGGAAGAATTATTTTTACTCAATAAAATAATTTCTAAATCATCAAGTTGTTTAAAATGATTGATTTCCTAAGTAAGTAGTCGTGTAATAAGCTGAGCTCTCATGTCTTGTAGCCAAAAACTGGCTACAGAAAATTCAGTTATAAATAAAACACATAATGTGTAAGTGTGTGAGCTTAAAGGATGCTATTTGGTGAATCTATACTTTTGGACATGCAGCGCCAAGCTGGACTAACCAGCTACTTCGCTGCAAAATCATAATTTTACCCTACAGACATTAATGTGGATACTAATACTTCTAAATGTGGAACTTTATCTTGTTTTTAAAGATCTATTTTCAGGCTTTTTGCCTTTATTTGATGTGGGTAGAGTAAATTAGGAGAGAGAGTGGGGAATGACTTGCAGGAAAGGTCCTCCTTTCCTAGGGCGCCCTCTTAGAGGACTATAGCCTCCGTTCATGGGGTCTAACTGCTTACCTGGCCCTCTGCGCCCCTGAACTTTAACTTTAAACAAAGCTAAAGGACATAACTGAAAACAGTCCTGCATCCCAACAAGCTTTAAACCCTGACTTTGTGGTTGATTTGTCTTTTAAATGAATTTTGTGGCATCTGTCATGCCACCGTTTATATTTGTGTGCAATATAACAGTAAGGTCACTTACTCTGTTTGCTGTACAATTGGCATGGTGCCAAGGCGTACGTAAGAACTCTGGCCATCATCATCTCTGGTTCCCAGAATATCTCTCACATTGAAGTATTCCATCAGGTCGAACCCTGCAGCGATAAAGTCAAATAGCCTAGTTGGAATCAAGACAATCTCACACACACACACACGTACATCCACACAAGGGGCTCTTGAGTCATGGGGTTGAGTTATGGTTTTGTCACATTTCTTGGGATATACTGAAGTTTAATTGGGTCAGTAGCACCACACCCTTCAGCAACTTTGTTTGAGGCTTTTGGAGGGGAAAAAATCTCAGTATTGTTGAATAATTTGAAAAAAAAGAGCCATATGTTGGCCATTCAGATTGATTTGCTGCCAAAGAAAAAACAGGTTGCCATTGCTGGTAAGGTCCTCATGTGAGTCTGAGAGTGTATGCACGTGTGTGTGCATTGCCCTGCAGCGAGTGATTTGAAGTGGTGTAACCACAGACCATATTTAGGTGGTTTAGAAAGGACACTCCCTTGTACAACAAACAAGTGCTGCTGCTATGGCAATGCCAGCAGGATGAGAGCTTGTAAAGCACTAAAGCTGCCGGCTTGTCCAGCAGATCTTGCGAAAAAGCTGGTGGTCTCGTTGTGAGGATTGGGCACTTCTGAAAGCAGACTGTGCCATTAGTGAGCCAACAGGGTGAAGACAGACTCAACATTTTCCTGTATGGCCTAGTTATGCAGGGAAATCTATGAGATTTAATGTTTCCAGTGGGAAAATTAACACCAGTGAACTAATCTTCTTAAGAGGAAACCGGAACATTATTAAGGTGGTAATGTGAGAGGCTGGCGAAAGATTAGTGGATGTCATTAGAAATAGCCTGGAAACAGGTGGTAAGAACACAGGCTGCCCCTGTGCCTTTAGCAACAGAGCAAAAAATAACAGTTCAAAAAAGCGCCTATATATCTCACTGAATAAGTGAGGGGATTAACCACCAGCCACAGCTGTTTTGTGCGTCAGGAAAGGTCACCAAGTGTCTGTAGACGTACTTTTATTTTTTGGCAACTTTTTTCAGACACTGCAATTCATTTTGGTCATGTTTCTTTGCCATTGTCATAGTATACATGCAAATAATTGGAACATGGGCAGATAAAGTAGGCTGATTAAGTCTACAATAAAAGGTTTTAGAATACTTTTAAATGAGAGCTTAAGTCCAGAATTTACAACGTGGCCAGTGGTAACATTATGGAGTGAGAGATTAGGTCAAAAACAAATGTTTTTTCAACACTCTCCAGCGCTCCATATTTTCATACTATATAAATAAGTTTTAGGATTATAAGTATCGCGTAAGGGTTGCTCGAAGAAGCCATGCAGCTGTGTATTTTACCGGCTTTGAGTGCCGTTGTCACTGTGCTGAGTTCGTGCACAGTCCCTCACTGCGCCGTTCTGTGGCTGTTTGCAGGCCATCTCAGAGCAGAGCTATAATTTAGACTGGCTGTGTATAGTGTATAATCAACCTAAAAAGTTATTTTGGACAGCCAAAAAAACGACCAATGGGTCGATCTGCGGGAAAAGCCAGATGAGTTCACTGACTGGGAAAGGCAAATGCATGCACACAGCATTCTTTTGATCAGAGCAGATGGCAACATACAGTATGTGCAGTAGATAGTGAGCTCAGACTTGCAAAGACACTCTGCAGCCTCCTGTGTGTGCTCAGTGCCCCGAGGGGTCAGACTAGACAGCCCATGATAAACACAAGTCTGACTCAAACCACATCTCTCTTGGCTGTCAAATCACAATCAGAGGCAGATAGACTTGACATTTCTCACAGAGCATTACACTCTTGCTGCACCAGTGTGGAGAGTGTTTATTGCTTATATATATATGAAGGAAAAATATCTATGTGCTTAGCCACAATACGGGGAAAAGCATACTTCACTCAAGTACATTTTAACCACGTACTGTATGTCCTTAAGTAGTGGTTCTCAACTGGTGGACCGGGGCCCAGAGGTGGGTCGCAGAGCCACTTTCAGTGGATCGCAAATGTGTGCCTGCAAATGATTTTTCACAGAGGAGTTGGTGGTTGGTCCTGAGGTTAGACAAGTTGAGAACCACTGTCCTAAAGCATTTCCACAGATACAGACTTAAGTAACCCCCAGACATCAATGTCATATCAGGGAGCTTCAGACCTAAGAATGATGTGATAAGACTTTTTCCCAAGTGCAACCCGATACAGGTTTTGGCTTTTAGATCTGATCATGACACAACTGTGTGATATAGCAGGTCGACAAAACCAATAATCTCACACTGTGCAAACTTCAGATTTAAAATAAAAGCCTTAGTTTTCTGGACACCTGCTGTGTTGACCCTCTTCATGTGCCTGTGGTGGTCCTCATAACACTGTGGGAGCTGTTACAATATGAAATTACAGTTCCTGAATTAGAAATTCTTTAATATATGAGTAACTGCAGGGACGAAAATGATTACAGTGCATAGTAGCTCTTAGGGGAAGACTATTTAACTTGTGGTGCTGGCAGCTAAATGTAAAGGAAGTATAAATCAGTTCAGTGCACATATATTTATGGTGTATTCCACAATAGCTTAGCTGTTGGTTACAAGAAAAAATTGAGTCATATAATTTTCCATTTAAGCAGGACTTTGAATTCAGTTCTGTAAACAAAACACGGCCCAAAAGAATTTATTCCAATTAGAGTGCTTACAGCAGATCTACAACGCTGTGCATTGGGGACATCTCCTTAAGAAAGCATCAGTGGCCTTCTGTGTTTTATCTAAAGTTTGTTCTAATTAGTTTGTGGCTTTTAAAGGCAAATCATAACCACATAATTAGCACTTTCCCAAAGGAGAGGATCTGATACTCTGTGTCGACAGTGGAAAGTTGTGCTGCCAGCTATGATCAGAAGCACTCACTCATCGACTCTATGCAGCCAAATCCCCCTTGATATCCTGTTTTTTTTTTATTGGTAAAAAAAAGTCGTTTTGTGGGTGCATCAATTAGTGACATCAAACTTGAAGCTTTCTGTACCTCACAGTGGGAAAACTCCATCTTGGCAGTCACAGACAATCTGCAGCCTGGTGTTTTTCTGTTGTGAGTTCTATGGCTGCACTGATTTCTTTTATGGTTCTTTTGTGTCTGCCTTAGTACCAAGTCTTGGAAGTTTAATTAGCTTAGCTAAACTGGCCATTGGAGTAAATTAGCTAATTTGAGTTTGAAGCCCAGTGATGTTCTGGCAACATACCCTGGTTATATCCTGTGCATCATCACTCAAGAGGTCTTTATTCTTTACTTGTCTTACCCATGTTAGGCAATTTGTTATCTAAACCTCATACCAGGTGCCCTTTTGTTTGGCACATAATTTAAGGTTTATGTGTGCCAGCCAAATGTGTTCGGAGTTCAACTTTGTAAAACACAGCTTTCACTGCTCTGACATCTCTCTTTCCATGAAGTTCAGCATAAGCAGTCCAAACAGGCATGCCTGGGCATCTGTTTTTCCTCTTAGTGTGATGGATGTGGGTGGGAGACATGGACAGGAACTCAGATCCCCCAAAAGACTAACTTGTAAAAACATCCTACCTTTCTGGATAAACGCTATTCAAGAGTTCTGAGAAAGCTTTCACACAGCAGATTGGAATGAAAACCACGGGATGAAGGACTAGTTATGCCCTTCACTTAGTAGATAACTAGTTAAACTTCTGTACTTTGACATAATTAGTGAAATGGCCTTATTTGCTTATTTGCACAGCTTTAAAGGACATGTTCAGGTCTGTAAAGTATATACAACAACATAAATGACTCCCAATTCACCAAAAACAAAAGGCGAAACTACGCTTCAAAGTATCAGTGTAGGATTTTGAATCTAACCAAGGTTTTTCCAGATGAAAGTCCCACATATCTTCGACCCAACAGACTTCAACGACACATCAAAACATTAAGCGAGAAGAGAGCACCTGTGATGTAAAATGTTTAACTTTCATTTATTTTAAAAAGAAGCCTATTTGTGTTAGAATAGATGCTCTCTTGTGATTGGCCCTTAAGAGTCACATGTCTGTTAGTCACGTGATCAGCAGCTCAGTTCATGTCAGCCATTCGTGAGAGTGCATGCTCAGCTAAACTAGCTTCTCTATCCAGCACCTTCCTCCTGTCTATGCCTTGGCTCAGCTTTGTTTGTAAGTATTTGAGTTAATCATTGTCCATAGGAATATTATATGTTCATATTTTATTATATTTCATTTGTATTGTAAAGATATAAAGAAGCAATTCTGTGTTGTTTAATTTGCAGTTTTACATGATAAAGAACTACTCGGCTGGATACAAAGCTGATTCTTCAACTAAAGAAGCGTGCAAGTGTGACGAGTTGGCAATGAGAATGAGCCATATCAATTTAGCAACAACCAAAATCATGTAAGCTGAGCTGGAAAACTGGGTGCCGGGGGAAACAACTGGCTTGGCTTTTTTTTCTTTAGGGTTGAGAAACAAGATTTATTAAATATGGTGTATCCACACATGCACAAAACTCCTGAGAACTTCCTGAAATTCTCTGTGTGAGCTGCATGTGTGAACGCAAAACAGCCACATTTTTCACCACAAGCATTTTTCTCGGGAACCCCACAGAAAAATATTCAGGAAAATTCACCATGAGCAACATGGTGTGCAACCGATTGCAATTTTTGTGCAGGTAATGAAACTGCTTCATTGGGTTTTCTGTTTGCCAGTATGTTCTTCTCTGACATTTTCACAATGTCATGAAAAAGCAAAGTACACAAAGCATTGATTTAAAGGCAAACATTGTCATCTTACCCACTGAGCATATTTCCATTGAAAAGATGTCTAAAAGATGTCTACCTCTATGGGCGATGTTGAAAACAGTTTTAAAAGTGGTTCTAAAGTGCGAGTTTTTTTCATTGTTCATTTTTAGACATTATAACAGCACCTATTCATCCATCCTGTTTTCAACACTAACAACTTGATGGTGACATGTATAGCCGTATTTTAGCTGGTTGAAAATGTTTGAAAAGACGTCTTAGACATTCAGATGATTGATGATTTCAACCTGTTTTTGACCATATTTCTATCTTGAAATTACGGCTTGTGCTCACTGGGTAGCCTCGACTCTGTTGCTTCATCCACCATTTCTCATTGTTCTTTTTCCGTTGTGTCCTGCCTCCTGAGACCCTTCATCTCCCGTTCAATAGGGATAGCTTCCCACTATGAATCGCATGTGTGAACAAGGAACTCAGGGGTAGCCTGCTTGAAAATGTTTCAAGAGTGCATGTGTGAAAATAGCTACAGTGAGCCTTTCTGCCCAAAAAAGCTATAAGACCGTTTTCCCAAAGTGTCAAACAAGTCCTTTCATCATTGCAACTGAACATTTTTCTCACCAGCTGACTTGATAATCAACATGATTTGTTGCACAATAGCAGCAACATTAAGGCATCTTGTCTCTTAAAAATACAATCAGGTAGATGGAAGCCTGTAACAAGAATCCATATTTCTAAAAAGCAGGAAATTGGTATCCAAAACGGTTAGTTATGATTCAAACTTAGACATTTTTGGTCAATACAAGTCAGATATTCTGCATTTTATTCAGCTTATAATGAGTTTGTATTGCAGCAGACAAACTAGACAAAAATGAATGTGCCAAAAGAGTCATGAATAAAACCGATTTTGATTCAAATAGGATAGACAAAATAGAAATAGGCAAAATTGCAATGCATTGTGAGTGTCTGTATCTTTGCATATAAAAAAAAAACCTCTTTGTTTCTTTTGATGTTAAAAAAGCAAAATGTGGGGGTGTAGGAAACGCTTTGAAAACAAAAGAGCTGACTTTGCTGTTGCAAGAATTTCCAATGCTGCTGTTGGAAAAGCAGCACTTAACACATACCTGGAACCTCTTCAAGACCATAACTGGTGCTGTTGGGCTTAAAGCGGTCAGGTTGGACCTTCATGTTTGGACACAGGACATCTGAGGAGAAAAGACAATAGTTACTTAGAATGTCACTACATTATGATGATGATTTTTTGGGAACATGGAGACAACTTGTTGAAACACTTCATGGCAACCTTTTACCTTCCTCTTGGAAACATAAGCATGTGCAATTTTTTCTTGCAATGAAAATTTAAGAGGAGTAGGACCAAAACGGTGTGAAGTCCTGGATTGTTTTAGGAAATGATTTCACTGAAAACCAGCCTTGGTCTGATATGTGATCTGAAGAGCACTGAGCGGACAGACTGCTTCACATTTCTTCTGCCTGATGTCTGGGGAGTGGGGTGTGTGTGGTGGCGGGGGGCGACACATCAACAGGCCCAAGAAGCTGTTACAGTTTAAATTTCAATGCACACAAACATGAGTGATGGTGATGACAGTGAGAAAAGCGACAAGGTCAGGAAAAGTTTTTATTGGTAGGAGGGGTATTTTTGTCAGGATGCCAGCTTCACAACTACTTAACACAGATATGGATCCTATTTAGTTTCTTAGATGTAAAAGTTGGTTTATAGATGAAAATTTGATTTTTTTAAAGGGTTATTTTTCTGAGAAACCAGAAAACTGTGATAGACAGACTTGGTTGTCAACAGTTTTTGTTAAAAGTCATTTTTAGCAGAGATATACGTTCCATGTAAACTCATTTTTGTTTGGTCTTTGGACTTCCTTGAGTTGATAAAGCTGTTTCTTAAAAGACACATTGCTTGTGAAGCTTTAAACATGTAAGCACCATGACTTCAGGGATGGAATTTTTTAATGTCCATCACCTCTCATCAATGATCAGCGCCATTGATGCATCATTTCTCATTAGTTTGGTACCTACAGTATGTTAAGTCTGGTCCATTCAGCCTATAACAATGTATTTAGGCCTACCGTATTTTGGCTACTTTCCCACTTTTTCAATCTAGCACAACTACATTTTTTGTATGTACGTACGTGACTAGAAATATATGCGACCAGATTTGTAATTGTAATTCGAGATTGCTGCCAACAAAGTTTTGTTGTGTTCTTTTATACAATGACAATAAAGTGCCTATCTAAAAAACACTTAACTGCCAGTATGCTAACATGCTAACATACTAAACTAAGAGGGTTTGGGTAATCACCATGGAATGAATCACAAAGTCAGTAACAATAACTCTAGGGGTTAAAAAAACATGCATCATGAACATACAATTAAATACACGAGGGAAATAGGAGCAAGTAAGCAACAGAAATGAATAGGTGTTTTCAGACAAAACAGTGTTGGGGGCTTTTTGAAGGGGGACTATCAACTAGGTTCCCTGAGAATGACTCCCCATGGGGACTTTTTTTCTGTCTGCATTCACACCGCCATGGTGCTGGGAGAGTATCTACTCTGAAGAAGGACCTCCAAAAAGGTTCCTCTAAACTGGGTTCTGTAGGATCTAAAATAGTTCATAGTTCCTGTGATGGGCAATCAGTTAAAAAGGGGAAGTTCCTGCTGTCCGAAAACACCTACTCACAGTAGAAAAAAGGGTCAGTTTAGAAATCATGCTCTTCATTCAATGTATGAAAAGGTAGAAGTTACTAAAATAAAAGAATTGTCATACTTAACATAAACACTGAGAGGGGAGGTAACGCTTTGTTTTATTAATGGTTGTGTTAGCTTGTTGAAAGAGAGATCATATAATTGTATAATCAATGCCTGAGTTTTTAAAGTATGATGTCATACTAGTTAGCCTTGTTCAGTAAAGCTGACATATGTCCATGATTTATACTGCAGTTAGTATGCTAATGTTATAACGCTGCAAAATGCATCACTTTTATCTACAGAGCAGTTAGCTTGTCCATAAACTCTCTCGTGGTTTAAAGCTGCTGTGACAAACTTTCACTTTGTGTGGACCTTGGAGACCCCTGTGGACTAAATATATGTCTTATTTGTTTGCTTGCTTTACATTTTATTCTGCAACAAAAAGTAATCTGCTTGCTGTCTTTTAACTGTGAACTGAAGCACTGGGATTATTTTTCATGTAAAATGTAAATAAAGACACAAACTGGGTGCTGAAAGATGCTTTGACACCAACCAGATGACAGCTGTAGCAGGAATTTAAAAATACTACACTTAATTCTCCACTTGATGTTGTTTTAGTTTTAATAGATAATCAAAGGTACTAGAATTTAATGTCAGTCTTTTCATAACAAACGAAAAACTCCAAACAGGAGCTATTAAGTGCAAAGTTTTAATAGGACTCAGTGTAAATTCAAGAAGGAAGAGTGTTTATATTCTTTCACACATTCATTCATTATTCTACATTCAACTTCATCACTCTCTCTCTCTCTCTGTCTCTCTCTCTCCCTATCTCTTCCTGCTGATCAGCTGATTATGGCCGTTTACACTTTAATTACTAAACCAACCAGATTCAACCACAACCTCATTCCACCAATCATCCTGCTGCTGTCAATTTTTTAAATCTGTTCCCTCTTCAACAATCAGTTTGTCATTTTATTACAATCACTGCGACCCTCCTCCACCCCAGGTCCCACTAATCCACCTCAGCAATGTTCAGGTCCAGCTCCTCAGAAGCTCACTCGTATTCTCGTCCTGCATTCTTCCATCCTAAACACCACCAGCAGTGTCTAGACTCCATCAAGGGGGAATCTATCCTTCTGTCTGCCTCACCAACCGCTTGAGTACATGAAGACATGAAGTCTGATGGCCAAAAACATTGCACGTTTATCTCTCTATAGAAAAATGATGCCCAATATCAAATTCTGGTGCGATATAAATCCTAAAGCCATGATCGTGTTTAATAAGGCAAACTCATCTAAAACTCTCTCCATCAATCACTCAATCCATTTTTATTGGTACGGCGCCAATTCATAGCAGTTGTGATCTTAAGACACAAAGAGAGAAGGTCTAGACCGTACTCTTTGTTATACTATTTACAAAGACCCAACATTAATCCACCATGAGCACAACACTTACCAACATCAAAAACTGCTTTTTTACAGGCAGAAACCTCGAGCAGAACCAGACTCATGTTGAACAGCAATCTGCCTCAAGTTGTCTAAATACAAAGAAAGACCTCATCTCATCCTCTCTAACTACAGCTGCAGACTGATTTAACCTCATAAATGAAAGCTTGAAGTTTCAAGTTTTATCAAAACAAGTTCTCCATGAATTAAACCGTCCATCATTCCCAGATGGCAACGCACATTTTCATTTTGATTATTAGGTATGACAGCCAGCCAGGGTCTTGTCATCAGTATGTAATCCATCTGTTTAAAGGGCTTCCTCATTTAACCTAAAAATAGCTGAACAAATAGTCTATGTCCGGACTGTCAGCCCTAAATATGATCTGGGCCAAAAATATCAGTGTAGCACTCCAGCTTCCCTAATAAATCAAGAATTAGCCAAACATCTACCATCTAACTCTAGTTGTCTTAAATCACAAATAATATAATCATCCTGTCAGATATATATATATATATATATGCAATATTTGTAGCATCTAATATGACTACAGGCTTGTTGACATGGCTTGGTTTTCAGTATCATGTAAAGCCCAAAGCATGCAAGCTAAGCAACTTTTTTTTAACTCAAAGTCAATCCCTGATTGTGTCTTCCTACAGTTTGATGAATAGAGAATTGAAGAGACTACAAACTCTTCATTTTTATCAGTGTGTTCAAGTGATATTCAAAGATCTCTGTAAAGATACTTGGTTTATATGTTTAAAAGCTCAGGAGGCCATACCAAAAAAGACCCTTCTCTAAATGAATGGCACTGTGTCACTCTTCTTTTTTTTTTTTAAAGACAATGTTTTTGCACAGCCCTGAGACTTAGCAGGCTTCACCAGCTGAGCTACTCCCTGCACTTGTGGCCCTAAAGCTATAATTTAGGGAACTGACTGTGAGTTAAAATGGAAGCAATGCTAAACCTGACTTTGGAAATAATGTCTCACACAGATTCATCGTTGTATCAGCTCAATCTTAACCTTTGCACACCTAACGACCTCATTTATTTTAACTGACTGACTGATACATTTTTAAAACATGCAATTACCAGTGTTACCTCTTCCCATTATGGCGGCTGAATTTAAACATACTCTCGCTGTTAGCCGAGAGCTTTGATATTTGAGTCCTTTGTCACTGGGGTCATGTAAGGTCAAGTGTGTGATCCTATAGGAAGGTGAGGCCACACATGATCCCATGAATCAGTACAGCAGATAATAAGTAGTGCCCATTTTTAAACCTATAGATTAGAAGGTGAAAACATCTGACATGGACACTGGAAACTGCTCTGGACCCACTTGAAACATTAGGGCTGTAATTTTCTGGGTGAATATAACTTGGGCTTCTCAGTGAACCAGTCGTACTGACCACTGATATACTTAGAGACTCTCTTGAGATTACAGAAAGAATACACTGGAGCTAGGATTCTGCGTAAATTTAGCCTTTGGTTAGTTCTGTAGAGCATTTAGCACTAAACTTGTATGCGCAGCATTTTCTTTTTAATGAATAAAACCTACATTACTAGCTGACAGATTGAAAGTCTGAGTCAAGGAGAAAGGTCAAAGATCAGTGGCTTTAAAATGAATCACCATGGCAGTCTTGCACAAGTTTCACTCTGAAATATGATAATCCCTTCAAAATATTCAATTTTAGAATCTGATTCAACACTTTCTTCACAGTAATCTTTACTTCTGAAACAATTTACAGGAAGATTATAGCAAGAATTGCTATTGCTTGTCTGTGTGCCGAACCATGCAATCATGTCATTCCCGTTTTTGTATTTACTGTTTGCGGTGAAGGCTTATGGCATCCTTTTCTTTCCTGTCTGGCTAATTTTAGGCTGGAATTTAAAGCGTTGGAGTGCAAAGCATCCATCTTCTCCATGAAAACTCTCACAAGCAGATAGTTTCTGACATAGCTACCCAACATCATGACACTGTTACCTTAGTTTTAAGCTTGTTTTAACCTATTTATTTGGCTTTGTAAGTAATTGTCGATGCCTGTGTGGCGTTGTTGAAAGATTTTCTCAACACATAGAGTGGAAAAACTCTTGAGGTTAGCTTAAGACACGCTTTCCAGCGCTAAACACCTCTGCAACGAAGCAGCAGTCAAAAAGACAGCTACACCACAGAAATGTCCTGGTTAAAGAACTGTCATTTACAAGCCAATTTCTGCAACAGCCCCTTAACATGCTTCATATTCAGCCAAAAAGAGGCCACGATAGCACTGCATGCTAGTGCAGCTGCTCTTTGTGGTTGGGGTGGGGTTTTTGTGGTTAGGGTCTTTCCTCAATGTAGTGCTTAAAGGTTAAAATAAGAGTCTAGTTTGATCAAGTGCACATTCAGGGTGAGGCAGGCTCTTCAAAGTGAGGCTTGAAGCAGAAGCCATGTGGCATGCAGTGTGAGCTTCCTTTTGGCACTGAGCCTGATGACTAACTTACTTTCACACAGTCTCCTCCGCAACCTGCCCCTGATCTTGTCAATGGCGTTAAAGTCCGTCACATGGAAGACGTGGGCATTCTTTGGCTCGGCCGCGATCTCCTCCAGCTCTACCTTTAAAGCCTCCCCGATGCCAACAGCAAACATCCGGATGCCAGCTTTGGCAGCTTCTTTGGAGGGCTCAAGAACATAATCCTGGCTTCGGCCATCTGTGAGAAGGATGGCCACCTTCTGGATACCTCTGGCTGCTGGCCTTGCTCCGTTTCGCTCTGTGAAGATGTTGGTGGTGGTGTAGCTGATAGCATCCCCAGTCATTGTATTTCCACCCAGGTAGCGTATGTTACGGGCAGCTCGCTTCACATCCTCCAGGGTCCTGTGTCTACCCAGGTTGAACTCAGTGGTGGGTCTGTCACTGTAGCGCACCACGGCGACTCTTGTCTTGTCAGGGGCCACATCAAAAGACTCCACAATGTTGGCCACCCATTGCCGGATCTTCTCAAAATTGTCTTTTCCAACACTGGATGAGGTGTCCAGGATGAATGCTAAGTCATAGTGGACGTTTTTACATCCTGTCATAGGTAGATACAGAAGGATTTAGTCACATACAGACGATAGTTAAGCTCTTCCACTTGTAACAGAGTAATCGATCTTAATGGTCTTACCTGCCCTCTGTGCTTCCACCGTCTCACCGGAAAGAGTCAAAACCAGGATGACACAGACCAGAGTGATCCTTAATCCCAGTCGTAATTCCATCTCGGCCTTGCTTTAAGTCTGTTTTTTTGTTTAACTTATTACCACCATCAAGCTGTCCCAAGTCTGTGGAAGGGTCAGTGGAAACAAGAATTCTTCATTACACATACTCTAACAAACACTACAGTCAAAAAGCCTACTTTTTAAAAAACATAACTGAACTACATGTATATGACATTTAGGAGTCTAAATCCTGTGCGAAAAGTTGTCTCTTGAGAGAAAATTTTCACTAACTGTGAAACCAAAATTGGTGAAGTACTTCCTGTTGTGCAGGGACATTTCTGTACTAAAGCAAGCCTCCTGCAGTGGCTGCTGCCACAGCTCTCTATATTGACAGCGGGCTGGTGGCAAGCTGATTTAAGACAGGCACTTTATAGTTATAAAGAAATGGTAACTTCTCCAAGAAAATATTTTTCTATCTAAGATCCCCTTGTGTCTTGTATTTCTTTTGTCCCCTGTTGGGATATCTTTCTGCTATGGAAACTGGCAGGAAATGCTTTTTCCATTTCCAGTATGTGATAATTGAAACCTAAGACTGAAAAACACATCTCTCTAATCAGCAAGTGAATACTACATCCAGAGGAACTGTGCAAAGCAAAGGCTGTTGTAACTTACTGCCAAACTATGATTTTACCAACTCCGCACAAAAGAAGAAGTAAAAGAACAACACTGGGAGAGTGCAAAGTGATGTTTTAAAACTCACACAGGGACCTTAGGTTTGGAGCTCCCTTGAATTTGGACAGCTTTGATTCTGCAGCATTTCTGCAGTTAATCTCTGTTAGATTCATTTATGAGGCTGTTGTGCCTCGCTGGCACTGACAGAAACCTGTCATATATACACAAAACTATTCCTGCTCTTATTGTACACAAGTGGTTGTGATGCCTGCCATTAGGGCTGATATGTGGCTGAGCATAGCCATAACATGGACTCATCCTGACTGGAAGAGTGTCTCACTGCGGGGGGTCACTGGGGGAGGCTGAGGAAAGTCTGAGTTGTGCACAACTTGGAAAGCAATTAGAGGAGCCCCCCCACCCCTGTTCTGAGATTTTCTTTACCATCATCTCCAATCTCAGTGTATTTTTACGAAGTCTTTAAATGAATTTGGGAAACATATTTAGTATTTTTTTTAATAGTGAAGAGACTACAGTCAATTGAAACGTCACTCCTATCTCTTTGTTAAATTAGCCCAGCTTTGAATACAGTCTGTAAACCTGGGCAAAATCCTTAATTCTCTTGGAGGTAACATGCAAGACTATTTCTTGGCTGAGTGCAGTGACCCCAAGGATCACAGTGGCCGCTGCAACAGATTTTGCAACTTCTGTGTCAAACACATGATGCACGCTCAGCCAAAAATAATTGTTCTCACATATAATATTGAGAAAACAGTGTCAGTAAAAAATATGTCAAAACAGTGAATACATATTTTGGGAATCACCAATCTGCTGTTATGACTCCTTTTCTAACAGTCAAAGAAATCCATAAGAACAACATGATTCAACGATTTCGAGAAATTCATGTGCTAAGGCAGGGGCGAATGTCAAAAAAATAGAAAGAAGAAGAAGGGAGAGGATTTTTTCAAAGGGAGAAAACAGTGTGTTTTTATCTGGGCATAGGTGCTAATAGATGTATTTTTTTTACATTTGCTTAGTGAGAGAAGCTAAGCTAACCTTTATATCTCCTGTCCAAAGCTGTAAGTATCTCAAACAGACATGAGATGGTTTCAGTTTTTCTAACTCTGACCATGAAAGCTGTTCATTGTATTTCCTTATCACTGTAACTTAACTTCTAATCATATGGAAAACAGCTGAGAAGTTGTCATCTTATTGTAGCATGTCGCTATATTTTTAACTGATAGAGACTGTGGGGATTTATTTCTTACACTTGCAATCTTTCTTTTATTGCTCTTTTTGTTGCACACTCTGAATGTACTTTATCACCACCGAAGTTATTGGAACGTTATGGCTTGAAGTAAAGTAAACAGAGGTGTAGTAAGGGTGAGTATATGCTTGTATGATTTAGAAATAGAAAGTGGTTTTTAGCAGCAAATTATTTCAGGGAAAGGTTGTGGGGACAAATTTAGCAGCAGCTTGTTTATTGTGAGTTGGCCCTATATAGCCTGTAAAATAGAGAGTGCATTATTTACAGTGGGTATTGCAAAGTGCTTGGCCCCCAGACACAAGTTTCCTTATCTGATTCTCCATTAGGCTATTTCTGCTACTTGGTTTCACTGGCGCTATTAATGAGCAGAATAGGCATGCTAGCTCAATCACTCTAATTGCCCCAATTAGTGCGTATTTAAAATTTCAGAAATTCAGCCCAGCAAGACTTCAATGACGAAAAAAAATCACAGCAACACTATGAAGGCAACTAAACAAGATTTGTATTCATGCTCCTAATCCTCTTTCCCCAAGTTTTGTACAAGTCGTTGCATTTTCTAATTTGTCTCCCTTTCATCTCTGATTACATTTCAACACACTGTATGGCTCTCCCAGTGCTGCATGGAATTAATCTGTGATGTAAAAAAAAAAGTGTATCCAAGGTAAAGCTGAAAACAAGCTGGTTTGTCTCTGTCAACATGGGAACCTGAGGCCAGATTCCTTACAAACTGTGGGTCATCAGGCCTGTTTCCACTTCCTCCTCTCAATGGTAGACCTGGGAATGCGATGTAGATGTGTATAACAGAAGCACTGCGTTCATCATTCCCGAAATGTCAAAAACAGAACATTTGCAACCCAAGAATAGGAAGGGAAAAAAAGAGGAAGCCGGTTGTCTGATAGAGCATCTGAACAGCAAGTGCAAAAAAAACAGTACTACTTGCCAACAATTCAAAACTGCTAAAGAATAAATAAGAATTTAAAGTCAGTTATTCCAGGACGGTTGCAATGACAGATGGATGTTCAAATTCTATCTGTTTTTCTCTTACCTGGCCTGTCACTCAGTCAGTGTTACCAAGGTGTCTGTCACTTCTCCAGCACTCACACCTTGAATCAGCACCGGGGCAGCATCATTATCAGGTGATAATAATTCCAGATATCTCTCCTGCAGGCCCCAGAATTCAAAATGGGTATTATACAGTATAATCCAGAGTGACAATCCAGTGTACAATGTTTTTTGGAAAGTGAGGTGAGGTGAGCTTCAGAGACCTTGTGGATGGTTGGACAGAGTGGGAGGGAGCTGCAAGGGGAGAAAGTGTAGGGTTTCACTCATGGTTGTACCATTCTTAACTGGGCTGTGCTCACACATAAAAAAAAAAAAAAAAAGGCTGTGAGGCGCAGCAGCCAATTATAGACCCAACATTCTGGATATTTTTGTCCCTTTTTTTTCTCTTCTTTATTGCTGCACCCATCTGAAGTGTTGCGCTCAAAGAAAAAGCACATGCTTCTTGGCAACCACCTCAACTGTCCAGCCTTTGCCACTGCGAGAGCCACAGCGGAGCCGCCCTGGAGCTGGTGGTGGTGGGCTGGGCCGCATTGGTTTCAACCAGCCACACACTTATGGAGAAGGGGTGTATTTAAGTTGGAGAAATGATTACAGAACACTTGTGCTTACAGCTTTGTGTAAAATGTATGTCATCGCTCTGACTTCCAGCAAAGCTCTGTGATCTTTATTACTCATGACGTGCTGTTGTGACAAGTTTACGATCATGTCTGCCCGCACAGCTTTCATTTTTTCATGTAGTTTTTTAATTATAAACATAAATCTTACGTTTTTAATCTGTTGTTGTTGTCAGTTGTTTCTGATACTCTTAAGCCATTTTCACACATGCTCTCCTGAAAATTTCTAGAAAATTTCAGGACACATAATTCCCTCACAATGATGTAAAAAAGGTGCTGAGGGAATCCAAAATGGCGGTCAAAGCAGCCAGTTTTTTATCTTAATATCAATTCAATTGGACATACAGTATTAACAGTATCAACGAATGAAAGGAAAGGAACATGCTAGAGCAGAAAAGAGTAAATAATGTAGCTGCTCTTCTGACATGAAACTGCTTTTTTACATTACACACAGATTGCCCAGTCGCTCACTGGTCACACCTCTTATACGTCATCACCCACGCTTGTTCAAGGTGATTTTTCCACAATATTTCCTGATGTGTTAACCTTCCTTTAGTGTTAGGGTCGGCACCGACCCGTTTTTAGGTTTAGCATGCATAAAAGTACTACATAAATTTGTTTATTGCATCAAGACTTTTTGACTTTGTCAGGAACTTCTATTTAAACAAAAAAAAAAAAATAATAATAATTTTACTAAATTATAAAATGCTCTGGTGAAAATTATGACCTTTGTGTTGTTAGGGTCAGTTTCGACCCATTTAAAATATAAGATTATAAAACAATAATAAATGCCAAAACTGAAATCATAAACACACAATCAGCCAACAGCCTACAGCCAGCTCTTCCTCCAACCACTTGAGCTTCAGTTAGGGGCTTTTCTCTTTGCCTGTTTGACAGAACAAACAAAGACAGACATGTCCATGCATGTAAGGCCAATTGAGTTTATAGTTGGTGACTTACAGAGTACACATCTCCAATTTACAGCATGCAACAATGAGAAGAAGATTTAATGTAAGCCAAGCTCTGGATCATATCTTTGCTGACAATGAGGCAGAGGACACACAGCAGTACAGCAATAGAGATGAGCAGGTCTCTGAGGAGGAAGATGATGTGGAGTATCAACCGGAAGACACAGACACATCTATTCAGTCTGATGAGGAGGTCACCGGTGCTGAAGCTGCTCCTGCTGAAACATTCAAATCCAAAAGTGGCAACATCTGTTGGAGCTCAGTACCTCCTGCAAACATGACAGGACGTCTGCTGCAAATGTCATCAAAATGACTCATGGGATCACAAGGTTTGCTGTGACGAGAGTAAGTGACATCAAGACATGTTTTGATCTGTTTATGCCATTGTCACTAAAAAAAGTCATAATTGCTATGACAAACCTTGAAGGAAAAAAAGTCCATGGCAACATGTGGAATGACATTGATGAGGAATACCTGGATGCCTACATTGGTGTTCTTCTCCTTGCTGGAGTGTACAGATCCAGCAATGAGGCCACTGATAGTCTCTGGGACGCATCGACAGGCAGGAATATTTTCCGGGCAACAATGTCACTTCAGACCTTTCAAATGATATCAAGAGTCCTCAGATTTGTCAACAGAGACACCAGAGCAAAATCTGACAAGCTTGCTCCCATCAGGGATGTCTGGGAGAGATGGGTGCAACTCCTTCCACTGATGTTCAAGCCAGGGCCAGAGGTGACAATAGATGAACGTTTTCTCCCTTTCCGTGGAAAATGCCTGTTCCGGCAATACATGCCCAGTAAGCCAGGCAAATATGGCATACAGATCTGGGCAGCCTGTGATGCAAAAACCAGCTATGCATGGAATCTACAGATTTACACAGGCAAATCTGCAAGCGGCATTTGGTGTGATTTGCTCGATTAGTTTTGTTTGTTTGACCTTGCAAATCTACATTTTATTATCATTTTTTTTTATTATTTATTACTAGTTCTGCTTTTCATTTTGTTTATGTATTTAAGTTCTATTTTTTGAAAAAAAAAATACTTGTTTTTTTGCCCTTTTCTTGAAGTAAATATATATGGGTCGAAATTGACCCGAAACACCATAGGTGTTACTATAGTTGATAATATTAAAATTAAAATCTTTTTTTTTTGGAACACTTAAGAGATGTGATCTTATAGCCCTCAGTAACAGTCAGGTAACATAACAACCTTTTATTTGTTTACATTATTCTCTTGAGGTTCATTTGACCACTTTTTTATATTGAAAACGAGGGGTATGCTGTTAAAAGAAAGGCCCAGGGGGCCACAATAAAAATATTAAAACCAATCTTTTCATGGATAAGGGAGCCTAACAAGGTAACCAAGAGGTAAGAAACAAATTGGATGATAAATAATTGTTTTTAGGGTATTTTATGGCTGATTTAAGACACGGGTCAAAACCGACCCGTTAACATAAGAGATAGTAACAGAAAGCTAACACTAGAGGAAGGTTAACACATTGGCTCGACCCAAATTTACAAGAGGTCTGGCAGGAAAAATTCTGTGTAAATCGCGGTGAAAAATGTGTCGGTTTGCGTTGACACCATAAACTTTAAGTATTAATAGACGAAGCCTGGGTGACGTCACCCATCTGTTACTGCAGGGGGCTTTGGAGTCCCATCGGTGGCTCTCGCCAAGCTGGAAATGCTGTCTCCCCCTAACTTTCAGTCAACCTAATGACAGGCTGTGTCCTGAAGCGGAGGCATGTTTTAAGTCTTGGCAAACCGATACACCCTGCCTGCCTGTCATTGAGGTCGGCTACACGCCTTATTGTGTATAACACTTATCTTTCATAAGGAAGAAACATGATAAGACATGAGCTAATCAGACCTATTTTGTTTTTGAACCAGGCTGTAAACATGTTAATTTCTGCTGTAAAAATCTGGCATTTTTTAATCAGGTGTGTATGTTACTTCTGGTGCTTCTGCAGCCAGCCTCAAGCGGACTCTCGTCAAACTGCAGGATTTTCACTTCCGCATTGGCTACATTTTACAACAACAGAAGTTTCTACTTGGTTCACAAATGAGTCTCAACCTGAAAATGACTTTACATTTTCCAGAGTTTAGTGCCTGTGTTATACCACCATTAGTCAAACTAAGCAGTCATTTGTTTGACTGAAACTCAGACTTTCTATTCTAATTTGTGTTTTCTTGTTTGGTGTTCTCTATTTCAACATCAATTCTGCTTTGTAAAGCAGATTCTTTTTTCATAATAAGCAAACACAGACAAAACACGCAATAAAATGATTCATGAATGAAAAGTCAGTTTCCATAATTCATCACGCAATTTCTTCTAACCTAACCTTTCGTCCTTGATAAGAAAAAGTCAGTAGTGTTTGCCAACCTGTAAATCTGCATGTCTCCTGATTTGATAAACACATTAAGAGGATGACTGTAATTCACATTTCAGAGTACGTTGATGTGCTTATCATGTGCGGTCATGCTCCTTGGCAGAGAACACTGCACTGAGACACAGCAGCCCTCTGTCTCAGTCTGTGTCAGACATCCTGCCTGGCAGACGTTCTGTGTGTTTCTCCTCTAAAGTCCGCTGCATCACAAGAATCATGTTGGCAGAATGTGTGGTGAACTTTCCCCTTTAAACTGCTCCAACAGCTGTCCCCCTATGCTTCTGCTGCAGCAAAAGATACATGCAATTCTACTGTGGAGATGTTGAGGTACCAAATGTTCAGAGTCAAAATTTGAATGTCATGGACAACAAACAAGTTAGCCATTGCATCCAGGCCTATTTACAGGGCCTTTGTAGCCAAGGAGAGAGAGCGCAGGCCAGGCTATGTATAGGCTCTGTGTGAAGTGGATGGGAAGTGGGCTGACGATTCGTGGCAGATGCACAATATGAGTGATGGTGTCAGTCTGAGGAACCGTCTGTCGCCTTATGTGAGAGGGCTAAAGAGGTGACCGGCATGTATGGTGAGCACCGTGTAGCATTTTAGAAAGCCATCTGTCGTCTGATTGACAGCCAGCTTTCACCCTCCCACACCAGAGAGATTGTCTTACAAAATATGTTGAACACAATAATGTGTGAATTAGTGCTGAAGCCGAAGAGAGAATGCATGTTTTAAAGATATAACTTTTTTTCAACCTTTAGTTAGCATTCTCATCATGTGAAATTTACAGCTACATTAGTGCTAAATCTGCTAATGCATTATTTTGACCTTCATGCCTTTAGATGCCACCCACTCAGCTAGATGGGAGATCTCTGCCTTGCTTTCAGCTTTGCCTTGTGGGGTCTTGCTTGCAGCTAGAAAACATTTCCTCTCTTGGGGCAGCTGTGGGTCAGTGGTAGAGTTGGTCGTCTCTCAACCGGATGGCCAGGGGTTCGATCCCCAGCTAATGCAGCCACATGTCAATTGTCTCCTTGGGCAAGACACTTAACCCCAAGTTACTCCCTCTGTTTCTTCGGCAGCATATGAATGTGTATGAAAGGGATAAGTTACTTCTGGTGGACACTTTACATAGCAACCTCTGCCATCAGTGTGTGAATGGTGGTGAATTGGTAGGTGTGACCTGCGGTGAAAGCACTTTGAGTAGTCAGAAGACTAGAAAAGTGCTACACAGTACAAGCGCATATACAAGCTCAAGTCCATTTACCTTTTACCATTTGCCCTGTAGACCACCACAATATAATGTGTGCAAACAACATACTGTGTATCTCTTTTTAACATGCATTTCTCATCCATAGTTATTACACTTGCACTGAGAAAAGCAAGTTGAAAACTGTGATGTCTTAACCACGTAAACTGTTTGGACCGAGCAGTTGCTTGCAGCAGGAGAAACACTCCTGTGAATTTTCAGTTGCCTCTACACCCCAGTAATATGCTCCAGGCAAGAAATAATAAATGGACTTTATTGGCACCATCTTTGGGCCCTGAATTCTGTTCTGAACTCAGAATTCAGGGCAATACATACATAATTCATTGTAGCAGCCAGTAGCCCAAGAGAGTAAACATTCACCATTTCCCTCCCCTGGTGAGTTGAATCATTTTTAGATGTTTTATTTTAACAATAAATAGTTCATCTTTTCACCTAGATGACCTGCTGATGTCTCAAAATACACATCTACTTCATGTCCAACAATATTAAAGGAATGTAAGGCCAAATCAATGCAGTACCACAATTTCCACATTTTTCCACTGAGCTACATGACATTTTAACAACTTTTAGCCCCTTTTTTTTGGTTTTACAACTTAACTGCTTTGGTTCAAATAACGTGCTCTAATCAATTTCTATCTGCTTGACATCAAGAAGTAAACAGACAAACCTTGTTCTAAGAAGTGGCCAGAAAATCAATTATTACTTCATGAAGTTTACAGATTAAGGAGCACACAAATAAAACAAAATATTAGATTATGTATAACAATAATAGTGTGATTTATTTTCCTTCATTTTTGACCGTTATTTGACAAACTTGTGTGCCTACAGAATTTCAGGCTTTTTTAGCTTGGTTTTGAGGTTTCCTTTTTTTGCTTAAATTTAGCTTCGAATTGCAGAATGAACAGTGAGAATGGCAACGCAGAGGATGTCATGGACAGAGGAAGCATTTTACAGTATATTGGAAAACTTTGATATTCAGGCTGTTCCAGGCAGAGCTCAGAGCAAAAGAAATGCATTGAAGGAAACCAAGGCTGTAGCTGCTGGCCCAAAATGCATCCAGGTACATGTAGGTACGAGTGGCAAGCGAAGACATAATGTGACCATTGGTTATTATAACAGCCAAATCTCCGCTCATTTCTGACTTACTGCTATTAAAGAAAATAAGCCGATTTTCTCTTTGAAAAACATATTTAAAAGTTGTAATTTTTTTTTCCTTCAGGATTGGTCATCACTAACCTGCAACTGCACCTGACCACATATTGTCATAGTTGAAGGTACATTCATTTAGCTAACGCTAATAAACCTTTTACATTTAAATGAGCTGGTATTTGATGTGTTATATTTTAATTTGTTTATTTCTTTAACTAAGAAGGATCTCATGTAGACCTCCAAACATCAAGCTGTGGATGAAGTTACCTGGCTACCTACGAGGCCACTTTATCCACTTTTGCCTCACAGGTTCGCAGCCTGAGTTCTGGTCTGATGCCTCCAAGTGAAACACTCAGAGAAACTTCATTTATCTTCTCCCATAAAGTTCAGTTGTGAAGAGACAATTAACAACAACAACAAACTATTTTGCATCAAGACACATTTTTTGTCAAGGATAAATTGAGAAATAAATCAGGCATTGTGTTAATGACACAGACAGTGAGATCATAATGACCTATTTTAAGCCTGGGTATATTTAACTAATGTTGCCCGTCTGGCTAACGACCAAAGGTCTGATGAAGCATCCTTCATGGAGAACTTTGAGCGTCAGCCAAATCTTTCACAGAGATCATGGTGGGGGCGCAGGGCAATCAGACAACAGCAGAGAGGGATGCTTTTTTTAAAGAAAGGAACTCAGTAACCACTACAGTACCTACTTTTTAAAATCATAGTGTAGGACTGAATTTCTTTGTAACTCATTTTTTTATTAAAGTTATAATTTAATAATAATTTTATTTATAATTTAAATTTTGCTGCGATCTGTGTATGACACACTCCCGACTCCGACAAACTTGCACAGATGGGGCATGAGAGAGGACCCACTGTGCAAGCTCTGTGGAAAGAAGGGCACCATGGCGCACATCTTGTCAGGGTGTACAACAGCACTCACCCAGGGAAGATACAGATGGCGCCACGACAAGGTGCTCATGACACTCGCTAACACCCTGGAGCAGGAGAGACGCAAAAAACGCCAAACACATGGGAAACCAACACCATCAATTAAGTTTGTGAGGGAGGGAGAAAAGCCATCAACCACAGCAAGATCAAGAAACAACCTGCTACAAAAGGCCCAGTCATGGGACATGAAGGTAGACCTGGGAGGAAGGCTGCAGTTCCCCCAGGTCGTCCAGACAACTCTGAGGCCGGATGTGGTTCTGTGGTCTGAGGAGGGGAAAAAGATCATCCTGATCGAACTTACAGTCCCATGGGAGGAAAATTGTGACCAAGCCTTTGAAAGAAAGAACGCCAAATACCAGGACCTGTTGCATGACTGCAGGGGGAAAGGGTGGCAGGCATGGCTGTTTCCAGTCGAGGTCGGCTGCAGAGGATTCCCTGCCCAGTCTGTGTGGACAATGCTCACAGCCATTGGAGTGACAGGAAAGGAGAGGAAGGCAGCAGCTCGCAGGATGGGGGAGGCAGCAGAAAGAGCCTCTTGCTGGTTATGGAGCAGGAGAGAGGAGCCAAGCTGGAAGCCAGGAGGAGGAGATGGGCAGTGATTTGGCCACCACTGTCGACCCGCCAACTGGAGGATGTTACGGTTCAGGGTTGAAACATCCAATGAAGGTTGGACACCGTCTGACGACATCAACTCCTCCTGGCCAAGGCTACATTCACCTGAGGTGAATGAAGGGGAAGCATCTTTGGATGTAATTATAATTGTTGAAAACCTTAGATAGAAATGAGCAGGGATTACAGTAGAAAGAACAGATTTGTTATTGGTTCAATATTCATACATAGACATCATGTATGGGGGCGTCTGTGGCTCAGCTGGTAGAGTCGGTCGTCTCGCCTCCGGAAGGCCGAGGCATCGTTCTCCAGCTCCTGCAGCCACATGTCTGATGTGTCCTTGGGGAAGACGCTTAACCCCTAGTTGCTCCAGCTGCTTCGTAGGCCGTGTATGAATGTGTATGAAAGGGATAAGTTATAGTCATAGCAGTCTCTACCATCAGTGTGTGAATGGGTGTCAATAGGTAGGTGTGACTGTGCTGTAAAAGCGCTTTTGACTAGTCAAGAGACTAGAAAAGCACTACACAAGCTCAAGTCAGCTCAAGTTGAGATCACAGTATTCATTCTTTAATGCAGTATTTAACCGACAGGTGTTGTATTTATTCATCACAGACAGTGTTAACAGTTGGCCAGTTGCTAATTGGTCAAAAACCCTCTAAATAATCATCATTCCAACTTCATTTTATGAGGTATTTTCACGCTGTTGCATTATTTTGGATCATCTTTACACTGGCTTGTTGTGATGTGCCAGCAGCCTTGCTTTATGCTGTGTCTGTTTCACATAATTGAATCAGTGGGAACTCAGATCAGGGGAATAGCTTTTGGAAATGGAACAATCCATAACTTAGAGCGACATGTCTTATATGAAATGATGCACATTTTTTATTTTCTATTTTTGGAGCACAATTGAAAGTCTGTAGGGCCATTTAATGAACCTGAGATTTCTCTGGCATTGTGCCAGGGTTATGCTGGTTAAAGACACCTCAGCTACACCTAATAGATCTAGAGCGATATGCTATGTGGGACAATTCTTTTTTTTTTCATTAAAATAATGGAAAATATAGTGCAAATATTTTAAACTTGATGTAACAGACTGGACCATTTCATTTTTTTTTTCACTTTCAATGTAAACTCTTGGAAGGACTTATTCTGTACAGCAGTGAGTAATGGCACAAGGCTTGAAAACATGATCTTACTCAAACATTTACTTTATCTGCTGAGAAAATATCAGGACTACTGTATACTCTAAAGTCTGGTTCATTCGTTTAATAGCATCCAAAATGGTATAAACCTGTTTCTATCCTTCTCCTAATGACACAGGTATGACATCATTGAGCAAAGTCCTGGGCAGCAAAAGTGGAAGAATTAAATTACTGCTGGAGACGTTCCAGAGGGACTTCATTGTTGTGCTTGGTCATCAAGGGTTTTTTCCTCTTTAATCTCCAGTTAGCAGCACTTGGCTTAACACCCTCCAGTGCGTGTTCTCTGCTTGCACCATCAGCCGACTGGCGGTTCATAGTGCACCTCGCAGATTGCTGACTGCAATCCTCTTGATTGCTTTTCATGATGCTTCCAAACTCTGCAAGAGGCTCTTTCATGTTTTTTTCAGGAGTCGACTGGGCTTTCGTAGCCCTCTCTGCCCGCTGCCCTTTGCCTTGAACACCTTGGGCCAGCTTGACTTTATCTGCACATAATCCCACTGTTGAAGTGTTTGAATTACACTGATCCTCTTCAAGGCATTTTGCCCTCCTCAGCCTCAACCGCCTTGTCCCAATCTCCTGCTGGAGCGGGTTGGGGTTTTGTCTCACCACCTCTGCGCCACGTGCAGCCCGCGCTTTAACACGGGACGAAAGTGAGGGAGGGGCAGGCTTGCTGCACAGAGGAGCTGGGGTACTTTGACACACCACATCCTCCAGAAGACTGTTTCCATTCTGCTCTATGGGACTGGAGCGAATCAGCTGTGGCCGTGTGGATCGATTTTGCTGTTGGGCCTTAAGTGGTGTAAAAGAAGCAGTGGGGCATTCTGCAGCTTTCACCAGTCTCTGCCTTACACATGATTTCACCTTCCTTGTACAGGGCTCATTCACTGTTCCATCCAGTTTGCAGGAAACAGGTTTGGCCTCCTGATGGACAAACTTTAGTTTCTGCCTCTGAGCCTCCCTCACTTCCTCTGTCAGCTCCAGAGGGGCGAGCTTCAGAGGGCGCCTCACTAGTTGACTCTCAGCCTCCCTCTCAAGCTCAGGCCTGGGTGACTTTAGTAGCAGCAAGTCCAACTGTGTCATGCCCTCCTGGGTCGGTAAGCAGCCCGTAAGCTGACCCACTGCTTCCCTTCCATGTGTTGATGACAGATGGAGGCCAGGTGTTTTTGAACTGCGGCCACTTTTAGCTTCCAGTCGGAGGTTTTGACCATTCAAATGCAGCATGGTATTTTTAAGCTGGATGCTCAACATTTCTTCTCGTGGGAGAGCCCCCTGAACAAAAGAGAAATGATTAACTCTTTGAAAGAAATCACTGACTGATAATGTGGCCTGTGCTCCAAGGCGTCGAATAATAAGCCAGTGAAGGTTGTCTTACTTTTCAAAATAAATCAAGCACTTTCAGGAAATACCTACCATGACACTTTAATTCAAACAGAGCCTCTATATTGTCTGCTTTCTTTGGGGTTTTTTTTTTTAATGTCCTTGTCCTCCAGTTTTATTTATTTAGATGTGATGTATGATGTGTGATCATTTCAAATAACTTTATGTGTACATAATGTGTTTTCTCACCATGTACATAAACTGCATGGACCTTTGGAAGAGTTGTTTCTTCTCTAAATCTAATGAGGATCTCAATCAACATATAAACAAACATTAGCGTAGCGATTAGCGTAGTAATCCAATTTAATTAGTGTAGTATTCCTGGAAAGATTTATATGTTTACAGGTTATCTTTACCTTTACCCTTGCCCTTACCTTAAATACAGCCTGTGGTTTAGTAAATGAACCCTTCACTAAAGCTTTATAGACTTGTAATAAGCCAACAACATTTAGTTACCAGGTAAGAAAAATCCCTTTAGCGTGCTTTGTATTTGTAATCGCTCTTCAATTAGTTTAGAAAATCCCTCTGAGAAACAGCTTGCCTTCTAGAAAAGGTTACTGCAGAGCATCAGGGCCATAGTACCTTTAAGGAGCTTTCATTCATATATTTACATGAGTGAAAAATGAGCTTCAACCAAATCAGGAAACCTGTTGCTTTCTTGCATGTAGGGCTGAACACTTAATTGCAAATTTAAATTGTTAAGTCATCACTAAAGGGTCAACATTTTCTAAATACAATAATCTCTTTACTCAGAATATTATTCTCTTAAAACGTTCTGCTACCATCATCCATCAAGTCTTAAGATGTAAATATTAACAAGAAGTAAATATATGACTCCTTAAGTACCAAAACTTTTTGTATTCACATTGCATTGATTTTTGCCCATGAAGCTCCTTTCTTGAACATGCAAATCTGCTCATAACTAAAGACATGGAAATAGACAAAGGCCAAAAAAGTGGGGGAACAAAAGTTCTGTAGTGGTTCAGCCGTTTGTTGTAAGGTTGTTAGAGAGATTGTAAAAGAAAACAAGTTACAAGCAACGCAATCCGGAGGGATCCAGCTGCACTTGCAAACTGCTTATTACTGTTTTAATTAGCATTTGTGAGGGATTTACCAACCCTGACTAAAGCCATTATTTACCACCTACAAACCCTTTATAGCAGCTGATAGGAAGTGATAGCAAAACATCTTGGAGGTTCTACATTTATGTATGAATTTGCAAGTAAAGATTTCTTCATAATCATATATAAGGAGACCCTTATATCAGTTCCTTATTAGCTTGTAATGCCTCATAATATACAGCTGTACACACTGCACTACTACTTCACTTTCATTGCATGTAACTGACTAACATCAGTTAATTCCATAGCTGGTTGCAAACAACTGAAAGCATTTAACTATCTGTAGGTGAAATTCTACAATATACTCACAGGTTTGGTAAACATCTCCAGTTGAAAATGTGTAAAATCCCTCCTTGCAGCGAGAACAGTCGTCCCTGTGTTTATTTTGTGCGTGCCACCTTGTCAGAGACAGTGACAACGCAGTAGGTTTTAGAAGCCATAATGTTATTAGGCAGATTAGGGTCACGCAGCAGTGCAGCGCAGCACAGCACAGCACAGCACAGGGATCTCTGGTGATCTCCAGCTTAAAGGCAGTCAGTATGCACACCCATTCCCTTGCTTTGTTTACAAGAGTTTGTCTTCATCATCTGCAGATCAGTTGTATATATTGACATAAGATGAATGAATGGCAGATCACTGCTCAAGTAATAATAATGGAGTCAAACGCAGTAAGATTTTTATTTTTATCTGGCAGTTGACTGGCCACTAGATGGTGCCAGAGACCTCGTTTCACTGTAGGCCCCCTCATACTGATTATGTAGAGCTTATAACATAACCTCATGATGCATTCTTTAACAAATAATGGATAACATTAGAATGGGAAGCTATTTCTCCTGGTCTCTATTTATATGAATTTTTTATTTGAATTTCATCAATAAAATCATTGTCAGGAAATGTTAAACAAAATTCATATACCTGCTATTTGTATTCAAATATAACTAAGGTTTGTTATTTTAGGGCTCAGATCCCAAAGTGTTACCCAAAAACCACAGATATTTCTAAAGGAGCTTAAAGTTGGTGAACTTAATATCAGAGAGATGTCCTTAAAACTAACTGGAGTTCAGGGCGTCGGGTGGCGTGGTGGTCGGTGCGCATGCTCAATGTGCAGAGGCTGTGGTCCTCCAGGCGGGCGGCCCGGGTTCGTGTCCGACCTGTTGCTCATGCATATCCCTGCTCTCTCTTTCCCTTTTTCTGACTCTATCCACTGTCCTTTCCCAACAGAGGCATAAAAAAAGCCCAAAAATAAACCTAAAAACTGTCTGGAGTTAAACTTATTCTGAGCTGGTCATATTTTCTTTGAAACCCTGGCTCTGGTACAAGTTTGTGTAAATCTCTTCAGGATGAGACAATTCTATGATTTGTGTTGCCGGCAGGAAAGTCTGCAGATTTTAATCACTTTCAGACAACAGATTGTTTTCAAGTTAGAGCTCCATAGCTCCCACGTCAGCTTCATTCATTATGTTCAGAGGCAGATTATCGCAGAGTTTTCCTGCGATGGATGAGACTTGTTTTGGCAGGGTGTTGTGCCCCCTACAGTTGCACCATTTTTCATCAGGCAGACAGACTCAATCATTGTTGAAAATCTCCTGTTCTCTATCGTCTGCTTCTCTTGCCTCGAGCCCCAAAAAAAAGCAACATGTCAGCACCTGCTTATTGCAAAGCTTCATCATATCATTGGTGCGGTGGAGATGGTCCCGCTGCAGAACAACTTGGCTCAGCTTACACGATCATTTGAGACGCAAAATTACAGGCTTGACGCCAAGAGATGGCCTTAACGCCCCTTTCCCACTGTTCTTATTGTGTCGCCCTCTGCTTTGCCTGACGTCCACAGCTGACAGTATAATTACCGCGGTGTGGGAGGGATAAAAAGGGATGTTGCCTTCTCATTCTCCCACATACTGAACACCCAGCTGCACTACATGGGCAACTTGGAGAGAAGAAAAAGACCGGGTAGCAGAGATCCTTTACAGGTCACATTCTGCTAGAATTGGTGATACTGTAAGTAGCATTTTATGCCACAAGTTGCTGGTGAATGGTTTTTGACACCTATCTACCAATAACTATATTTTGCACCTTTATATAGCAATTTCTCAGTCACTGGACTATTTCCGGGCCCAAAACTACAATTTAAAGGCTCCAAGGGTATTGCAAGTATATCACAAAAAATAAAAAAATGACATACACAGCTTAGGGTTCCTTGAAGTGTTACATACAGTTTCCCCCACAGTTTGTTAACTAATGGATCAAATGATGCTTCTCCCCATATATCTTGTTTGTTTTGTTCCGCTTCAAAGAATAAAATAATACATTCCCCTTGGGTCTTTTTGTGTTCATACTGCAATATTGTAAAGTCGGCCAATGCACACACCAATGCAGGGCTGTCCTTATACAGTTACGTCACAACCTCTATTTCCCAATAAACAAATGCCCTGTGTACTGGTCATTATGGGACGGCTCCAAGACAACTAATGTTAGCTAGTTAACTAGCAACAAGATGAGTCATGGGTTGATTTTTGGAGCATTAAGGAGGTAGAAAGGCCTCATCGAAATTTTGACAGATGAGCATATTTGTGAGAAGTTAAACAACTCATGCGGGGCTTTTTATGCCTGCAGAGAAATGTTGAGGAAAGGCCAAGAAACTCTGATAGCGATATGTAAAGGTACGAGACCAGCTTAGCAAAAATGGAGGTTCTAGTGATGAGATGGAAAAATGACCCCTGGTTCGATAAGCTGGGTAAGAATTCTCAGAACCAAACAAATTGATGTTGATGTTGCCAGTAGATGTTGAACTGGCTGGAGACGGTGAGTAACGTTGGCCTATCTCTGTTTTTATGCTGGTTATCAGTTGTAATCCATATTGCCTAGAAATAGGCAATCTTTAACAGGCCTACAGTACTGCTACTGCTACTGCTACTACTTATACTGCTGCTAAAAACTACAGCTACTACTGAGGCCACCATTTATTTGCACACTGCTAACAAACTGCTCCAGGGTTCGATTGGAAGTGAGCCTGGACCTCCTCTTCTAGGCGAGCTCAGCTTGCTTGCGGTGTTCCGAGTGCAAATGATGTATTCACATAAGTCCAGACGACCCGAGCCAAGGGTTGTAACCCCTCCTGTTTCTAAACGACCTCTCCAAATGATCCAGATTTTGAAAGCACCTTAGTAAACTGGTGGGCGAAGTCTTACATGAGTATGTTTTCGGTCTAAATTAGGTTCTAATTAAAAAATGATCTTGTTCATGCAGGTCGAATAATTCAACACAATTCAAGAGTTCAAGTTCTAAGCAAGACAGCAAATAGGCATATTTACCAAAATGATACATAATTGATTTAACACTGAGAAACAGGGTAAATAAAGCAATGGTAGAATCAGTAAAACAGAAGTAGCAATTGGAATAGCAGAGATTATGTTTTATTGTTGCAGCTACGGTTGACCTCAAAGTGATCTTTGCCTGAAGTCTGAATATTTCTTACTCAGAAGATTCAGCTCAGCTTGCAGGGTTTCTTTGTATTATGAGCAGGCTCACTTGGAGGTCAGGCACCTCTTTGCTTGAAATGTTAGAAGGCCACGCTTCACTGAACCTTGACTTTAAAAAGCCTTTTGATTTAGAGATTAAAAAGACAATATGTTCCCAGCTTTGTTAATGAAATATACCCAATAGTTTTGCTAATGAATACTTTAAGTAAGCGTAAATTCAAATGTGATCTTGAATCAGTTTAGCTTGAGAAACCAGCCACGGGCACATTTTGAAATCACTAAAACTATTTTGTTTTTAATGAATAAGTAATACTTGAACCTCAGGCCGGAATTACATTATTTTCAACCATGAAAAACTATTTTGTGTAGCTGTAGTTGTTGGGCAATTAGAAGAAGACAGAGGCTTTCAGAAGGAGGCTCATCATTTTTATTCAAGTGTGTTATGGCTTCACCCAGGCTGTGTAACCCAGTGAGTCATCCACACCAAATCATGCACACACACATAAAAAAAGAAAACATACAAATGTAAAATGTTATGTAAAATGTTCATTTCACTCTGAACGATGTTCAACAATCACTTCTCTGTGTGGTGAAAACAGAGGGGACCCATACTGGAGTGTACTGTACAGACATCAGTTTAAGAATTGTGACAAAGGACATCAGTCGGTTCAACATGACCATCAGACCACATGGATGCCAATGAGCCAGGATGTAATCTCCTGTTAGGATATGATACATATTTGTTCATCAGACCTACAGAAGAACTTATATTGCAAAGGATATTTTTCTTAAATAGAAGTTATGGAACACAGCCTTTCTATTGTATGGTATTACACAGATAGTAGTGCAATTTGTGTCTCTTTGTCCCTGTCATAGGAAAACATGGCACTTTGGCCAGCACATACTGCCACATGCAGTAAAGGACGTTTGGAAGCCAAGCACGGGTAAGTACAAAGTGCCGGGGAAAAAAACAAAAGACAGCCAAAAACCATCAGGAAATCAATTCACGTTTGTGTTGTTTGATGCCACGTGGAAGGAAACCACGAGAGAAAAACGAAATGGTGCGGTGTAAGTCTGTTGATGGCAATGGTTTGTGTTGCTGTTTCTCTGCACCATCTGTGTTATAGGGTAACATTCAGTCGAGGACCATCAATATGACATGTGGCATGATGAGTAATATGTGTGCACGTGGAACGGCTATGAAAAACGACGTGACTTGCAGCTCATGAAAAGCAAATGAGTTCATTTGTTTGCTGCTTCCTATCAAAAATCCATTATGGCTGATACATTCCCCAAAAATGTTGCATGGAAAAGTTTGACTGTGAAGTGAATGGAAGGCAGACGACACTGATTACCATCAGTGGCATTATTATAGGTAGATATTGGTTCAAACCCCATCAGTATTAGACATGTTTAAAGGATAATTCCAAATGATATCAACTTGGGTTTCTTTTTTACACTTTTGACCATTTTTAGGGAACAAGACAAAATTGTGACATAAAAGTCCAATGGTGACAAAATAGACGACCACCACCAACCACCATCAGACTTATGATAAGCTTATGGTCTTACCATAAGCTTTTTTTTACAAAAGTTACCTAACAGGATTAAGACTATTGGATAGGATCATAGTTTAGAAATCAGGTTGTCAGAAGAATAAAAAATAATATGTATTCAGATAAGATCAGGCAATTTAATTCTGGTTTCTATCCCGGTACAACCCACAGTTTGTGTTCAAAACTTTTGAGTAGTATAAGGATAAAAAATCAGGATTGTCCTGATCCCAGCAGACGGCTGGATTCAGACTGGATAAGAGGGGAAAATGTGAAAAAACAATTGAATTGGTCAAACAAAGAAAACCATTTTAAGAGGTGGTTGATAGTTTAAGACATTTTTTTAGATGAACTTTGCACTAGAATGCTGTTTGCTTTGGTGACAGCGTGGCTAACGTAAACATTAGGGTTGTTGAAAAATGAAGGATTTTGTCCCCTAAATAGCATGAAATAAATTTATGAAAATAACCTGATGAAACCTTACTTTTGTGTGGATTTTGGCACCCCCTGTGGCCAAAGTATGCAGTGTTAGGTCCCCTTTAGAACACTATTTATCTGGATTTGGTAATCCATAAAAGTGTGTACCACAATAAGGTACAGCCAATCATTTTTTTTCTTTCAACAGCCAGTATAAAAGTTGGCTTGATTATGTGACCCTGGGTGGGACAAAAAGTTGATTACCATATCCAAATCATTTTCATCAGGATAAAACCTTTTGAACAGCCCAACCAAGACTATCAAGACCCTAATATTTAAGGCAAAACCAAAACTGTGCCCAAAGTTGGTCCCAGCAAACAGTTTGGATAATAGTTGTACCTTTTGTCTTTAGTTTAGGTTTCTCTCCATGTAAATCTGATCATTGAGTGTTTTAATTTATTGTAGGATGAAGCCATTAGGACATATTTAAAGTTATTAGAAAATCCCTAGAAAAGACCAAAACCAGCAACACACTAATCAAACTCTCATTACTTCCTGGTAGACTACCCTTTTTGTGACCAAAGAATGCAGGGTTCACTTTGACAACCTTCACTTCCTATGTACATCTTATTTTGAAAAACACTATGTGATGCATGTTGAGTGCCAAACAGCAGAAAGATCAACTTGAAGTTGAGCTAATGAAAATAGCAACAAAGGAGTTGGTGGAGACCAAAACAGGACCAAAAGGAGAACGAATATGAGCTTACATCCAACATTTGTCCAGGACTTACATTTTAACTGTAGACTCTATAAGACGATTATGCAGCTTTAAAGACTGGAACATTTGTCCTGTAATTACCAGAACACAACTGGGAACTGTTTGCTTAAGCATATGGTATTCAAGCAGGAGAGAAAAGCAAATTGTCTGTCATGCTTTTACCCCAAGAGGATTTTATTGTCAGATGATGTCAGATGATCTCAAAATAAACTGCAGTACCCATGTTCATCTTAATAATGTAAAATGTCAGGCAGTGCAACAGTGTGCTCATCCATGTGTTTTTAAGAGTTTGGGATAACAATAAAGCTTATCTAACCCATGAATAAGCTGTTTCAGACTTTTGCTTCACAGGACATTCTTATAATGAGGATATATTTATTGTTGATTTTGGTCTTTTCATGGGGATTTGTTGGTTAAATATATCCGGCATGACATTTAAACCAGTCAAAGCTTGTTTTATAAGCAATGGCGTTGCATTCCCTAATCCAAGCCATTATGTCTGAGACTTTAGTGTTATGTTAACAGAGAAGAGTGATGGTCAAAAAAAGATACCCAAGTTGCTATATATGAATTGGAAGGGAATTATCTTTTAAATATTTGCTTTTGTCTTTTCAAAGGGAGTGAATCTTCTGGCGCAGGGTTTGTAAAAAGTTATAGAACAAAGGTATCCGATCAGATGTGGCATAGTTTGTATGGACTTAGATGTGTCTATACATTTACCACATCTGTGCTGCAATAAGCTCCACAGCCAGACCTCCATAATCATCCAACAGGTTTGCTAAAGCGCAAACAGGTCCGCACCCACAATAGTTAAATGTGCCCACTTCAACAGAAACACTGACTGCTGTTTCTTCAAGGCACGTATGCTAATGTGTAAAAATACATATGCATCTCAGCCATGAAAAGGCTTTTTTATTCCAAAGGTTGTTATAAACATATTTTACAGGATATTTAGATAAGTCGGTATAATTCCAATAATGGAACAATGCTTTTTAGGCCTTATCTCGGACTCCACGACTGGTGATGTTTTTCATGACTGAATAGGATCCCTGGCATTTTACCTCTTGCCAAAACAGAGTGACATTTGCCTTGAGAGGCATGCTAATCTTCCAAGGAAATGAATAGAAGTCTGTGAAACACTAAGATGCAAAGAATACTGCATGTAATGAAAGTCTAAGTCCAAAAAGTGGTGCAAGAATTGATAAATTAACCATTTGTAGAATAGAACTTGGTGAGGGAATAAAATAGCTTCCAGCCTCGTCAAAACTTTTAAAAAAGCCTCCTTTTAATATATACTTGACTTAGCGCTTAAATCATGCTAATTCAGGAGCTTTGATAGTAAATCTGTTTTCTCTGACATCTAGCCTTGGGCAATCTGTGACAGAAAGGCTGCATTGGGCTTTAAAACAGGTCAATATTATCCCAAATTTGTCCCAAAAGAAAAGTCCAGCATGTAGCTCTTATAAATGATGCCTTTAATGCGAAGGGGCTCTAAGTCACAACTGCTCCAGAAGAAGCACTGGACTTTTTGAAATTATGCATCCTGGCCCTACTTCTTAGAAACTTGATTTTTGGAAAGGGGGATTTTATACGTTCATATATTTGGCCAGCTCCTCTGCAGTCATGTTCAAATCATGGGGGGGGGGTATTTATAACTGAGGACAAAGATTGTGAAAATAAAAAAAAGATATCAAGTGAAATCAAGTTTATGCCTTTAAGAACTTCTTGACTTTGGAAAAACAAAACAGCTGATGTTGTGGATCATTCTTTAAGACTGTGTGCCATAAAGATACTCTTATAATTTTTAAATCATTTCCCCATTCATCATATAAAGGTCATGCACTTATCAAATCTTTCAAACAGAAATAAAACACCCATATCCCTTTTCTTTCTCTATTATCTTACAGAAACTGAAAGAATCATACTGTTGTTATTACGTTTCTCTTATCTGTGATCTTTAGCTGTCCGCTCGCATTAATCACACTCACTAATTCTGCTTCTTTCTATGATGATGCCTTTATCAGGTTGTTTTCCCCTAATGGCTCCAAAGTGCAAGAGTTGTCGGTTTGGCTCTGCATGCTTTTCAGTCACGGTTAACTGTTGTGCTTTCAGTGCTGCGTGGTTGAATGTGTGCAGACTCAGGGTCACCTGCTGCAAGAATGCATCATGTATAATGCAGGACTTTGGCGCATGATCATGCCTGTCCCTGGATTTAACTGCTTATGAGTTTAGCAGGAGTTATTTAATTGCAGTTTGAGGGCTATTTTTAAGGAAAAATCACCTCCTGATCCTCTGACTATTGAACTGTCATGAGAAGAGCCACCAGGGCAGTGAAAGCTGCTTTTAATGTATTTGTAGGCACTAGTATATTTATCCATGTTCATTGTATGATAGTCAAACTGTTGACAGGCCAAAGACTGTGTATATATATATATATACATATATATATATATATATATATATATATATATATATATATAGATAGATATATATTGAATGGACAGCCCAATGCCTCGCCTCAAGTGAAGCCAAACGATTTAGAGCTCCCCCTGCTGACTTGCTGCTGTATTGGTCTTAAAACCCACCCCCTCTATCTTTACAGATAGGACATGGGTCAAACTTTAAAATCAAATACACATCAAATGTATTTTTCTCGAACCCAAATTTGTCCTGATAGTGAGTTATTGTCACACTGATTTGTGTTCAGGTCATCTTTTCTTCTTTATTAGTTATTTGATGCTAAAGATTTAAACTTCCAAGTGTGACATTCTGCTTCAAACCAACACACAAATCTTTTCTGCTAAGACTGTACAGACCTGAGGATTCTTATTTGTTTTATTGTTAAGTCAAAATTTGTTGTCAGTGGAAGTAGTATGACGTCAATATCACAGCTCCTCTAGCTGATCCCTGTTGCTCACACTCTGGCTCCAAACACGCAATATGTCAGCGCCTGTCACGGGGGACTTAAAGGTGCTTTCAGATAGGATGCATTGTTCATGAAATCCTCAGGGCATGATAGGATTTGGAAGGGTTCAGGCCTCTGGCCACTTCCAGGTGTACTTCAGGCTGAGTAGGGAGCAATTTGAAAGCCTGTTGGGGAGAGTTGCACTAGAATGAGGACAAACTTCAGGTAGTGGATCCCACCTCACACATAACGTCTGAGGTGGGTCTTGTTTGTTGTGATCTGATCTTCCCCTCTATTGGATGCCAGGTGTCGTCACAGAGAGCCCAAGTGTAAATATTTTTAACTTCTGAGCACAAAACCTTGCACTGCGCTCAGCTCAGCGCAGCTTAGCTAACTCTCGTGCGAAACAACATATAGACAATGAATGGGTTTGACAGCGGTGCGGGGCGATTAATGCATCCTATCTGAAATCCTTTTTAGGCTTTAACTTTATACAGTACAACATTAGGTGGAGGTGCATTGTTCATATAAATACAGTCGATGGTTAAGGCTTGAAACTGACCACATTATTCACACAACTATCATTTTCCTCTGATGTCATGCTCAGGAAAGAAAGCTCAGATGCTTAATGAAATTGTAGTGCTGTCTTCAAAGTCGCACATCTTATAATGAATGGTTAAAACTTCGAAGAAATATCAGGACATATTTGTAAGATAAATCTACATATTTGAAACCACGTGAGCTCATGTTAGACAACAGCTAGTGTAGCATACAACCATACAACCACTTTTGCTAATGCTAATGTTAGCTGTTGTCTAATGCTAGCATGTGGGTTTTCAAATACGTTGTTTAAGCCTGAAAGATGGTCCAAGTTCACCTTGGGGTTTCACTATCCATTGTTTTGTCAGTTCCTGACCCATACAGAAGTGGGCAAATGACAACAGTTTGTTATATTCCCTTAAAGTTAGATACAACCTGTAACACAGCAGTACAGCATAATGACATTAATAGAGCTTCCCAACTGAGCATGATGTCAGAGGAAAAAGGGGCCGCCAAGTGAGCATGATTCATTCTTTCTTTATGTCTCTTGTGTGTAGCCAACTTAATGGAATACTAAATCACTGAATGACCCCTTTGCTGCCGCAGTGCATTCTGGTTTTTTAGGGTAACTGTGAAAGAAGCAGGTGGTCTGTTCAATACTGTAATCCCTGTTTGATGCTCAACATTGTTGAAAAGAAAAGTCTATTTAGAGAGGAGTACACTTTAATTGAACCAGTATTCAATATGGATGTGAATTGGAGGAAAGCAAAACAACAATAAAAACCAAGTCCTAGGCACCTTATATTGTTTTTAATTACCAAAAATTGCAAGCCACTTCTGAACTTGGTCTAAATTGCACAAAAACATTTGCAAAATTTCAGACAGAGCGTCTCTTCCTCAGTCACCTTCTATGCTCTCTGTTTGTTCTCTCTGTCATATGCCTGGGCAGATTTAAAAAAAATGTGACTTAAGATCTGTAGTTTTTTATTTTTTTAAAGATTTGGTACTTTTAGACACAAATAATCATTTAAATAACAGAGATTGACATCTTTAAACATCTGTTACTAATACATTTTGCAATTTAGACCATGGCCCATCCTATGCTCTCTATCTTTTTGTAAGAGACATGAATGTAACTTTTGCAGAGACGCCAAAGGACTGACAGGGTCAGTTTTTACCAATTTATTTGAATTGACCTCAGCTAATCTAATAAAAGGTTTATTTTTAGGGTTTTTATGCCTCTATTTTAAATAGGCGGTGGATAGAGTAAGAAATCAGTGATAGAGAAAGTCGGGACTGACATGCGGGAAAGGCGCCAAAGGTCGGATTTGCACCTGGGCTGCCCACTTGGTCAAATTGGCCACCGTACTGTACTTGGGGCAAGCGCACTAATTATAGGCGCCCCCGATTTTTAGGCTTTTTCACGCTTTGTTGCGTTTCAATACTATTATTACTACTACAATGGAGATTTTGTTTTTCTACTATATGTGGTATCAAAAAGTATCAATGTATCAGAAACTTTGACAACCTTAAGACAGTGTAGTGGGAAGGATGGATTTTCCTACAGGGTCAGATATCTCTTATTATGAAAAGGGGAAATTAAAGCTCTTGTGGTTAGATCAGATTCTATATGAGGTTGAAACATGAATAACAGCAGCATGATCCTTTGAAACAAAGACAAACAGACGCCCTCCATACAGCTGATCTACAAAAGACTAAAGAATGTCACAAACCATGGCACACTCAGTAAATGACATCTAATGCACATGCTAATATTGGCAACAATATTTTGGCTTGATGCGTAGTGAGACCCTTAAATTATATGATTGCTTATAGAAAACAATACCTGATGCTTTAAGTCATTTGAAAATCTCTGTCTGCAGTGAGGCAATGGAGTAGTACATAACAGCAACATTTTCTTCAAGTTAAGGTGAAACAAGCATACTCCCTTTTTGAAAAATAGCATTTCCCCAAGTGTGCATCATTTGGTATGAAACCAAAGTTCATATATCAATATTGTACTGTAAATCTGAAAGAAGGAAGTTCATTAAAGTTTGTGTAAATGGAGAAAATCTCTTGAAAAAATAGACATCCATGCTTCATGCTTTGCATCCCATTTAGTCCACGCTTGCTGTTCCACGATGTGTTCATCATCTGTTTCCATGAATTTCTTTATATTACATACAACCAAAAAGGGCAAAAAAGTGCTGAAATTAGATTTGGTAAGGAGCAGCATTGCAATTGTTTGACCTTATCTATAAAACATGGAAACTCATTTGTCCAGTGTGTAAGGGTTTAGATGGATTTCCTTCTCCTCATGAGCTGGTGATTGTCCGAGAAGCTGTG